>JAMPIT010000891.1:5000-694612 GCA_026261815.1 Monarcha castaneiventris obscurior
AAATGCACAGCCGTGTTAGCCGAGGAAACGAAAACCTCAGGCAGCGGCAAAAGCCTTAAGGCATGGGGGAAAGTAGAAGGAAAAATGCACAGCCGTGTTAGCCGAGGAAACGAAAACCTCAGGCAGCGGCAAAAGCCTTAAGGCATGGGGGAAAGTAGAACAGGCCCTACACAAAGCGCTGGAGCAACAAGAAAGTTGGAGCACCATGCGCGTGTGTCTATTAGCCACTCCCAAGGTGGGGGTGGGGGCCACGACGCAGACTGAGACAGAAAGCAGCTTCTCTGAGTGCGGGGACTTGCAGGGACCGGGCGCGCTTCCCTCCCCCCCGAGCTCAACCCCAAACGCCCCGGGGCTCCCGGGAAACCCCCCGACCCTCCCGCCGAGCCCGTCAGGTTCACATCCTCCCACGGAACATTCCCAAACGCCCGCAGTTCCCCCACCCGATTCTCCGCCGCACGTGGGTAGCCCACCGCTGGAAACACAACAGCATATGGGATCATTTTGGAGGGAGTTAACACGGGAAGCCAAGGAAGTGGAAAGGGCGGCTGGAGAGGGGTTGAGGGAGGCTGAAGAAATGGTGCGGGTCCCGGCGCCCCCCCCCCATTCCATGAAAAAGGGCGCCGGCGACCAAGGGGAGGGGCGGGGCCCGGTGGCTCCCGGCGAGGAGAGACAAAGTCCCCGGATGTTCGCTGATGCGCATGCGCGGGGAGAGGGGGAACTGCGCATGCTTGGATGTGAGCCCCGGATGTTGGCTGGTGCGCATGCGCGGGGAGAGGGAGCTGCAAACGCGCGTGCGCGGGACAGCAGCAGAGGGCGCATGCCCAGTCGGGAGCCGCGCCCAATGCTGCTGCCACTCAAGGGAGAGACCTCCCCTTGTGGGAGGCAGGGCAAGCCCAGAGGGCGGGATCGGCACCACCCCCGAGGGGAGGAGCAGGGCCGGAGCCGCGTGAAAACACGCAGAAAACCGGAAGTGCTCTGGCAGTCGGCTTCCGGCTCTGAGTCCAGCAAGAGCAGCTGCGAGAGCTCCACGGAGCCCTCAGGGTCTGACTCGGACTCAGAAACGGAGAGAGCAGAACCAATGCGGTTTAAAGCGAAAACGAACAAAGCTTTAAACCATGTCGGAAAGCAACCACAATATGAATTCACCGATTGGGGAAAAATAAAAATTGCTTGTGCCGAATGGGCTCCAATGGGAGGAGTTCATGCTTTTCCAGTGAGGATCACAGGGCCAGATGGGAACCGACAAAGAACCTATAGTCCAATAAACCCCAAAGAGATACAGGCAATTGTCAAAGCCATGTCAGAGAAAGGGATGGATTCAGCCCTAGTCTCCACCCTCATAGACGGTCTTTTTAGCAATGACGACTTGCTCCCCTTTGACATTATACAAATAAGCCGCATGATTTTTAACGGGGCAGGGATGATTGTTTTTAAACAAGAATGGAGAGACCACTGCACAAACCTATTGGCCCAGGCTTCTGGGGTGGGACAACGGCTACACGGCTCAAGCCTGTCCAGACTGACAGGAAAGCATAATGACGTGATTACACCCCAGCAGCAAGCCGCACAACTGCGGCCTGAGGAAATCAGAGCTACAAATCGAGCTGCGAGAGAAGCGATTCGCGTAGCTTCTCGTGTGGTGGCTAAACCATCACCATGCTCCACCATAAAGCAGGCGGAAAGCAAAAGCTTCACACAGTTTGTGGACCGCTTGCAGGCAGCAGTAGACGCCTCTACCTTGCCTGCGGAAGCAAAAGGCCCGGTAGTCATTGAATGCCTGCGACAACAGAGTAATTCCACCACCAAAGACATCTTACGCTCAGTACCGATCGGAGCCAGCCTGGCCGATATCATTAAACACGTGGTCCAGGAGGAACAACTCTCACCTATCCAGGCAGCCGTGCGCTCCCTAACCAGTGCCATGGCATGTTTTAAATGTGGTCAGGCAGGCCACATCGCAGCGAGCTGTCCTCAGCCGACACAACCCCCCCCCAGCAGTGCCCCGGTCCCAAGCGCGCATGAGAGGACCCTGCTGGGCCTGCGGGAAGAAAGGGCATCTCGCGAGAGAGTGCAGGTCCCGGCCCCAGGGAAACGGGACAGGGAGGGGGCGTGCGGGCCACATTCAGCCCCCTCCCGCGGTGAATGCAAGGCGGCCCATCCATGCCAACCCCCAGTGGGGCGGGGGGCTCTCATTCACCATGCCCCCACAGGAGGCAGCCAATTGTGCACCCCCACGGACAACGCAATTGCAGAATTTCACAGACTTCACCCTCACATCCACCGCCGCCGGAAGCCGCACCTGTGCCACAGGGCCAGCAGGGGACGCCCCAGAGCGGAACCCCTGGGTGGCCCTGGCAATGGAAATAGGGAAGGAACCCCTGATGATATGGGGGACATGCCGCCTCTACGGCAGTCAGGATCCCCACGTCATAGGGCTTCAGTTCTGGGCAGACACGGGCTCAGACTGTACAATTATTCCCCAAGCACATTGGCCCCAGCATTGGCAATTCAAAGAAGTCCCCCCAGTGAACGGTGTGGGGGGGCCGTCCCGGGCGTGGAGAAGCACCCAGTTGGTGGCTGTGACACTTCACACGAAAGAGGGACCAGAACAGACGGTAGCAATCTACCCCTACATTCTGCAAAACTCCCCACCCCTGATAGGAAGGGACGTCCTCACTTTGCTAGGAGTTAGAATGACAAATTTATGATAAAGGCCACTGCTGTGCACCCCCCGCTGCCGATCAAATTGACTTGGAAATCATCAGAAATCGTATACGTGGAGCAGTGGCCTCTATCAAAGCCTCGAATGGCAGCTTTGCTGGAACTAGTTGACCGTGAACTACAGAAGGGTCACATAGAACCCTCTGTCAGCCCGTGGAACACCCCTGTATTTGTAATCCCCAAAAAGTCTGGAGAAAGTTATCGCCTCATCCACGACCTGAGGGAAATGAACAAGACAGCCAGACCCATGGGCCCAGCTCAGACACTGCTGCCCATGAACTCAGCTATCCCAGAAGGACAGCCATGTGCAGTGCTGGACATCAAAGACTGTTTCTTTTCAATACCCCTGCACCCTGATGACAAAGAACATTTCGCTTTTTCTGTCATGTCCCCAAATGGCAACAGACCCAACCTTCGCTTTCAGTGGAAAGTATTACCACAGGGCTTTGTAGATAGCCCGACCATATGCCAGATCACCGTGGACAAAGCACTGATGCCAGTTCGACATTCCTATCCTGCTGCAACCATCATCCAATACACGGATGACATCCTCGTCGCTGCACCATCAGCAAGCCAAGTAGATCACTTAGTGTCCACAATCACAGAAACTCTCCAGGCAAACGGCTTAGAGATCGCAAGCGCAAAAATTAAGAAAGGACCCTGCGTGACCTTCCTGGGAGTGGGGATCACAAACTCCTATGTGACATCCCCCATGGTGAAGATCCGCCGAGACATCAAGACGCTTCATGACGTGCAGCGCCTTGTGGGATCTTTGCAGTGGCTCCGCAACATCGTCCTGATCCCTCCCGAGGTCATGGACCCCTTATATGACCTCCTGAAAGGAAAGCACCCCTGGGAACCCAAACAGCTGACACCACAAGCAGTGAACTCCCTTGACTTCATCGAACACGAGATGTCCACTGGCACTCTTGCCAGGTGGAACCCAAGCATGCCGCTTGATTTATACGTCCACTTTACACCGAAGGGAGGAGTGGGAGCACTGGCCCAAGGACCTTCTGAGAGGTCCCGGCCGATCCAATGGATAGTCCTCGGAAGACCAGCTCGTGCTTTCTCCCCAGGAATCGAATGCATCACCAGCCTCATCATGAAAGGCAGGAATCTCGCCCTGAGACACCTGGGAACCGAGCCGACAAGAATCCACCTTCCCTTCTGCAAGCAACCAGTCACAGAATCAACCACGATACCAGAGCATCTAGCCCTTGCTCTCACAGGCTTTGGAAGAGAAATCTCCTACGCAGCCAGACCACCCTGGACCCAGCTACTGACCATCGTAGACATAGATATGCCACCAAAGGTCATGGACCGACCGCTGCCAGGACCGACGGTCTTCACAGATGCTTCTTCCACAACTCCTACCGCAGCGGCGATGTGGCAGACAGGAGAACAGTGGCATTGCATCAAGGCATGTGATGCCACATTGTCAGTGCAACAGCTGGAGGCAGCAGCAGTGGTCTTGGCGTGCGGACTCTTCCAAGAGGAACACCTCAACATCGTAACGGACTCCATATTCGTGGTAAGGCTCTGCCTAGCCATGTCCGGACCAGGTGTGTCATCATCTGCAGCAGCTTTAATGCTGGAAGAAGCACTCTCCTCACGGCAGGGCACCGTGTCTATCATTCACATCAACAGCCACAACCCGATCAAAGGTTACTTCCAGACTGGCAACGACAGAGCAGACGCTGCGGCAAAAGGAGTGTGGACACTGCAGGAAGCTCGTCAACTGCATGAATCGCTCCACATCAGAGCCAAGGCACTGGCAAAGAGATGTGGGATCTCGACAGCGGACGCAAAACATGTGGTGGCCACCTGCCCTCATTGCCAGAAATCACCCCTATGGTCCAGTGGGGTCAACCCAAGAGGTCTCAAACCCTCAGAAATCTGGCAGTCAGACTTCACTCTATGCCAACTGCTGAAGCCCCGAGCTTGGCTCGCAGTGACAGTGGACACATAGCGGGATGATCATGGCCACACAGCACCCCAAAACTAACACTAAAGCCACAATTCAGCACTGGCTGACAGCTATGGCATGGCTTGGTATCCCCAAGCAAATTAAAACTGACAACGGCCCCAATTTCACTTCCAAACCGGTGCAGGAATTGGCCTCGAAATGGGGCATCACCCTGGTACAAGGTATCCCATATAACAGCACTGGGCAGGCCATTGTTGAGCGAGCAAATCAGACCCTGAAAGCCAAGCTAGAAGTACTGGCAAAAACAGAAGGGTTTGACAATTCCATCCCCTCAGGGGATCAGGCACGTTTACTAGCAACCGCTTTGCTAGCACTGAATCAGTTTCCTAGGGGAGACGAGACAAATAGTCCCGCTCAAAAACATTGGGCCACTCGAGCGTTAGAGGAGGGCCCACAGGTTGTAATTAGAAATGAGCTGGGTGAATGGGAATGGGGCTGGAAATTGGTGCTCACGGGGCGAGGATACACAGCTGTTAAAAAGGAAGGCAGAATCATGTGGTGTCCTTTAAAGTCAGTCAAGCCAGACCTTCAGAGTAAACAGGATGAAACTAATGAAAACTGTGAGTTTCTGTTTACAGGACATGCTCGTGGGGCGTCCTCGTAACGCATATACCCCTGTTCCTGAAGAAAGTGACACCCCTGTTCCAGAAGAAACTGACAAACCACCAAAACGCCAAACAGCACCCAAGAGTCCCGTACCGGTGAGACCCAGACATCGACAGTGTTTTTGTATCATTTTGTTGTTAGGGCTTGTCACCACAGGGCAAGCCAGCCCAGACCATTACCCCCATCAGCCATTCAGGTGGGTCATGCAACACCTTTCAATTGACAAGGTGCTCAGAGAAACCATCACACCAAACACTCCATCTTTTGTGATCCGCATTACCGACCTGTTCCCAGGAAAACCAAAAATAAACCCCTATTCCCCTCATGTCACACACACGCATCTATCCTATTGGTGCCCAGCCTCAAACCCAGGAAAGAAGTACTGCAATTACCCGGGGCGGGGATATTGTGGGTACTGGGGCTGTGAAACCATTGTTACAGATGCCAGACCATCAGGACCTGGGTGGGAACCTCAAGACCCCGATAAATTTTTACAGTTCACCTGGGCACCCACTGGTTGTAAACAACCCGCCGTCCTCCCGGGAAAATTCTATCGGAACTGTCACAAATTCTCTAGAGTTCGGAGATGCACTGACTATAACATGACCATTTTGCAGCCAAATCACCCTAGTTGGGCCACAGGCAGAACATGGACAGTAGTCATTCAAGGGTCAAAGGAGTGGGTGAATGTGCGAATTATCAAGCTTCAGCCACGAGCATCCCGGGCGGTCGGGCCCAACAAAGTTATTAAGATGTGCTGAAAGGGAAAAACACAACCCACTCCAAAGCCTTGCCCACAAGGGTCACTGATACCCTGATCGGTCATGCAGATGTTTCCCAGATAAGCTTAGCCGGATCTGACCCAGATCCAGTCTTTCGTATGTTAGAAGCTACTTTTCTATCCCTGAACGAGTCCAACCCAAACCTAACCGATTCCTGCTGGCTTTGCTATGATGTTAAACCCCCTTTCTATGAAGGAATTGCTTCAGATATCCCCTTCAGTTACTCCACAGCTGACGCACCTCACCAGTGCAGGTGGGACACTCCCCGAAGGGAGATCACCCTGAGTCAAGTCACAGGCAGGGGCAGATGTTTTGGCAATGCAACTTTAGCAAAGAAAGACAACATCTGCACCAAAGTTGTCAAGCCCAACAGAAAGAATAAGTGGGTGGTTCCCTCCACATCTGGGATGTGGGTTTGTCAGCGATCTGGAGTGAGTCCTTGTGTGTCTCTTGCCAAATTCAATGCTTCTACTGACTTTTGTGTCCAAGTCCTAATTGTTCCTAGGGTCCTGTACCACTCAGACGAGGAGATGTACCACCTGTTTGAGGAACCCGGCCGATGCCACAAAAGAGAATTAATAACAGGCGTGACTATTGCAATGCTGCTCGGCCTGGGAGCAGCCGGAACGGCCACGGGTGTCTCAGCTCTTGCGACCCGACACCAAGGACTGTCTCAGCTACAAATGACCATTGATGAAGACTTGCAGAGAATCGAGAAATCCATCTCCTTTCTGGAGAAATCAGTTTCCTCACTCTCAGAGGTAGTCTTACAGAACAGGCGAGGTCCGGACCTCTTGTTCATGCAACAGGGGGGTTTGTGTGCCACCTTGAAAGAGGAATGCTGCTTTTATGCAGACCACACGGGAGTCGTCAGAGACTCCATGGCAGAACTCCGAGATAGACTGGCTCAGAGACAGAAAGACAGGGAAGCACAGCAGGGTTGGTTTGAGTCCTGGTTCAATCAATCGCCATGGCTCACGACACTAATTTCCACCTCGGTAGGTCCATTGGCAATGCTGCTCTTAGCTTTTACCTTTGGACCATGCCTGCTAAACAAACTAGTCTTTTTTGTCCAGACCCGTCTAGAACGGGCCAACATTCTGTTTTTAGGCCACCAACAAATGCTGTAAACAAAACTGTAAACACTACTCAGGTGTACCAAACGCCTTCCTCTTATCAAGTTGCTACCTTGTACCTCATTTTTATGCCTGTATGTATGACTACCTCTTTCTTTTGTGAAAGGAGGAGGGGAAATGTGGTAGAATAGGGACAAAACGAATGGAAGATTTCGCGATGTGACGGAAAGCAGAAAGCAGCATGGAATCTTCCTCCCCTTCATTCCTCTGTGATAAGAATTACTCTAAGCATGCAGTCCTTCATAACCCCAGTAGCTTTCCATTCCTTACTAACTTTTACCATCCCATCGTCCTCCCTTCCTGACGTAGAGAAACCCCCTCGACTATATAACCTCACGAGGCAAGATAATAAACGCCATTTTGACCATCTACCATATTGGTGCTTGTGTGTCTGTGGCCCGAGCGGCTCGGGAGCAAGGCCGAGCTACCGTGCTGGGTTCTTGAATCAGGTCACCATTGCCTCACATATCAAGAGGCATCAACCTGCACTGGTCACCTAACCTGAAACCTGACACTGTAATGATCTCTGCAACCTGACACCTACGCCTGTCACCTGATCCCTGAAACCTGACACCTGACACCTACTGCTGTCACCTGGCCTGGGACCTGAGACTGTCACCTGGCCCCTGGGATCTGGTGCGTACCATTGCCAACTGACCCCTGGCACCAGATACCCGCCCTGACCCCTGACACTGTCCCCTTGCTTTGCATGTCCCCCTGTAGTCTCCTCCCTGGGCTCTTGGCTTTTATTGTGTCCCTGTGGGGTGTCGTCCTTTGGCTGCCACCCTCTGTGTGTCTCCCTGTGGCTTACCTCTTTGGCTGCTGGGCTCTGTGTGGCACCCCGATGTGTTTGGATGTTTTCCTTACCTTTTTTGTCTGGGTGTTTAATGCCAAATTAAATCAGTATTCAGTCAGTGGCAAAGAGGCAGGAAGGGTATTTGCTTGCAGTTCCAGCAGGAGCATTTATTGCGTGTTCACTGCCGAAGGATGCAGAGGCAAATACACAGAACATGGCTGGCTCAGGCCAGGGGAAAGGTGGGATCAGGGAGCAGGGACCAGTGGGAGAGCTTTGGGGGAGTGACCAGGCTGACAGACAACTGCGGAATCCAAACCGGGACAGGCCATCCCAAGGAGCAGTGCACCTCGGGGGGGAGACCCTCCAGTCACTCCAACACAATATATGTTCACCACCCACCACAGGTGTTGTCCTTCTGTGGGGGCTCTGTCCTCCTGGTACTGGGGTGTCTGCCTGCTGCAGCTGTGGGGGTCAAAATGGCGGCCTGAAGGGTGCTGTGGGGTGGTGCAAAATGGCAGGAAGAAGGGGTGCCCTGAGGGGCTGTGAAATGGCGGGAAGGGGGGGCGCGGGCGGCGGGGGGGTGCTGTTGGGGGGGCGCGTGGCATGGGGTGCCCTGGGGGGCTGCAAAGTGGCGGGAAGGGGGGACCGTGGGCAGTGTAGGGGCGCTTTGAGGGGGCCCGGGGCCGGGGGTGCTGTGAGGTGCTGCAATGTGGCAGGAAAGGGGGGCCATGGGAGGCGGGGGGGTGCCGTGAGGGACCGCAGGGCCGGGGGTGCCGTGTGGGGCCACGAAATGGTGCGGAGGGGGGACCCCGGGTGGCGGAGGATGTTGGGGGGGCAACGGAGGGTAGCGGGGTGCATTCAGGGACCGTGAAATGGCGGGATGGGGGTGCCGGGGGGCGGCGGACCGGCAAGGGACCGGCGGGGGGGGTGGTTCCAGGCTTATGCGGAAGCAGTGTGGGGTGGGAGGAGGAGCGGCTCCGGGCGGCGAACTGGTGGCCAGGAGTCGGCTGTCCGCACGGGCAGGCACGGGAACGGTCCCGGCAGCGGGAAATGCCATGAGGGGCGAGGGGAAGGACTGGAGCGGAGCAGGGGGCGGTGCCAGGGGCAGGATGAGGGGCGGAGCGCCATTACTCGCGTGTGCGGGGGGTGGTACGAGGGGGCGGTGCCACGTGGCATGGGGGCAGGATGGGGGCAGGGCCGCGATGGCACCGGGGCAGGACAGGGGCGGGGCCATGTGACGAACACAGAGGGGTAAGGCAGGACAGGGGGTGGGGACACGTGATGCACGTGGTGATGCCTCTCGGCATGTGAGGCAATGGCGACCTGGTTCAAGAACCCAGCACGGCAGCTCGGCCTAGCCCCCAAGCTGCTCGGGCCACAGACACACAGCACCAATATGGCAGATGGTCAAAATGGCTCTTTATTGTTCTACCTTGTGGGGTTATATAGTCGAGGTGGTTTCTCTACGTCAGGAGGGGGGACGGTGGGATGGTAAAAGTTAGTAAGGGGTGGAAAGCTACTGGGGTTATGAAGGGCTGTATTGTTTAGAGTAATTCTTATCACAGAGGAATGAAGGGGAGGAAGGTTACACGCTGCTTTCTGCTTTCCGTCACATCACGAAATCTTCCGTTCGCTTTTGTCCCTATTCTACTACAACGTGGGGGGTGCTGCTGGGGGTGGGGTGATCTATGAGGGGAGTTGCATGGGGAGAAACAATGAAATGGAGTGGGAGTTGGGGGCAAAGCAAGAAGGAGAAATAGAGGAACAGAGTTAAAGAGCAAAAGAGAAACGAAAATAGAGCTAAAAGCAAAGCAAGAAGGAGAAATATTGGAACAAAGGAATAGAAGTAAAGAGAAACAAAGAAATAGGGTTAGAGTCAAAGAGAAAAAGAAAAATAGAGAAACAAAGCAATAGGGAGAAATAGAGAAACAAAGAAAGAGACTTAAAGAGAAAGAAATAGAGTTAAAGAGAAAGAAAGAAAAGAGTTAAACAGAAAAATAGAGAAACAAAGCAATAAAGAGAAATAGAGAAACAGTTAAAGAGAAATGGACAAACCAAGAAATAAAGAGAAACAAAGAAATAGTTAAGGAGAAATAGGGAAAGGGGGCTAGAAAGAAACAGAGTTAGAAAGAGGGCAAAAAAGAGAAACAGAGAGAAGAGTTAGAAATAGTGAGAAAAAAAGAACAGAGAGACAGAGGTAGAAACAGACAGAAATGAAGTTAGAGAGAAAAGTAAAGTGAGGAATAGACTGAAAAGTAAAGCAAAGCAAGAAATACAGTAAATAAAATCACAAAACCACACCAAAGAAACACAGGAGCCAAAATGGGGTTATTCAACTTTATTCAATAAATTTTAAAATTTACACTTCAGCAAAACATACAGGAGCAATAATGTATACAAGCACAAGTACAAATACAGTCCATATACACACTGGTAAAAGTCCAATTTGCGTGCAGAGCAATACATGGAAATACAGCAGCAAACACAAATACAGAGCAATACAAGCCCAATACAAGCCCAATACAGAGGAATACAATATAACAATATTTCTATTTCTGGAAAACTTACTTCATTTTGTTTATTGTTACTGGAAACCCAAAAGAACAGCATGACATGGAGAACATGACACTCATCCACCACACACATCTCCTTCAGCTTAGACACAAACCCATCCTCACTCTCATCTCAACTGCTCCCTCTACCCCAGTCCCCAGAAACAGGATTCCCAGGAGCCCCGAAATCATCCTGCCTGACAAAACCCCGGTCCTGGCACGGTCCGCACCCAAACCTTGGCGATGAACGTCGCCTCGCAGAGCTGCCGGGACCGAGGAAAAGAAAAAACAGCTGGGGGGGGGAAAAATCCCCCCAGTTGCGTTTTTTTTATTCTAAGTTTAAAAATGTGTTGAAAAACCTGAAAGGCAAAAAGCATACACACAAGGTTAGAACCATTCCCCACACACACTCTCACAGGCACACACAAGCAGACAGACACAAACTCACAGACGGATACAGACAGTCATATACATGCACATTCACACACTCTTCAGCTTACACCCTGACTGCAGCCCTTACTCAAAACGCTCTAGCAATAAAGATGCTTCGACACATCTTCCAGCTGCTGTTCCTCAACATCAAACTGTAAATTCCAGGAAAATCGGTAGCGTCGGTGACCGTGGAGATCCTAAGCTGCCTTGGGGACCTGCAAGACAATGTGAAGCGGTCAACAAGTGGCCATCGGCTAGAAGTTATCCCCATGCCTGGCCCATAAATTTTCTGACCAAAACCCCATAGGAAAGACACGAACCATTAAGTTTTATGACCATTGTACCTAACTGTGACTCTACGTGCCAGGGCAGGGCAGCTCTGACCCGAAGCGGCGCATGGATGGGCGGTGCGCCAAACACAAGAAAAGATGACCCGAGGACTTGAGATGAGTCTCCAGCAGATTAAGTCTCGAGCCCCATACGCTTTGAGGCGATGGAACCTACTGAACTACCACGGTCACATGGGAAGGGTCTAATACGCTCCCTAAAGAAGTCTAAGTGAATGGCATGTGAAAAGAAGGCGGTACCAAAACTGAGAATGAAGATGGATGAGAACATCTTGTGTACTTTCTCAGGTCTCAAAAAGTAAAAAGCTGAAGATGCCAGAATAAGCCCAATCTGGGAACATATGCAAGTAGTGTATGGCCAATACAGCCCAGAACAATGCCCAAAAAATCATCGACATGTAACAAAGCCCTGTGACACAGAAGCAGACAGTTATGTTATGTGACAACATAACATAACACACAAACTACGTAGCATAGACGCAAGTTGAAACTGCCTGGCAGTTTCACCTGATGGACCCAAGATTCCTGGCGCAAGATGAGCTGGAGGCCAATGACACCGAAGGAAAGAAGGCTCTATGGCAATAGCACTTGACAGTGTGTTGGGGTTTAGGATTTTAGCCTGTTTTTTCTCTTAAAGAATTTTACCCATACTAGTTGCTAGGGGACAAACCGCTGGATACTTAAAGGAAAACAAAAGAGCTGGCCACAGGGGCGGGGTGGGACTGGCCACCCTTTTGTCACCTGGGGGGTTGGGACACCCGGGGGGCTGCCTGGTGTGCTCAGCGTTCAGTCTGGGAGCTGCCTGCCTTCGGCGTGGACGTCTCAGTCACCACTGCGGGCTTCTGCTTCTTTGGCTGTTTTGCTTTTCTGCGGGCAAACCCCGGGATTTCTAAGCCTGCTCTTCTCCTTGTCCCGTCTGGAAACGGAGCTCCTACGCTCTGCCGACTGAGAGACCTGCCGGGTTTCTCTGCCACAGCTCTGCAGTTTGATACCTCTCACTGCCACCCGAGATCTGCGCTCGCCCCTGCCGTTCCAGCCTGCTGTTCCTGAGGATCCAGCCAGACGCCCAGGGGTTTTGTAAGGCTTTTCATCCATCCCTTCCCGGGACCCCACGCCGCCATTCCCGGTGCTCCCCGAGCTCGCTGCGGAGCGCCCCCTGCAGCCGCGGGGGAACCATCGCACCCGCCCTGCTCACCGGGAGCCGCCCCGGAGAACTGCACCCAGGGGAAAGTGCCCGAGGCCGGCGCTGGGTTTGGGCTGCTGTTTGCTGTGACTGCCACAGCTATTGCTGTTTGTTTGTGTTGTTATACATATATATTTATTAGTAAAGAACTGTTATTCCTATCCCTCATATCTTTGCCTGAAAGCCCCTTATTTTCAAATTTATAATAATTCGGAGGGAAGGAGGTTGCATTTTCCATTTCAGGGGAGGCTCCTGCCTTTCCAGTCTGACACCTGTCTTTCAAACCAAGACAGGCCGGCATTGAGTTTGTGCTGCTGTTTGCTGTGACTGCCACAGCTATTGCTGTTTGTTTGTGTTGTTATACAGATATACATTTATTAGTAAAGAACTGTTACTCCTATCCCTCATATCTTTGCCTGAAAGCCCCTTATTTTCAAATTTATAATAATTCGGAGGGAAGGGGGTTGCATTTTCCATTTCAGGGGAGGCTCCTGCCTTTCTTGTCTGACACCTGTCTTTCAAATCAAGACATTCCCTCAATTCAAATCCTTAAAAAAGAAGGACAACTGGGCTTCCCCCTCAATTTAAGCCTTACGATGATGAAAATGGGGGAGTTAGCTGCAATTCAAATCTGTAAAATAGCATCATCAAGGTTTTCCTCTTCCATTTAAACTGGAAAATAATGGAAAATGGGGATCCCCTGTCAGTTGACATACCTAAAAGCATGGAAAAGGCAGGGCTTCCTTCAATTGTTACCATTAAAATTGCAAGGGACTTGGAAGGATTGAGGGAATTCCCCCTCAATCTGAACACAGACAGTTATGAAAAAGGATTTTTTTCCCCTCAATTTAAACCCCTTTCTTTTCTGGGGGCACTGTGGAGGGACTGGGGGCTCTGGGGAGGGACCGATAAGATGCAAGGGGAAAGTTGAAGGTTTCCCCCTGGGACCCCACACGCTGCCCCGCCTGCTGAGGTGCTGCCTCTTGGCAACAAGGGCTTTTCCCTGGGCATTCTCTCCAAGCAATGCTCTGTGCCCAGGTGCGTCTGGCCGCTCCCTGGCCCCTGCTGGATGCTCCGACTGTCGTTCCCGAGGGGACGCTCGGGACGCCTCAACTGGCCTCTCTGGACTAGCGGCTCTCTGAGCAGGTGTGCCCGGGTAACCCTCTGAAAGTAGCCGGTTGCATCTGGAGCTGCCTCACCTTGGAGCGGGGGGGTGAGGTGGAGCAAGGACCTGCCGGTTGTTCCCTCCTCTACACGGCCTGTCGTCTGCCCCCGAAACACTGGGGTGGCCGGGCAGGTTTCCTTTCCATGGAAAAAAACCACGAGGAACCGGCATCCCGCTTGCCACTTTCCCCACACTTCTTCCTCCCGGTCGGATACAGGCACTACTCCCCAGAGGTGGAGCATGCCCCGCGACACGGGGGGTCGCTCTCCTTCGGCCGCCCTGTTCCTGGCCGTGCCGGGGGCAGCTGCTCCAGGAACAAGCTGTCCTGAGCCAGGGACAGGGAAAATCCCCTTGGCTTGGGCAGCAAGGGGGAACGAGGGAACGGTGCCTGCAGGTGAGTGGCTGGACGGGAGCAAGGGCTGCGGAGGGGTCACCTGGCTCAGGTGGGATCCGCAGGGGAATGGGTGTGCTTTTAGCACTGATATCAGGGACCCAGGTATTGAATGAGTGTGAGGGTATCCAGCTCTTCCTTAGGACTTGGAGCATGGCAGGGCACAGAGCTCATATTAAAGCTTGTTTAAACGCTTCTAATATAAAAATATAGTCAAACAGAAACGTTTGAGGAAGTAACATGCAAACGTCTGTTGCAAGCATAGGTACAAGTTGTCTTTGTTAAAAGATCCACATTGGTGGACGTTTTGTTGAACCACTCTGAAAGCAATGTCCAAAAAGCTTTGTTAAGCTCTTGCCTTCTGCTGGTTGGGCAGTGTCTGACCCCAGTTCTTGGGGGCTGTGTGGAGATTCCTCTCTGGAGTGGGGTCACCTCTTGAGGGTGAGCCACAAAGATTCGGTTGTTGGACTGGGTGAGTAACTATTTCTACTAAGTAATTGTTTTTGCTAGCTTTCGTGTCATGACTGCAATGTTCCTTCAGTTGTCATGCCCTGCACCAGCAGTTACAGCTCCTGTGCTGGACAGGGAACAGTTCTGGAGAAGGGCTTTCAGTCTCATTAGCTTCCATTTAAATCAGTTATTTGTTTTATTTCCATCAATCTCTCCGGTTTGCCACCCTCAGTCCCATGGGACAGAGCTGTGTAAAGGTTCAAGCTCATCTGTACAAAGTCCTGCACAGTGTTTCCAGCAGCAGGTGCTGGAAGCATCAAGAGCTGCCTTTTGAGCCTTTTTCTCCCCTTGGGGTTTACAGAGGGTAACAAGCTCTGCCTTTAAGGATCTGATGTTTATTTTGAGCACTTACCCTACAGCTGGACAGTTCAGGTAACAGGGATTAGAATAAGTTCTTGGACCCCACACAGATTTTGTCCCACGAAGACCAACTGAACTTCCTGAGATAACACACAGTGCCTCCAGGACACCTCAGCAGGTTTTTCCAGAGCAGCACTCATCAGTCTGGAGGGGAACTGACAGCTGGTCAGCTCCTGGAGCAATGGGCTGCTGGACAGAGGTGCAGTCCACCAAAAATGAGCAGCAAGCCCCATGATGAGAGAAGAGGAAGATGGGGGCAGCTTGGAGGGGGTGTAGTGGGAAAGCAGAAGCCTAGGAATAGGACAGAGAAAGACAGAAAAAGGAGAGTAACCGTGAGAGAGGAACAGCAAGAGAAGGGAAAAAACAAGGAGCAGCACAGAGAAAAAGAACCATGGAATCATTTAGGTTGGAAAAGAACTTTGAGATCATCAAAGTCCAACCATTAACCCAGCACTGCCAAGTCCACCACTAAATCATATCACTTGAAGGTAACACCACCTGCCCCTTGGGGAATTGCACCTGGAAGCAGAGGAGAGATGAGGAGGAGAGGCAGAAAGAGGGAATGGGAGAAGGACAAAGGAAAATAAGTACGGGGGGGGATGAAAATGAATAAAATGGGATGGGCAGTACAATGGTGAGGGACTAAAAATAATAGGGGCATGAAACAGGACAGAAAGATACCGTGAGAAACAATGGCCCCCAGAGCAGGAAAGAGCAACAGAATAAAAAAGAAAGAGGGATCCAGAGAGAGGCACAGAAGACAAATAAAAAGGAAGAGCAGGTAAGGATAGACAGCTAAATGGACAGCAGAAAAGGGAAAGAGCATCAGGGAGTAGGACACTGGGCCAGAACAAGAAAATGAGGGGCAGGGAGTGGAACAGAGCGGTAAACACACATTTTTATTTATTTCATATAGATAATATTTTCTTACATTTTTCAAGCCTTCAATTGTTTAATTTATATATACAAGAGTTATATTTGTATGTGTGATGTCATGTGAGTTACAGCAAATCACCTTGAGTGATGAGTTTCTTCCAGAGCCGCCATCCTGAGTATGATGGCACGTAACTAACCCTAAACTCTGACCCTAAACCTAAACCTGGCCAAAATTTGGATTCCACCTCCAAAATTCAGTACATCCAAGGATTACTCCCAGATGAAAACTGCCAGGACAGACAGGTCATGCCAGGAACAGCGTCACCCTCGGTCAGTCATGGGAGATACAACCCATCTTGAGGGACACAAGAACAGTTCTGTGTCCCCCCCGCATACTGTGTGCGTCTCCATGTGTCCTGTGTCTCCCGTATCCTGTGCGTCCACATCCTTTGTCCTATGTATCCCCCGTGCCCTGTGTGTCCCCATGCCTGTCTGTCCCTGAGTCCCCGTGCCCAGCTGACAGGCAGGTGCATTAGCAACTGTTGCTTTATTCTCTAACCCTTACCTCCCCCTGACCTTGGTTTGTCAGCCCCTCCATTGCCTTGCACTACCTTACCTGGCCTACCCCTCCATTTCCCTGCCTTATCTTGCCTTCTGCTGCCTCCCCTTGCCTTGCCTGGATCCCTTGCCTTGCCTTGCTTTCCCTTGCCTGCCCCTCCCTTTCCTTGCGTTGCCTTTACCGACCCTCCCTTCCCTTGCCTTGCCTACCCTTCTGTTGCCTTGCTTTCCCCTCTGTTGATTTGCCTTGTCCAACCCTCCCTTGCCTAGCCTTTCTTACCCTACCCTTTCCTTGCCTTACCTACCCCACCCGTGCCTTGCCTTGTATTGCTGGTCTCTTGTATTGCTTATCCATCCCTTGCCTTTCCCCACCGACCAACTCTTCCCTTGCCCTGCTTTGCCTACCCTCCCTTGCCGTTTTTCCTATTTGGACATATGACTCAGAGGGAGGCGGGCGGGCGGGCGGTCTTCTCCCCTCCCTGCCCCTCCTGGCTGCTTTGTCCCTCGTGTTTTTGCGTCGGGGGGAGCGCTCCTCGCCTCCCGCTCCCTCCCTGGATATTGTGGTTCGGGGCGGGCACTCTCCCGTCCAGCCCTCACCAACGCCCCGCTCCTCGCGTCCCTCTCCTTCGGGGTGTTGCTCTGGGGAGGGCGCTCTACTCCCCTCCCGCCCTCAACAGCTCTAAGCCAATCAGAAGTATCGGTTGCCAGGCCTTGGCCAATCAGTCACACCAGCCCTTGCCCAATCAGAGCGCTCCGTGTTAAAGTCACCTGTTGCCAGGCAGACCAGCTGAACGCAGCGCCGCGCGCAGCAGACGGACGGGCACGCGCCCTGTCTTGCGGGGCTGCGACCCCAACGTGGGCCCCAGCCCCCTACGGGGAGGTGCTTTGCGGAGGGGGGAGGTGGAGATCGCTCACACTGGGATCCCCTAACGCTGTCCCGAGGTTTGCAGCTGTGGCGGGTGCCGAGTGTGGCCAGTCAGGGTGGGGGCGGGGCTGGGCTGGGCTTCGGGGGTTCCGGAGGTTTTGGGGGGTCCCAAGAAGAGCCGGAACTTGCGGGATGGGGTCAAAAGTATAAATTTTATTGGGAGGAGGTAAATGGGGCCCTCTCACACTGCACTGACCCTGGCATCGGAGGGAGGCCCAGGCATCTGGGGTGTTGAATAGGGGCACCCAGGGGTGAGGCAGCGACAGGTAGGATCAGGTGGAGTCAAGTGTGGTTAGTAAGGGTCAAGTGGGTTCGAGTGGAGTCATGCAGGGTTCAAGCAGGGTCAGATGGGGTTAGGTGGGGGTCATAGCCAATGTCAAGGTGAGGCATAAGGCTGGCAGGGGTCAGGCCGAGGTCAGGTGGGGTCAGTCAGGGGGTCAAGGTCAGCCATGTTTAGGCAGTATCACACAGGGTCAGGTGAAGTCAGGTGTGTTTCAGGAAGGGTCAGAAAGAGTCAGGGGAGTCACAGAGTGTTCAGGAAAAGCAATAAAGTGGTCAGGTGGAGTCAGGCCAGGGTCAGGGTGAGCCCGGGGGCTGGCAGGGCACCATGCGCAGGCGAAAGGGGGGGCAGCGCAGAACCGTGCCCGGCGACCCTCTCAGCCCCGGCAGTCCCCCCGGGCCCGGCTCCAGACGGAATTCCCGCAGGATCAGCCCCAGGAACACGAAGAGCTCGGCCCGTGCCAGCCCCTCCCCCGGGCACGATCGCGCCCCGCAGCCGAACGGCAGCAGCGACCGCAAGGGGGCGCCCGGAGCCAGGAACCGCTCTGGGGGCGACGGGTCACGTTTGAGGGGGCTCCGCGGGGATGGGGGAGCCGGGGCGATGGGGGGACCCACGATTTTGGTGTGGACCCAAAAGTTTGGAGGGAACCTGGGGGTTTCAGGTTGGACCGCGGGGCTCAGAAGGGAGACACGGGGGTTTGGGGTGACCCAGGGGCTTGGAGGGACCCTGAGGCTCGGCGGTGACCCCACGGCGTCAAGAGGGGATTCACATGTCTGGGGAAGGTTCAGACACCCGAGGGGGCTCACAGGGGTTGGGGGGGGGCGGGAAATAGGAGGGGAGGAACAGAGGGACCCACAGGTTTTGGGAGGTTCCAGATATATGGGGGGACCAGTGGGGAGGGGGGGGGAACCACAGGTTTGGGGGTGGAGGTGTGGGTTTGAGGGGGGGCAGTCATGACACCAAGGTGTTCCCAGGATACCCAGGAAGTCAGGGGAAACCCTTTGGTTGGGGGAACCCACGGTTTGATGTGTGAGGAGTTCAAGGGGGACACTCAGGGTGCAGGAGAACCCACATACCGGGCAGGAAGGCCTCGGGGTGCTGCCAGATGTCAGGGTCCTGTTGGGCTGCCAGCAGGTTGGGGACCAGGACAGTGCCAGCCACCACGGGGAGCCCCCCAAGACTGGAAGGGACAGGGGGCACTGAGATGAACTGGGGTCTGCTGGAGACTACTGAGAGCTACAGGGGCCATACTGGGACCTACTGAAGCCATACAGGGGCTCTCTGGGGGCTACTGGGTACTACTTGATGTCTGTTTGGGTCTACAGGGTCCATACTGGGATCTGGTAGGTGCTACTGGGAGTTATTGGGTGTCTGTTGGAGTCTAATGGGGCCATACTGGGGCTCTCTGCAGTCTTCTGGGATCTATTGGGTGCCTATTGGAGTTTACTGATGCCATACTGGGATCTAGTGGAGCCACGCTGGGACCTACTAGAATTTATTGGGGGTCTACTGGCATACTGGGTGGGATCCACTGGCACCATACTGGGATCTGCTGTGAGCTACTGGGTGTCAGTTGGTGTCTGTTGGGGCCATACTGTATCTACTGGGTGTCTACTGGGGCTCACTGGGAACTGCTGGAGCCATAGTGAGGTTTACTGGGGGCTACTGGATGTCTCTTGGGGTTTAGTGCGGCCATACTGGGACTTATTGGGGTATACCGGGACCTCCTGCTGGGATCCTCTGGGCTCTGTTGGGGCCTACTGGGGCTATCATGGGGTCTCCAAGGATCTACTGGGTGTCTGTTAGGGTCTACTGGGGTCATTCCAGGACCTGTTGGGGCCTAGTGAGACGTACTAGGGTTATACTTGGGTCCACTGGGGGTCTAAAGGGGTCTACTGGGGCCATACTGGGACCTGATGAGTCTTACTGGGATTTACTGGGGTCCGTGGAGGCCTACTGGGTCCTACAGGGACTTAGTGGGGCATACTGGTCTATTGGGGTGTACTGGGGCCCTGCTTCTGGGCCCTGCTGAGATTTACTGGCACCTGCTGGTGTATTGGGGTCTTACTGGGGTCGTACTGGGACCTGATGGGTCTTAGTGGGACTCACGGGGGTCTAATGAGCTCTGCTGGGTTCTCCTGGACCCTACTGATGATACCAAGTGGTCCCTAGTGGTCTGTAGTGGTTCCTCTCAGTCCCCCCTCACCCAGACTGGTCCATAGCAGCTCCTCCCAGCATCCCTCCCCAACACTGGCCTGTACTCGTCTGTCCTGGTACCTGGTAGGGCGCAGGGCACAGTGGGGCAGCGCCAAGGGCGCAGGGGGCCGCAGCCGCAGTGTCTCGCTGACAATGGCCTGGAGGAGGGGCAGGCGCCCCATGTCCCCAGGCCCAGGGGGGCCCTGTGCCCCCTCCAGCTCCGCCCGCAGCCGTGTCTGCAGCTGCACAGGTGGAGCACAGGTGTGCTATGCCTGTCATGGGGTGCCAGGGGAGGGGGCACGTCCCAGGGGGCACACAGTGGCAACACAGAGGGACTCCCTAGAACCCCAGACCCTCCCAAACTTACAAACCTGCCCCTGGGATCCCAAACCATCCCCAAACCCGACCCTCTCCCTTGGGAACCCCCTTGAACCCCCAGATCCCTCCAAACCCCCAAACTTGCCCTGGGACGCAACACCCCGCCTTCCCCCAAACCTGCTCCTCCCTCCTCCTTGGGGACACCCCTGAGCCCCCAGACCTGTCTCTTGGGACCCTCTATCCCCAGACCCTGAACCACCTCTCCATGGAACCCCCAAAACAAGGAGTCACGTGGGGACACGGACACAGCTCTGTGTGATATGTCTGTGACACTCATGTGGCACCTCAGGACAGGGTGGTGGGACACTAGTGGCCACAAGGGATGCATGGGACATGGGTGGGGGATATGGGACCCCGCTGGGGAACATAGGCAGGGACACGAGTCCCTTCCAGGAATGTGCATGGGGACTTGAACATGGCTCTGATATGCATGTGGCACTTTAGGGTGGTGCAGGGGGCTGGTGTCGGCCATGGGGAGGAGGACATGGGGGACATGGGACCCCCACGGACACACATGAAGCTTTGGGACCGTACAGGGGACACAGGGGGACACATGGTGCCACCCATGTCATCTCGGGGCAGAGCATGGAAGCCCATGGAGAAGGGAACATGGGGGACATAGAGAACACATAGAGAACGTGGCTGGGGACATGGGACCCCTGGCGACACACAGGACCTTCCAGTGCTGCATGGAAAACATGGAGGGACATGCATTTCACCTCAGGGCGGTGCAGCAAGAAGGCCACAGCCCAGCCCAGAGCAGCTGCTGTAGTCTCGGTGCCCCCAATGAACAGGTCAACCAGTGCCATGTGCAGCCGGGGAGGACTCAGGGGGCCTCCCCGTGCCCCAGGATCACGCCCCAGCAGTGCTGCCAAAACTGTGTCTGGGGGAGGGGAGGGGCACTCCTGGCAAAGGGATGACATGTGTTGGAGGGTTCCTCTGATTACTGGTTGCCCCCCAAACAACCCTTTTGTTTGGAAGTCCCTTCCAAACCCCTGAGTCCACCCAAAGCCCTGGTTCCTCCCCCAACCATTACATCTCCCCAATCCCACATCCCCCCCAGACCCGCAGGTCCTCCCATCTCCTTGAGTCCCGCCAAACCTCTGTTTCCCCCAAAATATGTGGGTCCCCCAAACTCCTGCGTTCTTCCAGACCCCCAGGTATCTTCCAAATCCCTTGGTCTCCCCCGACCCTCTGTTCCCATCAGACCCCTCCTGACCCCTGGCTCCCCCCAACTTCCCCGGGACTCCCCACCTGGTGCCGCCGGATCTGGGCCTCCACGAAGGTGTCACGATGCTGGACGAGCCGCAGTAGCTTCCGCAATCCCGGGTTGGGCAGGGCCTGGGCATAGGGACTCCTTAGGGACCCCCAACCCCTAAGGAACCCTTGACTTCAGAGAGACACCTCCTACCCCAGAGATGCCACATAAGTCTCCTGAGCCCCAGAGAAACCCTGTGGCTGCTGCCCTGGGCCATATAGACCCTACAGGTGCTCTCCTTGCCCATGTAGACCCCTCCAATGTCCTATAGGCACCCTCAGCTCCATAAAGATGCTTTACCCGATATAGACCACCCCAGCCCTATAGAGCCCCCACAACTGCCCTTCCCAGGCCCACAGACCTCCCCAACACCATATAGACCCTGTAACACTCCCCCTAGCCCCATATAGACACTATAACCCCTTCCCAGTCCCATAGAGACCACCCAAGTGCCATATGGAGCCTATAAGCCACCCAGCTGCCCATACCCCTCCGCAGTCCCAGACAGATCCTATAACCTCCCTCCCAACCCCATATAACTCCCCCAGCCCCATATCCCTCCCCTGGGCCCCATATCCCCCCCAAGACTCATAGCCCTTCCCAGGGCCCTACAGCCCCCACCAAGGGCCCATAGCCCCCTGCAGCCCCCCACAGTTCCCTCATGGGCTCCATAGACCCTCATGCAGCAAAAAGGCCACAGCCCCATATGCCCCCCATAGGCCCTGCCAGGCTTACCCGCAGTGGGGGCAGCAGGTCAAGTGCCCGTACACTGCTGTGCCCCCAAACCTGCAGCAGCTCCCCCAAGCAGCGGGAGAAAGCCCGGAGCTCTTCCGGAGGGGGCATCTAGGGGAGGACACATCTATGTACTGTCCAGTACTCGAGTTCTTTCTGGATCCCCCCAGAACACCCCCAATGCAGTTTCAGACACTTGGGTCCCCTCAAACTCCTGTGTGCCCCGAAACCCCTGCCACCCATCTGCAAATTGCTCAGTCCTCCCAAACAGCTGCATGTCCCTTCCACAAACTCCTGGGTCCCGCCCCAAACCCCTGGACCCCATAAAAACTGGGGTCCTCCCCCAAACCCCTGTCTCCATCCTGGGCCCCCCCAAGTCCCCACCAGGTCCCCGAAGAGGAGGCGTGCAATGGTGCTGCAGGTATGGAACGTGAACACCTCAAAGGGGTCCAGGGGGGCCTCCCCATGGGAACGCAGCTCCTGGGAGAAAGAGGAGGTTAAGGGGAGCCCTGGGGGAAATAAGGTGGGGCTCTAAGGTGGTTTAGGGGGTCACAGGGGAGAAGTGGGGAGCTCAGAATTTTGGGGATGCACAGGGGTAATGCCCTTTTGGGGTGCAGAGGGTGGGGTTTGGGTGAGTCAGTTTTGGGAGACGGAGTGTGGTGTGGGTGCAGGGTTTGGGGGGAGCAGTTTTCAGATGCAGGGGGCATGGTTAAGGTGCATGGGGGGGTTTTGTTGAAGGAAGTGGGGTTTAAGGTATCACATTTGGGGTGCAGGGGGCAGGGTTTTGCTGGTCAGTATTGTGTGGGGATCTGTTTTGGAATGCAAGGAAGATCAGTTTTGGAGATCTCAGGGTCAGGGGATTGGTTTGGGGAGAAGTCGGTTTCCAGGTCTCACCTCACACAACTCCCGGCCCTGCAGCCAAAGGAGGGGCCCAAGACGCCCCCCAGCCCGTGCCAGTGCCCCCCGCACTGCTCCCCGCTGCCGCCGCCAGCCGGGACAGGGGCCTCCCAGTGCCAGGTCCCGGCCCCTCTGTGACACCAGCGAACCTGGCATTGGGCAGAGGAGGTCAGGGACCCCCAGAAACCCCTGCAGCCCCTATAGGGACCCACCTCCATCACACCAGGTGTGTTCTGCAGGGCTCCTCTATCTCATAAAGCCTCCTTCAACCCCACAGCCACCTCCTCCATAGGACCTCCCTATTCCCACCAGGGACCCTGGGGGTTGAAGGGGGTGTCTGGTGGGGCAGAGACTCCCGGAGACTGCCCTAGCCCCTATAGGCAACCCCCCCCCCAGAACTGCCCCCACCCCCTCCCAGCACCCATGTCCCCAACCCCACAGGGACACCCCTCCAAATCCAAAACAACTCCTCCAATCTCACAGGGACCCCCTCAAACTCACCATCCCATAGCCCCCCCCCCCCAAACCCCACAGAGAACCCTATAGTGACTCCCTTTAAATCCCCCATAAGGCTTCCCTACACACACTCTATAGTGACCCCACAAAGACGCTCCCACAGCGACACCGCGAACCCCTCCAACCCCCCATCTCCCCACAGCCCACCCGGCCTCCCCTGCCCCCGTACCCAGATAACTGGTGGGACGCCCCAGCCAGTCCCCCCAGTGCCGGACCAGCGCCTCGCGGATGGTCCCCACCGAGCTCGGCACCAGCACGTCTGGAGAGAAGAGGAGGGGCAAGGGGGAACCCCATAACTGGGAGGGGGGGTTCCCAAACCAAGCGGGGAGTCCTGGGGTGGAATTTTGGGGGGAACATCGGGGGGTTGGGGTCCCAGGGAAGGTTTGGGGGGCTTGAGGAGAGGCCTGGAGTTTGGGGGGGTCCCCACGGCAGGGGGAAAGGGCAGGGTTGGGGATTCAGAGAGTCCTTAAGGACCGGGGAGAGTGAGGTTTGGGTGGGGATCTGGGGTCCCTGGGCAGGTTCGGGGCAGGTCCGTTCTCGGGTGCCCCCCTCACTCACCGCGCCCCCCCAGGCGCAGGCGCAGCAGGGGTCCGTGCCGCCGCGCCAGGCGGGTCAGGTGCAGCGCCCCCTGCGGGTGCAGCAGGTGCAGCGCCCCCCAGCGCGGACCGCGCCCATCGCCGCGCTGCAGCAGCGCCGACAGCGGCAGCAGCAGGAGCAGCAGGAGCAGCAGCAGCAGCAGGAGCAGCGCCACAGCCGCCATGGCCCGCAAGGGGGGGGGGGGTGTCCGGAGAGCCCCTATATTGGGGATCCCCGAAACCACGCCCCATGGAGCCCCACCCCTTAAGTCCTGCCCCTCGTCGGTGGTGCACACATACCCCCCCCCCCCCCCCGCCGCTATAAAAGTGGACCCTAAGCCCCGCCCCATAAGGGGGGGGTCCCTTAAAACCCCGCCCCTTGAGCCTCGGCCCTTATACAGGGGGCTCAAAAGTCCCGTCTGTCTTTAAGCCCTGAATCTCACCGGCCGCTCTGCCTTTACAAAGGGGAGCTGTGCCCTCCGCCCCTGCAGACAGCCCCCCATCCTCTATAAAAAGGACCCGCAGGCTCTGCCCCTATAATCCCTGCCTCCTGATGCATTGATTCGTCCCATAAAGCAAACTCCTAATCCCTAACCTCCCAAAATTACCCTACCACTATAAA
The DNA here is from genome assembly GCA_026261815.1 of Monarcha castaneiventris obscurior. Classification (NCBI taxonomy): domain Eukaryota; kingdom Metazoa; phylum Chordata; class Aves; order Passeriformes; family Monarchidae; genus Monarcha; species Monarcha castaneiventris. The sequence continues at coordinate 29,785 of JAMPIT010000891.1, forward strand.
AGCAGTCCCTTAGGCTCGGCCCCTCAAGCACCACCTTATAAAGGGGACATATTAAGCCCCCTCCCCCCCCCCGAGGTCTGGTCTGCAATCACGGGGTTCACCCTTCCCATCAATTTCCCAGGTGTGCCTACTCATTCCTCCCCCTTGGGAACCCCCTGAGCCCCTGGGGGTGCCCCCCAACTGAAATTTCCCCAGAGCCACCCACCTGGAGATGCCTCACCCCTCAAATCCTGTCCCCCAGGTGTCCCCCCAATCCCAATTCCCCCAGCCCTCGTGGGGGTGCTCCAACCCCCCCATTAAGTCTCCCCACCCAGACCCTCCTCCATGGGTGCGTGCCCCCAATTTCCCCCACTCTGGCAGCAGCATTTGAGGATCAGAGACATTTATTGGGGTGCAGCAGCACTGAGGGAGGTCCCCAATGGAGTGTGAGTCCCAGAGTGGTCCCCTTGGGAGGTGGCATTCCAGTGAGTGAGTCCTAGGATGATTATATGTGAGGACCCACAATAACCTGAGGGGTGCTGAAGTCAGAAAGGGGATGGGACCCCCACCCTGGAATGTGTCACTGGGGGAGTTGTTGGGGACTCCAGGGGTGGGCTCCCATGGTGGGGGTCCTTGGGAGGGAGGGGGTCCCAGGTGGGGAGTCTGTGGGGGGGGTGTCTCTATGTATCAGGGATCCCTCAGGGTCCCCAATAAGATTAGGGGTGTGACAGTGTCAAGAGGTGTAGCCCAAGGTGGTGGTCCGTGTGGAAGGGTGCCAGGGGTTGGGTCACGGTGTGAAGATCCCAGAGGTGTCCCCCATCAGATGCTCCCCCTCCGGAGCCCCTGCAGGTGTCGGGCCAGCTGCAGGTCCTTGGGGAACAAGATGACGCAGTGGGCAGTGAGCACAGGTATGTGTCCTCCATCACCTGCACTCTGGAGCCCCTCAGCACCCCCTGACCCCTTCAGAGCATCTCCCAGGGGCAGCAACCCCCAAAACACACTCTCGAGGCACAGGGTCCTTTCAAATCCAACCATAAGCAGCTCAAACACCTGGGGATATCCTGGGGATATCCTGGGCATGGAGATATGGAGGGCATACCCCTGGGGACACCCTCTGTGGGGACAGGGGACACAATGACACCCTGGGGACATGGAGACAACCCTCTAGGGACACCCTAATGGGACAGGGAGACAGTGACACCACAGAGGAAGGGGTACAGGGGACATCCAGTCTGGGAGGCCCCCGGGGGATGGGTGGACACAAGGACATCAGGAGGCACACAAGGACACTGAAGGAGAACAAGGCCACCACGTGGTGGGGGGAGGGCAAGGACATGGTGGTGCTGGAACAGTGTGGAGGGGGGGGGCTTTGTGTAGGGGTGGTCCCAGGGGGTTCCAGGGAGTGTTTAGGGGGTTCCAGGGTGGATTTGTGTGGTCCCAAGGGCTTCTCAGCAGGTGTTTGTGTGTCTCAGGGTGGATTTAGGGGATCGGGGGGGGGGGGGGTGGTGAGGGACCCCAGGGTATCCTGGGGGCATGTTTGGGGAGGTGGTTCTGGAGTGGATTTGGGGGTATCCTGTGGGGGTTGGAGGATCTCAGGGATGTTCCCAAGCACTCTGGGGTGTACTAGGGTGGATGTTGGGAGTCTGGAGGGGGTTGGAGGGTTCCAGAGGGTGGTTGTGGGGATTCTGAGGGTGGAATTTGATTTTCCCGGGTGGATTAGGGGAGGAGGGAGGGGAGGGTAGTCTGGAGGGGTTTGGAGGGTCTCAGTAGTCCGGGGGAGTCCGGGGGGGTGTTTCCAGGTTAGATTTGGGGGCTGCCAGAGGGGTCCCAGGGAGTAGAAGGTGTCTGGAAGGGGGGGGTCTTGTGGTGAATTTGAGGGGTCAGGATGTCTTTGAGTGGATTTGGAGTGTCCAGGGGGTTGTTTGTGAAGATCCTGGGGTTGATTTGGGGGATGCAGGGTGGATTTGGGGGGTCTAGGGAGGTGCAGTGTCCTAGGGATGTTGGGAGATGAGGGGGATTTGGGGTTTCCAGGATTGATTTGGGGGGACCCTGGATAGATTTGGGGGGACCCTGGATAGATTTGGGGGACCTGGGAGGGCGACAGGGGTTGGAGGGGGGTCCTGATACGGATTTGAGGGACTCCTGAGGGGCTGTTGGAGGGTACCAAGGCATCGCTGGGAGGTTGGGGAGACTCAAGGGCGTCCTAGGGAACATTGGGAATCCTGAGGTGGATTTGGAAGGGTCCCAGGGACTGTTTGGGAGGGTTCCCAGAATGGATTTGGGGAGGTTCTTAGAAGATCTGTGGAGTCACAGGGGAATTTGGGAGTCCCTGGGGGATATTGGGGGGTTCCAGGGTGGGGGGAGTGGGAAAGGCAGGTGTCACAACCCAGCAGTCAGAGGTGCAATGCTCGTTGTAAATTCTCATCAGGCTGAACAAAGATGCCAGACCTGTCAAGGGGTCAGCCTCATGATGCACAGTTACCCACAGATCCAGGCAAAGCTCAATGCACATGACCCATGTGGAGGAACTTTATACAGAGCAATCGGTTGTCATTTCCCAGTTCAGTGGCAGCGATGGTCTGGAGAGACAGAGGGGCATTGATGGTGGATGAAGTGGGTCAAACAATCTCTCTTCCTCCCTTGAATACAACAATAGGCTGTGGAGAAACTGTCCTGGGAGTTCCAGCAATTCAGCATCTCATTATTCCAGAGGTACGTCCTGCCCCCACCCCTATGGACCAGACTCTCAGCTATCAACAGGCATCCTTTCTTCCTCAAGGGAGGATGGAGAAGGTGCAAACCATGGGGTACCGTTCTGACACCAGCAGCCATCCCTTGCGCCTGAACAGCTGGGCTGCTTGCCCCAGCACCTCTAAGAGCTGGACCACATCATTACCTGTGCCTGGAAAACCAGTCCATCCCACAGAGTACCAGGGAACTGGCCCCTCCCAGCCTCGTTAGGCACCTAACACATCCGCCTCCACCCGATCCCCATGGCTGCCCAACTCAACCAGATGTGCACCACAGGACCAGCCCACAGCCCCTCAGCCCCCAGAGGAACAGAACCCACTCATGGACAACTTCAGGGGGAAATTAGTGGTTTCAGAATAAAGGCAGAATGATTAACACAGACCAGGAGCACAGTTGTCTGGGTTGTAATGGCAGCAAACCCAGGAACTCACCAGTTCTTGAGTGAGGTGGGGGATGCAGATACTGGGGGAGTGATGGTAGCAGTGTGTGGGGGGCATGAAATACTGTTCCTGGGCACACTGATATGAGGATGAGACTGGGGGCTGAGGAGGGTCCCAAGCCTGAGGAGGAGGCAGTGCTCTGTGTTTGCCTCTGCTTAAGCTGAAGCCCATACTATGGCCTTGGCCAAACAACTTCAGTTTCTGGGCATGTTTTGCATCACCTTGTCCCAGTCTCAGGTTTTCGTGTATTTAATGTTGCTGCTCAATATTCTTTCCCTTCAGAGCTGCAACTACAGTCTCCATTTAAAGGAGAGCTGTTCCTCTCATGAAGAAAATGCAGGAGTAGAAGAACTGGGCCTGAATGTGGATCCAATGACCATGACTTTCTGCTATGGGCCAGAGGTCCAAGAGTCTTGCTGCTGCAGAGGCAAATCTCCATGACATTCATATGCCCCTTCCCAGGAAACACTGGCATGACTGTGCCAGAGGTCTGTGAAGAAGTGTTGTGGCTCAACAGGTGGGTGGCCTCCCCTATGGGGGCTGCCAGTGTGAGGGAGATGCCAGTGGAGAGCTGTGGAGAGCTTTCCCTGTACTCCAGGCCAGCCTGGGTGGGAAGTCCTCAAGGAGTGCTCAGGCCCCGAGGGAGGCCAAGGGCCCAGAGCACCACGAGGCTGAGGCAGGAGCTAGAGGGGCACTGGGCATGGGGCCGTGGAGGGACAGCATCCCGGACCCCACGGGGAACAGGGCAGGGCTGCCGGGTGCATCACAGAAAAGCTTCCCCCATGCTGCCTCGGTGCCTCGCAGAAAAATTTCCCCTGCCTTGTCTTGCTGCGTCACCAAAAGGCCCCCTCCAGCACCTCCTCTACTCTGCAGTCCGGGGCCGGGACACCCCTCCGCTGCCACCCGGCCCTGGTGGCTCCCAGACAGCGGGGGACAGCTGCTGCCGGCTTCATCTTCCCCTCAGACCCTGCGTGATGCACCACCACCACTGGGGTCATCTCATTGACACCAGGGTCTCATCCAAGGCAGAGCCCACGGCTGGGTTGTGGTGGTGCAGCTCCAGGTGCAGCAGATGGTAGTGCCCTTCAGGTACTGCAGGTGCACCGCAAAAGGGGGCAGGGGGTCAGACCTTGCCTTGCTGGATCCACAGGGTCCTGGAGTTTACTCCCATCCAGGCACCCTCAAACTGGAAGCACTGGAAGCACCCTGGAGCTGGGCACCCAGCCTTGAACTGGGCACACCAGTCACCCTATTGCCAACTGGAACTGTGGCAAACCTGGCATTTTATCAGAGCTGGGCACCCTCAAGCTGGGACCACCACCCCCCAACAGGGACCACTGGGATCCCCATCACAGAGAACCACCTCCAAACTGGGCTGCCTTAACAGGAAGGTCGCAGACTGGAACTCTCCCTTACTGCAACACAACTGGGATCCTCATCTTCCCAGGACAGCCCACACCAGCTCTGCCAAATGCCACCTGTTGAAACACACCCACAAGGCACCCCAAGGTGGGTGTCACTGCACCTCCTGTACTTGCTGCAGCCCCACAAGTGCTGGGCAGCCAGTAGAGGAACAGAACCCTTCCTCAGCTGAATCACTGAGGGCCCCCATGGATCTGCTCAGTGCCGAGACCAGCTTAATCTGTGCACTCTGGATCCTACTGGGGACCTGGTGTAACCACCCCACTGGCAGGGGTCCTCCTGCCCCCTCAACACCTTTTTCCTCCCCCACCAGCTCCAGAGGGAGCACCAGCTGAGGGACAGAAGGGGACTGCTATGATGTATGTAGTTTAACTCGTTTTATTTAGATTTGAAGGTAACTGCGGCCCAGCGGGACCATGACCCAGTAGAAACGCAGCAGTACATCAGGAGTGGGGCGGGAGTGGGTGAGCTGCAGTGGGGTGTGGTGCCTGGGCTGCCCAAGGAATGGTCAGTTGGTGAGAGAAGGGTTTACGAGAGCTGCCCGCAGTCAGTGATGGTGATCTTCTTGCTCGTTTTGCCATCTTTGGAGCCACAGCGCTCCATGGCCTCCACCACATTCATCCCCTCCTTGACACGGCCGAAGACAACATGCTTGCCATCCAACCTGCCAGAGAAGCACCAGTCACAGCTGGTCCCTGATGTCCCCAACAGAGGACACCTCCCAGCTGGAGATCCCCAAGGTTCTCCTCCCATAGCCCATGACTCACCACTCGGTCTTGGCAGTGCAGATGAAGAACTGGGAGCCGTTCGTGTTGGGGCCAGCATTGGCCATTGACAGGATACCAGGGCCCGTGTGCTTCAGGATGAAGTTCTCATCAGGGAACTTCTCCCCATAGATGGATTTGCCTCCAGTGCCATTGTGGCGCGTGAAGTCACCACCCTGTGAAAAGGCAGCAATTCGGGTCATAGATGCAGGAGAACACTCTGGAACTGGGTGGAGGCAAGAGGCAGAACCAGCCTCCCACCCTAAATCTGCCAGCATTCAACTCCAAAACCCACGTGGGTGCCAGATCGCCTCACCCACCCACCTACCCGCTGCAGCAGGAGCACCACGCACCTGGCACATGAACCCAGGAATGATTCTGTGGAAGCAGGACCCCTTGTAGCCAAATCCCTTCTCACCAGTGCTCAGAGCACGGAAGTTTTCTGCAAAGGAAATACAACCGCACCATTAAAAGCTGTGTTTGTAGAGAGTTCAGGACAGAACTAGGGCTTGGTGCAGCTGCAGTGGAGCCAAAATTGCTTTACCAACCTGCTGTCTTCGGAACCTTGTCTGCAAACAGCTGTGAAGACAGGAAAGACATTTGTCAATCTGGGCTGGTGACTGGCCACTGACCCCCACTCCCCGAGGCCGCCCCCAGACTGCGGGAATCCCCCCAGGCACTGCTTGGAGCCCAAGGACCCCCCTCCAGGTGGTGGCTTCTCGGCCGTGACAGCAGCTCTAGATCCCTCCCTGCCTCACATCGTTATCTGGAAGCTCCGAACTAACAGCTGCGGCATCGTATGTCTCACCAGCGGGGCAGAGAAGCGTTCGTTCCGCTGGCCTGGATTAAATTAAACATTAATATGCCTGAAGCCTTCCTGGGCGGGGCGCGCGAGCCGCCTCCCAACGCTTCAGGAGGATTTTGGGATGGATGCGCCACCCGTGCGGGAGCGCGGCCCCGAATCTGCAGCAGCTGCGGCGCCCGGAGCCGGCCCAGCCGTGCCAGGGATGCCCTGCGCCCCGGGCGGGGTGACAAATGCTTTGCCCTCCAGCGACAATCCCGCGGCGATCGGGTTGCCGGCACTCTCCGCCAGCATCCCCAGACCCGGGCAGCATGGCCCAGGAGCTCGATACGGCTCATCCCGATGCTCCGGGGGCCCTGCGATAAAATGGCGGCGAGGCAGCCACGGCCGCGACCCGCAGTGGGGAGAACTGCCGCGCCCCCCCCCGGCCCCGGGGCGGAGCGGAGGCGCGGCGGGAACACGGTGGCGGCGAGGCCAGCGGAGGCCAGCGCTAACGGGGCACCAGCGGTACCGGACCAGGTGCGGACGGACTCCCGCGGGCGATGGCGCGCCCTGGGCTGGCATCGCGCCGCCGTTCCTCGAGTTCCCCGAGCGCGACGCTGAGGGGCCGGCGGGGCCCTTTGTTCGCCCCGCCGGGCCACGGGCGCCGCAGCCCCGCAGCCACACCAGCGCGCCCCCGCCGCGCACGCGCGGCGCCTGCTGGCCCCCCACCGGCCCCGCGCGCCCGGCAAGGAAATGGCAACGGCGCCCCCCCGCCCCCCCCAGTTGCCTCCCGCGCCCACCTCGAAGGTGACGCGACCCAGGGGCTCGCCATTGGCGGCGATGTCGAAGAAGACGACGGGGTTTGCCATGGCGAGACGCGAGCAGGACAGCAGACACGAGTCCGTGCGGCGGGCGCGGCGCAGCAGAAGGAGCACAGTCCCCCGCCGCCCCTTATATAGGGTCGAGGAGGGCCCGCCTCCTCCGCAGCGCTGGCCAACGGCCGCTGGCGGAGTGGGGGAGTGGCAGGGCAGCCAACCAATCGACGGCGCCGCGTTTGAAAGAGGGGGAAGGGGGGAAAAAGCGCGGGCGGGGCGGGGGCCGCGGTCCGGCGCTGGGCAGGGCGCGGCGCGCATGCGCTATGCGGAGAGTGAGGCGAGGCAGGATGGGCGGGGGAGGGGGGCAGGATGGGGCGGGCGCGGGACCGGCAGAGGGGAGGCGGGTGCGGCGCTGGGCCGCCGTGCGGGGCGGTCCCGGGGGGCGGCGAGGATGCGGCAGCACCAGGGCGCGTGGGGTTTGGAGCTGCCGGAGCTCCGGCCCAGCTCTGGCAGCTTACCGCCAGACGTGGGGAAACACCCGATTCCCCTCCTCCGCCGTCGGACTGCAGCACCGCCCGGCCGGCCCCGGTTAATGATTGACGCCACAGGTCCGGTTCAGCGCCCGGCCGGGCCGTCGCTGCTCGAGGATGGGGCAGGATTCCCTCGCTGCTCGGGACACACCCTCCCCCCTCTGCCCGGAGAGAGGGCTGGATCTCCCCGCCAACCCAGGATCTCCCCTGCTTGCCCGGAGAGGGGTCGCGGGGCCAGCCCCACAGCGGGATGACAAAAGATGGGGGGACACGCGTGACCCTGCAGAAGGATCCTTTAATAGCCATCGGGGACATACAGGGCAACTCGGCGGGGGGCAGTACGAGCTGAGCTCCGCACCCCACACCAGACCCGTGTGGTACAAGGGGCAGCAGCATTTGCACATTGAGAGGGGGGCACGGGCAGCCCCGCAGTGACGCACTTGCCTTTAAATATGGGGAGTCTCAGGGGAGCAGTAGTGTTTCTACACTATGTACAGCCTTGTGCTTCTGGGGGGGCTCAGCCCCTCTTGTCCCATCGCAGCCCTTTGAGAAAGCCCCCGCAGTGGGGGGTTCTGCTCTGCAGCGGGCAGGGGCACACAGTGCTGCCCCCCAGCCCCAGGGGGATGGGGAGGGGGCAAGGATGGCTCAGTTATTCTCGAAGAGGGAGAGAAGGTCATCGTTGCTGCTGCTGGGGAGGTCGGGGGGCCCCAGGTAGGAGAGCAGCTCGTCAGGATTCGTCAGCTCGGGCAGGAGCTGGGGGCGGCAGTGTGTGATGATCGGCTCCCTGCAGCTTCTGCCCACTCCCCGGCAGTAGCTGGGGTCCCAAGCCAGCAGCAGGACCCTTGTCCACCCCCCTGAGTACTCACGTCGAGGGTAGGCTCCGAGCCATCACCCGCCGTGGCCATGCTGGGTGCAGGGGGGAAGACGAGGTCAGCAGTGTGGGCTGAGGGTCCCTGGGGTTGCCGTGCCACTGCGCTCCGGGAGTGCAGCGTGGGGGCCGGCTGGCTGCCCGAGGGAGTGTTGTGCAGCCCTGTCTGCACTGCGGGGTGGGACGGCTCCATTCGTCCTGGCGGGGGAAGCTGAGGAGTGGGGGGAAAGAGCCGTGAGACCCTCCCTCCCCGGGACCCCCCTAGCCCCCCTTCCCCCCCCGAAGTGAGACATGGGGGCTTGGGGGAAGCCTCTCCACCCATAGCCCAGCTGACCTGTGCGGGCAGAGGGGGCACAGGAGGCTTCTCAGGGGCCAGAAGGCCGCCTGGGATGTTGGGTTGGTAAGAGATGGAGGGGGGGCCTGGTGTGAAGTCACTCAGCGTTGAGGTGCCAGGGACGCCAGGGGCGGTGAAAGGCTCTGGGAAGCCCCCAGGTCCCAGAAAGCTGGAACCTGTGAGAGGAAACAGGGCAATTGGGGGACACACACACAGGGACGGGGTTCAGTCCTGTCCCCCATGGGTCCCCCCGTACCCGGGGTGCCGTAGTCGGTGGCAGCCCCCGCTGGAGGTTGTGACAATGCCGTGAAGGGCACAGAGCCAGGCCCCAGGGCTGCGATCATCTCCATGATGTTGGGCAGCACCATGTGCGCAGGACTGAGTGTCCGGCACCGCTTCAGCGCTGGCCCCTCTGGTTCCTCCTTGATGTGGACATCAGGTTTGATTGGGACAGGTTTCCAGCTGCAGGTCGGGTCGATGGTGATCTCCTCATGCTCCGAACTGGGGGCAGCAGGAGGGCAGGGGAGGTGAAGTTGGGGGCATTGTCTGCACAGCCCCCCAGGGGTGGCGCAGGACCAAGCATGGATGGACGGCCAGCCGAAGTGAAGGCACTTACTTCTGGATGTAGATCAGGATGCCCAGCATGTACTGGTCCACCTCCAGCCCCTCCAGCAGGGCCGTCTTACTGCAGGCAGGGTGAGGGCAGGGTGAGATAAAGGAACCCCCACCAGACAGGAACCGCCCTCCAAGGCAAGAACTACTTCTCTCTCAGGGCAAGAAACATATCCCCCACAGGTAGTGAAACACACACCCCTGCCCTGCAGGCAGGAACACCAGGGCATGGCCCCCTTGTGGCCCCCCACTCACTTGCAGACAGGACACCGCCACGTCCCTCTCTCGCAGTTGAGCTGCAGGTATGACTCCAGGTCGAAGCACTGTGGGGGAGAGCAGCAGCTGAGATGGAGGGGGGCAGGATATTGGGTGGGGGATACCCCCTACCACCCTGTCATCACCACCTCTACCTGTATGTGGCGGCAGTCATGACCTCTGGCTGGAAGCTGGATCCTCCGGAAGGTGATAGGGCACTTGAGGGACACCTTGATGGCTGTCTGCTCCACGCCATCCTCACCATTGGGCCCTGATGTCCCCGGGATGGTCCCACTGCTGAAGTTGCGCTTGACTGGGAAGGTGGGGGCGAGAGGCACCAAGGGTCAGAACCAGGACAGTGGGATGGGGGTGGCACCATGGTGGCACCTGGGCCACAGTGCACCATCACCCCCATCCTGCTGCGGCCCTCCTGCCATGGTGCATCCTCCCAAGCCCCAGGACCCAGGCACTCACTTTTGGTGATGCAGTGCTCAGCAGGGAGCAGGCGCTTCTTGATGAGCCCCTGCAGCACCGAGCGCACCGAGGGCCGATGCACCAGCTGCAGGACAAACAGGTGGGACTGCGGAGAGATGGGGGGCTGAGCTGTGGCCCCAGCCACCACCCTCCCTCTCCTGGTACCCTCCCGGTGACTCACACAGCAGCAGGCGGTGACAGTGATCTGGATAGTGTTTCTGCCGGGCTGGCAGACGTGCTTCAGGTAGAGCGGCTTGTGGGAGGTCTTGTTGTCACCACGCTCAATGGTGAGCGGCGTGGCGTTGACGCTCACCTGCACAGAGGCCGGCCAGTTGGTGTTCATCTGCCGGTCCTCGTGGTGGTAGCACTTGAACTGCAGCTCCAGGTCAGGCCTGGGGGCAGGCAGGGTGTGGGCGGGGGGTGTGTCTGCACTCGAGCCACCGCACCACGTGTCACCACACCATGCTGCCCGCAGAACCATGCAGCACTAAAGCACTCCATATTACACTGTCATATGGCACTGTGACAAACCCCGAAAGTACCACAGCATAGCCCTGTGCCAGGCCACACCACATCCCACCATGCTCTGCCATGCCAAGCCATGCCCCAAACCACCATGCTGTGCCACAACATGCCAAACACCGTGACACCACGCTGAACCATGGCAAGTACAGCTGTGCCAAGCCACACCTCACACTGTGATGCAGGACAGTGCCGTGCCGAGCCATACCAGGCCACATAACCCCGTGCCACACGGCACCACGCAGTGCCCAGCTGTGCTGCCCAGCACAGCCCCCCCACCACACCACATGGTGCCGTACAGCACCCCCCGAGCAACACTGTGTGACATTACACAAGGTGCCCCAGAGCCCCCACCTCATCATGAGGGTCTTGTAGACAGAGTCGCGAAGCTGGAAGACGTGGTTGCTGACAGCGAGGTTGTGCTGCAGACGGAAGGGCTCCAACACCACGCCGTCCCGCACCGGGAAGGTCAGTCGCAATTCCTCGCCGGGGGCCGGTCCTGCGGGGCACCGCCATCAGGGAAACCGACACCTTCCCCCCGGGCCACAGCCACACCCAGGTCATGCCCCAGCCGCACCCCGCCCACTGCACAAGGATCCACCTCGCAGGAAGCCCAACCTCCACTAAGCGGTCCTGCCCACCCCGGAAACCTCAGCTCCACGGAGGAAGCTCCTCCCACCCAAGGTGGCCCCACCCCTGGGTGCCACCCCTCTCCCACCCTTATGGAGGAAGCCCATCCCACCAAAGATTCCTCCCTCTCGCTCTAGAAAACCACACCCTATCCCAGCCCCTCCCAATCCAGATGGTCCCATCCTAAAAGAAGCCCCGACACCAAAACCACCACGCCTGATAAAGCCCCTCTCCCTGAGGCCACACCCTTTCAATAAGCCCCTCCTAGTACTCTGCCCCACCCTCACAAGAAGCCCCACCCCCTGCCTCAATCAGCCCCCACACCCGGGCAGTGGCCACGCCCTCTTCTCTGAAGCGCCCCCCCCCCCCCCCCCCCATTTAAAGGGGCAAAGGCCACAGGCTGCCAGAAGTGAGGCCCACCCCAGGCTGCTGGGGCATGGTGGTGATCTCTGTGAAGTGCTCCCCTCACCCGCACCACGGACACCTACCCGAAGGGGATGGGTGCAGGGGGGCAACACTGGGCTTCATGTCTGCCAGGAAGGGTGACTTGACATCCTGACCAGGGGATGCATAGGCGGGGATGCCACTGCCTGGCGTCATGGGTGGTGTGGGGTTCCCGGCCAGCGGCGAGCTGGGGTACCCCGGCAGCGACCGGCCTGGCTGTAGAGGCACCATGCACCCTCAGCGTCCGACCAGGCCAGCACAGCCCCCACCCCACCCGCTGCCAGACTCACCCCATTGATGGCTGCTTGGCTGTAGGTGCTGAAGCTGGCACTCTGCCCGTTGAACTGGTCAGCTGGCTAAGGGAGGAGGAGGGTCTCCAGGGGCTGGCACCGGGGGATGGCAGACACCCGAACCTCCACCCCTTGCCCACCGTTCCCCCTGTGATACCTTGTAATAGGGTCCCGCACTGCCTGAAGCGGAGAGGTACTGGCCCATGCTCTGCTGCAGCCTGTGGCCAGGGTATGAGGGGGACGGACCGGAGGACTGGGGGGCGCTGGGGGCATACTGGGCACCAGCTGCAGCATACTGCCCGCCCTGGAGGTACTGCTGTGCTGGGTACCCCTGTGGGGCCAGGGAGTCAGCACCAGTGGGAAAGGGGGTCCCCATATGCCATAGCCTTCACCAACGCAGCACTCACCTCATTGGAGTACGCCCGCTTGAGGCTCTGGCGGGGCAGCTGCTGGCTCTGGGCGGCGGGCCCAGGGTAGGTGTGCTGAGGCACTCGCTGCCCGCCATAGAGGGGGCCAGTCCCGGGCGCCCGCACTGGGCTCATGCTCACAGGGGAGACACCAGAGGGGGCCACAACACCTGCCATGCCAGCCGGGCTCATACTGTTGGGGCCACGGGGCCCGGCATGGGGCAGGAACTGGCTGCTGAAAGACTGCCCTGTGCCCATCTGCAGCAACGAAGAGAGAGGGGTCGTGGCAGGGTGGGGGGCAGCTGTCAGCTCCCCAGTTCTGCCACAGCCAGGTTCTTACCGCACTGTACTGGCTCAGCTCCTGGCTCTGTTTCTCCTGCAGTGCTGCCACCGTCGCCGTGGCTGTGGCTGTGGCTGTGGCAGCAGCCGCGGCCACGGCAGCAGCAGCTGCTGCCTGGGTGAAGTCAGCAGTGGCCCGGCTGGCGTGTGAGGGGAGCCCCATCCCTCCGGGGCCGCTTGGGCCACCATTGTAGCTGGAGAACAGAGAAGCAGGAAGGGGCATGCAGTGGCCCTGCAGCAGGGCACATGCCAGGCCATGAGGCACAGGGCTAGCCTTACCTGGCAGCGAAGCCCGGCCCACTGGGGTAGGCGTTGCGGCCATAGACACTTGGCTGCACATACCCCTTCCCTGGTGCCCCCTCGGCGAAAGGCTGCTGTGGCAGGAATGGTGGTGAGCTCATGCCCGAGCCGGTGCCTGCCATGCCAGGCAGCAGCGGGGTGCTGGAGCTGCTCCCCCCAGGGCCCATGGGGCTGCCAAAAACCTGGGGGGTGCAGTGGGAGGCAGCGGGTCAGGCAGGGGCAGTGGCATCCAGGGGTGGGGGGTCCCCGGGGCAGGGGTGCTGCTGGTACCTGGCTCTGGGAGGGGTTGCTGACACCCCAGACAGTGGTTACCACGGAGAGGGATCCCGGTGGCTGATTGGTGCTTGGTTGCCAAGGAACAGCCTCGTATGCAAATGAACCATCACTAGAAAGAAAAACAATTTAATGAGGATGAAGGACAGAGGGATGGAGGGACAGAGGGGACTGGGGGACAGAGGGATTGAGGAAATGGAGAGATGAAGAATGGAAGGGATGGAGGAGCAGACAGGGGGATGGATGCATGGATGCATGGATGCATGGACAGATGGACGGATGGGGCAATGGATGCATGGGTGGATGGAGGGACGCTGCCCCGGCGCCCACCCGTGGGGCGCAGGCGGCAGCGAGGGTTTCATGGGGTTCATGGAGCTCATCAGCGGGTGTGGGCTGGGTCTTCCAAGGCCGCGGCGGGCACTGCGGGACGGCGGCACCGTCTGTCACTGGGGCTGCGGGAAGCAGTGGAGCGGCCGGTGAGGGGCGGCCGCCCCCGGCGAGGCCGGGGCGGGGGGGTGGGACAGCCCGTAGGCTTCGCGACCCCCCCAGCCTCCGCGGCCGGGACTTGGCGTCCGGCCCGCAGCTGGCACGGGGCACCGGACGGCACGCGCCGCCCCCGCTCCGGGCCGCCCCCCCGCGCCGGCCACCGCGGCGTCAGACCCCCCCGGGGCGGCGGGCGCCGGGGGCTTCCCCCGCGCCTGCGGGCGGGAGGAACCACGGGGACTTCCCGGGGAAAGGACGCGGTCCCCCGCCCGGCATTGCATCCCGCTGCCCGGGGTATTTCCAGCCGGGCCCGGCAGCGGGGGCCCGCGGGGTCACCGGCGCTTTCGGTTCCTCCCGGCGTCGCGGGAAGGCGGCGGAGACGGGGTCGCCGCAAGGAAAGACACGGAGCGGGGGGAACACCCGCGGCTCTCGGCTCGTGGGAGCCGCCACCACAGAGCCACCGGCCCCCGGCGCCCCTCGCCGGCGGTGACAGCCCCCTCCGCTCCTTCGCCGGCGGCACCGCAGGGACAGGCCCCGGGGCCGGGCCCCCCCATTGCCATGGCAACCGCCCCCACCGCCCCCGGCACGGCGGGGGGGGCCCACGGGGGCACCGCCAGCCCCGCCCGTCCTCCCCCCGTCCCCCCGCCCGGCGCTCCCGCTCTCACCGCGGCGGCGGCCCAAGATGGCCCTGGCGGCGCGGGGCGCGCGCGGCTGCGCGGAGGCTGCGCGGGATCTTCAGCCGCGCGCGGCCGCAGCTCCGCGGGGGGCGGGGCCGGGGGGCGGGGCCGGGCCGCCGCCGCGCACAATGGGGCCTTGCTCTCATCAATATGCAGGCCCCGCCCGCGCCCCGCCAGGCGCGGGTAGCCGAGCGCCGAAGAAGGGTCTGGGCGGCGGGGGAGCGCGCGGGTGAGAGCAGCAGAGGCGTGCGGGGCCCCGTGTGCGGGGCGCCAGGGGCCACACGCGTGCGGCAGCACGACGGGCGCTGCTACTGCAGTGGCGGGACCGCGATCCGCGCGTGCTTGTGGCACCGTGCACGCGCGTGCGAACGGGTTGCGCGCAGGGACGCGGACCCGCGCGCGCCGCACGGAGAGTGCGGTGACACCGTGTGCGACCCGGTGTGTGACAGCATAGCCGCGGGTACGCGCGGGGTTGTGGCACGCGTACCCCCGGACCTCCCTCCTGCAGCTGAAGGACCTCCGTCGTCGCACCGAAAGGCCATGGTGGGTTCTGGGGATACCGACAGCGAGTCCCAGCTGCCGTTACTCCGTCGCCCCCACCCCCCAAGGACCTCCCATGGGAGGATGCGGTGGGCTCTGGAGATGCCAACGAGCCTCATCCGGGGGATCACCTCCCTCGACCCCACTCAGGATTTCCCACGAGAGGACAACCCAGTGCCACCCAGCACCAGCACTGTCCCTGTGGGGCCTCAGAGCTGGGGAATGGTGCAGACGCAGCAGGGAAAAAGGTACTCCCCAAGGACAGGCAAAACTGAGACAGGGGCACAGCACTCTCACACCTGTCTGGGCCCTCAGGGCATGCAGATGCCCCATCTCCCTCCTCCAAGAGGCAGGCTGCGCAGGGGCAAGTCCAAGACTGGGAGGAACCTGACTCATTGCACTGGACACCCCCCATAGAAGAGCCCTGGGGACCAGTCCATCCAGGGGTCTGGGGGGCCACGGGTCTCACCCGCCATGGCAGCGGGCAGCCCCCAGCCCCTCTTGCTCCCAGGGTGGCTGCACCAGTGCCGCCCTGGCATGAGGCAGACAAGGACTCCAGGCACCAGTGTGGGGTTGACAAGGTCTGTAGTTGAGGGGGGGAGGTGAGCGAAGGACAGAGAGACGGACAGACAGACGGAGGAGCATGCTGCGCCGTGCCAGCGCTCAGGCCAGGTCCTTGAAGGCATCGAGGTTGAAGGCCATGTCGAGGAGCCGCTGCAGCTCTGTCAGGTGGGTTTTCTTATTGCCGGTGGCAGGGGCAGCTGCTGGCTCCCGCCCTGCATACCTGCCGGGGAGAAGGTGGGCCATGAGAAAGGTTTGTACCAACCAACTCCCTCCCAGCCTCACAGCCACCCCCTGCATCCTTACCAGACAGGCTTGGCACGGTTGATGGTGGTGCGGAGCCGGGGTTTGACATAGTCATAGTAGCCCTGGTTCTTGTGCTCCTCCTGGCACCACACCAGCTCGGCAGCTGGGTATTTCTGGGCTTCCCGCTGGAGGAGGTCGAAGGGGAATGGGGAGAGCTGCGGGGTACACAGAGTGGTGTCACAGGCTTTATGGGGCAGCATCACAGGGGACACAGGACAGCGTCTCAGGGGCTGCAGAACCCCCAGCCCGCAGGCATGGCGGTGGCAGGACCCTGCTCACCTGCTCCACCCTGGTGATGGCCACATCGGCCTCCATCTGCCGGGCCTTGCGCTCACGGGTCAGGTCGTAGTACACCTTGCCGGTACAGAACAGCACCCGCTTCACCTGCTCGGGGTTCTGGGCTGCAGGGCCACTGTCAGGGATGACACGGAGGAAGTGGGTGCCTGCCAAGGAAGAGAACGGCACCTTGAGCCATAGCAGTTCACAGCACTGTGCCAGCAGCCACTGCACCCACATCCCATGCCAGCCCCTTCCGGGACCCCGAGGAGCATTCAGGCCTCTCAGGCTGAGTCAGCTGACCTAGGTACAGGTGCAACTCCCACTACAAACCATCACGTGCCACCTGGGGCTGCCAAATCCCAGAAGCAAGTGGCTGCTGATGGAGGAAACACCACTGAGCCAAGTCTCCTGAGGGTGCCAGGCTCGGCCCTGATGAGGGGGGGCTCCCGTGTGCCAAGGAGATGGCCCTGGCCTCACTCGGCCACTCTCCAGCATGGAGAGGCTTCTGCCAGGTAGACTTTACCCAAGGCCACAGGCTCCTGCACTTCACCCTGCAAAGCAGCATGGGGGGAACGCAGGCAGCTGTGTGCTACTTGTACCTGGCAGCATGTCGTCAAAGCTGGAGCGGGCTTCGGGGTGGCGCAGCAGCGACTTTGGAGTGAAGATTATCAGCTGGAGTGGGGGATAAGAGGCAGAGCAAGGTGGTCAGCCCTGCCAGAAACACCTCCCCTGCAAGCCAGTGCTGGAGCAGCCACCTGCCTGCCCCTCCGCCCATCCTGCCTGAGCAAGGGAGCAGCTGCCAGACATTTGCTTCTCACTCAGCTGCAGTACTCTGCCAGATTGGGTACCCATTCCTGACAGCACCAACGATCCCAGTCGGGGTGTCCCCTGGGGAAGAGGCGGAGGGGCTACCAAGGACCTGCCTGTCCCATGGCTGGAGCTGACTGAAAGTGGCTGAATTAGGTTATGTATCAGTGCCTGTTGGCTCCAACAGCCCCGACCTCCCCATGGAGTTTGGGAAGGGGTCACAGCCCCTGCAGCCCACACGAGCCAGCAGCTGCACATCGAGTACCAAGCCAGTCCCAAGCACCATGAGGTCCTTGGCCAGGCAGAGGCCAACTGCCCTTGTTTGAGGTGCAGGAACAAGCTGCCCCCAGCCCCATCCCAGTCCGGCAGGGACAAAGTGCCCTGCCTGGGCACCAAGCTGGGCACGGAGCTGCTCGTACTGACCGGTTTGCGGAAGGGCAGGAGGATCTGGCGCCGGAGGACATGGAAGAAGTTGGCTGGAGTGGAGCAATTCACGACGATCCAGTTGCACTCATAGAGCTGACGCACATCAAAGTCATCCAGCTTCTGTCTCGGCCAGCACAGGTGAAGGGATTTCACAAAACACATCGTACCTCTTTGGCCTCATGGCTCCAGCAGCAGGGAGAGGAGTGGTCCCCAGCCCTCCCTCCCTCCCTTCCTCCCTCCCTTCCTCCCTCCTTTCCTCCCTCCCTTCCCTTCCTTCCCTTCCCTTCCTTCCCTCCCCTCACTCTCCAGAGCACACAGAGACCCACAGAGCAGCAGGAGGCTCTAGGGCTGTGCTCTCCACCTTGGTCTGGCCATAGGCCAGCAACCCCCTCTCATGCCACTTTCAGGGCCACCTCTACCTCAGACTATGCCACAGCCCCAGGTTCGGTGGAGGTGCAGCTGGGGCACCAGGTGCAGGCCCTTTCCCCAAACCCTCCAGGCATATGAGCCCAAGGCATCCCATGCCTCCTGCCATCAGCTCCCACTGTGCTATGCCCACACGGGTGTTGCTGCCCTCCACCCAGCCCAATCCAGGGCACAGGAGGGCCAGGCTGAGCACCACAAACAGGGGCCACCACTCACAGGGAAGACATCGGGATCATCATTGCACATCTGCAGGAATCGCTCCGGGCGGGCAGAGGAGTGCTCGGGACCCTATAAGGACCAAGCAAGGGATGGTCATTGCAGGGCAAGGCAGGCATGAGAACCCAACGTCAGGCACTGCCATATCATGAGCAGTGCACCATCTGTGCCACTGCTGTCCAGGGCTCTGCCTCCAGGGTGAGTAGGGGGAGTCCTTACCATGCCCTCCATGCCATGGGGAAGCAGCAGGACAATGCCATTCTGCCTGACCCACTTGGCCTGCCCGGGACAGATGAACTGGTCGATGATGCACTGAGCAGTGTTGTGGAAATCCCCAAACTGGGCTTCCCAAAGCACCAGGGCATTGGGACTGGCCATGGCAAAGCCCAGCTCAAATCCTGAGAAATGGAAGAGCAGTGAGGTGGTTGGGTTACCCTTCCAGAGCAGCCTCACCCTGGGCAGCGAGCACAGACCCACTCACTCACCCAAGACACCGTACTCTGACAGGGAGCTGTTGCAGACAGTGTATGGAGCCTGGTTGGGCCAGAGGTGGTTCATGGGGATACAGGTCCTCTTGTCCACGTTCTGATCATGCAGGACATGGTGGCGATGGCTGGAAAAGGGAGAAGAGTTACTTCGTCATTAGCCTGTGGATCCCTTCCAGAAGGGCTGGAATTGCCTTTAAAGCCTCCGAAAGCAGGGCTTTACCTAAATGTCCCCCTCTCAACGTCCTGGCCACTCAGGCGGATGTGGATGCCCTCTTTGAGCAGGGAGCCAAATGCCATGTACTCTGCCAGGGCCCAGTCGACCGTCCGGTTCTTCACCATCTCCCCACGTGTTTTCAGAATACGGCTCAAACCTGCCGGGACAGGAGCCGTTTCATAGCCAGCATGGGCCAGAGCTCCAGTGACACCAGGTTTTTTCCACAACCAGCCCACAGACTGACAGACTGCAAGTGCCTTGGGCAGAGGAATGGATTCACCTCTGCTGGAGGGATGAACAATGGATGAGGAATCAGGACTGCAGGGAAGGATCAGCTCCAAAGAAGAGTTATCCTTGGTTCACTTCCCTTACCCATAGCTCTCTTGTGAACAAGTTCTCATAGACTCAAGAGTCTGGGCGAGAAGGAACCTTAAAGATCATCCAGCCCAACCCCTGCCACAGGGGTTTCTTCCACTAGAAGGGACATCTTCCACAAGACCAGGTTGTTCCAAGCCTTGTCCAACCTGGCCTTGAGCACTTCCAGCCACAACTTCTCTGGGCAACCTGTGCCAGGGCCTCACCACCCTCACAGGGAAGAATTCCTTCCCAATATCCCACCTAACGCTGCCCTCTGGCAGTGGGAAGCCATTCCCCCTTGTCCTGTCACTCCGTGCCCTGGTGCAAAGTGCCTCTCCACCTCTCTGGAAGTTCCTTTAGGCACTGGAAGGGTCTCTCAGGTCTCCATGGAGCCTTCTTTCCTCCCAGCTAGACACTCTCAGTTCTCTTGGAGTTCCTGCAGAGGGGCTCCAGCACTGGTATCATTTTCAAGGCATCCTCTGGACCTGCTCTAACAGGTCCAGGTTTTGCTTGTTCTGGGGCCCCCAGAGCTAGACATGTGCTCCAGGCAGGGTCTCAGGAATGCAGCGTAGAGGGGAAGGATCCCTACCCTTGACCTGCTGCCCACACATATTGAAGCAATCCAATACATCCCTTCCTTCCAAGCCACATCCGAGCCCTTTCTCACATCTCTCCGGAACAAATGCCCAGTCTGGCACAGCTTCCACAAGCTCCTACCTCCATGGATAGTGAAATCCTCTACTGGCACCGAGCTGGCCACTTGACCAATGTGCGTCAGGTCCTCTTCATTGAGGCCAGTGGAAGGGCAGGTCATGCTCCGGGGCTGCCCATCCAAAGTGAAGAAACCTGTCAGAGAAGAAACATCATGGTGCAGGAGATGTGCCAGATCCATGGGAAGACCTCAGGTCACGGACACCCTCAAGTAAAGGCGGGGACACCGGGAACGGAGAGAGCACCACCAACCTCCCCTCTGGGGTGGTTTACTAGAAAATCTCTGCCATGGCTCTAGAGAGGCCAGGTGCTTTGCTATGGCCTCCAAATCACTGCTAGTGCCTTACCCGGCCAAGGTGAGTCCAGCCAGTGCTTGATGTGCAAGATTTTCTCATCCTTGGATCTGGCATGGGCCTCCTCACAAATCTTATCATACTTGGCAATTTCCTCCTGAAAGGCAAAACCAGGAGGCAGAAAAACATTAACTGGGGATTTCCAAAGAAGGGTGTTGAGCCTGAGGACCTCGGTGTCAGCTTGCAAGGGTGCTGGAGGGCAGAGGTAGGTGGTCCCCACAGCAGAGGAGTCCCAGAGCTGGGCAGTTCAGCCTCAGAGAGCACAGCCACAGCTGGGACCCCCATACCCCAAGGGACAGCTCTGCTATGCTCAGAGCTGACATCTTGTGTTCAACGCTACCAATGCTGAAAGGTGGTGCTAGGGCAAGCTGAGCTGGCGGAGCGTCTGCGTTGCAAGCTGCCCAAGCAGCAGAACCGTGACAGGACCTGCCCCAGATACCCGTTGGCCACAGCAATCCTGAGCACTGGGACCTGCTTGTGCTGCAGTGGCCCAGAGCCATATGGCCTGTTCCACACTGATCACGGCAATCCCTGAACTAGATGTTCCTGCATTTTTCAGAGCTGGCACGGTTCAAGGACGAGCCTTGCCTCCAAACTCCATCACTGCCAGGTCCGCAGCGCCTGGCCAACCCCAGCACAGCTCTGCCACCTTTAGGTTACAAAACACAAGCACGTGGTTCCTGTGGGCCCATGTGGGCCCTTCACATGGTTCACACCCAGGTCTGAACCACGTAAGTAGCTTCCCCTGGAGATGCCACCTGCAGCTTTCCTTTCAGGCCCCAGAGATGGTACCTCGTACTCCAGCTGATTTACCACCCCCTGGGAAATCAGCAGCTCTGCGTATTTCTGCAACACTGGCTTCTGTTTCCGGATCTGTTTGTACATCAGGGGTTGCGTGAACATGGGTTCATCCATCTCATTGTGCCCGTTGCGCCTGTAACAAACCTGCCAGGAAAGGAAAGAGCCTTTGAATACAGCTGCCTGTGACCAAAAGCACTCGGGAGCTACCTGAGTCATATGAGGGAGGGTCCCGAACAGCCCAGGAGGGACGCAAGCACACCCCAGCTTCAGGGACTTGTGCCACATTGCTTACCAAATCCACCACCACATCCTTGTGGAAGGTGCTTCGCCACTCTGCTGCCACATTGCACACATAGACAACAGCCTCAGGGTCATCTGCATTGACATGGAAGATCGGCGCATTGACCACACGGGCTACGTCGGTCGGGTATGGGGAGGAGCGAGCCATCCGTGGGTCTGTTGTGAAGCCAATCTGTAGCAGGTGAGGGGAAACAGGATGAGCACAGCGTTACCAACTGGATTTGGGACACAGCTTTGCTAAGCAGCTCCTTCTTTGGACACTGATGTCACAGCTGGCTTGGCATGAGGCAGCTGCACTTTGCTGGCCCCGGAAACTGTCCACACAGCTCCAAGGGCAGCTCAGCTGCTGCAGCTGGGCTGTGGATGCACAGCCTGCCTGTCTCCTGTGTCTGGACACAGTGGCACATCCTGGTACCTGTTGCACATGTGGGGACAGGCGGGTCCCAGCAAAATGCCTCCGGTTTCTGTGGTGGCAGACAGGATCAGCCCTATCAGACCTCACACACAGCATTAGGTTTTATCACCTCTGCACCAAACGGCTCAAAAGCTGCTGCTGTTGAGCACCTGGGTGAGAAGTACCCCCTGCTGACCCCAGGTTAGGGCTCCTGCCAGGATCACTAGCAGGGAAACAGCTGCTGCTGGTTCCAGCTACTCCCTGGCCCAGAGTCTGCAGAGACAGCTCTGCCAGAGGCCCACAGGCACGGGATTTGCTCCTCACCTGGTTGTTGACCACAACATGGACAGTGCCATGGGTGGTGTAAGAGGGAAGGTCGCTCAGGTGAAACGTCTCGTACACAATGCCCTGCCCTGCAAATGCAGCATCTCCATGCAGGAGGATGGACATCACCTGGGAGAGGGGAAGCCATGGCGGTCATCAGGGACAGCGAGCAAGGCACCACCAGGGAAGGGCTCTCTTCCCCATGAGCCTTCAGCATCCCGGAAAGGACATGGAACAGGTCATCAACATATCCAATGCTTTCCCAGGGGATGGGAGTGGAGTCAGCCATGGCTGACACACCACTGGGCAGAGGCTGTGGACACCAGCCCCACCCCAGCAAGAGCAGCACCCTTGGGGCATCCTGAGCAGACAGCAAAACAACACCCGGTATGCCCCAGCTGGGCAGCAAGTCCCATTCCCAGATACATCCCAAAGCAAAGCCTTTTTCTCACTGGGGGAAGAAGAGAAGAAAGCCCTCACACTTTCAGCCCAGAAGCCCCATGGGCAGGAGCAGGCCCAGGAGCTTCAGAGCCACTGACGTTATTTTGTCACCATCCCAAGGGCTGGCTGAGGACACCGCCTGCCAGGCGAGAACAAGATCTGTCTATTTATATCCAGCCCTTGGGGTGTAGGAGGGAGGGAAGCATTTTGGATCTCACTCTTCCATTCCCTGGGGTTGGAGACAGGTCTGCAACGAATCACACAGCAAACAGCTACCCACAGCCCCTTCCCACCAGGGTGTGGAGAGCTGCCTCCCGTTGCCAGCTCCAGCTTTCCTAGTCCCAGGAATGGTTATCTCTAGTCACATTGAGATCCTACTGCCAAGCCCTCCAAGGTGTGGCACTTGGATTGCCTTGGAGTGCCCCTCATGTCCCTGTCTTCCAATCAGGGGTTGTGCATTTGCTGTGCTCACAGCCCAGCTTAGTCAGTTCAGAGATGAAGAAAGCAGCAATGGGAGCCTAGGGTGGGCAAGCCCCTCCCAAAGTTATCTCCAAAGACAGAGGAGAAGGATGGGGGAGCAAAGTCGGGGTGACAGCAGAGAAAGGGGCACATCAAACAAAAAGCAGACAAGTTACTTCACTTTCCCACCAGCCTGTCTCCACCAAAATCCATCCAGCCTAGGCCACTTCCCTACACACATCTGAGCAGCACTCACCTTCTTCCCCTCTGTGTCCCCACAGTAAAACTGCTCTGCCTTAGTTTTGCCTTGAACAACAGGATCAGCTGCTTCTAGATGAGAAGGATTTGCCACCAAGGAAAGGGTGATGTTCCTGTCAGTGACGCGGTTAATCCGCCGGTGGTACATTCCCAGGTGGTACTTCACGTCACCGGAGCCCTGGTGGAGGGGAGAAGAGAGTCACCCCCAGGAGCAGGAGCGGCTTTTGGGGCATGCAAGGAGACAGAGGAGTGCTGACCCCAAGGCTGGAAGAGGGGGGCATTTTTTGGAGGTACTGTCACAACACAGCAAGCACTCACTGCAGGAGCTGAACTGGCACCCAGGAAAGCCTGTTCCAGGTGCCAAACCACCACCAACTGCAGACATGCATCCAGCCCATCTAAATACAGCTGAAGGTGTGGGGGATGAAGCAAGCGTGGTGGGTTCGGCAAAGACCCTGAATAACAGGTAACACTTGCCTGAGCTCTACCCACACTGTGGCAGCACAGCCATCCATGGCACCATTCCCAATATGCTGCCAGGTACCCTGTCAGGGCGCCTCGAGGCCACAGGCTGCTGCTTTCTCACCTTGAAATCCCACTCAAGGTCATGACAGGATCAAGCCAGCCCAGCCCAGCTTCCCAAAATCCAAATCATCCCATCTTATGATGCTGAAGCTTTGGAGCATGAGTTTATTGCAGCGACAGAGCTTTTGGAGCTGCTTTAGAACCCCAGAAGGAGACCAGGGGCACAAATTAATTTCTGCTCTTGGCCACCTTCCCCTCCTCTCAGCATCCACCCCAAGGCTGCTTCATGCCCTGGAGAGATGCCAACAGCCCAGCCTGTGCTGGAGACACTGGCAGCAGCCAGGGCACACATCAGGGCAAGGACAGACCAGCACTGGCACCTCTACAAAGACTCCCATCACCCAGGTGTGCTTGCAACGTGGAAATCCTTGGAACACCAGTGCCACTGAGTGACACCAGAAGCAGTGGCACAATCCAGTCACAGCCCTTGGGCACTGCTCAGGGACAGGCAGCAGGAACCCGCTGCAGGCAGGGGAGAAGCTCACCTCATCAGCAGCCTCCAGCTTGGAGTCAAACTGGCAGAAGATCTGCTCCAGCTCTTTCCTGATCACGTTGGCAAGAACATTTAGGCGTCCCCTGCAAAAGCAAGACCGCTGCTGACAGCCACTGAGTGCCGACGGTGATCTACAACCCCCACTGCCACAGCCCACGACTCCTGCAATGGCTGTGGGGTCACCCAGAGATGGAGGCTTCCCAGAAGGAGCCTGAAGATCCCTCAGCACAGGGATGGTTTGGCCAACACCACATCCTACATACTTGTTGAGATGCCCCAAAGTGGGCAGGTGCTGGGATTCCAGGATGATTCCAGCTCTGCCCTCAAGCCACCACCCCTCTCCAGGTGAATTTGCAAACAAGCTGGAAAGTCTCTGATGAGCAGAGAGCAGCCAAGGTCTGAGCTCTCCAGCTGAGGTTCACCACCAACCAAGACCAGTTAGGTGATGGCAGAAACCAGCGTACCCTCCAGTACCAAACCCTGGCAGTATCTCCCCGCCTCCTCCCCGCACAAAGCAGCACCATGGCTTGAGGCAAGGTTACCTGTGGGGCATCCCCATGATCACATAATCCACTCCCTTCTCACTTGACTTATCAATAATGGTCTTTAAGGCTGGGATCAGCACTTCGCATCCCTCCAGACCAAAACGCTTCTCCGAAGACCATTTCCGATGGAGGAACTCCTCAAACCTAGAAGGCAAAGGGAGGGAGGGATCAATGCCAGGGCTGCAGCTGAGAGCAGAAACCAGAGAAGGGACGGGAACTGCACCAAGGGAGCCACAGCACTGACTGATGCTCAAGCTGGTACCATGCAGCACACAGCAGTCACTTCAGTGTCTTCCCACAGAGCTCAGCTGGCCATTTCCCCCCATTCTAACACCGTGCTGCACTTAATCCTTATTTTTAGACCTTTTCTTTCAGGATCATCCACATTTTCAGGCTGTTTGCCAGCACCTGAGCCTGCCAGGCTGGCAGCTCACTGGAGTCAATCTGCTCATTAAGCTGATGGTGACAGATGATGTCAAGATGTGACTCAGCTGCTGACTGCATCACTCTGGATGGGAGCAAACCTCCTGGGGAAGATATGGAAAAGGTGAAGCCCCCCCAGGGTACCTGGTAGAGCGGACCAGCCTGGCCAGCAGCGTGCGCTTCTCTTCATTGGTGAACTGCATGATGCCTGGGGTCTCAAACTTCTGCCGGATCCACTGGCACTGCTCCAGGTCATTGATGAACATGAACTCCACGCCAATGTGCTGGCAGTATGCCATCTGCTCCAACGGGAAATGAGGGGCCATCAGACAACAGCCAAGGCTTCGGCACCTCAAACCCCCAAAGGACAGGCACTTGCAGCACCCCATTGGATCACAGGGCCAGGGGCTCTTCATTCCCCCTTTACCCTTTAATCCAAAAAGCCCTTCTGTGCCAGCAGAGACACTGACCCTCATGCCTGACAGCTGGAGGGGGATCCCAGGGGGACCCCAGCTGTCAGCCCTGCAACAGCCCTGCTTTAGGAGCCTTGTTTGAGTTGTATTCCCGGGAAAAGGGATGCCGCAGGGCAGCTCGGTCCATGCACATGACCCAGCATCAAGCTGTTTAATTCCCCTTCCCTGAGGGGCCCACAATCAGCCCCTCAGGTCCTTTACATCAACCTCAGAGGATTTTCCCTCTTGGTGGCATCACCTGTGAGCAGTCCAAAATCCCACCTCACATGGCAGGGGAGAATCAGAGGAAGCTCCTCCCACAACACATGAGGAGCCCATTCCTGCAGCTGAACTAAGAAGCAGAGTTTTGCTTCTTCCAAGGTCAACTAGTCTCAGCAGAAACCATCTGAGCAGCCTGCAGCGTGCCTGAGAGCTGCCTGCCATCAGCCCAAGCACAGGAGGGGATGGAATTTGGCAGAAGAGGGGAACTGCCTGCATGAAGCCCCAGCCCCAGGAAACTCAACTGCACCAAGACGCTCTGATGGACCCCCATGCAGGACAGTAACACTGCTGCAGTGCCTGGAGAGGGGACCACTGGCCTCCAGTCCACTCCTGTGCTCTGCCAGCACCAGCTGCTGCTTCAAACTGGAAAGCATAGCTGGACAGGTTTCAAAAAATGCAATATCCAGTTGCCTGGGGTTTGCTCCACCTTGGGCAAATCAAGTACATTGCTGCAATGCAGCAGAAGGCTGGAGGCGATCGGAGCTGAGCAGGTTACTCGAGGTGGCTCTTGTGAGTGGAGAGAGTCCTGTGAAGCACATCCCAAACTGAAAATCTTACAATGTGCAGATTGACCCAGGACTTTCCAAAGACAACTGCTCTGCCCCTGGCTGCACAGACGTCTGGCATAGACCACTGCACTCCTCACCTCCAGCCGACGGATGATTTCCCGGAGTGGAAGAGCCGATTCATTTCCACCGATGAAAGTGGTTGTGGGCAAGCGGAAAACTTTGTCGAGGTCAGATTCATCCAGACCGTAAAAGCCTGCAGGATTTGTCATGGGTGGGACAAGCACGAGAAAGAAGGAAGGAAGAGGGACGGGGATGCCGTCACATGGGGACCAGGTGCATTTGGGAGAGGTGGGGAAGGGACAAAAAAAAGCAGCATAAAAAAAATAATAAGCATGAAGGAGGTTTATATGGATAAAAACCAAGCCATAATTAAACAAAAAGACATTGAGCACAGAACAATGAGTTATCACGGAAGGCACCGCAGGAAATGAACCACAAAGCAATGTATACGCATGGAAACAGGCAATTAAAATCCAGGGTGAGTCAGGGAGTTTGGAGCCCCAAGAACACAAAAAATACACCACAAATTATAACAGAGGGGAGAGAAAAGAAACGGGAATTGAGGAGTCACCAAGCACACTGGAGGTGTTGGCACATGGTGCGAATTAAAAATGGAGTCAACACAGAGAAGGAAACAGTTAAAACACACACAACCAAACAGACAAAACCCCAAGGAGGGAGAGACAGAGAACTAAGGAAAAGGCAACAGGGCTCTGACAGACTCTCCTGAATAGCTCAGCCCTGGAGCAGGGTGGTCAGCAGCCACTTAGAGTTTGGCTGCCCAGGTACCCTTTCACCCCAATCAACAGCTTTTTAATTAGAGCTTTTGCCTAGCTCTGCTCAGCAATCCTTCTCCCTTTGGCTCTGGCAGCTGAAGGTTTGGAGGCAGCTCGTACACATGGTATGGGGGCTATGGGGAGCTGGGCTGGGCCTGGAGAGGGGCTGAGCAGGCCTCAAGAGCTGAAGGTTGGGACTTAGGGCTGCAGGTGAGTCCTGCTGTACCCCAAAGCCATCAGAGGTGCCTCATTACCCACTGAAATTCATGGTTGTCTTTGGGGAAACTGAGGCACAGAGAAGGAGGGACAGTGCTGACCTCGCTGAACCGATGCAGAAAGGCAGAAGCAGGGCCAGGAACTGAGGAGTCCGAGGACCCTCCTCAAGCAGGAGCTTAGACGAAGGAGTGGGTCTACAGCCCTCGCACCTCTGTCAGGCTCCTGCTCATCCCTCCCACACTCCCAACAAGGCCTGGTTCCAAGGTGTTTCCTAAACCCAGGGCAGGAGCTGCAGAGGAGACACATACCACTACTCCTCCCAGCTTCCTCCAAACCAGCCCAGGACCCCATCTGGGGGTTCTTTTAGAGAGGGGATGAGGAACATCGTCTAAACACTGCAGGGCAGTGTAACCCACCTCCCTCATGGAATGGGAGACAAAAAACTGGCCCCTCCTGAGCTGGCCCCTTCCCTGAACTTCATCTTAAAAGTCTATCCTTTGCTGTCTGGTCAGGAATAGACAGTGAGCTGTAGACAGCCCGATCCCTGGAAGTGTTCAATGCCAGGCTTGGAGCAACCTGGTCTAGTGGACTTCCAGCCTAAATCAGTCTGTGATTCCATGATGATGGGGCTGGTCAAGGCTCATCCCTGTGCAGCCTTGAGGGGCAATTCCAGAGACTGGGAACACTCCAGTCAGCCTGTAGTGGACACATTCCTGGCTGCCACTGCTGTCCATCCCCTCTGCTGCTCACACCACCCTCCTGAGGGAACAAAGCCAGGCCCCAGCAGCTCTGTTCTGGAGCTATGCCCAGGAACACTGAACCAGGCAGGAGCTGAGTTGGCCCCATGTCTCTGGGGCTTCTCTTTGGTTCCCATGCAAACAGAAATCCTGGAGAGAGGCAGCAGGTAGCATCCCACACAAACTGCCTGTTGAAGGGTTTCAGGGAATCCTCAGTAATTTGCTGAAGCTTGCAGACCTGCAGCACAGGGCTTTGGCTTGTTCTGCTGTGATGCTTTGAAGACACTCTGGCACACTTTGGGGAGTATCAGATTTTACAAGGCGTTTTAGGATATCTAAGCATCTTTGCTTCTGCTTTGCTGCAGCCTGCCAGCTCTAACACTCGGTATTTATAGGCAGCAATACCATTGGATGGAGGAAGACAAGGCACAAGCTGCCAAATTTTCCCTGTGAGAAAACCAGGAGAAGACAGCTTGGATTTTCAGGAGCCTTGAACCAAGAAGGGCGATTGAGGCCTTGTAAAATTAATATTCACAACAAAACATGTACTCCAGCAAGCCAGGCATGCAAACATGGTATAGAAAAGGCCAGCAAGGCTCAAACTGAGGATTTCTACAAGGCAAAGTGTCACTAACCACACACCTACATCAAGACTTTGAGTAAAAATTAAACATAAAACATGTCGCAAAACTCAGGAGTGGTGGGAGATGGGAGGGGTCCACTTTACCAGCTCAGTTCATGCCCACAATAACCTATTCAAAGAGAGTCCTGCACTCCAGAGGGTTAAGGGCTCATTAATTGCATACCTCCTACTGTTAACACTCTCAGCCGCTCCTTGAACACTGCGAGGTCTGGGGGGGCAGGGAGGGAGGGGGTGCAGAAAGGGAGAAGATAGAGAGACGCAGTCAAAGTTAGTAAAAAAACCCTGGAACTGTGAAAACTAGTCATGGAAAGCACAAGTCAAAGAATACAGTATTTAAAATACAGTCAAAATCCATCAGAGGCAAAGGGCAAGGATGGAGGATGACTACCCACTAGGCAGAAGAGAAATCTTGGTGGGAAGTCTGATGAGAGGAGGAAGGAGCAGGAGGGGAAGGGGGCATCTGACACTGGGGAGCAGTTGAGCTGCATGGTTTGAGATCTCCTCTCACACCTTGATGGGAGAGGGGGTGGCCTGGCATCTTCATCTGCCACGACCAAAAGCATCCTGCCAAGCTGAATCACAGGGAGTGGGACCCTCTGCAGAGCAGGGAGCTGCCTCCCACCAACACCTGCTCCAGAGGGTTTGCTCTGCTCGTGCTACTGGGAGGATTTCAAGGTCAACCCAAGAAGGTAAGGGCACTGCCTTTGCACAGAGGAGGAGGATTGGGGTGTTAAAGCAGGCAGTTCATGAGAAACAGTGAAGATGGCAGCAAGGCAGCCGTCTCTTCTGGAGCATGCTCGGTGTGGGCGGGAGCACCGGCACACTGGAGCAGTGGGCAAGCATACAGCACCAAGAGCTGCCTGCTGGGCTAGGTTAGGTGACCCAAGTGCCTCAATCTCACCTGGGTTACAAAAAAGGCCTTGGAAACACTTGTCCTTTGGGTCAGCAGGGAAAATCAGACACTTCCCCAAAGTGGGGAAAAGGAAGATGGGAGCACTTCAAGCCCAGCTCCCCGCAGGAGCTCGCCTGGCTCTTCCTGAGCTGGAGGAGGATTTCCATCAATTCCCCTTGGCATGAGGCAGAGGCAGCTGCCTTCCGCGGGAAGAAAGACAGACAGATGCTTAGACACACACAGCCTTCCACACACCATCCAGATTTCAGCGTGCTAAGGTACTATTTCTTTCTTTCTATTTTCAGGGTCATACTGAGTTCCTGTAGTCATCCTGTCTTTGTTTTACACACTTACCATGCCAGACCAGCTGCAGTGGAAGACCAGGATGAGATTACTTTGTTTTTTAAATAGAAAAGACAAGACAAAGGGGAATTTGGTGGCTCCAGCCCCACCACTCCTCAGACTGAGTAGCCCTGGGCAGGTTTTCTCCCTCTGACAATTTCCCCAAAGATCGCACTGCTTAATCCAACGAGGGCTTCTGAACCAGAACCAAACCAGTTGCTAAACAAAAGGCAATTGAGAAGAAGGATCAGTTTCTGAGATTAACCATCCAACTCCTCTGAATCACAGCACTGTCACTTAAACTGTTGGCAACAGTGATCACATCACAAAAGCTGACCTTTAAAGGACTTCACTGCTCAGAAAGAGGAAACAAGATTGTTTCCAAGTTTCAAAATCACTCCTATTACTAACTGACCTGTCAAGTGTCACATATTCTTTGAAAGCAAAAAAAAAGCCAGCAGGATCTGCTTAGAAATTGGCTTTTTCTGCCACAAGCAGGCAACACCCAACCTTAGGCCCAGCCGGAGTTCTGTGTTCTGCACCACCGCAGCTCCTTCCCCACTTCCTGAACACTACTTGCAAGCTAAGTTCACCCGGTTATAGTTAGGATTGACCAGATGAGGTTTTCCAAGACAAGAATACCAGGGGAAAATCCACTCAGTACAAATAATACTTATAGCAAGATAAAAAAAAATCCTTTGCTAAGCTCTAGCCACCTGAGTCTGGGGTTCTACCACAAGACACAACCCCAGCATGAGCTGGCAGCTGCCACCATTGTATCTTGTCCCCAGATATATTTATAATCATTATTCCCTATAAATTCATGGATTCCTGGGAAGCAAATCAACACCAGTAGCCACAATGACAGCTGTTTTAATAAGAAAGCCACAAAGGAACAGAAATTAAGCTTAAGGGCTTGCTCAGACCCATGCTGAGGTTCCTTCCAGCCAATGCCAATGGACTAGCCATGCCTGAATACTTCCCACCACGGTGACCCACACTAGGACACACTGCTTGGCTTGTGGCAACTCACCCCAGGGAAGCAGGAAAAATGGAGCCTTGACTGCTTCCCCTGGATGACGGCTGGTGCTGCCAGGAAAGACTTGCTCTTGGATCTCACTGGGCTCTGCATCCTCTGAAGCTGGAACATACCTGGCTCCTGAGGAACTAGCAGACTCAGCAGCTCTCTGAGCTGACTTTCCCTCTGAACTGACCTTCCCCTCAAGTAGACCTGTGAGTTTAATGTACAAGTGGAGAGCAGTAAGGAGCAGTGTCTCTCAAGGGTCTCTACTGGGATCAGTAGGGTTTAATTCCTCCATCGATGATATGGACAGTGGAATGATGGGCACCCTCAGCCAGGTGACACCAGTGTGTGTTGCAGTGACATGCTGGAGGGACAGGATGCCATACAGAGGGACTTGGACAGGCTGGAAGAGAGGAACTATGTGAACTTCATGAAGTTCAACAACGCCAAGTGCACGCGCTGGGGCAATCCCCAGTCCCAGCACAGATGGATGGATGGATGGATGGATGGATGGATGGATGGATGGATGGATGGATGGATGGATGGATGGATGGATGGATGGATGGATGGAAAGCAGCTTTGTAGGGAAGGACTTTGAGGTCCTGGTGGATGAGAAGCTGGACATCAGCCAGCCACGTGCACTGACAATCCAGAAATCCGTACATGTCCTGGGCTGCATTGGAAGTGTGACCAGCAGGCTGAGGGGGGGCGTTCTACCCCTCTGCTTCACTCAGGTGAGACCCCACCAGTGCTGCCTCCAGCACTGGGGTCCCCAGGGCAAGATAAATGTGGACCTGCTGGAGCAAGTCCAGAGGACGCCACAGAGATGCTTGAAGGCCTGGAGGCCCTCTGCTATGGAGACAGACTGAGAAAGCTGGGGGTGTCAAGCCTGGAGGACAGAAAGTTCCAGGAGATCCTGTTGTAACCACTCAGTGTATAAAGGAACTTACGGGAAAGGAGCAGAGAGACTTTTTACCAGGGTTTGCAGTGCCAGGACAAGGGAGAAGGGTTGCACACTGACGAAGGGCATGGCTAGATTGGACATAAGGAAGAAATTCTTCCCTGCGAGGGTGGTGAGGCCCTGGCACAGGTTGCCCAGAGCAGCTGTGGATGCTGTATCCCTGTAAATGTTCAAGGACAGGTTGGACAGGGCTTGGAGCAACCTGGTTTAGTGGAAGGTGCCCCTGCCTGTGGCAGTGAGGTTAGACTAGGTGACCTCTTAAGGTCCCTTCCAACCCAGACCACTCTGTGAGTCTACGACTTCCTGAGCAGCACGGTAACTCTGCTCCCCACACCCAGCTCCCTTTCCTGCTGAGGGGCAGCTGTCACTGCCACCACTCGCAGCTGACTCGCTCTAGGTTTCATCCAGACCCTGCTCTACTCTCAAAAGGGATACACATCCACCAGGCATAAGGCTTCAGGGCTCTCCTCTCCTGCTCTGCTTCAGAACTGTAGTGCCCACAGCAGAGGCTAAAAACCCTGAGCTGGAAAAGCCTTTCCTCATCCTCTCCACTACCCAGCCATGGTAAGTGACTCCAAGTTCACCTAAAAAGTCTCCCTGCTTTCCTTGCAGTGCTGACTATGAGCACATGTCTTCTCCCACCGCTGGGTTCACAGCCATCATCTCCCCACCTCTTGCCATCAAAATATCTCAGGACAGCTGAGAGCACAGGACATGCTCCAAGCTGGAGCTGGACGGTTCCTGAGGTTCAGCCAAGGTTTGGTCCCCCAGAGAAGCATGTCAGAGTCCAGACAGTGGGATGAAGCAGCTTCCTCATCATCCAGTGAACTGGTCCAACCAAAACCTACTCCCTTCCCTACTGCTCCCAGTACATTGTAATCCTGTCAGAAGGTCCAGCAGGTCCAGGGCTGGTGTCCCTGTGCTGGCAGACGAATAAGGAATCAAGGAGGTTTACATGCACCGTGCATTCTGATCAGCTGTTTCGATTGGCGAGGTTAGTAATCATCACTGCTGCTCTACTCTACGTTAGGAGCATGAGCATGCCTCTGGAGCACTTCGAGTGCCAGGGAACCACCCTGGGAAGCACCAGTGAGGTGACAGAGTTCAGCAACCTCATCCTGGCTGGGAGAATGGTAGCAAACTACAGAAATCAGCTCTAAAGCACATGGAGAGGTGCTGGGTTTAAGCACTTTCAGATCAGGATTTCAAGTCCTGGGCACCACACACACACTTCTGTACAACACTCATGCAGTTCTCACTCAAACACACTAGGATTTCCACCTCTCTACTTGGACAGGAATGCATCCCAAAGCTTCCTTGTTATGATCACCAGTAGGGACTCATAGCTCAGTCTTGGAAAAAGGGTAGTTAAAGGATTTACAGATGCTGGGACAAGCTGGAAGTTCAGGAGGGCAGCCTCAGCCCTGCAGAGATGAACCCAGTACATTCACCCCCAGCTCTGAGGGTCCCCAAGGGCAGCAAGAGGAGCTGAGAGAACAGACCTCCAGCTTTCACCAACACAAAACCTCTCTGCTTTGCAATTCTAGAAGATGCAATTGCTTCCAGCCCTTCTGGGTTTTTTCCTTCTGGGTCAGCAAGATCAGTGATGTCACTGATTGGCACTGGTTGAAGAAACGTGAGTTGAGTACTGGGGTGACAGCCGGAGGGTGGCAGGACTGCACTGCTGCTGCTGCCGGCAACTACAATTTTAGAGTGATCATTACTAAGGAAACTTCAGACCCCCGACTTGTGAAGCAATCTACCTACAAAGCTGTGAAAGAGAGGGGAGCTCAAGCAATGCAGCACCAACTGCTCTCAAAGCCCTCACCCAGTTTGTCTGTGGATGTGATAATATCGGCTGGAAGGGAGGAGTCCAGATCTGCATCCAAGATGCCCAGTGGATCGAGTTGTGCTACATGATGCCCTCGAATCTATGAAATGCACCAGGAATGGAAAGGAGAACAGGAACCAAAAGGGAGAGAAAAACAAAAGAGGGGAGGGGTAAAAAAGTTAAATTACATTAGAATTAATTTGCAGAGTAATTCTCACCGACGTTTGGAGAAACAGTTACTGGTGCATCATCAAAATTTACACAACTAATGCCGAGAGGATCAAGCTTTGCAATGTGGTGACCCCTGACCTGGAAGCAACAACACAGATTAGTCATTAAAACAAGTTAATTGAAGAAACATTCCTAAAAAAAAAAAGTTAGAAAATTTCATTCAGAGTTTCCCTGTTTACATTTCCTGCAGAGCTACCCCAATTCTAGCTGCAGCTGAAACCTGGAGAAGTTGGGTTTAGTGTCACCTACAGCACACAGGAGAGTGCCAGTAGCCATTGGGACTGCTATGCCCTACCTGACACCAGGTTTGGCAGGGGTATGGGGGGATGGCAAGCTCCTGCACAGCAGAGACGGGGTCTGAGGGTCTCCTGATGCTTTCCCAGTGTCCAACTCGAGCAGCTCCTCTCTACAGATGCAGTAGCTTCATACTGATGATCTCCTCCTAAGCATCACAGGCACATGAAGAGGCAATTTGCCCAGAGAAGCTGTGGTTGCCCCATCCCTGGCAGTGTTCAAGGCCAGGTTGGATGGGGCTTGTGGAACAATCTGGAAGGCTGTAGTAGGTGTCCCTGCCTATGGCAGGGGGGCAGCAGGGTGGAACAAGGTAAGCTTTAAGGACCCTTCCAATACAAAATATTCTGGGATTATATTAATTTTCCATATTTTGGCAGAAATAGGTGCTCTCTTGCCAAGAGGGCAGAGAAAACAGGTGTTTTCCACCAGCAGCAGTAGCTCCTGAGAGGCCAAGGAATGTGTCTGAGGAACATTTGCCCAGCTGTGCAGCAGGTCACAGCATCCCTCTGGAGAAAGGAGCCCATGGTAGAACCCAGAGTGCTCTCCTGTGAAGGGCCAGGTGTGGAAATAACAAAGAGCTTTTGCACCAAGGGAGTCCTGACAGCTCCCGGCAGCAACAGTCAGGCCAGGAATTCCTGTGCTGGGTCTGAATCCACATTGGGTGCCACAGAGAACAGGAGGTGATGAGGAGTTCTGGGTTTTTGCTGCCACAGAGGTAGGTACCCATGGACAGACCCCATCATATCTCACTGAGCAAACTCAGTGGTGGCCAGCACTATCCAGCCACAGGTTATTCCTTGACAGTTTCAGGCTCAGCGATGCTGGGAATGGGGCAGGAAATACAACTGCCATGGTATAGGGTGCAGAGCCTTCCTTGCAAAGCAATACCCTGGGTATCAAATCTGCAACCAGTTAGGAAAAGCACTCAAATACAAGTGGATTACTAAACCTCTTGTACAAACCAGACACATTGATCTGACCTTATTTACCAGAAGGCATTCCTATTCAGAGCATCCCATGGGGACTTTAGGATGGGATTTTTGTGGTTTTACTAGCCGAGGAGTCTGAAATCAGCCATCAGCCTCAAAGCAAACTGTAAAGAAAGCACCATTACCCCCTGCTCTCTGCAGGGCCACGTGACACCATAGCCCTGAGCACTGATGGCCACAGGAAAGCTCCTATGGGCCAGTTCTGTCTGTGAACTATTTGCTTGTCCATTTTGCAGCAAAGCACAGGGGTGAGCCCATCACACAGCAGTCAGCAGGATGGAAGCTCACCATGCTGCTCCCTATGGCCAGGATGCTCTCAGTGGGACCAGGAGGCTACTTAGTCCAGCAAACAGCTTTGAGCTGAGGACACCTGGCGGCCTTCAGATTACGTCAGCAGTTTGCAGGTACACAGAAAATCCTCAAATCAGTGTGGGAGCAAACACCTCTTTCCGCACAGGAGCCATGCTGTTTGTTAGTGTCCATATGCAACACAAGCCAAAACAAGGAAGAAGAAAGATGCTCCAAGGGCTGGAGCCTCTCTGCTCTGGAGTCAGGCTGGGAGAGCTGGAGGTGTTCAGCCTGGAGAAGAAACAGCTCTGGGAAGTTCTAGGAGCCCATTCCAGTGCCTAAAGAGAGCTGAAGAGGGACTTTGGACAAGGGCCTGGAGGGACAGGATGTGGGGGAATGGCTTCCAACTGCCAGAGACCAGGGTTAGATGGGGTATTGGGAAGAAATTTTTCCCTGTGAGTGTGGTGAAGCCCTGGCACAGGTTGCCCAGAGAAACTGTGGCTGCCCCATCCCTGGAAGTGTCCAAGGCCAGGCTGGTCCAGGCTAGGAGTAACCTGGCGTAGTGGAAGGTGTCCCTCCCCGTGCCAGAGGGGTGGGAACCAGACGGTCTGTAAGACCTCTGCCAAGCCAAACCACTCTACAACTCAAAATTAATAATGACTTGGACATGCAAACACAGTTGAAATTAAGGAGCCATCACTGATGCTGCAGCAGAGTAGTCACTGCTCACCTATAACTACAGGGAAAACCAAGCTCAATCCAAGTAAGAAATTATTATGTGATGTTTTAAGTAGGTTATCAATCACATGCAGTGCTTCCTTCACCTTCCTACTCTTTCATACCTCCATATACTGTCCTGAACCTCCCCACCTGGACATCCCGCTGCAGCTACAGCTCTACCAGGGCGTGGAGGGAGGTGGATTTCTCACTATAGATAGCTTAGAAAAATACATCCAAGAGCCATCATCCTCCTGCGCTGCCATTCCGAGCCTGAAGAAGAGATGGGCATGCTGAAGAGGTTATGGATTTTGTGTTCAAATCACTGACTTTGAGCTTCTGCCTCCAAATACATGTCACTGCATGTTCAAACTTGGCTTCTGCCCGCTTGTTCCACTGGCAGGGGCTGCCTGAGAGCTGGCAGGGTGGTCATCTCTCATGGAATCAGCCATGCAGGCCCTCACAAACAGGTCCCGACGCTGACATCAGCACTGCAGTTGCAGAGGCAGGCAGGGCAGGGGCACTATCTTGGAGCCAGAGAGCAGGGCCAAGGCTGGGAAGACCTTTGGACTCTCCCAGTGCTACGATTCCTGCCGTAACTCATAGCCTTTTACACTGGATATTCCCCATACCTCAGCAGGAACACAACTGCACAGCACTGCAAATGCTTCATCACGGGAACAGGTGAGAAGCTCACGGTCACAACTGCACAGCATCTGGGTTCATTAACTTCTCACCACAGCCGTAATTACAGCCCCCATACTTGATAAACCAGATAAACAAAAAGTAAAACAATAACACAGATGTAGAAACACATTTAAATGTTCTCCCAAGTTAAAATACTTGCTGGCCTTCCCCCAGCCAGAGAATGTTTCTTTCCTGCTCCAGATTCGTTTCTCCCAGAAGGCTGACTTGACAGCATTGGTCTGAGCTGCAGCCCATCAGCACCAGAGGCCTCTACCAGGTTGCGAATCACATGGAAATGTTTCCTGAGCTTTTATTTTAGGACCTTGGAAATTCTGTCAGCAACAGGGGGGAAGGAGGATGGGTGCGCCATGCCACTGTTAAGCACGGCAGGAGCCCACAGCATAGGAGCAGCATTCCAGAAGGCAGCAAACTACCCTGTGTGGAGACCTCCCCCTCCCTGCCACCCTGTTTGGATGACAATAGCTTTAATCTTCCTACTGTCCGGCAAAGCATCAGCTGAGCTTCTGCTCCAACAGATCAGCTGCTCCTATTCCAAACCAGGCAGCCCAGCTCCTATCCTGATAGCATGCTCTCCATGCAAACACGTGCATCATTCACACTAAATCCAGCCCACCTCAGCCACCGCAAGCCCCTCTACAAAGGACGTGACCCTCCTTGGCACAAAGTCCACTTACCTGATATGCCCTGATGAGAGATTGCACTGCAAGATGGTCCTCCACCAGTTTATCCACGTTAGGCTGTGCCTGAACCAGGGACTGGGCTTGGGACAGGGTGGAGAGGCTGGTAGTCAGTGGAGGGGGGCTTTGGTAAGCAGTGCCTGGAGCAGCTCCAGCATTGGCATTGCGAAAAAAGATGTCCCACGACTAGGAAAAAGGAAAGAAGAGAGGTGACCAGGGTCATCACTTGCAGCCCAAACACCTCCTCAGTCGAGGTTACAGAGGTCTCAGCTCTACTGCCAAAGCAGGGGACAGAGCTGCCTCCTCCCCTGTACCTCAGCTCCATGCAGCCACTACTGAAGGCACCCACCTGCCTTGAACAAAAGAGCACTAAAGCTCTCCCACTATTCCAGCTACATCACTATCCCACTTCCCATCCATCTGGATTGTTTCTTTTGGCATGAGGCCAATGCCAGAGCCACCCCTCTCTTGGCAGTGGCACCCAGGACAGGACACAGTGATACCCCATCCCTTGGCTCTGCTCTCGGAATCACTGCTCTGAGCAACAAGCCCCAGCCTGGACTTACAGCCCATTTCCCTCTCCCCAGGGGAAGCCACTGCCCTCTAAATACCCCAAATACTTTCTGAAAAATATTTTGGCCTTGTAATCAAATACACCTATTCCTCTTTCCATGGTCTGAATGGCCTAAGACCTACATCCCCATATAAGCTGTGTTGTTCAGCCCTCAACCAGCAATGTTTTTCTTCTTCTATCTCTTCTTCAATTTTTCCCCATCTTTTTGGTGACACCAATGCCAGCACTATGGAAGTACTCCCATACCAGCTCTCCCATGCCCAGAATGAGGCAGCTGCCAACAGGCTCTGCTCCTATTCCCTCTGCAGATGGGCATTTTTAGGTGTTAAGGAAACAAACCAAAACACTGGAAAAAAGCCCTTGACAGACTTGGTGTACTGTCATACTTTCCTAGCACTGTCTGAAAAACCTGGGTGTCCCAGGCCAAACCCAAGTTAACCTGTCTCCTTGCAGAAGCACCAACAGATGTGGGGAAGGAGAGAGCCTGGGCAAACAAAGTCCAAGCCACATCCTCCCGTCACACTTGTGCCTTGTCTCACGTGCTGCCAAATGATGGCAAAGGATGAGAGCACAGCAGAACAGCTGTGTGCCAGCACAGACCCAGGAAGCTAGCTAGAGCAAACAAATCCCATGGGATTTGCATGCTGGTTTCAGCTCAAGGGTCTCTCCACCAACTGGGAGCTTGACATCCTGAACCTTGGAGGGCACCAAATACAGCCTTGGCGATCAGAGACAGGCAAAGCCCAGCTATCCCCAGAGTGTTTAAATCAAGTAGAAAAGTGCCCTCAGAGCAGGGGTTGTTTGGGGCAGAAAACAGTTTTTGTCCCCTGGGAGCAGTGTGGAGAGGACTGAAAACCCACCCTTTGCTGGAGTCGCCTCAGCTCAGCTGTTCCCCCCAGAGCTCCTCCAGTTGCAGCATCCATCACATGTCCCAGAAAGGTATTTCCAGCCCCAATTTACCCAAGCACCCCATCGCCTCATCACATGACTGCACAAGGTGAATAAATTTAGAAACAGGTCATGCTAAAGGAACATAAATAAAATCTGGAACATTTTGACACTGTAACTGATAAACAATCACTCCCCCAAAGGGGGAAAAAAAGGGAAGACAGAAAACATCCAACCCTGTTCAGACTGCTAAAGGAAATTTCAGTGGGAAAAGAGGAAGATCTGCTTTATGTTCCATCCCTGCTCTTCCCTTCCCCAGGCTCACGGAGCTCCTGGATGCCCCCAAAGCCAT
This sequence comes from Monarcha castaneiventris obscurior, assembly GCA_026261815.1. Lineage (NCBI taxonomy): Eukaryota > Metazoa > Chordata > Aves > Passeriformes > Monarchidae > Monarcha > Monarcha castaneiventris. Next base: position 69,328 of record JAMPIT010000891.1, read on the forward strand.
CGGCTCCTGCAAACGGAGGGACAAGCACCCAGGGATGGGCTCTGTGCCCTCGGGATGGAGAGGAACCTGGCTGCCTGCTTTGCTCCGTGGTTTAAGGTTGTTTTGTGTACTGGCAAATAAAGACAGGCAAGAGAAAAGGAGCACCTGTCAAGCTGGGAGGGGGCTGGGGACAGGGACAGAGCCAGGGGTGTTGCCTTTATAACCTCCTCCCTTCTGCCATTCATACCTCTTGGCATTGCAATTTGCTTCTGTTTTGGAAGAGAAAGTTCACTTTAAACTCTGCAAACGAGGTGTGTCACTGGCTGGGTCAGCTTGGGCACTTTCATTGAGTGCTTTATTGCTTCACAGAATGATATCGGATGGCACAGGGCAGGCTAGGGCTCTGATAAGTGCCTGCTGATGTGGTTTCGAATCCAAGAGAATCCAAGGGCCATCCCCTGAGCTTCTGGGGAGCATAGAGGTGCCTCTGGAGATCACATCTCCCATGGGAGAGGCTGAACAGCCCCATCAGAGTTATCCAGCTTTATCACAGAAAGGAGAACTTCGCCTTAATCCAGCACTTGCCAAAGGTAATGGTAGTAATAAACTCATGGGGTTATTCCCCTCTGACTTCTCTGGGCCCGTGGCAGCTCTGTGAGCACTCCACTCACTTTTATACCCTATATAGACACATACAGGATATAAGATACTTAGATACACATTTTGGGTACAAGAGAGCTCAGATTCCGGGCATTTTTAGACAGTCACAGACACAACACAAAGCATTAGCTGGGACTGGCTTTCCCAGCGCTCCTCCATACACGGGCAAATGGGATTGGTGAGCCAGCTGTCTGCCACACACCAGGATAGTTCAGGCTTTAGAGGGATCCTGAGCTCAGTTCTGTGAGTGGAGCTCAGGCCAGGCTCCTCTATTGGGAACAGCCCCAAACCAGCTCACCAAGCCAAACAAGCACCTTCTACGACACTCAGCTCCCAAAGAAGAGTGAGGGCTCATACTGTCATGTCCCAGCTTCCCAGCTTGGAGGTCAGGCATGCACACACAGCAAGGGGAGAGGGGTGACATTTCCCATCCACTGCAGGCATTGAGGGTGCTTCAGGCTGGGAGGTGCGTAAGCTTCCACCTCCAGCTCAGGCTGCTTCCTGCTTCTTCCCCTGCCACGGGCTCCAGACGCACCAAGCCTGCTTGGCATGGTCCGCAGGGAGAAAAAGAGGAACATCAGAACTTAAGGCTGCAGGAGGAGGAGGAGTAGCCTGAACCAAATTTAGGGCAGGTGATCTTTGCTGAGAGCAGGCATTCAAGCAGCAACTAATGGGTTCATGCTATGCACATTTCCATGTCCCTTATCAACCTAGACAAGGACCTTCAGTTTTCTGAGGTGTGATGGGGTCACCCCTTTCAATTAAAAATCCCAAACACTGGCATGTTAAGGAGTCTGTGTTAAGGGCTGTTTCATGTACAGATCCATGAGGAGAGCTGTGTCCCTGTCCCCCAGTTCAACCCAAACTCCAAGGCTGCTGCTTAAAGAAGCTGAACCTACCCCAGGTGTATGCAGGTACCACCCACCTGCAGCCACAGCTCTTTGGCCACCTTCCCTGAAGCACTCATGATGTTGCTTAGGGTATGGGGAGACAGTGTGGGCTGTGCCAAGCACCCAAGCTGGTCAAATGGGGGGCAGGAGGATGGTGTCCCCACATCCAGGGGATGAGGTCCAGGAGCAAGCAGCACTGACCCTGTGACAGCCCACTGGCACCCATCCCCCATGCCCTCATCTCCCCTTTCTCCCACTCTGCTCTAATTTTTATTATTCTATTGTTATTACTATCCAACTCTGCTCATCAGACTTGGAAACTGGAGTTCAGCTAAAGGATTCCATGCAGAAAATTCCCTAAAATAACCTATTTCTTACCTTCCCTATTTTAAGCAAGCACTAAAGTTTGTTCTGCAGTTTAAACCCTTGGTGTCTACAAGGAGGAAATGGATTCAGTGTGCTCAGCTGGGACTACCACACCAGCTGGAAGCCTCAGAGGATTTTGGTGACAACAGCAAAGACACCCTAGCTCTTCTCACTTGAATGTGTCCCTCCCTAGTGGGACGCAGCACAGAGAGGAGCGGCTGGTCTCTGCGGTATACAGGGACAGAAAAACCTCAGCCAGGTTCCCGTGACAGCCTGACTCCTTCCAAGAGCTCCACCCTAGGATCTGACCCTCCATCTGGCAGGACGGAGGCCAATGCTTATCAAGGACAGGAGTGGCACTTTCCTCCCCCAGGAGGGCACACAGGCTGATGAAGACTGCGAGCCAACGTGACCAGAGATGGCTGCAAGCCCAGCCTGAGCACAGCAGCTCAGCATCCCACCAGGAACAGGGGACCCATGGAAAAGTGCAGAGAGGACAAAGGAGTGTAGAGAGGACAAAGGAGTGCAGAGAGGAGCTGGGAAGGAATCTTGGTAAACAGGTCAGTGGAATGAGGTGGAGTCCACACAAGCGACAAGGCCAGAATGAGGCCAAGTGCACCAGGAAGCACCAGCAAAGTCCACATCAACACATGCATCAAGCCCACCAGAAGTTTTGGGACCTGGAACTGGATTTTGTAGGATCACAGAATGGTTTATGTTAGAAAGGACACTCAAAGGTCACATAGTCCCATCTCCCTACTCCAACTCCTTTCTGTCAAGCAGGACTCCAGCTTGGTTTTGTTGGAAAGCAGTCCTTAAGACTTGCTTTTTTCATCATGAGTCTCAGGTTTGCTTCCTGGAAATGGCAAGACCCCTTTTAATATAATTTAATTTAATACACTGATCTTCCTCCTGTCACAAATGAGTTCCAGCCACGCAGGAGGAAAAATCCTATGTCAATTACTGTACTGCTCTCTGAGCACTTGAAGTTACTTCCAGAGATGTTGATTTCCAGGGGATCAGTCACCCAGAAATCACACACTTGCAATTCTTCACCATAAACACTGGACTTGGGACCTGGAGAGGTGGTGAAAGCTCCACCCTTATAGGGGCTCAAAACCTGACTGCACAAGGCCCCAGGTGACCTGGTCTAGCCATGTAGGTGGATGTCACCAACAAGCTAGAGGCCACTTCCAAGCTGGATGCCTGGGCAGAAGCTCCAAAGTCTCCTTCCAACCTAAATTCTCCTCCAACTTCTTCAGCCAAGTGTGCACATGCCCTGCCTACCTACAGACAGGCTGATGAGCCACATTAACGAGGAGACAAGACCAGAAGCAAACCAGAGGTCTGGCCACAGGACCCAAATTCACTTCCCAGCCAGCTTCCACGGTCTGTCCTGATGTTTACTCTCATATCCACTCAGAGTGACTTTCAAGACTGTACAGTCTGGAATCAAAGAGCTGGTATCATACCACGACTCTCTGCCAAAGACATGATTGTGCCTGTTGCTGGGACAAGGTGCTGTAACCCTCACTTGTTTTTAAATCAAGCTACAGTATTTAAGCTCATGGCTTTTAATTCAATATTGCATGCCTGAAGGAGGGGTTGTACCATGCGCTTGGGCAGCTTTCAAGTCACTATCTGGCAAAGGGAACAACCCAAACTAAGGTGTTTTGTGATTTCCGAGTCTGTAGTTTGGCTCAGCCACCTGTTTCCCACCAAAGCAGCATGAAGTCAACATTTTTTGTGAAAATCCTACATTAAGAACTTTTTAGCACCTACATTTTGAGTGGGTGGGATCAGTACCATGGAAAACACATCCACTATGCCATGAGTGCTGGGGTATAGGATTCCTTATATCCCTGACTGCTCATTCACTCATTCTATCCAGGTTTGCACATGACTCATGAACAAAGAAAATCCCTGCTCCACATCAGGACATGTTCAAAACTGTCCTAAAAATCCCCTGGGTAATGCTGAGACTTAGTCACTAGAGGAACATTTTCCTTGTGAAACACTGGGAATGGGGAAAAATGCTGTCAGGTTTCGGAACTCCTCCTTCCAGCTGAGCCCTCACCTGCTGGGCTCAGTCTTGCTGGAAGAGCTTCAGGGATCCAGATCAGGACAGACCTCTGCACATACAGCCCACAGCTGGATTGTTTTCCCAGTTTTAAGTTCAGGAGCAGCTGGTGGGAATTCCTCTAGCCACCAGACCCTGTCCCCCTCCCGGTCTGTAGATCAGCAGTCTGGCTTTACACACACAAGCTCAAAGCCAAGCTTAGCTACATCTGCCCCAACACAGAACACCACCCGTGCCTGAGACAAAAAGGAAATGAGTCACGATGTGGAGAATACCCTCCTTGCCCCTTTTCCTCATTCTCCACTCCGGAATAAACCCTCTTGATAAGCCACCAGAGATGGAAAAAATACAGCATTGGGAGCTTGCTACAGGTGGATTCCCAGAAGCCATTCCTTGTATCCACTTGCGATCCAGGATGCTGCCCATGTCCCAAGCCCACGGCGTTCCCTCTTGAACAGAAAAAGTTCTTGGCTCTTGCTCAAGAAGTCACTGCTGTTTCTTTTGGGCAAAGTGAGGCAGAAGGACTGTCCACAAACATCTGGCCCCTACAGATGAATTCACTCCTCCTCAAGGGGTGGGACTTACCTGCACCCACTGCTCAGACACACAGAGAAGTGAAGGTGACGTCCTGGCAAGGTTGATCCTTACCTTATGTACACTTTTGGGATTTTCCAGCCAAGCATAATACATTTCCTCCACATAGTTAGAACTAGTCCCGCTCAGAAACGGTTCGGCAGCCACTGGTGCACTGTAGCACCTGAGCTGTTGGAATGTCCTGGGTGCTGCCGGTCTGTGTTGGGAAATTGTCTTTACAGTCTGTGAGGCCGTCAACGGCCTCAGCTTTGCCACACAAGTCCTTAAGTTAAGCATTTTTGTCCTGTTGCCTCACACAAGTTCCTGTTGAGAGAGAACAGAAAAGTGGGTTACAAATAACTGCAGGAGAACACTGAACAGAGACCACCCCCTCCCCTGAGCACGGAGAACTGAGCTTAGGATCAGTTTTTAATTTGGATTAATCCATCCACCCTGTCCAACAGTCAGGTCCGTCATGGCTTGGAAATGCAGTTTACGCTCAGTACACTTGGCATGGCCAGGTCTGCCTCTCCCATCCCTGGCAGCGTGGCATCATCATCTCCCCTGTCATGACAGTGCAAAGCAAATTTGCTTGGTGGGTACGCAACACTGGCCTTGAATGAGCTGCTGCACACCAAAGCCACCCACATCTCTTGATTTCAGCTTCTTCCATCGCTCTCCCTCCCAGGTAGGTCTGGGCTTCAATTTCTGTGACCACTCTGCTTGGCCGAGGTTTTCTTCTTCTTGGTTTGTTGCGACGTGCACCAGGATAAGGCTGGGAAGAAACCATCTACAGGGAAAATGGCTTGCAAAGTAGGGGTATAGTAGTGCAAAGCTCTTGAGAAGTGGGCTCCAGGACAGACTGCTTCTCAAAAGCGCAGACCCAAGAATTTCAATGCAGATGAAAGACCCAGAGAGGGGCTCTCCCCTGCTCAGAGAACCCAGAAAAGTAACCCAGAGCCAGTGTGGGACCTTTGAGAGGTCCCAGCTTGCAGCTTTCAGTAGGGCATGTACTGGGAGGCCTGGGGTTAGCCACGGGTTGGCCACAGGGTCAGCCATGGGGTTTATATACATCAACCAACCACTGTAGCCCAAGGAAAGCACTGGAACAGGATCATCCTGAAGGAAGTGCAGGCACTTGGAACAGCTCTTCTTGGGGCTGTACTTTCCACCCAGCTCCTCCCGCAAGAGGCAGGACCCAAGGCTAGAGGTGACCCAGCTGGCTGGTTTCCATATCCCAGAACAGTTTAACGAGCAGCAGTCCAATGTCAAAGCAGTTATCATGCGTTCACTAGATTAAAATGAAATTTCACAAGGGACTAAAGAAAACAACACACCTTCATGGCCAGCGTTTTGCTAGCCAGCCTTCCAGGTTTGTCTTGCCGAATCTAGTTCAGACACTGATCTCTTCTCTGTAGTGACCAGTAACAGGACCCGAGGGTCGTGTCAGGAGTGGTTATGGTTAGATATTAGGAAAAGGTTCGTCACCCAGAGGGTGTTTGGGCACTGGAACAGATTCCCCAGGGAAGTGGTCAAAGTACCGTGCCTGACAAGAGTTCAAGAAGCATTTAAACAATGCTCTCAGGCACAGGGTGTGACTCTTGGGGATGGTCCTGTGCAGGGCCAGGAGCTGGACTTGATGATCCTTGTGGGTCCCTTCCAACTGACCATATTCTGTGATTCTGTAGCTCTGGCTGCCTGGCATGACAGGGGCTACACTTCCCATTGCAAACTGTAAGGTTTTGGTTCAAACAGCCTGAGGAAGACCCAGAGTCACCTGAACTCAGCCAAAGTGTTTGACAGGTTTACCCATAGGAAAAAGGGAACCACTTGTCCTTTCCACCCTGCCCACAATCACACCTGGCGAGAAAGGCCAGCAGGTGCAGGACCACGAGTGCCACAGCACTGAGGATTCTCCCAGTTCACCCTCTTCAGATCTACACAGCAAAACACACACAGGTATTTATCTGAAAGGCTGAGAAAGTCAGGGATGTTCAGCCTAGAGAAGAGAAAGCTCCAGGGAGACCTTAGAGACCCTCCCAGTCCCTAAAGGGGCCCCAAGAGAGCTGAGGAGGGACTTTAGACAAGGGCCTGGAATGACAGAACAAGGGGGATTGGCTTCCCACTGCCAGAGGGCGGGGTTAGATGGGATACTAGGAGGAAATTCTTCCCTGCAAGGGTGGTAAGGCACTGGCACAGGTTGCCCAGAGAAGCTGTGGCTGTCCCATCCCTGGAAGTTCAAGGCCAGGTTGGATGGGGCTTGAAGCAGCCTGGGATAGTGTAAGGTGTCCCTGCCCATAGTAGGGGGGATGGAACTGGATGATCTTTCAGGTCCCTTCCTACTCAAAGCATTCCATGATTCCGTGATATTTCAGAGAGCCAACTGAATCAGGTGCCAGAGCACAGGCACGCATATGGCAAGGAACAAGCTTTAGGACAGAAGCAGCATCAACATCTCCAGTTTCATGTCCAGTTTCGGTGTTGTCACTCAGCAGCATCCAGTGACCTCTCTGGAAAACAGTGAGGTTAATGCTGGAGTTTGACCCAAAGTGAGCAGATATAGCTGCCCTTTGAGGATCTCTTGCAGAAAGGGTTGGCTAGGAGCCTGGACAGAGACAAGACAAGCTTGGAGCTGGGATGATTGCAAGTTGGATCAAAATAGAGAACCAGAAGCAAAGACGTAGGAAACCGAGTCTGAGATAAGGGATATCAGGGTCACACAGGAATGCAAAGGTCACACTGGGAGTGACGACCGAGGAAAGTGCAGAGGGGCAGCCAGTCACAGCCCAAACCTCACCAAAAGGTCAAACCTCAGGAATACCCACAACAGATGATGGCCCAGAGCTCACCAATAAGCAGATTAAAGTGCTAAATGTGACCCACCCGCAGTCGGGATGGGGACGTCAGCCTAGATGGCGGGTACTTGGGAATGACTTGGGACTTAAGAATACATCCTAGGTTAAAAACAGCATAATTTCCACTTTCCAGGAAGCGGCGGGGCCAGAGCCACCGGCTGCAGCCACAGCTGATCCAGTACCGGGCACCCTCGGGTCCGCGACAGGCGAGAGCCCCAGGGCGGGCGGGATCCGGAACAGACCCTCTGTGGCCGCTACACCGCCGACCCCGGCCCACTAGAGCCCACCAGAGAGCTCCGGGAGGCGCCGCGGGCTCGGACGGCATTCCCCGAGCGGGCAAACGGAATGAGCCGGCCCCGCGGGGGGCCCAGAGAGGGCGCGGGGGGGGCCGTGAGGCGCGCGGTAGCCCCGCGTGCCGGCGGGCGCGGGAAGGGGCAGCGGGGCCCCCGCCGCGCCCCCGAGAGCGCGCCAGGACCGCCCCCGCCCCGCGCCCCCCAATCACCGCCCGTCGCCGCCACCCGGACTCGGCGCTCCTCGCTGTCTACAGCACCAAAGCCAGCAGCTGAGCTTTGCCATTGGCCGCAGGGCTGCCCATCTCGCGACAGTCCCGCCCCCGGCTCCCCTCCTCCCAGGCGCCCGGGCGGCGCCAAGGACACCGGGGCGCGACCGCGGGCCCCCGGCTCAGCGCGGCCCCCGGCGCGACCCCCGCCCCGCTCCGGCCCCGGCCCCCGCTCCCGCTCCCGACCCTCCGGCCCGACTGGGTCCGGCCCCACCATCCGGCCCTACCGCGGAACCCACCGGCGCGTCCGTACACCCCGCTCGTGGCCCCGGCTCTGACAGCGGCCCCGACCACTGGCCCCGCCCCGCCCCGCCCCTGCGTCACCACGTCGCGTCGCCCCGCCCCTTTTGCCACGCCCTTCCATCCCGGCCCAATGCGGCTGCGCCGTCCGGCGCGGAACAGCGGGGCGGGGCCGGAGCGCGGAGCGGGGCGGGGCAAGGTCCTGGCGAGGCCTGGGGTCCCCTGGGAAGTCTGGGGAGGCCCAGACTGGCCGGAGGACTCTCACCTGGCCATGGAGACCCTTGGTATGGCCTGGCTACACCCACCGCGGTCCATGGCCCACAACCCTCCTCATGGCTTGGTGACCCTCACCATGTCTTCAGGACCCCAACCGTGGCCTGGGGACTTCTGCCATGGCCTGGGGACCTCCACTGTGTCCTGTGGTGGAGGACCCCTTTCCCTGGGGGACTTCCGGCCTTTGGGGATATCCCAGCAAGTGTGACAGCCAGCAGATGCTCACCAGGGCACAGGAAGTGCTCAGGGAGCTCTGGGTTTCTGGCAATTTCCTGACAGTGAGTCATGGTGGTGCCAGTGTCCTCCACAGGAGCTGTGCAGGGCTGGATGGCACTTTCAGGAAGTGAAACAGGTGCCAGGAAAACACCCCAACAGCCCAAGTCCACGCAAGCCCGGCTACGCACATCCCTGGCCCTCCCAGCATGGTGCAATCTCCGGCACACTGGATGGACACGAGGATGAGGAGTGTCCCTAAAGGCCATGTCTCTGAAGGCCATGTCCCCAGGGTGGCATGAGTGGGCACAAGAAACCGAGGGGACAGGAGGGTCCTGCACCCACTGGTGTTGGGGCAGTGGGGACAAGAGGGGTGACAGAGGGTGCACAGCTGTCCATGGCACCAGGGGTCTGGGCAGTGCAGAAGGAAGCTGTGGGGAAATGGTGGAGAGGCAGCGCTTGCACCACCAGCCGCTTCCAGGGCAGCCACAATCCCTGGCCCTGACAAGAGTGGATGTCATCACAGCTGGGCTGGGGCTGGGATTGGGACTGGGACTGGGGCTGGAACTGGTGCTGGGTGAGTCCAGCTCCCTACTGCACCAACCGAATGGTGGGCTGGCACATGGTCACAGGCCCCACACATCAACCCCAAAGATCCCCTCTGCTCTATGCCCCACACACTGGCCCTTCGAGCATCCTTTGGCTCTGCCCCATACCCCAGCTCCGGATCATTCCCTGCTCTGCCCCACACTCTAGTCCTGGAGCATCCCCTGCTCTGCTCCATCCTCTGCCTCCCCACTGCACTGCTTGGGGGCAACCAACCCCCGCAGCCCTCCAGTCTCAACAGAGTAATTGGGCAAAACCGGGCATTGCGAAACCTGGAAATCCCACTCTGACAGCGCTTCCTTCTAGAGACTCTTGAAAACCAGCCACACTGACGCCAGGCTCAGAGAGCAGCCAAGCAGCACTGCAGGCAGGAACAGGCAGCCAAGTGCTTCAGCAGTTTGCAGGTATTGTGAAGTCTCTGCCCAGGACTCTGCAGTCAGTGGCGGCAATGGCATTTGTCCCTGATTTGGACACACTGGAGAGCAGTAGGTAAGAATAGACATGCCAGAGAGGACTTTGGGTATGTGATGCTGCATTCCTGATCCTGACTTTACCATCTCCCTTTGCCTTTCAGCCTGAACGAGGAGACGTTATATGGCCCCGACTGCCCCTGCCCACAGAAGGTAACACTGGGGTGGTGGGAGCAGTGGGGTCCGTGTGGTATAGAAGCCAGGCTCTCACCCTGCATCCCCTTTCCTCCCCAAAAGCCCCAACTGGACGTGGAGGTGACATCGCCTGGGGTTGGCATCCAGGTGACAGTGGCAAAAGGACGCCTTTCCAGAACCTTTCGCCAGGCTGCCGTCCTGGTGGTTGCTGCCACCAAGCTCCTAAAGCAGCCGTCGCACAAGGACTTTGCCGATAGTGACCTTGGCAGCTTCCTGGATGATATTTTCGGTATGAGGGTGGTGTCAGGGGTGTCACCCCAGCCAGAGGATACTCTTGGGGGATACTCTTGGACCTGGGAGCATCAGCATCCCCCTGACTGTCTCACTCCCTACAGAGCCTGTCTCCTTCCAGTGCATCAAGGGCAGTTATACTGGGGCACCCGTTTTCCGCTACACTCGCTCCCAGTCCTTTGACATCCTGGACATTGACCATAAATGCTTCGTACTGGAGTCACCCACCCAGCTGGTGGCCCTGCACCTGCAGGGACCTTCTGCTGGACGGAAAGGTGAGAGCATACGGTGCCATCCCACTGTCCCTCTCCCCAAACCCAGGACCACCCAGGAGCCACCCCACAATCCCAGGACCTCCTATTTACCTGTCCCTTCTGTCTGCAGTGAAGCTCAACATCGCTCTGTACCGTCCCCGGTCATCACAGGGCAGCCCAGGATCTGGAAGGGTGCCAGTGGCATTGGGTATCAAGGGCTACCAGCTCTACATGTCATGTGTGATGAGTGGCACCAAGCCTGTGCTGCAGCTGGAGGTGAGCAGGGGGTCCCACCAGTGTGTCCTCTCTGGGGCTGGGGGCTCCATTCCACCTTGACTCCCATTTCACCTCCATGGTTATAGGAAGCAGACGTCAGGAGGGATATTGAGAGTGTGGAGCTGACCCGCTTCATCTTCTATCGCCTGGACAGCCCAGCTGAGGGGACCACCCGCTTTGAGTCGGCCGCCTTCCCTGGCTGGTTCGTTTGCACATCCCTGCAGCCCCGCCAGCCTGTTGGCATCACGAACACCCCAGACCAGGTTAACATTGCTACCTATGAGCTGAGCGGGCGCTGAGGACCCTGCATCAACCCAACCGGCAGTCACCGGTTTTCAGGCTGTATGTACTAAGTACAACCCCCTGGGACACAACCTCCCTCCCCATCTATTTCATGTGAAATAGCAGCTCTGGGCGCCATGGGCTCAAGCCACCCCAATTGGTATGTATGTATGTATGTATGTATTTATTTATTTATTTATTGTGTCTGCCTATTGCTTTTGTACTTATTTATTGTGCCCCCGTATTTACGATTGCTTTTTACTTGTATGTGGATGGAGATGGAAATAAAAGGTTTTCTAGGACAGCATTGCTCAGCTCATTGCTCATGGGGGATAGAGTTATGGATGGGAAAATCCTTCTGTTTTGGCTGCTTTTTGGGTGAAAACTCAGGGAGTGGGGGGCCACCCCACAGCCCAGGAACCACCCTGACTTGGTCAGACCCATGCAGGACCCTCCACCACTCTGTCTCCATGCCCACACCACAGCTTGGAGGTGACTGGGGTGGGCATCCCATGGTGGATCCCCAGCAGCCCCGGCAGCCACTTGGAGCTGTTGCCTCTGCCCCAGCTGCTGCCAGCACATGGCACGGTGGGCCACAGCATGGCAGCACAATGAGTGGCATGGCGTGGCATTACAGGGTGTGGCATGATATCACATTGTATGATATGGTGTACCATGTCATGCAATTTCACACACCATACCATGCCTTATGGGGCACAGCATGGTGCAGCGTATCATGGTGTGCTGTGGCATTGCGTGGTATTGCACGGCATTGCATAGCATGGCATGTCATGGCATGACATTGTGTGGCCAGATGTGGCACGGCATCGCACACCGTGCCGTAGAACGTTGTGGCCTGGCACAATATGTCACCACATGTCCTCGCATGGCGCGACAAGATCCGTCATTGCAGGGACCCGGCCCGGCCCGGCCCGGCCCGGCCCCGTTGGGGCGTTTTGTCACCGCCCCCTACCCCCCAGCCAATAACAGAGCCAAAGCCGGCGCTTGGCTCTCTCCATTGGTCGGTTTGAAGAAGGCGGTGGCCAATAACCGCGGCGCGGCGGTTGTTGGAAGTGCGGGTGGTTGTGCCGAGGCATCGCTCGTGATGGAGCGGGCGGGAGCCGTCGGTGAGGGGCCGGGAGCCCCGGAGCTGGGTCTGAGGGGTCCTGGTACTGGGGGATGCGGGCAACCCACGGGCCCTGAGGGGGCAGGGGAGAACGGAGCTCTGAGGCCCTGCGATGGGGGCGTGCTGCGACCTGCGGACCCTCTGGGGCGGGTACCTTGCGGGGGGGCCGCGAGTTCTGTGGAGGCGGGCAAAGACGGGCCTGTGAGGAGGGTGTCGGGTGGCCTGGGAGGCTGCTGAGGCCTTGGGAGGGAGGCTGAGAGGGGGCGGGGGATTGGTGTGGGTAAGGGTGGGGGAACCCGCGGGAGGTGCCCACAAAACGGGCCCAGGGACGCGGTTTGGGAGAAGGCAGTGTGGAAGGAGGCACGCGGAACACCCGCGTGTTGGGGGGTCGTGCTGCTTGCTCTTGGGGCTCAGTGGAAGCCTTGGAGAGCAGAGGGCAGGGGGGGCTCGACATGTCCCTAAAGCCCAGGGCGAGATGTGGGTGGTCGGGTGAGACTGGGAGAGTATTAGGGACGGGGGCCCTGGGGATGGAGTAATGCTGGACTCTGGCTGTGAGGTGCCCTGGTGCCGCAGCCAGACTGGGGGTGTCGGAAGTATACTTTGTCCTCCTGTTGAGGCGCTCCTTCTTCTCACTCTTACTTACGTTAGGAGAGGGCTTGGCTGCTAGTGGGTGCAGGCTTGCAGGATACACAGCTGAAACGGAATCATGGGCAGCATCTACCCTTTCCTTCTGTAAACTGAGCCCTGCATAGCTGGGGTGTTCAGTGGCGTCACTCTGAGAGGGTCGGGAAGCTTAAGCGCCAGTGAGCCTCTGGGCAATATCATGTGCATGGGAATTTCTGGGAACAGCATTGCCAGGCTCCCCAGGCAGGGAGGTTGAGAGCTGTGCAATGTAGTGTTTGAGACTAACAGAAATCCATTGTCACGGATACTCGTTGTTTGAGTACTGAGACTGTGCTGTGTGCACTGCATTTCCTGTCATCTCTCTGCAGAGCAACGGAGGAGCCGGCCACAGAACTGCCAAACAGCCACGGAAAGGCCAAAATGCCCAAGTGCAAAGTAAGTTAGGAGGATGTTGGGCTTGGATGAGATGATATGTAAAGGTCTGAGGTATAGCTGACTCTCCCCACTGGCCAGTGTCTACCTTCTCTGGCCTGTGTACAAAGAACCAGCTCCTGCCTGGGCCTTGCTGTCTGGGCTGTGCCCCCACAGCACCCTGGCACTGGTCTATAGTTACTGGCAGCAGGAGCGGAGGGATGGTTTGAGTGCTGGCATTTCCCAATGGCTGATGGTGTCTCTTTTGCATATTTTATGAGTCTCTGTGAAACTTTTTCATCTCAGCTCCTGGCTCTGGCAGAACAAGCCTTGCTGCTAAAAGCTCAGATTCAGAACCAGATCTCAAGAAAAGGGTGATTGGAGTCTCACCACTGGTTTTTAATGGCAGCTTCCAGTGGCCTTTGGAATATGTTAATATTAGGAAGGGGCATTTTCAGTGCATCTGGCAGGAAAATATGGAGAGAAGAAGCAGGATCAAGGAGCAAAAAGAGCAAACCAGTTCCTGTCGCCAGGCTCTGGGAAACGCCACTAATATAATAGAAATGAGAGAAGATTCATGACCTTTCCTTTTGGCATAGTGCAGCACTTGGGCAGAACAGAGGATGATCCCCTAACTCTCTAGACTCTTTCTTACAGAAAAATACTTGCACAGGCATTAATCTTCCTGGAGCAGAGGGATGGGAGAACTCCCCAGCTGGCTGCTGTTAGAGGTCTCCAGTTCTGGGAGGAGGAGGAGGAGAGGGCAGGACTGTGGGAGCTGACAGTGGCCTGCTGTCCCACCTTCCTGCTTAGCTGCCAGTGTCCGGAAAGCTGCAGGGCTTGTGGATCTGCTACAGTGGATGCAGTGAACCCTGGTCAGGACTCTCCAAGGCACCACTATGACCTGCAGCATGGCAGCAGCATGACCTCAGCTGTCTGTGACACACAGGGCAATTTGGGAGCCTCCAAACCCCCTGGAGACTCCCAAATGCCAGACCATTGCCTGCAGGAATTATTTTGGTTAGTTTTGTTGTCCATGGAAGTTTTGTGACAACCTTGGATGTTAATGGTTTGTGTTGCTTTTCTGCTGCCGCACAAAAGAAAAAGAATTAATAGTATGTGGTAGTATTCCTTGACAGGTTTTTGATTTCTGAAAGCTACTCCTAAGCTCCTGTGTCTGAGACAGCCAGCAGTGGGTTAGATATTTAACTCTTTCTGCTTTTCATATGGCTGATAACCTGATAATTTGTTTGACTTTCACAGACACTTTTTAAAGGACTGGACTAATCACCTGAATCCACCCTTACAACCAGTTTCTAAACTCAAGCGTGTAAGTAGGAAGCTTTTGAGTCTTTCATGCTTTAAGTGACTCTGGGCAGAACAGGGTCCCCTGTCATGACTGAGTGTTTTATGGTTGCTTAAAGAATCACTGGCAAAGGTATCAGCAAAAGCAGGTTTAATATAAAAGTGAAAGCACAACAAAGTTCATTGTCAAGGTTCACTCTACTACTTACTGGATGGTTAAAACACATAGAGAAAAAGCAAGCTAAAATCTAAAATCAATCTAAAACCAAAACCAACTCAAAAATTACCTATGTGGAGGCTGGGGGAGTGGCGCAGGGGAAGGGAAGGGTAAGGATAAAAAGGAATAAGGAAGGTCCATTGAGTCACAAGATCAGAGCAGTCAGTCTTGCTAATCTGAGCACTGGACTTGACGAACAGTTTAGGCCTGAAGGTTTTAACAGTACTTAATGAATAGGTTAAATTAAACAATTTAACAAAGGATTCATATAGAATTTACTGTAGCACAACAGTAACTTGCTTACAGGCCTGACTTAAAAATCTAAAGTACTTAAGAACCAAGGAAAGCCACATTCATGGAACATTTGCTGTAGCATACTTACACACATATAGACCTAAAGAGTTTGTACAAGGTACATCCCTGTGAAAAATTCCCCTCAAATTCAGTGAAGGACTCGTGTTGGTGCCTTTGTATCTTCTCCACAGGCAAAGGGTTGAGCCTTGGAGAGAGAGGGCCATCAGCCCAGGCTCTGTTGACATCATTTGCTGTTCCTCCAAGTACAGCAAACATGAGAGTTTGCTGGCTCTGAGATGCCCCACTCAGAGGGAGATGCTGGTCACAGCCCACAGCAGTCCAAGAGAGCTCAAAGGATCTCACTCAGGATCGCTGCTTATAGGGTCACAAGAGAATGTACTTTAGTCATAATAATTTTTCATCCTGGCTGCAATTCAGATCTGTAACTTGCTTTGAGAACCACATCCCCAAGTCAGGGTCATGAGTTCCTGACTCCAAATGGGGGGCAGACAACAGATGGCTAAATAGCTGGCAGTGAGTCAACTAATTATTTTTCAAAGGAGTTTAGCTTAGGAGTTTCAGTTTGGGAGACTGGTGCTTTGCCCGTGTCCTGGTGGGTGTTGTGTTATTGTTCTGTTGACAGCTGCTTTGTCACATGACTGTCCCCTGGGCCAGCTGTCAGGGTCTGACCAAGCTGCGCTCTCCTTGGAGCTGAGGGCTGCTTTGTCTTTCCAGATTGACAGGAACCAGAAGAATGTTCTTGAGAATGTGATGGAGGGTGCTCAAGGGGATGGCAAGCTTGGAGCCAAATCCACACAGCACACTGGCCACATTGCTCAGCAGAAGCCTTCAAATACATCCCAGAGAGTAGCAGGGGTGTGTCCAGTGCAGCCAGGGAACAATGTGAAGCTTCCTGCTTCTGCACAGACCAGAGGCAGGCTCCCACCTTCAAGCTCAGGTCACCTAAATCCAGAAGGGAACCAGAAGTCTGCAGAGGAGACTGTCACTGCAGCAGCACCTCAGGTGGGAAGTGACCACCCCCCTCCTAGAGCACCTCACTCCCTGAATGAGGGGCTGCAGGACAGGCTGGTCTGCCACAAAGAAAACCTCGGCCTACAAGCCTCCACACCCCTGGAGCTGATCAGAACTTTCCAATCTGATGGAAACAGTCTCAGGAAGAAGAGAGTCTTGGCCCACAGGCAAAGCTCAGCCATAACATCAAGGCCTGTTCTGGGTCCAAAAGACAGAATTAGTAACCGCCAGGCTAAGGAAGAGCCAGTTCTGGATAAATTCAGGAAAACCCTGCCAGAGTCAAAGAGTGTATCTCAAAATATAAGTACCAGAACTCAGCCGTTGCAGCCCTCTCAGTTCCTTCCTACTTCTGATAATTTCCTCCATAAAAACCCAGGGAAAAACCAGGGAAAAACTACTACAGTGAAGCAACTTGTAGGAAAGCCACCTGGCACAGCTCCAGGGGGAAGTCTTAAGCACCACAGCCAATCTCTCCCAGTGAGAAGATTTCCCACCAAGCCTCCCACCTTGGGCAAGCCCCAGGGGACCACAAACCTGAAATCCAGCCTGAACCCAGGTGTCACTTTGCCAAGGCCCATGGTTAAAGAGGGCATGGACAGGAAGGACATGAAGGTGGTGCCTCCTGGACACACAGCAGCATCCCAAGGGACTGGCCACCTAAACCAGTCTCGCAGCATAGACAACTCCAAAACTCATGTACTTGAGGATGATTTGAGAAGTAGGAGAGATGAGCTCAAACCAGAGCTACCGAAGGCAAGTGGTTTGCAGGCTAGGCGCGTTCCAAGGATCCCATCAGCTGCGGATCGTAAGTAAGTGACAAGCTCTGGCCACCTGGGTCCTGCCTCCAGGAAACAGCAGAGTGTAAAGGGTTTGACTGGGTGAGCCAGTACCATCCTGCTGAAAACAGGGTCCAAAGTCTTTTATCAGCGAAAGCTTGTTGGGAGGTTGATGCCCTGAAAAAGAGGGGGTTGGGCATGATGTTGGCTGGCACCCTGAGTCCCACCGATTCAGTAAGTGGAAGGAGAATGTGTGGCCAGTCTCCTGTTTTTGCCTCAAGGTTTATGCTTGAGAGTGTTTTCCTTTCCCAGTCTAGAGCTCAGATGTGTTTCTGACATAGATATACTGATTCTTTTTGAGCAGCTGAAGTTGGCTAAAGGGAGATTCCAAGGAAAAACAGCCAGCTCTTGCCAAGCTACTGTCTGCTGGGGTGGTAACTGTGATCTCTTGGTCCTTGGACAGGAAACAGCTGGAGGAGTGGTTGGCATCCAAAGGCAAGAAGTACAAGCGGCCGCCGATGATGCTGCTTCAGAAGCAGGCAGTGAAGCCATCCTGCAGAAAGGTCAAAGCAAAAGAGAAGCAAGAGAATCCAGAGCAGCACTGCCAAGCGGAGATCAACAACATATTAACTCAGTGCCTGAAGTTCGTTGAGGAGGTGAGAATGGGAAAGGAGCTGCTTGAACAAGCTTCTCCTCTCCTGGAGCATACCAGGGGATGAGGGTCATGTCCCTCCAGTAGCTAAAAGGGGTTGGGAGCAAGTGTTCAGTTGCCAGAGGGGAAACATAGGAAAATAAAAGTCCTCCTGAAGTTCTGGGTAGCCAAAGGCATGCAGTGAGCTGTGCTGACCAGGAGAATGGAGAGGTACCCTGTCAAAACGGACTGTTGTGGTTTAACCCCAGCCAGCAGTCAAGCCCCATGCAGCTGCTCACGCAGTCCTCCACCAGCGGGACTGGGGAGAGAATCATAAGGGTAAAAGCCAAAGAATTAATGGGTTGAGGTAAAGACAGTTTAATTGGGAAAGCAAAAGCTACACACACAATCAAAGCAAAACATCGACTCCCTGCTTCCCATGGCCAGGTAGGTGTTCTGCCACCTCCAGGAGAGCAGGACCCCATCACATGCAGTGGTGACTTGGAAAGACAAACAGCATCACTCCAAATGTCCCCCCACTTTATACACTGTGTATAGAGTCCAGAATATATCTTTGGTCTGTTGGAGTCACCTCTCCTGGCTGTGTCTCCTCTCAACTTCCCACAGATCGCCAGCATCCTTGACAGTGTGGCAGTACAAGAAGTAGAAAATGCCTTGGTCCTGTGTAAATCCTGCTCAGCAATTACGAAAATACCTCTTATCATCACCATGTTTAGCACAAATCCCAAGCACACAGCCCCATACCAACCACTGGGAAAGAAATTATTTCTACCCCAGACAAAGCCAGCATGGGCCTTCTGTGTGACACTGACGGTGTCCTGGAACCTGACAGTGCAGTCTGCAGCAGCCCAGGCTGATTGAGCCAACTCAAGGTAGATCCCTGGTGGGTGTCACAGCTTGAGGTATGGCCCTGGTGAGCTGCGGTTGCTGGGACCACTGACTGCTAGCTAGCCCTGCTCCAGGGCTTACTGGCCTCAATTAATGCCAGCACTGGAGTCTATCCCTTGACATCCCTCTGGAATACTAGACTCACTTACCCAAGGGGAAGATAGAGGCAGGACAACTTTTATCTGCCATGGTTATATAGGAGATTTGCAAACCCAGACTTCTGAGGCCCTCCTCCTGGAGAGTATTGGGAGCTGTGGTTAGGCATGGACTACTTCCTGGTGCACACACTCGTCCATGCCATGGACACCTTACCCTTCTCCTTGCAGGGTATCCCTGCAGAGGAGCTCTTGGCAGTGCTGTCCCATGTGCCCCAGGCAGAGAAATTTGCCAAATTCTGGATCTGCAAAGCAAAGCTGCTGGCCCGGAGCGGCCCCTTTGATGTGTTGCAGCTGTACAGAGAAGCAGTCAGCGCTGGGGCTGAGGTGAGTGGGGCATGCCAGCTCCCTGTGTTCCCTGCCTCCGCACTGGAGGGCTTTCTTGAAATCCAGGGGCCAGGTTTTGGAATGAGTTTAGCAGCATTAGTCACTGGTGAAAAAGTAATTTAGAGCTGCCAGTCCCATTCCATGCTGCAGGGTGTGCCCATGCAGGGTGGGCACCTGGCCAGCTGTGCTGGGTGCTGTTGGATCCCACTGGGCAAAGGGGAATCCTGCAGCCTCTTCCTGCTGTCCTCAGCACATGGTGTTGCGATGCAGCAAAAACCTTTCCTCCTATTCAGCGGTAACACTGGTCTCCATTCCCATGCCAGATCTGCCCTGACCCATGTTCTGCTTTTCCTGCAGCCAGTCGAGGAGCTCAGGGAAACGGCTCTCAATATTTTGAAGGATGCAGGCCAAAACTTGGAAGGTAACCTGAGCATTGTGGGGCTGGCTGGAGCATGGGCAGGCGGGGCCTCCCTGGCGTTCCCAGCTGGGAAGCAACACAGTTTACAGTCTGTTCCAGCACCTTGTGTCCCTCTTGACAAGTGTTGTCAAAGTCTGTGATCCTGATCTCAAAAATGGGACAATGTTACTCTGCCCGGGCTAGGGAAGGTCCTGGCCTGGCAAGCCTCTGCAGCCAGGCGCCCTGGCCCCTGTCCAGAGTGCCAGCTGCTGCTCTCTGCAACTGCAGTGCCCTTTTCCTCTCCTGACAGGAGAAAAGGCCGAGGAACCCGTTCCTTGGGGGCCTATGACGCCTTGTCCAGGTGAGAGGCAGTCCATAGCATCCACGCCAGGCCTGGTGGGGAGGCCCCTGACCTCCCTTCCCCCCTCAGTCAAGTTACAGGTTACATCTGCATCCAGGTAAGGCTGAACCTCCTGCTCCTGGTAGCACGCACCCTCCATGCCAGTGCTCCTCCACAGGGTTTACCCAAGGCTCTTGTCCTCTCCATAGAGGAAGGGAGCTCCCAGAAGGCCCAGAATTGAAATTTTTGACGCCCGTGCGGCGCTCACTACGGATTGAGCGAGCTGGGAGTCGCTACCCAGAGATGCTGAAGGACCATGACCCTGTGGTGTCATCCCTCAGAGAAATCCTGGATGCTGAGGAGGAGGCTTGCTTTTTCTTCCGGAAAAACCTGGCTTTGCCAGAAGTGACAGAGCTGGAAGGTTTGAGTTCATATCCCCTCAAGAGCTCCTGAGGGGTTCCCAGTGGGGCCAGGCCACCTGCCCACTGTGTTGCCTCATATGCTCCACTGACTGCTCTTGCTGCCCCTCAGATGTAGAGGCGAGGGGATGGCATTGTATCAAATATCTAAATGCTGGTTTAAATATATTAAAACTTGCAGTAGAGATGTGTGTCAGCTAGTGAGTGGTGTGGAGACACCAGCTGTGTCTCCTGGCATTGTCTCCCCAGGACTGCCCTCACCTTCTCTGCCGTGACACACACTCCAGTTTTCCTGCTGTAGACTGGTGTCAGTTGGACTGCAATGTTCCAGGTACCTCCCAGGTTTGGAAGCAATGTCCTGAGGAATTTTCTCTGGAGCTGCCTTGTGCCCTACCTGGATAGCACCTGTATATCCCCTACTGAGAGGTGCGTGCAGACCCAGTATCTGGAGGCACAGGTGGTTGTGCCCGAGGGGCTGGGGGACCTGCAGTGTCCCAGCAGCTTCTGTGCAGGTCCCGAGACTGACAGCAGCACCAAGGGTTGCAGAGGACCTTGGGGTGCAGCAAGCCAGGCCCCCAACACCTGGACATGGTGGGGGTCTGGGGACAGATGAGTCCTGTAAGTGCACTCGGGCCCCCTCTGCTGCTGTCCCTGCACTTGGAGCAGGCAGCAGCACAAGATACCAGGCAAGAAGCTGGTGAGGGGATTGGCAGGTGCTCTCTGCTGTGAACAGAGAACTATATGGCAGCTGCGGAAGGTGGGGGAGCCCTACTGTCATCCACCCAGCCCCATCACGCTCTTTTGCCTCCTCTCTCCCTCACAATGCGCCCAACCCCAGCCTTGGCTCAGCATCTCTATTATAGAGTCATGGATGCTGGAAGAAGTCTTGGAGCAGTGTTGCCGGAGTTCTGGCACAGGGCTGGCTCCACTGTGGAGCGCTGCTGGCCTGGCCCCGCTCTGCAGAGGTGGGGATAGCTCGGGGCTGCCACCTTCTGCCCAGGGGCTTGCCCTTGTCCCAGCTGCTGGACAAGGATTTGGGGACTGCCCTTTGCCTCCACCTCTCAGGTGCAGGAACAAAGCAGTTTTTCTTTAAAACAGTCAACTTTATGTCTGTGGTGCCAGGAGGTTTGAGTATCTTTTATAAATAGAAAAGGGTAGAAAAAAGAAGATGGGAACAGCAGGTGAAGGGGGTTCCCCCGGAGCAGCTGTCACCTCCAGAGCCCCACCCACTCCACCCAGCACTGCAGTGCTCATGGCCAGGCTCAGAGGCTAAAGGGGCAGGAGCTGGCAAGCTTGCTGAGGAGCCTTCTCCTGGCTCTGGGCACAGTCAGGAGAAGGTCCCAGCTGCCCAGGGACAGGTGTGACAGGGGCCATGGGTCAGGGCCACCAGCCATCCTGTGGCCACCAGAGGTGGTAGCTGACCGAGTACCTTCCATCTGGCAGTGCAAGTCGTCCAGGGCCACCAAATGCCCTCCCCTAGGGCTGGGCCCTGCCATGGCAGCAGCTGGGGTGTACTCAGGCTTCTCCATCATCTTCCTCCTCCCCACTCGAGTCCTGGGGGACCTGAGACAGTGCGGAAGGGGCTCAGTGGGCACAGGACCCCGAGGGCATCATGGTGGCAGGATGCCCATGTCCTTCTGCCCCTCTGTTCCCTGCCACCCACCTGCTGGCCAGGGTCACCGTGCTGGGCCAGCCAGGGAGGAAGGGCAGTGACCGTGTCCCCTGAGTCCAGGCGAGAGTGCTCCACTGTTGACTCATGGGCCATCTGTGGGGGGGTGGACAAGGCTCCCAGAGAGAGGCTGGCACCAGCCAGCCAAGGGGTTGGGTGCCCACCCAACACCTCTGTCAGCCCCATGCCCCCCTCAGGCAGGGAGGGAAACTGAGGCACGGTGGATGAGCAGCAGGGGCTGGGGGCTGCGTACCAGGACAGGGGGTGCCCGGAAGAGGTAGCTGAAGGGGTAATAGAGGAAGTTGATGAAGGAGGCAGCATAGAGGTCTGCATAACGCATCAGCTGATTGGCAAAGAGCGTCTGACGTGAGCCACAGCGGAAGAGGCTGCCCATCTTCCCGTAGCACATGTCCATCTCATGTGTGACTTTCTGTGGGCACAGCAGGACAGTCAGGGCACCCAATGCCCCCTGGGGGGCCCCCCAGAGAGGAAGTTGTGGCAGGGTGGTGAGCTGAGCTGTGTGTCAGCTGGGACAGTGCCCTGGGTGTCACCTGGATTCGACGCTTGATGGAGCTGATGTCCGGGCGCTCGCTGCTGCCACTGTCCAAGTGCCTGGAATGGAACAGACGCAGCTGAGGGCTCACCTGGAGGGTTCCCCACAGGTGTTCCCGCCCCTCCCTCTCTCCCACCCCAACCAACTCACTGGTACAGCTCAGCCAGGAAGAGATCCAGGCTCCGCAGCTCCTCAAACAGCTCTGCAAGTGCAATGGGGCCAGCTCAGTGCAGGAGCGTCACCCACTGCCCAGCATGACTGACAAAGAGGGTCAGGGCACAGCCTACTGAGGCAGTTTTGCCATCGAGGGGTGTAGGAGGCTTCAGGCCACCTCCTCTTGCATGGCAAAGTCTATGTCCCCAGCCTGGCACTGCTCACCGCTCTTCTCCGTCCAGACCTGCAGCTCACGGGCCAGCTCAGGCACCACCAGGAAGGTGCGCCAACCTTGCCGCTTCTTGGATTTGAGGATGTCCCCAAAGATGTGGTCCCCCATGTAGAGGATGTCTTTGCCCTTCACACCCAGGAGGTCACACACCACATCTGAGGAGCCTGTGACAGCCAGGGGTCAAGGTGGGGGGGGTGGGCACATCCCCCTGTGCCACCCAGAGAGCCCAGAGCCCAGCTGGGCGCTTACCACCGGAGTAGACAGCGCAGTGCTGGAGGGGGCCGGTGTATGTCCCAATGCGCAGCTTTCCCGTGTCCTGCAGGACAAGAGGACCCCAGGATGGGGACACTGTTATCTGTGCCTGCTTGGTGCCCAACCAGCCATGCAATCTACCCTGCTGTGCTCACAGGAGCCCCCTCAGCGCCTAAATAGTGCCAACTAGCCCCACAGCAGGGGAGAGGTCCCCACCGTGTCAACTTGGCGCAGGACGGTGCCCTCAGCAAAGAAGAGGGGCTTGCGGGTGTCCACCACAATCAGGTCGAAATAGGACCTCCAGGGGCGCTGTGGGATGTCAGCCTGTTAATGCCGGGGAGGGGGTCAACAAGAGAATGCTGATGGCACCCTGCGCCCTCTACCCAGCCCACACTGGGGACAGACTCACCTTGTCCCCATTGCTGAAGTCAAACAGGTAGGACATGATGGCCTGCAAGGACATCTGGCATCATCACTGCTGCCCCCAGGGCAGGCAGACCCTGCCTGCGCTTCAACACATCCCCTCTGCCTCCCCCATCCAGGGCAAGCTGGACCTGGTGGTGGGGGACATGGCCACCCCCTACTCACGTCAGTGTAGGTGTAGTCACTGTTGGTGGCCAGGAAAACCTTCCCCACCTCCTTCATGCGGCTCAGCAGCAGTGGCACACGGGGCTGGTGAGGGGCAAGTCAGTGGGTGCGAGCCCGGGGAGGCCACAAGGAATTGACTGAGGGGAGCAGAGGAGGGAGGGGTCTATGGGGGTCTGCACAACTCACATCCTTCACCACATATTTCTCCAGGTTCTCTAGCGTCTTCTCCTTGAGGCAGCCCTGCAGAAGGGACGGGGTGGGGCTGACCAAAATCTCCCAGGGTGTGCATGTGGGAAAACCCCAGCACTCTCAGCACCCACCACCACCAGCCCCCTGCCCATTGCACCCACAGAGAGGTGGACATGGTCCATGGCCTCGCGCACGTCCTGGAACATGCTGCGGAAGGACATGAAGAGGTTCCCATGCTTGTAGCCGGTGTCACAGCTGCAACAGTCAGGAATGGAAGGGGTGAAGGGGCTGTCCTGCCAAGGGAAGCTCCCTCCAGGATTTACCTGCTGTCCGATCCAGTATCAAGCCCACACCCATCACCTCCCTCTTACTTGACATATCTGGAGCAGTTGGTGAAGAAGTCCACGAGACAGGCATAGAGGTGGGCCTCTGTGGGGAAGGGGGCTGTGAGAGGGGGTGCAGGGCAGGACAGCACCCCAAGGTGGTGGGAGGGAACTCACCTGTGAGGTTGAAGAGGGTGTTGAGGATGTGGAAGCGCTTCATGTCATCCCGCTGGATGAACTTGTTGGGGTAATAGTGGAGGATTTCGGCTCTGGGGAGGGAGCATGGAGCTGCACTCCACCCTGAGGGACCCCTAACTCCCCCTGCTCCAGGGGTGGGGGATTCCCAGACTCACCCTTTGAGGAAGCGGAAGCCATGAGCACAGACCAGCAGGTTCCCGTGAGAATCCACCTTCAGCAGGTTCCCATACAGCGCATCGAACACCAGCCCCCTGCACCACACAGCTGTCAGTGCATGGGGGGGCTCACTTTCCTCCCACTCCCATCTCTGGGACCCCCTCCACAAACTCACCGGGTGGGGAAGGTGGGGTCATATTTGTAGGCAAGGATCTCAGGAGGGTACCCAATGGTGACGAGGTGCTCCAGCAACAGGTCGAAGGCCAACTCCTCATAGTCAGGAGACTTGTACACTGTAGGGAGGAAGGGGGGATATGGGCAGGGGCTCCCACCACCACCCCACCCTGCCTTAGGGCCCCTCCAAAACGCACCAGCCAAGGTGTAGTCCATGTCAAAGCCAAAGCACTTGATCTTCTCCAGTGCCAGGCTCCGGTTGACAAAGATCCTGGGGGCAACCACAGCAGGAGTTATGGGGTGAGGAGAGGTTTAGGGCTGGGGATGGCACAGAGGAAGAGATGGGGTTGTGTTTCCCTATCCCAATCCCTGGTCAGTGCTCTGGAAGGGTCGTGTGCTCGTCCCAGCCCAGGGCCCCCACAGCAAGTTATTGGAGCAGAAAAATGGGCTGTAGAGCTGGAAATGGAGCTGGGGGGGCGGGCAAGAAGGTGTGCAGCGCAGGGAGGGGGGATAGTGAGCCCCTGTTTGGACCTGCCCCCACCCCGGCATGTCTACATGACGCCCAGGGCCTCTGCCCCCTCCCAATACACCAAGGGTCCTCTCTCGCACCTGAACCCCCGGGCCCTTCTTTCGGGTTCTGCTCCCTTCCCCATGTGCCCTCCCCCCCTGTCCTTCCCCAAGCCCTCGCCCCACATCCCCAATCCTGCTGCCCCCACTGCCCGCCAGTCCCCCGGCAGTCCCCAGCCCACCGGTGCTGGCAGTCCTTCCGCAGGGCCCGCGGGTCGCCCTGCCCCGGGCCCCGGGCCGCCGCCGGGCCCCGCTGCCCCTCGCTGCCCATCGCCACCGCCTCCGGCCACCGCCTCCGGCCGCCGCCGCTTTAACGGGGCCCTGCGGAACCGCCCCGCCCCGGCCACCGGCCGGGCCCGGCCCCCCTCGGGCAGCACAGCCGGGACGGACGCGGGGCAGCCGAGGCGGTGACCCCCAAATGGGGCAGTCATCCCCGTGCTCCGCCCATGGGGGTACTGACACCTCCCCAAGCGTGGCCCCCGCACACGGGGAGTGCCCCCCGTGCCCCCCTGAACGGGACTCCCCACACGTGCCACCGCGTTACCCCCGCCCCCTCCCCCGGGCCCGGAGCCCCGGGCCGCTGTTTGCTCAGCGGCGCCGCTGGCAGCGGGAAGCGCCCGGCGGCGAATCATTAACCGGGGTCAGGGACCGGCCTCGCCGCCGCCCCAAAGCCGCCCCGACGGGCGCCGCGGCCGCGGCGGAGGCCGGGAGCAGGGCCGGGGCGGATACCGCGGAGTGATCGGGACAGGATGGAGCACCCACGTCCCGTGGGACACAGCGACCCCTGCCCTATGAGGTGCGTGGTTTGCGTCCCCAGCCAGCACATAAAGCACTTCTCGAACGCTACGTGTGTTCCCCGCCCCCAGCACTCCCGGCTGCCCCCACTGTGGTTCTTGCGACACCCCGGGGCCGCTGACACGGGGCCCCGGGACTGGCCTTGACCCAGGCAGGAAGGACCATCCCATGGCACAGGGAGGCGGCAGCGGAGCAGCTGTTGTCCCAGGGCTGGGGAGGGACGGACACACGGCCGGAGACACACACCCCCACCCCCCAGCACCGGGGGAGAGCTGGTGAGAGGAGCAGGATCCGCCCCCAGGTGCGGGGCCCTGATAACCCATGCGCAGGGCCGTTTACAGCCCCTCCCATGACACAAGGGGCACGTGGGGCTCTTATCTTTGTCCCCAGCTCCCTCCTGGGGCCCAGGGCCAAGGCAGGGAGGGCTATAGGGCAGCACCTGGGGCCCCCACTGTATCCCAAACCCCCAGAAGCACAGGCAGCACTGGCATACAAAGGAAATCTTTATTGAGTCCGAGGTAGCAGCAGTGACAGGGGGCCAGAGGGCAGCCCCCAGGGCCCCCGAGCAGGATGGTGTCCACAGCACTGTGGCAATGGAGGCAAAGCTGAACACTGCACAGCCTGCAAGAGGGGTACCCTACAACTCCCCAGCCCTTTGTTCCAGGACAGGCAAGGACCAACCTCTGTCCTTCCCTGAAGAAATCACTGCCAGGGGATCGTTAGAAGTGAGAAAGTGGCCCCCAGTAACTGCTTATCTACAGCTACAGCAGATCGGGGGGGGGGCACCTGGGGGCAGATACAGCCATGGCAGTACACCCCCACAGTTAGTGCCAAGACAGTTATATTAAAAAAAAAAAAGATACTTCAGTGACACAGCACTATGCGCAGATGGGCGCAGCCCCCACCCCACAGCAGGCAGCCTCAGTGGCTCCTCGAGGGAGGACAGCAGTGGGAAGCAGGAGTAGAGGGAGTCCTGGTGCCCTCACACCTTCAGGACAGCAAACTTGAAGACAGCCATGATGGCAGCACTAATGAGGCCGGAGATGGGCACAGTGACGAACCACGCCATGAAGATGTTTCGGAAGAGGCGCCAGTCTACTGCCTTCCTGGAGCGCAGCCAGCCCACTGAGACCACTGAGCCCACCTGCCCAAGGAGTCAGGGCACAGCTCAGCACCAGAGCACGCATTTGCACCCCCCAAACGTGCACTCCTTCACCCCCAGCCCAGAGCCCTGGGTCCTGCTCCAGGTCTGTGGGGACCTCTCAGAGCAGGGCAGAGTGCAGGGCAAGGAGCTGCCACCCAGAGGGGTGACAGGACCAGGACCCTGCAGCAGTTGGGTTCCCATGGCCTCTTGGCAGAGCCGAGGGGACCATAAAAGGGGTTTTGTTCTCCCATCATCTCTCCCAAGTGGCCCAGGGACCCACCCCGAGCCTGGGTAGCCACTGCCACCTCACATTGAGATGCAAGCAGCAGAGCTAGGAGCTGACAGTGGCCAGCAGCCCAGAGAGGGGCCTCCCACACAGCTCAGCCCTATGAACACCAACATTCAGGAACGCTGAGCTCATGCTGAGCCAAAGCCATCCCCCTGCCACCCCTCCTACCTTGCAGTGGGTTGTGCTGATTGGGAGGCCAACATTGGAGGCAATGACCACCGTCAGTGCTGATGCCAGCTCAATGCTGAAGCCGCTGCAGGGACAGAAAGCAGATCAGAACAGGGGCACTGGATACCCCAAAACACCCCATGGGCTCAGCTCAAGGAAGCACAGCTTGGCTCTCCAGACCCCCAGATGAACCCCCCAGGACGCAGTGAGGTGTTGGAGCTACACACATCCCAGCTCGACTACTGCAACTCGCAAGAGAGAAGGGAGAGGGTCTCCTGGAGCAGAATGCAGCTGTCAGGCTGCCTGGAGCCTCCCCTCTGCTCCATGGCAGTCCTTACCTGGATGGTGTGATGGGAGTCAAGTCCTTCCCCATCGTCTGGATGACTCTCCTTCCCCAGACCCACAAGCCGATGCAAATCCCTGCACCCCCATAGAGAAGCAGCCAGATGGGAGTTGCCACCTTGGTAGCCACATCGCCTGTCTGATAGACCAGGAAGAGTGCGACCAGGGGCCCAATGGCATTGCTGGAAGAGAAAGGGGATCTGGTCTAGAGGGCCAGAGGCTCTTGGCAAGGTAGAATATCCCTGGAAGTGTTCAAGGCCAGGTTGGATGGGGGATGGAGCAACCTGGTCAAGAGGAACATGTCCATGGCAGGGGGTTGGAATATGTAAGGTCCCTTCCAACCCAAACTATTTTGTGATTCCATTATTCTGTGAGCACTAGCCCCAGCTAGCAGCCTCCCTGGCTCCCACTGACTCCACTGACCTGACATCATTGCCACCATGAGCGAAGGAGCCAAAGCAGGCCGTGAGGATCTGCAGGAACTGGAAGAGTAGGGACACCTCAGGCTTGTCCTGCTCATGCCACTCTTCCAGGGAGCTGCTGCTGCCCTTGTGGTCACTGGCACCCAGCTCTGCCTGGGCTGTGTTCAGGTCCACATCTGCAGCCGGGTGGGCATCTGCCACTGCATTGCAGTAGCTTGTGTAGCTGTCCATGCGGACCCTCTTCTTAGTGTCCACCACAGACCAGCTCAGCTTCTCTCCCTCCTCGCTATCCCTGGCACGCAGCGAGTCCAGGGGCATGCCACAGATTGCCATGGTGTAGGAGGTATAGCTGTTATTGCGCCGCAGGGGCTTGTCCCCCGAGTCCCCCATGCAGTCCCCCATCTTGGCTAGGTGCAGCTTATGCAGCAGCTCCTTGTAGAGGCCGGAGTCCTTGTGCACAGTGTGGTACTGGTATTGCCCACCTGAGCCCAGCTGGTGGCCCACAGCCTGGCTCAGGTGGACCAGGTTGCCATTGGGCAGCCGCACAGCTCCTGCCAGTGGGGACAGCGGGTGAAGGGGTTAGCACCAAGGGGTGCCTGGGGTTGGGGAAGTCTTACCAACCATATCACTCCCTGCTACTTACCGCTGTCAATACTTGTTTCCTTCAGGTCAAGGCTGGGAAGCCTCTCCTGCTCCGGGGCCTCCTCCAGCTCCCCCACATTGAAGGAGACCATCCTCTCCTCCACTGCTGCCCGAGGGGGGATGGCCGACCCTGCATCAGCAGCAGGGCTATTGGCATCGCCCAGGGGCATCTTGGCCTCCTCTTGCTCCTCCTTTGGGCCAACGTTCTTCTCCATCAAGGGGCTTTCAGAAGGACTTGATTTTATCTCTCCTGTGAAGGGGGGCAGCTGCCATCAAACCCCTTTCCACCACTGTACCCAGTGCCAGCAACAAGCCCACACCCCTTGCCACTCAGATTTATGGCAGCCAAATAAAATTTCCAGCTCACCCCCATCCTGAACTTTGGAAACTGCTGGGCAGTCACACCTTGTCCCGGACACAACAGCCAAACCATCTAAGCCAGCTCATCCCCTATTTTTAGACACCCCCACCCACACGGGGTGTGGTGAGCACCATTATGGGGCTTTTATGTCAGTAATGTCTAGCACAGAGGTTCCTCTTTGGGCCATGTTTGTCCCATCCCTGCGGGCAGTGGGATGCTCTGGACCCACTTCTGGAGTGGCTATGACCCCTGAAGCTGACAAAAAGGCGCCCAGAAGAGCCCAGCCCAGCAGCTCCAGCCTGGGCTCCTCTCCAGCTTCCACTGGTGAATGGCAAACCCAAACAGGAGCTGGCCTCCACCTCCCAAAGGCAGCCTGGTTTCCGGTCCACCCTGAGGAGCCAAGACAGCAGCACCCAGCCCGGGAAGCTGAGGCTGTTCCTCCACCTCTACCAGGAAAAGCATGTTTTCTCCAGGTGAAAACATGAGGTCAGCTCCTTCACACAACAACCAAAACCACCTTCTTGTCATAAACATGACCATTTCCCTGTCACTTTGTTTGCCTCAGGGGCTGGGTTATGGCATCAACCCTTGACCCTGGCATCCAGTCCCAGCAGAACTGTCTCTCCCTGCATGCCCACCTCCTCCCAGGGATGCTGTGGGCAGGCAGGGAGCATGTCTGGCAGGCAGAAGAGCCCACCTCACCTCGCAGGCAGGAGTTAAGTTGAACAGCTGGAGGATTGTCAAGAGCAGCCATAAAGCTGTTAGTCATACCCCAATTACACCAGGACAACAAGGACGTCCCCTCACCACCAACTCCCGAGGCCCCAGCTTGCACACATCATTGATATTCAGGACCACATGCAATTCCAGGCACTGCTCCGGAGGCAGAGCTCAGGGCTGCTCCTTTGGATGCATTTCAATAGAGTGTTTTGGGTTTTTTTGCTACAGGGAAAGGATTTCATCAGCTTTAAACTTGTGATCTGCACCAGCCAGGCCAAGGATTGCTCAGCAGGTATGAGAAGATTAAAGGTTACAAACAGGCACATTGTTTCTTGCCTCCTCTCTCCTCTAATAGAGAGGGACAAGCTGTCTGATACTGCCCACAGCTCCAGGAGAGACCACCCCATAGATCAATTAGTCCCAGACACTACCCAGCAGCACAACAGCTGCTCCTGAGGGGGTTTCAAGTGCCTGGGTTGGGAGCAGGCAGAGCCCAGCGTGGTGAGTGCCCCGTTGACTCGGAGCAGGTTAATCCCAGAGCGAAGATGAGGATTCTGCTAATAACAGCCCCAGAGCTAATGGGATCTCCCACTGGGAAGAGAAGTCAGTTAGCCAGAGCGTGCCCTTCCCCGAGGATTGCAGAGGGACGCGGTACTTACGGTCAATTTTCTTCTTCATTCTCGGACATACAAAGAACCAGACGACGAGAGCACAGACAACAGCACTCCCCGCCGATATTAGGAGGATACCCCAGAGAGGAAGTTTGTCAAAGCCCAGCACTAGGAAATAAAACAATGGATCTTTGAAAACCTCTGGGCAAAACCCTCCTCAATATATGACTTTGGTTTTCCCAGGCATAGGGATTCCCATCACCTGCAACAGCCCTAAGCTAATCCACCTGCCAGGGAGAAACACTGCTGGGAAGGTCACTGACCATGCCAAGACCCCAGGTATACTCTCTGAGCAGCCCCATGGGTCATATTCCCATCAGCAGCTGACCCTTCACAGCCCCTTCCGCCAGCCAAACCCTGTCAGGAGTGGTGCATGCCCCAGGCTCCACACAGCTCCTGTCTCCTCATCTGCTGCAATGTCAAAGGAAAAAACACCTCCCAGCGTGGCTGCTGCAGTGCCGCTGCTGCTTCCCTGCTCTGGAGAGGACACAGAAGCTTGGGCTGCTCCCACCAGAGCTCATCAGCCCCTCCAGCTGCTGGGGAGGGCAGCTCTTCTGCTCCAGGAGTCAATGGGAATTTAGGCTTCATGGCACCTGAGGTGATATATGACCCACTTAGGAGCAGGCAGCCTTTGAGCAGAAGACTGGCATCATGCAACCCCAGGTAGGGCATCAGGTGCTTGTGGCTATCCAAACCCTGCATTTGCTGCTGCAGGCAGCTGCTGCATTTACTGCTTCTAAAGCAGACCAGACATCTCACCCAGGCACAGGTCTGCCTGCAAACCCTGTGCTCGAGCAACCTAGAGCTCACTCAGCAATTCAAGGCTCAGGATAAACACAGATCCACTTTGGGCATGCCAAGTGATCAAGTGATTTTGGAGCAGCCCCAATGCCCCCAGCACCACTGCAGACCTGTCCTCCTCTCTCCCATGTTGGGGAGCCTGGGGAAGGGGAAGCTGACATCCCTCCAAAAATTTTTCCAGCCACTGTTTACAGAGCAAACCCTGCCAGAGCCAGCACTGCCTGCCCGCATCCCACCTCCAGAGGCTCCTCCACAACAGGAAACCCACGCTCACACCAAAAAACAGCTCAGGCCGAGTCAGCCCAGCAAACAACAGAGGTGACTGAGCCTCTGGCTCCACGGGCAAATCTCGCCTGTCCCTGCTGAACCCTCTCCTAGTCCTGCTCATGACCTGTCCCCTGCCACACAGCATCTTAGTTTGGCTTTTCCAACTGAAACTCAGACTCTGCAGCACACAGGCCAGATCTTCTCAAAGGGAGTAATTAGCTTGTTTTTAGGGACAAGAGGAATCAGGAGGCACAGCCCCCAACCCTACTCCTAGCCCCACTACTGGCAGCCTGAAGAATCTCTTCAGCAGCCAGCCAGTACCTGAGTTTTAGCACAGATAAGAGAAAGGAACGGGAAGTCATGTTATTGCCCAGTCCTGGCAAGTCTAAGGAGAAAGGTCTGGAGGAGTTTAGTTTGAGCAGGTCTCTTTGGTTGGGCAACTACCTAGCCCAGACAGTGCAGGCCAGCCTGCCGCCTTCCGTAACCGGCACAGGCCAGCCGCCTTCTAGGAGATCTCAGCCCTGTAAAGCAAAAAAGGGGTAAATCGTGCATTTAATGGAGGCTTTAGAAAGAATTTCAAAATTCAGGTTCAAGCATTCTTCTGTGCACTTACAGGGCGCCCCAGTGTACATGATGGAGAAGAGGTTGATTCCCACAGTGCAAGCATAGAAGACAGGCAAAGCTCGCAGGCCGTTGGGAACAGGATCTGCCTGGAAAACACAAATCAGTGCTGTAGAGAGGTAGACTGGGGGGCTGTGCAGCAGCCAAGGAGCAGCTTAGCAACAGATCCTTTCCAGAAGGAGTTTGTGCCCTCAGACACCTAGAGATGGCAGCTCCCAACAGCCTTTAGGGAACAACCCCCAGTCAAATGCCCCCCTGCTGGGAGGGAAGAAGGTAGCAAAATACCTGAGTCCCACAAGGCTCCCCAGAGAGCCAAGGCAGGCCCAACCAAGAGTTCCAGCACTCCCTGGAACACCTGGAACAACACATCTCTACCTAGCTTCTGAACCCTTTCCTTGGCTCCCCAAACTGCCACATCCACGCACGTGTTCCTTTCCACTCCCCAGGACTTTTCAAAGCTTTTACCTCTTTCCAGCTGACTTGAACAAAATAAAAAGTCCATTACTCCCAAGGGAGCTTATTTGACCACATACCTGGCAGCAAGGCCCTCACCCCAGCAGCAGGAGCATTTAATCTCCACTGCTGCCCAGAAACTGGGATTTGGCATCAGGACAAGCACACCAAGCCTTCCTGAATGCCAAGCAGCATGGAGCAACTGGACTGTTCAGCACCAGAATGGAGCGTGACAGGGCCAGCCCCACTTGGGAGGCTGGTTACACAAGGTTACTGTGACAGTGGTGATGCTGAGCTGTTTTAAAGGGCTGCCTGCCAGTGATAAGATCTTAACGTCTCTTGAATCGTTAGAGGTAAGACCCAAAGGAATTTAACCCCAGATATGCAGGAGAAAATACTGGAGTTTCTCTGCATAGCTGGGGTTCCAGGTGGAAAGAATGTGGTTTCCCCGGCCCCAGGAAAAATTCTGTCCCTCCCAGCTGAGGAAAGCCATGGCTGTGGATCGCCACCTTCACCTGCAACCTGCCCCAAGGAAAAAAATCCTCACACCAGGCTTTTGGAAATGCCCAGCTGACAGCTCAGGTCTTATCAATTCTGGGCTACTTCACTACTGGGAAACAGGGCTGTTCCTGCTGAAGCCAGGCAAGACAACTCCCATGTTTCAGAGGGGAGATGATGCCCCAAGACCCTCCAGGTCCACTCTGTGGAGTGGCCACAGGCCCCATTTTCTCACCGCTTCATCCCCCAAAGGGCTCCCCTGGTGCCAACACACACACTCCAGGATGTGCCAGGAGAAACCCTGGTGACCATAAGCCAACCAACGAGTCCACTGAGAACAGCCAAGAGCCCCAAAGTGACAGAAAACAGGGCAGATAGTCCTTACCTTACAGAGGATGAATCTCTGGACGAGGAAGAATAGGATAGCAGACATGATGCCCGAAAGAAGGGGTGAGATGAACCAGGACAACACTAGAAAGTGGGAGGTACAATCAGCATCCTGCTGCTGGAAAAGGAAGCCCAGGGACACATGGGGGCCATGGCTGGGGTGGTC
This sequence comes from Monarcha castaneiventris obscurior, assembly GCA_026261815.1. Lineage (NCBI taxonomy): Eukaryota > Metazoa > Chordata > Aves > Passeriformes > Monarchidae > Monarcha > Monarcha castaneiventris. The sequence continues at coordinate 103,094 of JAMPIT010000891.1, forward strand.
CCACCAGCTGGACTTACCAATCTTCAGCAACTCAGACCACTTGACACCTTCTTGCCCTTTTGCCACCAGTGAGAAGCCAATGGTTGCTCCAACGATGCAGTGGGTACCAGAAATGGGGAGCTTCAAGAATGAAGCCATCAGCTGCCACACAGCTGATCCTGGAGAAGAAGCAGCCTACTAAGAAAGACATCACCAGGGCACCATGGGACATACTGCCCCTACATTGCGACCTCCCTGCTCCTTACCAGACATGGCGCAGATCGAACCTGCCATCAGCAGCTCCTGTGTGGAATTGTACATCTCTACGTCAATCAGTCCCTTCCGGATGGTCTCGCTGACCTTGGCTCCCAGCAGGACAGAGCCCACCGTCTCAAAGATGCTGGCCAGGATGCAGGCCTGCCGCAGGGTCACCACCCCCGAGCCCACAGCCGTGCCGAAGGAGTTAGCCACATCGTTTGCACCAACAGAGAAGGCCAGGACGAAGGCAATGATGAAGCCCAGGACCAGCATCCAGAGGAAGTCAGCCATAGGGGCGGCGGGCACCGCGGGGGTCGGTTCCATGGCGGCGGCGGGGCGATGGGTTAATAAATTAGGTAGAAAATTAAATAGAGGGATCGCTATAGGGCTCGGGGGGGCTGCGACGTCCTACAGGCCCGTGGGTCGCAGGGGCTGGGGGCTGGGTGCCGCGCCATGGTCTGCGCCGCTCTTCATCCTGCAGGAAAGACAGAGCTTAGCGGGGCGAGCACCGGATCCCGGCCCTTCCCGCCGCCGGTAACGGCCGCTCCCGCGCGCGCCACCGCCCCCTCCTGCCGCCATGTGTGCGTGTGCCCGCCCCTGCCCGTCATCTCGGCTCACCGGCTGGGCCGGGCCAGGCCGCGCTAACCGGGAAGCCCCACTATGGTCCCGCTTCGCTGCCGCTCTGGCCCCGCTCCGCCGCTCCACTCGCGACTGGTCCCCGCCGGCCCCGTCCGCCCCCGCCGCCCGGACTGACGCGGTCACAGGCGCCCGGCGCCCTTTAACACCGCCCTCAGCCCCCACGTGACCGCGGCCCCGCCCCCCCGCCGCGGCCCGGCCCCGCCCTCGCTGGCCATTGGCCCGCTCGCCGACGACAGGGACGGGGCCGCGCCGCCATTGGACAGCCCCGAGCACGGAGCGCGGGCCGGGCCCGCCCCCCGCGCGGGCACCGCGCCTGGGAACCACGTGCGCGCCCTGCGTCCCCCGGCTGGAGGGACGGGAATGGCACCGGCACGGGAATGGCACCGGCACGGGAATGGCACGGCCGGGCACCGGCACCGGCACGGGAATGGCTCGGCCCGGCACCGGCATCGGCACGGGAATGACACGGCCCAGCGCCGGCACCGGCACGGGAATGGCTCGGCCCGGCACCGGCACCGGCACGAACCTGGCCCGGCACAGCCCAGCGCGATAGTGGGCTGACTCGAGTCTGGCAGGCCCAGCACTTGTGTGGCACATCCTGACACGAATGTGGGCTCTGCTGTGGCATCGTCTGGCTCAGCCCCGCACGGATGTGGCCTTGACTGGGCTCGGGCACATCTGGCACAGCTTGGCACCGATGTGGGCTCTGCTCCAGTGTGGCACGGACACAGCCCAACACGTGTGAGGGCCCAGACTGGGCTCCAGCACAGCCCGACACAGTTTGGCACGGGTGTGGGTCCGTGTGGGTCTGGCCCACATGTGGCACAGCTCTGCTCAGCTCCAGCATGACCAGCCTGTGCCAGGCACAGCAACAGTGCTGCACCAGCCCAGGCGGGCACTGAGCTGCTGAGCACTGGGCTGGCACTCTGGTGGGGCTCAGTCCCACTCCAGCTCTGAACTGACATCACACATGGGCCTTGTGCCTGCACTGGTTGAGAGCAGCACCCAGCAACAGCACCAGCCGAGGGTATGCACTGGCCTCAGCAAAGGCCACATGTGGGGACTGAAACCAGTACCCACCAGGACCAGCCATGGCACCAGCATCCACAGCTGAGTGGTGGCAGCTTAGGGGATCCTGCAAGGTCCCAGGTAGTTCCCAGGAGGTCCTGCTGGGTCCCCACCAGCACCTCCAACCTGGGTGACACAGGTGGGGGTGAACTCCTGAACTCAGCTAGCGCACAGCCCTCTGTGAATATGTGCACTCACAGCCCCCATATGCACATGCACATGCTGGGGGCACACGTGTGCCCTGAGCAGGGTGAGTGCCAGTGCCCATTCCCATCTTGGGGTGGTCATTGCCCAGCAGGAACCACGGCTCAGTGGGCAGAGGCCGCAGGCAGCCCCAGGGCAGCAGGTCAGCCAGCACGGGAAGCTGGGGTGTCTGGCCAGGGATTGTGCTGCCACACGGGTCAGCAGCTGGGGGCTGGCCACGGCTGGGCCATCACAGGCAATCACGTCATGGGGACACTAGTGACAAGGGGCTGCAGATGGCACCTGGTGCGGGGGGGAAGTGGCCAGGGTGCCCCAGCCCTGCTGCATCGCTGCCCCTGCGTCACCCGGCCAGAGTCCGTCCTGTGTCCCCATGGGCCCTGTGTCCCAGGCCACGTGCAGCACTGGGTGCGCAGAGCCACAGCACAGCCCAGGCTAGGCCTGGGGGGTAAGGAGGGTCGTGTACCTGGAGCCTGGGGACTCCTTGCCACTCTCAGCTCACCAAAGCAGTAGCAGAGGATGACCACAGACCCTTCTTACCCTGTCCCCACTCCACATTCCTGTCGCTACTGGCTGTCCCCATCTGCCTTAGATGTGTGAACTGGGGAGGCAGGAGTCCCTGGATGAAGCTGGGGGGATCCGTGCCCTCAGCCCCCAGGTCCCATAACCCTGGACCCCCAAAGCTGAGAAGGGATCCAGATGAATCTACACCCCTGCAGGGGTAGAGGCAGGTCTGGGGAGCAGTACTGGGCACATGGGGTGCAGCAACAGGTACATGGGGTGCAGCACTGAGTATGTGGGATGTAGCACTAAACATGGGGCACAGCACAAAGTGTGCAGGGGTGTGGCCAAGTGTGAAAGGGTGTAGCACTGAGCAAAAGTGGGTACAGAGCCTTGCATGTAGGGAGCAGCACTGATCACACGGGTGCAGCACTGAAGAGACGGGGTGCAGGGCCAAGGATGTGCTGGGAAGGAGCAGGAGGGGTGGCCCCTCGAGATGCCCCCAGGTCAATACATTGCAGGTTCCTAGCACTGGGAGGGGATCCTTAGACCTTTGTCAGCTTCACTGCTACGGTGAGTCCCACTCCTGAGCAGTGGGACTGGGACACTGGAGGCACTTAAAGCAGTGAGGCAGCACTCTGGCAGCTGCTGGGAACGCCCGGCGAAACACTCCAGCCTGTGGCCATCTCACATGCAGACCCAGAGGCTACATCCCCCCGCCCCAGTAACGCCAGTAGTCTGTAACTCCTGCACTGGGAACCTTTGATGGATGCTGAGCCTGCCCCGCAATCCACCTGCTTGGCATCGGCACTGCCGGTCCTGGTGCTGGCTTTGACCTGCAGGTCCCTGCACATGCCCTGGTGTTCAACAGCATCACTGGGCATCCCAACACTCGCTGGCACACTGTAGACCTCTTAAGTATCACCAGCAGTCTCCAGAAACCCCCAGCACCTGCCTACTCTGGCTCCACTCCTGACCGATCCTCTTATTTCATGTTGTCCTACTCTGTTGTTAATTGGTAATAAATTAAAACTAATTTTCCTGAGTCAAGTGTTTTGCCCATAACTTAATTGTTGAATGATCTCCCTCTCCTCACCTCACCCCAAAAGTTGTTCCACTGCTCACAACCCTGTCACATGTGCCTACATCACCCTTCCCTGCACACCCAGAGCACACCACTTCCCCTCCAACGCTGCTCTGGCCCCACAGCCAGCTCGCATCTCCCCTCTTTCCCCAGTGCCTAGTCACACCTCTTTCCTCTGCCCACTGTGTCCACGTCAACTCTCCATTTCTCCTTTGCTCATGCTCAGATCTCTTTTATTTACCAGTCTGGATCACTCATGTCTCCTCCTTTTCCTCTTGACAGGTCTTTTCCTCTTGGGATGCTCAGAGTCCCTTCCATGTCTCTGTGCATGCTGACATCTCCTCCACAGGCCTCCATCTGAGCCAAGGGATCTCTGCTTGCCCCTGTGCCAATCCTTTCCCCTCCCAGGATGATGGCTCTGGTCACCTTCCCACAATCCTCTTCTGCTGCCCTGCAGTGCAAGAGAGGTGTGAGATGAATAGAATCACAGGATCTTTTGGGTTGGAAAAGCCCTCTGAGACCATAGAGTCCAGCCATTCCACAGCACTGCCAGGACCACTACTAATCCACGTCCCCAGATGCCACATCCACACGGCTGTTAAATCCCTCCAGTGATGGGGACTCCAGCAAATGATGTCCTCAGATCAGAGCCTTCCCCACAAGCCCAATGGACACCATAAGGTGTCTATGTGCACACAGGGGAGGAAAAAATGTCCTGCCACCTTCTGCAAGTCCCATTACTGGCAGAGGAACCATGTCTTGAAGGGATGGGCTCTCCAGGGTGGAAGGGCAGGGCCAGACACAACATTCCTCCTCCTCCACCTTCCCTGGCAGCTCTGTCTGTCTCTCCAGCCTTGCCAGAACTTCTCATGCTTGTGGTGGCAAGAAGCTACGATGGTGGTGAAGGATTACCTCTGGGCCCTGGCTGAGCCCCAGCCTCTGTCCAGGGACCTCTGCAGCCCTGCATGGCATCACCCAGGTGTCTCTTTGGCGCTGCCAAAGCAGGGATGGCTGGGTGCACAGGGATAAGGAGGGCAGGTCAGAGATGTCACAACAAGCAATGCCAGTCGAAGGGCTCTGGAGCCCTCTAGTACCACTGGCACCATCCACTGGCAAGAGTTTAGAAATTTGGCAGGAAACAAACCCCCTTGTGTTCCAGCTGGTCCTGAGAGATCAGAAGGCTAAATTTCAGAGTATCACCAACTGGGCACTGTAAGTGCAGTCAGGTTCTGTGAGAACTTAATCGATCCAGATTCATGAATAATTTGGTTTATTGGAGCAACAGGAAAGCAGGTTCAGAATAAATGCATGAACTACAGAGTGTTAACATGTCATGGCAGAAGGTATAGAACAGAATATATATAAAATATTCCTGGGTCTATGTGTTGCTGGAGGCTGGGAAGCACTCAATGCCTGTTCTGGACAGCAGCCAGACAGGGGCCCTGTGACAGAGCTCCAGAGGGGATGCCTGCACAGGCAGCCCACCTTTCCCTGGTGTCCCAGTAAGCTGGGATGGAAAAAGCCCTGTCAAGGTCTGCCCCAGCTCCCTCACCTGGCTCCTTTCCTCACCACGCATTTCTCCAGGAGATGGTGCCCAAGCATATGAAGAAATCTCACTGGGTGCCTCCCCTGCATGGGAGACCCCTTCCGCTCACTGCATGCTGGTGAATCTCCGGCAAAGGTATGAGTGAAAACATACTTGAATCACATTGTGGATAAGGTTGAAAGGGAAAACAGTGGGATCATCTGGTCCCACCTCCTTCCTCAAGCAGGGTCATCCAGAGCACACTGTACAGAATTGCGTCCAGACAGTTCTGGAATATCACAAGTTGGGGAGACTCCACAACCTGGGCAATCTGTTCCAGTGCATGGTCGCCTGTACAGAAAAGTTCTTCCTAATGTTCAGGTGGAATTAATATGAATTTGCAAAAACACAACAAATTGTGATGTCCGGGGTCACTGTATTGCTTACAGCATGGATAATACATATAGTGAAAATCGAATTAGAATAAATTAGAATCAGTGGCAAGTTAGATTCAGTGGCATTGTGGGGCCCCCTGCACCCCCTCAGAACCCAAGGGACCCCCAGGCCCTGTAGTGGCACCCATGGGAGTTTGTTGCCAGTACAACGGAGTTGATTGTGCTGCTGATCTTTATTTATACTCCTGCAAATATTCTGCTGGCTTCTGTCCGGCTGTCCGGGCGCTCCGAACTGGCTTTGGAAGCTGCGAGGCGCCTGCAGAGAGGAAGCTGCTGAGGCCCAGCTGGGGCTTGGGGTGGGTGTGAGGGTGAGGAGCAGCACTGGGCACCCTGCAGGCTCTGGGCACCCAGCTGCACAGGGGAGCTGTGGGCACAGAGAGCTCCGGGCAGAGCATGGGGCACCAGCTCACAGCTCCAATCTCCGCAGTGACTTGCTGGGCACCCAGAGCACCAGAGCTCGAAATGCCTCATGCCACTCAATACCGGTTTGGTAGCTCCACTCTGCCCCACCAACTCACTTTCTCCTCTTCCTCCACACGTGGATCACACAACACAGCACCATGCCCAGCAGCATCGAGCCAAGGACCGCCACGATGCCTTCTACGCAGTACTTCTGGAAATTATCAGCATCCACAGCATTTGGGTCTGCCCTGCCCACCACAATGTTTGGCTTTGCCCCGTCATCCACATCGTCATCCTCATCATCATCTTCATCGTCTGGGTCTGCTCCGCCATTCCCAGCGCTGGTTGATCTCCTGCTGACAGCGCTGTTGAGGCTCAGGCTCTTCACACCTGGAGGAACAATTCTGCACATTAGTGTGTCCTGCACACCTCTGGCAATTTCGCCGGAGGGCTGACATTGTCAACAAAAGTTCTTTCCCACTTCATTAGCATCTCTGAATGAGGGAATATCCTGTGGCAGCAACATTTCTATGGCTTCAGTAGAAACCAAGGGAACTCCCAAAGGTCTTGCAAGTCCGTGCTCTCTGGACCCTCTCTCTCCTTTCAGCTTTGCTTACACTTTGGAGTGGCCACAATCCTGTTCTTCCAGTGTCTGCCTTTCCTCCCTGTTCCTGGGGATCCTTCACATGTGCCCACAATTTCTCTTGTGCTCTGGCCAGGGATGATCTGACTGGGGCAAATGCAGTCCCTGGGACTCAGCTGGAGACACAACTGGTGGTAGAGACTTTGGATCACCCTTGCAGCTCACCAGTAGGGAATGACATGGAGGGTCCCTGCAGTGAGGGACCGAGGTGTGAGTGGGAGGGCTACGGTGTGCCCCTACATGCACCTGAAACCTCTGCTGCCCCATTGTGCTGGTTAGGAGTGACCTGTACCCACCTGCTAGTATCACCTTCAGCTCCCTCAGGATTTCATGTAGCACTTTGGACATCTCCAGGGAAGATTGTTTCCTTCCATCTTGATACTCTGGACCTTAATGGAAAGAACAAAGTTGCATTTTCCCCTTAGCAAATCCTGGAAGCAATGCTCAGGCTATGCTGTCGGTCAGGACTGACCAGTGACTCCTGCAGTGCCAGGGGAGTTCCAGTGCAGGGTCCAGCCAAGAAGTTGGGAAAGCCCTCCCTGTGCCAACAGCTGCAAACAGACCCGACCCCCCCCCTCCCCGCCAAGGAGCTCCCTTCATACCCTGGAGCACCATCTGTCCTGAGGGAACAACAGAACAGGGGAGGGGATCAAGGAAGAACACAGCACACCCAGACTTTGCTCCCTGTTCCTGGGGATCCTTCACATTTGCCCACAATTTCTCTTGTGCTCGCCCATCTTCCCTTTTGAGGCTTGGCAGGTGCTGCCCTGGATGGAGACTCTGTCTGATGCTGAAGGATAATGCTGTCCCCCTGGGCAGGACTCAGGGGGCTGGCCAGAGAGCATGAGGGGAGCACAGCTGTCTGAACAATCGCCCCTTGGAGTGAGATGGACAAAACCCATCCCTGTGTCAAGGAGAGCCACCCCAGCTCTTCCTCCCCAGCCCAGCACCCACACCCCAAGGGAATGCAGTCAGGCCCTCTAGGGAGATACCTGAACTTCCCTCTCCTTTGTTGCCTTTTCTGCAGTATGGGCAACATTTGCCTGCCCCCAGTTTTCAGGACTTGTCTCCCAGTTACAACCTGTGGCAGGGCTGCCCAGTGCCTGGATAATTTTGAAAGCATTCCTACATCCTGGCATGGGGGCCTTCCTCAGGGCTGGCCAGCACTGTCAAGGATCAGGGAAAAGTAAAGTCTCAGCATGGCTCAGGCACAGAGTTTGCAGGAGGACAATGTAGGGTCCCCTTAAGCCATGCTGGATCTGAGACTGCACCCCTTTGGACCACCGTTCCAAGGAGGGATCCCCCTCTGTTGTGTTAGGGCCTCCAGGGTCTCGCAGCAAGGTCTGGGATGCAGGTGCTGGGGAAGGGACATTAGATCCAGAGTCACATTTTCCATCATTCGCTGAAGGGTGCTCAGGTGGCCTCACTCCCAAAAGAGCAAAATTCTGAAATCCCTGAGAACAGAGTGTGAGAGGTGGTGAGCATCTCGCTGCACTCACAGAGCCTCCGAGTGTGTGTCCCTGGCACAGCAACAGCAACAACCTGCACCCCAGAGGTGACAGTCACCCCAGAGTCACTCCTGGTTGCTGGCAGAGCACTGGCTCTGCACTGACAGTTTGGCTGCTGCTGTGGCAGAGCCTGCAGACACCCGGGGATCTCGGCAGATGCCGCTGAATGGCCAGAGGACAGCGATTACCTGACACACTTGTTGTGTGAAAGGTCCTGGTGTTTTCCTCAGGGACTGGCACTGCCTGACGGCCTTCCTGAGGTGCTTCCTCCTGAGGCGCAGCCTCACGCTCTGGTGCTTTAGAGAGAAAGTGTGTCAGCTGAATTCCAAGTTGCTCATCAGGCTCTGTCAGAGCTGGGTGCTGGCCCTGGCCTGCCCACCTACCTGCTGCCTCTGCTCGCCATGGAGCAGCCCCGACATCCTGGGCTGGCAGGGCCACGAGGAGGAAGATGAGAGTCAGGGCCCACCGTGCCTGTATCATGATGCAGCTGCTACTGCTCCTGCCACTGCTGCTGAAGCCCGTGACACCCAACCCACACTGCACACCAGGGCCTGGCTTTGTGACCTCACAGGGGGCCTCTACCAGCAACATTCCGCCATCTCCATGGTGTACCCAAATATTCCCCGGCTGCTGGTGACAGGTCAAGAAGAGCCACCAGCTTCAGCCCTTCCCCAGCATACACAAGGTTCTCTGGAGAGCTGCTCTAGAAAATTCTGCAGAGACTACCTGGGACTTAACATGTCTCCAGAACAAATCCTGAAATTCCTGGAAGTGTCAGGCAGCTGCTGGTATAGACCTGCCCTGAACATGGACCAAACACTTCCTGCAGCTCCCTTGGAGGAGTCAGGAGCTGGCAGCTGGGAATTATCTCAAACCCTTCACGCTCCATATCAGTCATCAAAGAGCACTGTCAGCTGGCAATTAAGCACCACGAAGCTGTTCACTTACTTTGCCCCTGACAGGATAAAGAGCATACTCAGGAAAGCAAAGAAAATAGAACTTGTGGGTTGAGACAAAAATATTTTAATAATTGAAATGCAGTAAAATATTAATAACAACAATAATAAGAGTAATAAAAAAGAGATGGTGAGAGGGAGAGAACACACAAGAAAACAAGTGATGCACATTACAAGTGCTCACCACCTGCTAACCAATGCCGAACCAGACCCCAAACCCCTACCAGCCCTTTGTTCTGGGTAACTCCCCCACACTGAGCATGACATTCTATGGCACAGAGTATCCCCTTGGCCAGTTCAGCACAGCTGTCCCAGCCGTCCTCCCTCACAGATTTTAGTGCACCTCCTCCCTGGCAGAGCACGAGATACAGAAAAGTCCTTGGCTCATGGCAAGCAGCTCATCGGGGCCACCTCTCCTCTCTCCTACCTGATTTGCTGCCCACCCCACTGGCCCAGCAGCACCCACTGCAGGACTGCCCTGGTCAGCAGCTCCCCACGTGCCTGGCACAGAGCTGGGGACGTCCGCAATGGGGGCCAGCTCAGCGGGTGCCCCCGAGGTTCCCCCCAGCCCAGCACGGCTCCCACTTGCCCAGTTCTGGGGGGGGCACCATGCAGCTGTTTCTTCGCCCCCCAGAGCTTCTGTCTCCAGTGGACCAGCCCACCAACCCACCTTCACTGACCATCTCCATGCTGGGCCATAGTGCCAATGCCCTGGGGCAGTTACTATAGACATTAAAATGTTCATAAACAGGATCTATGTCTGACTGTTTGAAAAGAAATACCTAGACTCTGGGAACTACCAACTCCTCAGCTTCAGCACTATGCCAGGAAAGATTATGGAACAGATCTTCCTGGGAGCTCTGCTGAGGACCATGGAGGGCAGGAGGTGATTCAGGACAGCCAACACAGGTTCGCCAAGCGCAAGTCCTGCCGGACCAACCTTCTGCGATGGAGCAGCTCCAGCCGCGGACGAAGGGCGGACTCCGGGTGGCACCTCTCTAGGCTGGACATGGCACCCCCAACACCCTTCTCTCCCCTGGACAGGTGGATTTGCAGGGGGTGTTGGATGCGGGTCTGGTGAGTGAGTTGATTGGATGGTCGCAGTCTTGATCAAGTCGATCAAGGGGAGCAGCTGATGGAAAAGTTTTTGGTTTCGGTAGTTTTGATACGGTCTGTCCAGGACCTTTCTGGACCAAACGTCCCGCACACCGCTGGATAAAACCATCCTCCGTCAGGTGACCGAGGAGTCACAGTGGGCGGGGTGACACGAGGCCAGAGACCGGGGGCAGGAGCGAGGGGACGGCTCGGGGAGCTCCCCCAGCCCCGAACGCAGGCGCTGCCGCGGGAGCAGCGCCGCCACCACACAGCCGCTCCCGACGGACCCGGCTACGTCACTTCCGCTCCCGCCGCCCGGGCCTGGCCCCGCCCCCGAGCGGTGGCGGCGGGGCCTGGGCGCCCCCTGGAGGTTCGGGGCGGGTCCTGCAGCCCCGCCCCCACCCGTCCCGTGGGGGCAGAGCTGGGAACGGCGAGGGGAGGGGGAGGCCGGGGACGTGGGGGACATGGAAGGGTTGGGGGGGGGGCACTGGGGACATGGGGGCGGGGGTCTGGGCGTCCTCTGGTGCTGGGAGGCAACAGGAGGTCACTGGGGGACCGGGATTGCCTTGGAACCCCCAGCGGGGGGGAGGGGCCTCCGGGGAGGCCGGAATACATGTGCGCGGGGCGGGTTCCGGGCGGACCGGAAGCGCGGCCGAACCCGTTGCCGTGACAGCGGGCCCGGGGTCGCCATGGAGGCCGCGCTCACCGATATGTACGACCAGGCACTGCTGGGCATCCTGCAGCATGTCGGCAACGTGGAGGAGTTCCTACGCATCCTCTTCGGCTTCCTCTACCGCAAGACCGACTTCTATCGGCTCCTCCTGCGGCCCGGGGACCGCCTGGGCTTCCCGCCCGGTGCGGCGCAGGCCATGGCCCTGCAGGTACCGGCGGGGCCCGGGGAATGACGCGGCCTGGCAGTGCTGGCGGCCGGCGCTGTCCCTGCCGCGCGGCCGAGTCGAACGGGCCGTGTCTTCCCGGCCGGGTGGTGTCCGTGTCGGGCCGGCGGCGGGGTTAGGTCCGGGCAGGGCGGGGGTCGAGCAGCACAGCAGTTCCCGGGGCACCGGCGCTGCCTGGAGGAGCGCAGAGAAAGGCAGGAGCGGTCCCTTGAAGCGGGGGAAGTGTCACCCTCGTAAGAAGATGAGCAGCCCCGGAGGGAGGCGAGGACTGCGTGACCCCGGTGGGAAGAGCCCGGGTGCGACATCTGCTCGGAGCTTGAGCCGGGGAGCAGCGGGCCAGGGTGGACTCAGGGAGCTGCCGCCAGGAGCCGCGGGAGCAGAGAGCCCAGAGAGAGGCAGGAGGCAGATGAGAACCGGGGAGTCGTGTGGGGGAAGTAGGTCTGGGCTCCGCTTAGCGAGAGCTTGTGGCCGGCATTGCGCTGGTCCCGCTCCTGGACGGAAGGGGGCAAAACGCTTGACCTGCCTGGTTCGGTGTTGAAGCAGCTTTGACTTGGGGTCCTCTGGCCTGTTATTAGTTTTCATTGGCAAGGAGGAAACGAGCTCATAAAACTTAGAGTGAGGCTGGATTTGGGGTGTTTGTCTGCTCGGACTGGGTGAGTTTTCCTTCCCAGGTGCATCAGGCCCGACATGATGTGGGTGGGGGAACAGGCGTCCTGCCCCTCCCTGCAGTGCCCCGTGGCACGTGGGGGTCCTCATCACCCCCCAGGGTAGCCCCTGATGGCGTGTCTGGATTAGAGGGACCTCAGAAGGTGCTCAGGCTGTGGAGGGATGGCATGGAGCTCAAACTGTTGGGCAGAGGGGCAGTGCTGATGGGGTTCCTGTCTGGTGTCCCCCCAGGACTGTTTGGGGCTGGGCACAAGGAAGGAGGTGCAGCATTCCTGCCATGGGAAGGTCTTAGGGCGGCCTCATGGCTGCAACCAGAGGTACCCAGAGTGTGGGGACAGTGTGGAAGGGGCTCGTTCCTCCTCATCCTGGCTCGACTGCAGCCCAGGGGACACAGTTCTGAGGTGTTGCTTTGCATGATCCATGCAGGGCTGGCACTCACCTCTCCCACATCCTCCCCTCTGCTCATTGCTTGGGGAGGAAGGCCAGGGTAAGTGGCACAAGTTTCTGTCCTGTTGTGGTTGCGCTGGCAGGAGCCCTCCCTGGGCCATGTCCTTTGTCCTGCACCTCCTGGACCCAGAGGAAGACTCAAATCAAGCAGGTATGCCAGTCCACTGCTGGAAGAACTAAATCTGCTTCCAAAATATTCTTGGGAAGCAAAGGAGGGCTGTTTGGTGCTTGCACACTTTTCATGTTTACAGTGCCAAAGCCCTGGCACTCAGGTGGGAGAGGCTGCAGCCCTTTCAAGGAGCAGGTGCAGGGTCTGAGTCGCCATCACCCCTTGCTGCAGACAGAGTTGTGGGCTTCACTTCTGACCTCCAGCCTGCGCTGGACAGCCATGGCCAGGAGCCACCTGCAGGGTAGGATTACATCTCCTGGGATCACATCTTCTCCTGCACCTGTCCATTTGGGCACAGCCAGTGCCGGCTCAGTTGTCCTGCAGCTTCTCCTGGGGCAGCTCATCCTGTTTGCCTGTTGGAGACTTTGTCTGAGTCCAGGCTTGCAAATGGTCACTGGGTGAGCCCTGGAATATGGGGTAAGGGGAGGCTCCCTTGGACCCCCCTCCCAGCTAAGAGCTGAATCTCACCGCTCTGCTTTTCCCTGGAGTAACCAGCCCTCTTCCCAGGCTGGGTGAGGTTGGCTGCAAGAACACAATCCTAGAAACAATTCCAAAATGCTCCCAGGAGTTTTTGAGGTGTGCTTGACGTGGCCATGGAACTTTTCAAAGAGTCACCAGCTGTTTTTCTTGGTGACTCAAGCAGCTCAAGGTAGGTGTGTGGTGCAAAGAGAGGAAGGGCAGGAAGGAGTAGGTGCCCCAAGTGTGTGATGCTGCTCCTTTCCTTCTCTTGGTGTCCCAGGCAGAGCTGGCAGTGCTGCTCACTCAGTTTGCTCTTTCTCTCCCAGGCATTCCGAGTGTTTGAGCGGATGGCCAGGCAGGATGATGAGAAGAGGCGCCAGGAGCTGGAGGCAAAGCTGAGGAAGAAGGAGGAGGAGGAGGAGGCAGCTGCAGCCGCTGAGAGGGTGAAGCTGTGCCCTGCAGCTCAGGAGATTGAGGTGGAGACAACGGAGCACATCCCAGCATCAGATGCCGGGGGAGCTGCAGGCACACAGGAATCAGCCACAGCCCAGGGTGCTGCAGCCCCCAGCCCTGTGTCAGTGGAGCCTTCGGGGGCTGCTGCCCCAGCAGAGCTGCCCACGTAAGGGTCTCTTGCTTTCTTCATGCTCCTGGTGGGGGGAGGCAAAACCATGGACAGGGTGTCCACTGTTCCCTGCACAGCCCTTTTTGGGTTTTGACCTTCCTCTGCAGGCATTGAGCCCTTCGGGAGGCTGGGAGGATTTCCCTTGCAGGCTTCCAAGGCCAGAGGCATTGTGTAACTCCCCACAGGAGGGCAGGAGTTGTTTTCCTATGGGTGGTTCAGGGTTTCCCACTCTGCTCTGAGCAGGGAAGGTGGCATATCCTGTACATGGCCCCACAAAGCTGGGCCAGGCCATGTGGCTCCTCCACAAACTGCCTATGGTGAGCACTGTCCCTTTTCTGGCACTTGCTAAGGCTCACATGCAAGTCCTGGCACCAGCCTGCAATCTTCTTGTTAGTGCTGGGCTCCCTGGTGTGCTGGGAGGCATCCCAGCAGCTGTCTGGGAGTGTGCGCGGATACCTGCAATACCTGCAAGTTCGTACTGGTAGGCCTGGCCGTGTGACAGGCGGCTACAGCAGCAAATGGGTTTGGAGCCCTCTAGAGGTCTCTGGCCCAGCCCTTGGCTCAGAGCAGGGCCAGCTTTGAAGATCAAGCAAGTGCTGCAGAGTTTTCTCTTTAGCCAGGCTTGGTGGCTTTCCAGCAGTGCCAAGCAGCCTCCATTTGTGCAGAAATGTCCTTGTGTCAAAGTCCTTCCATGGCTTCTGGGACACTTCCAGCCTGACTCTGTCTGCTGAGCAGCAAGACATGAGCTCCAGAGGGCCGGTGTGGCCTCTCTGAACCATGTACCTGAATGCAGTTCCTGTACAGAGTTCACTTGTCCTTCCTTGGGTGTCACCTCGACCCTGGGCTGAGGCAGAGCTGCCCAACCCTTGCTCAGGGCCTCATGGCCCATTGAGGTTCAAGCTCCTGTGTTTCTTTGCTGACCAAGTTGGGGGAGTGATGTTGCGAGCTGGCTGTGCAGACTCCATCTTCTCCTCCCCTCCGTGGTGTGTTCTGTGGTCAGACCCCGTGTGATGGCTGCGCCCCTCTCCGATCACCACGACTGTCCTTGTCCATATGTGGGGCTTTGCTGTGGTCTGTCCCTGCTGTCCCACAGGTGCTTGGTGAGGAGGGAAGCTTGGGCTGGTGAACCCTGTCCTCCCAGCCAGTTTTGGACATGCCATGGGGAAGAGCAAGCTGCCAGAAGGAAGTGGACCACTGGAAGAACCCCAAATCCTGCAAGGACTGGGATGGCCGATGCCCCCGAGGGGCATAGAGAATTCAGAGCTCAGACTTAGCGGCTATCGACCTTTGGCATGTGGAAGGGACAGTCTGAGGACCAAAATCTTGTGAACTGTGGAATGATACGTGGCAGGAGTGGAGAGGTTTGGTTCTTGCCCCTGGGGATGGTTGGGCACTTGAACAGGCTACTTGGTCACGGGTTCAAGGCTGCCAGAGCTCAAGGAGCATTTGGACAATGCTCTCAGGCAAATAGTGGGATTGTTGAGGTTGTCCTGTGCAAGGCCAGGAGCTGGACTCAATAATCTTCATGAGTGCCTTCCAGCTCAGGATGTTCCATGATTCCATTATTCTAGGACAGTGTTGGAGTCAGGTTCTGCAGCCTCGGCTGGAGGCCGTGATGGGGAAGGGCCTGAGCATGGCCACCACTGGGGGAGGAGGAAAGGGGACCGGTAAGGTGCCTCGTGAGTCACCTGGTCTGATGGGAGGAGGAGGAAGGATGTAGGTGTAACTGATGTGCATCCCACAGGATAAAGATAAGCCAGAAGCCGAAAATGAAATCACCTGCAGCGCCTGTGCTGGAGCTCTCCTGGTAAAGGAGGATTGTCCCTGCGGCTGCCAGTCTGACACCGATCCTGGACAAAATTAGCAAGTCAAAAAAAGCCCTGCCAAAGTGCACAGCAGTGGCCTGGGTGTGTCCAGCTCAGCTTTCTCCCAGTGGAGAAGGGAGGGAGAGACTAGAGGCCCAGTGAAGCCATGAGCAGAGGGAGCTGGGCTGGGCTGAGTGCCAGCTGCTTGGCCCTATGCAGGCCACATTTGCTGTGGTTTGCCCTGTGAAGTTTCACCTCAGGACTTCTGTTGTGGGGCAGCAGCTGGTGTGAGGAGAGTTCAGCTGCCTGAAAACAAGTGTCAGGGCTGCTGGAAGGAAACTGGAGGGATCAGGAAGGAAGGTCAGGGCTCATGTGGGGCAGGATGGGTCTGACAGCAAGTGTGTTAGAGCCAACAGGGATGGTTTCTGCTGTGTGTAGTGAGAGCCTGGTTGAAACTCAGCTGTCACGTGTGCCACCCTCTGAGTGTGTCCTGGCACCGCTGGAGAGTGGCCCCTGTCAGACCTCAGACACTCCGGTGCTGTTTTGCAGCCTGCAGCTGTGGCATTGAACACCAAGCCCTGCGTGGCAGCTCTGCCCTGGGTGTTGCCATGAGAAGAAGGTGCCTTCAGCTGAATACAGCTGCTGCTGCAACTTCTGCCCTGCCCAATGGGCTCTTCTCCCTCTTACTGCTCCCACCACCCCAAACTCACTGGTGGGGTGGAGCACCTTCAGCCCCCTGGGTGCCTGCCCAGTTTAAACACGCAGTGGGTGAGGTGGGGTGCAGGCGGCCCCATCCCAGTCCCAGAAGTCTCTAGTGGTTTTCAGGCCCGGAGAATGGGGTGGCTGCAGGCCTTAAGTAGGGCAGAGCAGCCCACGGGTTTGTCACGGGGCTGTAGTTGGTTTCGATGCCTCTGGGGGGCACTGGAGCCCCCTGAAAGGCAGTGGGGGCCGGGCGGACACCCCCCGACAGACTATTAATAATTTAACCGACTGCTTAATTCTCCACAGCCCCTTCCTTCTGAGCAAAACCCAGAGCTACCAGCCTGGGTACGAGGGGCGCATGAGTAATGCACAACTCTGGCAGCAGGAATGCAGAAAAGGGCTTAAACAAAAATATTTTCCATCTCCCTTCCTTCCCCCCGCCCCTCCAGCCGCTGGTGAAGAAAACCGCTGCCACCAAAATCTGTATAAAAACTTGCTCATTCTGTCAACCTGACGGCTCTGGAAATGTAGGGCAGGTACCATCCCAGATCTGCCAGCTCCCATCAGAGCCTCACGCTGCGCCCGGATGCTGGGGTGCTGGTTGGGAACATCTTGTGAAGCACAGTGAGATGGTAGCAGCTTTTTCAGGGTCGATCCAGATGAATCAAGCCAGTTTTGCAGGTGTGGAGGTTTTCAGGGCTCAGTTTGGGGCTCGGCCTGGTCTCCCTAAGTCCCTGACCTTCCCCACTTGTGAAAGGCAGGTGAATCAATTCCTCTTTGCTGTCCTGTAAGTACACTGAGGACTGAGGTGTCTTTGGGGTGATGCTCGAGCCAGGAGCTGTGCCGAGGGGGACAGAGGTCTCTGTGCCATAGAAGAAGCCAGGCTCCTCTTGCAGCTGCCCCAGGTGTTGCAGCCATCCTTCCCTGGCTGTTGCAGCTCTCTTGCTGTCCCTGCCTTGTCAGGAGGGTAGCAGGGCACAGCCCTCCTCACACCTCACCATAGGGCTGTTCTTCCTGGTATTGCAGCTGCACAGTCCCAGCTCTGGCTCTTCCCCCATCTGCTCCCAGAAGCCATCCTTGCCTGAGCTCAGCTCCTAATTTTGAACACCTCTGCTGCCCAGCACCCTCCCCTTCCCCCAGCTTGGATTCCATCCTGCATATATTTGCCACACAGCATTTAAAATAGAGCCTGGCAGCCCACGTGTGGCACTGCACAGCCTGGCCTGTGCTTGTGCTTTATGACTTTGGTTCCTGGCTTCCCTCTGCTCCTTGCTTTCTCCCAGTATGAACTGGGGGGAAGCTCTCATCCCCCTGTCCTATGAGTCCCTTCCCTTACTCCTTGTATGGGCAAGAGGTAGTGGCAGGAGGCTGGGAAGGGCAGTCCTGGAAGCCTGTGCATGATGGTGAGGTTTCTGAGAGGAGGATCTCTGGGTGTGGACAGCACAGCCAGGGCTGGAAACGGGGTCGGTGGGATATGGAACACAGTGCCAGGTGGGCCCAGGAGGATATGCAGTGCCTCATTCCTGAGGAAGGCTTTGGCTGCTGCTGGGTGATCTGGCACAGTAACATGCAGAGCAGAACGAAACCCTGGAGTCTCTGTGGCGTCAGCCATTCGCCTTCTGCAGCGTGGAGAGGGAAGAGACAGGTAGAGGAGTGGGCTGAGGTGAGGAGGGCGCTCTTCATGGCTCCACCACTGCTTTGTGGGGCCTTGAAGGACCCTTCAGGTGTCCTGGAGTCTGTGACTGGGGAAGGGACTCCACTCACCCTATGCACATTGTGCCAAGGAAGGGGGCAAAAAGGCTGCTGCTGAGCAGCAGAGCCCTGGCCACCCTGCCCGCCCCAGTCACCTGGTCCAGGTGAGCCCTGCCACGGGGGCCGGTCTCCCTGATGTCACTCTGCTGTCCCTGGGAGCGGATGTTGGGGCTCAGCAGTGACCTACAAAAATCCCTGGTGTACTCCCTGGCTTGTTGGCTGGTGAGAAGCAGAGTAGAATTGAACTGAAATGCATTAATCTGGTGAGCTGACTCTTAATATTCCAGCTCTCCTGAGACCCACCGCTCCCATTCCCAGAGCCCCAGGTGACCTGAGGTTAACCCTTTGTGAGACTGGTAGCGTCCCTGGGATGACACAGCAGAGCTCTGGGAAATTTCCATGAGGCGCCTGTGTGAATCTAACTCGACTTAGCAACGGCTTGGCTTTGCTGGAAGCCCAGATGGCGTTTTGTTGCGAGGTGCCTGCAGGATGGGCTTCCTGGCATGGCTGCATCCTTCTTGGGGTGTTGGGGATGGGAATTTCACTGCTGGTCACCCTCTGTGGGGGAGCAGGGCTGTGAAGTGGAGCTGTTGCTGCATGCTGCTTACTTCCAGGCCAGTTTTGTTTGACTCAGAGACTGCGTTGTCCCAGGCTTTCTCCTCTCAAGCCTTTTCCATTTGGAAGGGAGGGGAACCCTTAGGTGCTGAGCAGTTTTGCCTGGGACTATCCAAACCAAAAGCCAGTTAAACTGGTTTCCTTCCCCACTGCCCCTGTGGACTTTACTGATGAGCTCACCTAAGAGTCTGTGCTGTTCTTCCAGCCTGACCCAGAAAGGAGCTGATCTTGATCCACATTTAAGGAGAGCCTGTCCTGGTTCCGATTCTTCTTACGCATGTGAGGCTGTGCACAGGGAATTCCTCCACCACGGCCAAGGCCTGTCATGAGCAGGAGTCAGACAGTGCTCAGAGAACAGCCTGACCTGATACAGCCGAGCTCTATCTGGCCCCGTATCCTGTCTCCATCAGCAGCAGATGCTGGGGGAAGAGGAGAAGAACAGAATGAGCATGCAGTGATACTTTCTCTGTGCTTTCACCCTGCTCTGGTACATAGTGGCTCAGCAGCTTTCTGAGCACTTGGTCCTTCGGCTCTTTGAGGGGATTATTTTCCCTTTTCTTTCTGAATTTCAGCCCTCCCATGCCTGAGGGCTCTGCAACAGCATCCTGCAGCAGGTCCCTGCCACACAGCACTGCTGTGTGTGGCTGTTTTCTACGTGTGGGTGAAGAGGCATTGAGTGGGTCCTCAGTCCCCTTCTCTGCCCTTTGTGGGGTTCTTCTACTGTGTCCATTTTCCCCTTTCAGCCTGTTCTTGGGCTGAAGAGTCATCATTTCCATGCTTGTTTCTTACTTGAGCGTCCTTGTTCTCCTGGTCCTCTACAATTCTCCAGTGTTCTGAGGGTCATCCCCGTGCTCATGTATGGACCCATTGGTGTTCTGTGCCTCCTACCCCGTTTCTTTTCTCCTTGGCTGTCTTGCTTTTGCAGTGAGGCCATGAAATCCTCTTCTAGCCACGCAGTACCTCCCACAGTAAAGTGATATCACTCCAGCCCCTTCTCCTCCCTTCCCAGCTCTCCCCAGTGCTGACAACTTTTTCAGGTGGGATCGAGAGCTTCATGGAAGCTCTTTGTTGGTGAGACCTCCTTCTGCTAACATGCCCCAGTGTGTCGTTGGCTCCTTATGTGTCACCAAGGCTTTTGGCCCTCAGGGTCTGCAGCGCTGCACTCGCAGTGCTGTTGTGTTTGGTTTCTGGGTGGAATGTGTCGAGGTAATATGGAGGGAAGCAGGGAAATGTAACTTAAGTCATCTTTGCTAAGTGTAGTCTTTCTTGCAATGGAGAGAGGCTGTGGTTCCTGCTGGGATTGTGTGCCTTCCCCCATTGTGGTGGGAACTCAGCTGCTGAGGAAGTATCCTTTCAAAGGCCTGAAACATTCGAGCTGAGGGTGAAATCCCTTAGTCCTTTCTGGTGCAGCCCTTGTCACTCCCAAGCCTTTTGCAGATGATGAGGAACTAGTCAGGGTCCAATTTTCCAGTGTTTCCATGGAGAACTAGGCCCCTCTGGTTGGGTCGCTGAGATCAGCAGCAGAGTACCAGTTTCCCTTGTCCTGCACTGAACTGCTAAGGCTTTTGGTTGCCCTACCAAGCTACTGAGCTCCAAAATTAGGTCCTGGGACCAAAAATAACTAAATTAAAACCTATAAATTTTTCTCTCAACATGCAGAAGATCCCTGGGCTGGAAACCAAGGGACAGCATGTGCCCAATTCTTAAGTAAAAAAGAATTGCTGTTTGCTTGGTTTAATATTGCAATGTTCACCGAAAGGGGCCTAATGTGGAAAACTACCTGGATTGGGCCAGGTTGTGTTAGTTGTGCAGGGGTCTGAGAGTCCACCTCATCCTCTGTTCCCACAGCTCAATTCCATTGGCTTTCTTTGGCCTTATCCCCCTTTCCCAGGGGAGCCTGGTTGGCTGTGTGTAGGTCTCTCTCGGGAGACCTCTGAAGCCCAAGGTTGTATAAGCTCTGTGCAATCAATAAAGATCCCAGGGGTCTTTTCTGGATGGTAGCATGTCCTGCTGTCCTTGACCTAAATATCCCAGCAGTAGTGAAGTTTAGCCCCCTGGTGCCGGCACTCCAACACTCTTCTGCTAGTTGGCAGTGGCATTTCAACTTGCCTAATGTCAGTAAGTTGGCGCTGTCGAACAGCTCTGTAAATAACTTGGGATGCAAAAGGGAAGGCTAAAAGCTCTCCTGAAGAGAGCGAGCTTGGAAAAGATCAAGGCTTTTCCCCAGCAGGGAGAGGGGCTGAGCATCTTGGTGGGGCTGGTGGGGCTCCAGCTGCAGAGGAGGGGGGTGGATTTGTTGGCTGGCTGCTGGGTTGAGCAGCAAAGGCATCATGTGAGTGCGGCCTTGGGCACCTGGTACCAGGAGCCTTGATCCCTTCCCACTGCATCATCTGGGCTTGGGGACACAATGGCGTATAGGGGAACATGTCTTGTTGGGCTTGATTTTTGGTTGTTGGTCCCATCCTGGTGGTAAGTTGAAGCTTTGAGGCTTCCTGAAGGTGAGGTGACCTTTGAAGTACAAGTCATATGAGGAGCAGCTGAGGGAGCTGGAGGGGCTTAGTCTGGAGAAAAGGAGGCTCAGGGGGGACCTTCTCACTCTCGACAACTCTGTGACAGGAGGGTGGAGCCAGTTGGGGATCTGGCTCTGCTCCCGGGGAACAAGGGACAGGACAAAAGGAAACGGCCTCAGGTCATGCTAGGGAAGGTTTAGGTTGGATATTAGGAAGATCCCTTCATGGAAAGGGCTACCCAGCCCTCGCACAGGCTGCCCAGGGCAATGATGGAGTCCTCATCCCTGGGGGAATTTAACAAACGTGCAGATTTGGCACTTGGGTACATGAGTTAGTGGTGGCCTGATCAGTGCTGGGGAAGCAGTTGGACTTCATGGTCTCAGAGGGTTTTTCCAACTGAAATAATTTCATGATCCTTGTAATGCTGATGGTGGGCACTGCAGGCTTGACCCTGGGCTGCACTTCCTGGCTGGGCTGTGCCTCAGGTTTCAGAGTGAGGGGGAAGGCACTGGCTTGCATTTTTCACTTTTTTTTTTTTTGAGAGCAGCACCACCAAGCTGCGCAGTGCAGTTCTGGAGGTGTGTGCTCAGGAGCTCAGGGATAATGGGCCATGGGGATCTGTTGACAAACTTCTGCCCACTTTGAGGGTGAAGAACACTTTCCAAAACTGGGTTTGGGTTGTCCTCTAGCAAACCAAACACACCTGGGCTGGAAGAAATCCTGAGGATTGGGAGGGCCCTGGACCACTACTGTGCTCAGGGCTGGAGCTTGCTGCCAGCCAAGGAGTGTCAGAGAGGATCGGGATGGATCAGAGAGGATCAGAGTGGATCCCGAGGCTTACTGGCTGCACTGCGACTCAAACTGTAAAGGAAGGGATTTGGCATTGAGCTTGCTTAGTGCTGTGACAGAGCCCTCATTAGTTGAAGTGCTGGAACAAAGAAGACTTTGTGGAGCCTTGGGTGCCTACTGAACCTCAGCGAAGGCCTGGGAGCTGCAGTCTACTTTCTCCTACCACAGCGCTTCCCAGGCAGAACCCAGAGACAGAAAGTGCAACTGTCCTGATGTTTTGATGACAAGAGATGTTAAATCTGGAGGTGGGGGAGAGGCTCCTTTGCAGCTTGCTTGCAGGAGCACAAAGCTGGGATTTTCCATGCACACAATCCCTGCAGCTTTGGGAATGCAGCTTCCTGAAGAGGTTAAACCTCTGGCTTCCCTACCTGTTGCTACAGCACCCACACTGGAACCCTGAGGAGAAGAGGGCACACTTTACCGTCTTCAAAATCATCTTAGAAGCTGGGTTTTTCTAGCTTCGGCTGTTGTCCATCTCAAGCTGAAGCTTGATAGCAGCTTTTTGTGGTGCACAGACCTTACTGTGGCTTGATGTACTTCGGGCTCTCATCTGGAGGGCTAGCAGAAGTTCTGGAAATCGGAATGCCAGTAAATCTGTATTCTGTTGCACATGCTGGTGTCTTTGGGTGAGCGTGGCCTTTCTGCAGCGATGCAGAACAGGCTCTGCCATCCTGCTGCCCACTGTCCACCTGCCTAGCTGGCACTGCTGATGGCTTCTGCCCTGCTGGGCTTCATGCAGCCCCTTTAATGCTGGGGGATGTGGGATGCAGGTGTGATGCAAGGTGCTTTCCCAGGAGGGAGTGGGGATTTGTGATAGTGTGAAGGACTGGAGGCTGCCAGGAGTCTAACGGGCCTCCTTAGGTGGGTGACCCAGGTGTCCCCACAGGGGGAGCATGGTGGCTACTGACATGGTGCTGGTTCCCAGCAGCCCTGTGCTACCTGCAGCAGCAGTTTCAGGAGGACAGACTGTGGGCTACTCCTCTCATCCTTCCTCAATACCACCCTCCCCGCTGTCTGGGGGGCCCAGTGAGGTGCTTTGAGTCGAGTAAAGCTGGCTGTGAGCTACAAGCAGATCTAAATGGAACCATGGTGTGGCCACAGCTTGCCAGGGATAGGGACCATCTTCCACCAGGCCTCGGACCCTGGCAATGCTGGCCCTGGGAACTGCAGGAAGGCATCTGCTTTGGAGCCCTCAACCCCAGGGCAGCATTCCCAGCTGAGCATGGGCGACCAGCCCTTGCTGCAGTGGGGTCAGGTACCCCTGGCAAATATGTGCCAACAGCAGCTTTTCTTCCTGAATGTGCTGGTGCCTCTCTGAATCCTCCCAGTGCTGGGGCCATAGGATTTATGATGCTGATGGATGCCACTTGCTCTCAGCTGCTGTTAGGGAGCAGCAGCCTGGATCCAAATGTCTGCTTGTTGCAGTAAATGCCGGCTGGATTGACGGTGTGCAGAGTGTCTCCTGGCAGGCCCTGCTTTCTGCATGTGGATTTGGGTAAGGCATGTGGAGTGCCTGCTTTTTCTTATCCTACTTGCTCTGAACTTCATTGTTGTTCAATGAGTTCTTTCCACTCTTGATAACCTCTCGAGCTTGAAGACGGTTTCATGTATCACACAGGGCTTCTGACAGTGGTTAAACATGGAGCTGAGGTGTTTGTCCTCTTCTGTCTGCTGCTGGGGTGACTCCGTACACCATGCCCTCTGCTTGCCCACTCAAATGGTGGAAGGTCTCATGGAAGGGAGAGGCTGTCTCTGGCGGTTAGGATGTGCTTGTGGGATCTGTGGGATGTGTTGTGATGGCAAAGTGCAGATAGAATGGGACTGTTGGAAATACCTCCCTCAGGGGCAGCTTTGCATAAGGGAGCGGGTCTGGGTCTCCATTTCTGCCAGTGCTGGGTCGGTTGCTTTGAAAGGTTGATTGCCAGCCCAGCATTTTCTTCACATCATTCCCTTTGGCATTGGCCAGTCCCGCTGTCCAGCTTCGGCTGTGGCGGTTGTTTTCTTCTAATCCACCTCCACATCTGGCTTGACATGTTTTCCTTATATCTGCCTAAATAATTCACCTTGACTAATAGCAAACAGCAGTGCCAGCTTTGGAGGAAGCTTTCTGGGAATGCCAATGACTGGAGGGTGTCTGCCGTACTGGCCACTGAGCCGCAGCATCCTTGACTGCTAGATCCAAGTATCCTGGACTTCCCTTCCTGAGACAGCAGGGATCCTGTCTTGGACAGTTGAACTGCTCTGAGCTGAGAGGATCACTTTAATTAAGTTGTTGGGGAAATCCTTGGAATTTTTTCCTTCTTATGGGGGAAAAAAGGAGATCCATTTGGATTATGCTGTATCAGTTCCCTCCCATGACACTTTCCCACCTCTGCTCCTCCTCAGCCTCAGGCTGAAGAATGGCTGCTCCCATGCTGCTGTGTCTTTTCCTCAACTTTTGCATGCTTGCACCAAAACTCCTTGGTGAAGAGAAGCTCAGTGAGCTGCCCTGCTTCTTCTCAGCTCAAACATTAACCAGATCCTTTGGTGTGTTTGGTTCCTGCTCTTGGTTTGTGTCCAGCACTGCTTTCAGAGTTGTTGAGCTCCAAGGACAGAAATGTGTTCAGCTGAGTGTCCACAGAGCAAGGATTGCTGTTGCCATTTCCACATTGCTCAGCTCATCGTGCGTCACCAACCCACGGAGCTGGGAACCCCAGAGTAAGAAATGCCCAGAAATCTGTGTATGGGGCTTGACATGCAGCTCAATCCTCAGACATCCAGCGCTCCCACGAGGGACAACACTGCCACCTTTCAGGGGGTCTTGTTCCCTTGTGCTGCTGCTGAGGGTCTCACCCCGCCTGTAGGGAGTGGCTCCAGTCCCAGGGACAGCGCAGCTGTGCTGCGCCATGTGGCTCTGAGGAGTGGGAAACAGATCGGCTGCTTCTCGACGGTGCATTGTTAAAGGTTTCACCTCCCCCAAAATGACACATTGCGAGCAAAAATAGAACAAGACAGAACACATAGACCCACCCCCACCATCCCCACCACCCGGCAGCCAAGTGCACGCAGTGCCAAACCCTTGGGTTTAAAAGCTGGTGCTTTGTCACCCTCCCTTCCCTCACCCCTGCCACCACCTGCCCCAGCCCAGCAGGCATTTGGGCAGTCCCAGTGAGTGACCGTCGCACCAGGAGCAGCCGTACTGCTGGGACAGTCGCCACCCAACCCGCACTGTGTGCTGGATCTGGCTTCCCTCCTCACCTGGTGGGTCTGGGGATGGGAGCAGGAGCCGTGGTGTTGGTGCAGGAGGTTCTCTCGCCTGCTGCACAGTGGTGCTCTTGAGACAACATGAGGGATGCCTTTGGCCAGGACAGCCACCTCCGGTGTGGCAGTGTGGCTTGGCCCAGCATGCTGTGAGCCAGAGCTGTCTCCTGTGATCAGTGAGGGAAGCTGCCTCCCAGCCAAGGAGCAGGGTCCAATTCTGGAGTGCCACTGGCGTGTGCTAAGCACAGTTGGACCAGGCAGAGATCTGGTTGGAAACCCTCCAGGAAAAGAAGAGTTGCTCCAGGAGGTGGTAGAGCTGTCAGCCGTTTGTCAGCAGTGCCTAACAAGGCTGTGGCCTGCCTTCACCACCCTGGATCCTCCATGGCTCCAGAGCTGGCAGTTACACTGGCAGTGAAATTACCCAGGCTTCATGAGCCCCCCAGTGATCCTGTTCTGGGGTACAAAGCCCATTAGTTTCACATGCATGGATTTTTAACATTGGAAACAGCTGAAGCAGAGGTTGGTGGTGTTTCGGGAAAACCGCTGGCGGGATTTGACTGGATGTTGGGGAGGAGAGGAGTGGAGAAGTGATGGCACTGGAGCTCACACCCCCAGGATCAGCAGCCATGGCTGGAGAGAGGTTTAGGCACGAGGGGGAACTTTTTCCCCTGAAGCTGGATGAGCAGGGCTGGGGCTGCAAGGCCAAGGCAGTAGGGCTGAGCTTGTCCAGTGAGCTGCACGTGAAGGCAGAGGTGGTGGTGACACGTCCCTCCATCACCCAGCCATGCTCCAGTTACGGCACAGGAGTAGCTCTGGAGAATGACAGAGGGACAGTTGGGCTGGGAGTAAGGCTGCTGTCACCTGCACAGTACCTATGCTGTGCAGAGAGACATTGGGCAAAGTCCCTGCAGAGCAAGTCCTGCCTCAGTTTCCCTGTCACACAGTTAACACTGGCTGTGGGGCTGATGAATCAACTCATGCCCTCGTAGGCAGTGAGATTGTGCTTGGTAAGCTCTGAGTGGGACTACAACATCCAGAACTGGCCAGCTGGGATCTGCTCAGCCCCGATGCTCTTCTCTTGAGGAAGAGGAGGCGCATCCAGGACAGACCTGGTGGCTTTGTGACAGCAACTGACTGCTGTATTTATCCATGCTGAGGCTGTGTGGCATTTGCAGCTGGCGTTCTCACCATGTGTGCCTTTGTACCAGTGGATTTCTCCCATCTTTGATGATCTGCCGCTGTTCTCCCAAGCCTTGGCTGGGCATAGGCCCACTGCCTGCTCCTGCTCCCTTTTGAGTTTTTCCCGGGAAAGGCCTGGAGGGGAACAGCCCTGGGGAAACAGCCATTTGATGGTTCTCATCTGGTTCTTTTGTAATTGCAGGGAGCCCCAGACACCTGGAATGGCAACTCCCAGCTTCCCCCAGGTGTCTTGCTGGCAGGTTTGGGAGGAGCCAAGTTGGGCTCTGCCTTGGCCAGCATGGCCACTGGGCATCTCATGGAGGGGGGCTGCAGGTAGGACTGTGGGGTGTCGAAACCCCCTCCATGCTGCTGCCCTGAAGGTCGCAGAAGAACAGAAAGGGGCCCACACTGCTTAGAAAGAAACACTCTCTTAGGAGGAAAGAAACCCAGCTAGGTTTAAAATCAGATCAGATTTGTCCTTTGGTTCACCGTGTGGCCTTGTGACCAACCTGGGGTGGAGGGCAGGAGTCCCATGAAGCTGTGCTGTGCCTGGGCAGACCCCACAGCATAGGTACACATCCTGCGGGAGCGTTTAACCAGCCAAGCTGCCCCAGGCTGCACACAGACCCTCCTCCCTGCCGGGGGCTGATGCAGCGTGGTCTCTGAGACAGCTGTGTCTAGGTGGGGACCAGGGGACACATGAGACAATGCCTGGGGACAGGGCACCACATTTCAGCACATTTGCTTCCCATGGGGACGAGCATGGGGCCCGGAAGACCCTGTCACCAGAGCTCCTGGTTGCCTGCGCCATTCGGCTTCTCGCCCTCCAGCCTGTTTGACTCCTACAGTCTGGGGGCGGTTGGGAAGCGACAGCTGGAGCCAACGCACCAGCCCAGTGCGCGCTGCCATGCCAACCCTGTTTCCATGGCAATGGGCACCCAATGGGCGACTGCCAGGCAAGGCCAAGATGCCCGAAAAATGATGCGATGCCCCCTGAAACGGCCAGCTGAGGCTGGGAGCCTGTGAACACTGCCAGTCCCAGTACTGCCTTCAGTGCCTGGGAGCGGATCAGAACCACCCCAGGCCACAGGTGCAACAGGGCAGGTAAAACCCTTGGTGCACCTGGTGAAACCACAGAGAAAAAAAAAAAAAACGGGGAGGAGTGCATAGCCACGTTGACAGCCCTCTCCGATGGTCTAATTTAATTTAAATAGATGGCTCTTATATAACCCTCAGGGCACCATGCTGCCAACCCCACCCTGTACTAGCGAGGGCCCCCCAGAGTGGGGGTGCCAGGAAGGCAGCGGGGCACAGGAAGATAGGCTCCCCAGGGCTGTCTGTGCCCTGCTCTTCACCAGCCCCCCCTTTACGTAAGTCCCTGAGCCCCATGTTTATCCAGCTCTACATTGAAGCCTAGGTGGGTATCAAAACATTTTAAAATAACTCTGCCTTTTGTTAGCACCACAGCTATCTTTAGAAGAGATTTGATTTTATTTGAAAGCCCTCTCTGAGGGTTTGGTGGAATAGATCCCCAGCCCAGCAGTTTAAAGGGATATGGGTGTGGTGATCTCCTTTCTTGGCTGGAAACACTGTATTGACTATTACTTACCGATCTGATAAACCCCATCTTGCCCCTGCAGCGGTCTCCTCAGCTTTTCTCACATTTCCACAGCTGTAAGGGGCAGTGTTGTGCTCAGAGCTCCTGGGATGGCTCTTGAGGCATCCCGCTCCGCAGCTCCATCATCTCCATGTCGCCAGCTGCCCTGGTCATAACAGCTGGTGCTTTTTCCCAAATGTTAAAATCAGGGTGAGGAGAAAGAATGCTGTGTTTTCATGGTGAACTTGGGTCACAACTATAGGCCACCACCTCTGCAGCCATGACAGTGGCTTGGGGGACAGGTCACACCCAGCACGTGCCAGTGTCCATGCTCCAGCTGTGATGGGAAGTGGAAGGAACGAGGAACTCTGTGTTGGAGCAGAGGTGGCCAGGAAGGCACCCTGGGCCCACTGGGGGCCAACTCTGCACCTTTTGAGCAGCCAAACCATCGTGTGTCTCACCAGTTGTCTTTTCAGCAGCCTGACTGCTGCTGCAGCACACTGAGGAGAGGGGACTGTGACTCACCCACAATGGTCAGGGTGTCTGTGGTCCCTCTGTCCTGTGGCTGCCGACTTGGACCTGCTCCCTTCCATAGAGCCAGCAGTGAGGGAGAGACTGGGCAGGAGCCCAGTGCTGGAGATGCTGTAGGGGGGCTGAGCAGAGGCTCTACCCTCCCTTTTGGTTTCTTGGACCCTGCTCTTAGAGCTTCCTGCTCTCTCCAGGCTCTGATCTCTCTGACATTTTAACATGTCACCCCTTTCTCCCCCCACCAGGAGACAGGAGCAGTTCCAGACAAACCCCGACAGCTACAATGGAGCTGTGCGAGAGAATTACACCTGGTCCCAAGACTACAGCGACCTGGAAATTAAAGTGCCTGTGCCCAAGCACATTGTCAAAGGCAAACAGGTAAAATGGTGTTAGTGGTGTCTCTTTAGCATTTCCCTTTCCATCAGGGTGCCCAGCTTTCCTGGGAAACTGTGTTTGGAGTGGAAAGGCTCCTTGTCCTGTGTACTGAAGGACTAGGATGTGGCTGTGCCATTTTCTCCCATGTGAGTCTGGTGGGGACTGAGATCCCAGCCTGTCCATGTTCCCGTTGTGCTGCAGTGTCCTCTGCTCCATCCCAGCTAGGTTCCCTGGCACTGCCTTCGCCCTTTCTGTGCTTCTTCTCTCTGCTTCCACTACCTGCGTACTCACATGTGGGTTTTGGAGCCTGGCTGGGGATGGATGCCCTTCCTCAGTTGTTCCTCTGGCTCTGTGTGTCTTCTGCCTTCTGTTTGGAAGCAGGAGCTGCTGGAACGGTTCCTCTGGCACTGGGGAGCTGGATCAGGCACAGCCCCTGTGTGGCTTGACCTGCTCTAGATGGAAGGGAGCCGGCCTGGGTGGAGGCTGAGGGCCAGCCCCTCCCCCTGGCTGGCTTCATGCACAGGGAGGTCTCTCCTCTGTGTTTGGCTCAGGCAGGAACTACTCTGTTGTGCTTGTGGTCATTTTGTTTTTCCTGCACCACTTCTGTTCCGTCCTGGTCAGGGACCCAGAAGGAGTGTGCCCATGGCTGGCCTTGGTCGGACCTAGAAGTTTGAACTCATTCCCAAGTGCTGCCCTTCCCTCTGTATTTTTCCATTTGGGAAGCCTGTGTTCCCCCACCTCCTGCTCTCCTCTGCTTCCAGGGCGGCTGAAAGGAGCACACTGGAGTTTGTCACTGGCTTCAGCCTACACAGCTCCTCGGCATGCCAAGGAATGTCACTGGCAGCAGCCGCAGCAGCCTGGGCTGGAGGGGTGAGGGGGCACACGGCTGCCACAGGCACAGCAGGGCACTAGGAAGATGCATCTCTCCCAGCAGGTCTCTGAAACAAACCCAGGCTGTTTCTTGAAAGGATTCTGGGGTGTCCAGATGGTGTCCATCCCTCCGTCTCATACTTCGATCATGATTCCTCTCCCTGCCTGGGGAAGTTTCCTCCATGCCGGGGAAGTTGTGTCCTTGCCAAAAACCCCACATAAGGCTCTGTCTGCTCCATCCTTGGCCATGGAGAGGTTCAGGAGCCTGCAAGAGCTCACAAGAGTGGAGACAGGATATGGTTTCCTGACCTTCCCTTGGGTCAAGATTGTGCCATCGCTGTGGAAGAGTCCTTGCACCTCAGAGCGGGCAAAAGGGGTTTCAAGATACCCCATGCCAGTGCCTGTGGCATGCCTCTGCCTACCCTTGCCCCAGTATCTGCCCACGCTGCCCTCTTGAAGCAATCAGTTGATCGGATGCTGGACTTCCCTTCTCCTTGCACTCTTTCGTGGTGTTTTGTTCATCCATCCTTCTTGGGGCTGCTCTTGACAGCTGAGTTTCCATTTCCAAATGATTCTACATATTCCCAGCCATGGGGGAATGGGAACATGGAGGCTGGGTCTTGGGCCAGAGCAGGAGGACTTAGAACAATTTAAAAGTTCCATGGACTTTGGACATGTTGTTCCTGGGTACCTGCACAAGGGCAGCATTCCCCTGCATTCACACAGCTTCATATTTAAAAAAAAATTACCAGGTTTTTGGCTTCTGCCTGCCAAGGCAAGATAAAAATCTCCCCATTTGGTCCCTGGACTCAGAGTGCACCCAACTCTAATGCTGCTCACAGTCTTCCTTATGACACTTTTTGGGATTCAGGCTGTTGCTATGGCATATTTTTGCTCTGATGAGCTTAAGGTTTCCTTGTATGGAGCTCAGGTGTCCTTGGAGCAGGAATGGGCGATTAAGTGGGTGGGACCATCTTCCTCCATGGTCCTCATCTCTCTGATCTACTTATGGGTGCAACAGAGGCACATGGGTTTGAGCGCTTAAATAGAGATAATGACTCCAGGCCTCTCTCTTTGCTGGACTCAGAGGCGACAGGCTCGTTTCCTCTCTCAGTTTATATTTGCTTGTTTGAGCTGCGTGGGCGAGCGTGGGCATTCAGTGTGCACAGAAATCACTGTGGTGAAAAGGGCACAGCACACAGATGAGAGCTGGCTTTCCTTGGGAGCAGCCAAGTGCTTTGGGGAGCAGGGAGCGCATGGGGAGGGACAGGCAGCTTCAGAGCTGCCAGACTGCTGCACGTTGCTCTTGGCCTTCCCCCAGCTGTGGGCTGTCCACAGGTACCACCTTGTGCCCATGAGTCCTCTCAGACATGTCCGTCCATGCATGAAGGGGCAGGGCTCTCCCACAGGACATGTACTGCCCCTGTCCCTACTCCTGAGGGGTTGCTGTGGTGGGTGGGACCTTCTCACTAGGTGCAGGTTGAAGCAGGTGTTGCAATTGGTTCTTGTGCTGGCTGCTTGCACAGCGAAGTGGCCAGGTGAAGGCTTCCCAGTTTGGATCTCTTCTTCCATTTGGGTTTCTCTGCTCCCTCTCCCAGTGTGTGTCTGGTCCCAGAGCCACCTAAAAGGTGTCCCTCAGCCCCTCCAGATATCTTGTGCAGCCACCTGGGAATAAAACCCCTCTCACATTTGGTTGTTCTTGTCCATGTGGATCCCACAGACACAATGCTGCGCCTGTGCCTTCCATATCTCCAGCTTCCCTGGCCCTCCACACCCCAAAGAATTTCTCCCCAGAAGGTGACTTGGGAGTCACCTTGCTTTTTTCCCCTTGGTCCTTTCTGGGCAGGCCCTGTAGTGTGCAGAGAGCCCAGCATCAGTAGCTGCGTCCCCGTGCCTGGGGACCTGAGCGGATGGTGCTAATGGAGGGCAGAGCCTCATCCCCATGCCTCGTCTCTGCAGTAGGGCCTCAGTACTGGTCTGGAGGGAGCTGCTCCGTGGAAGGAGCACCTCCTCTGGAGGTGTTTCCATCCCAGGGCAGCTGCTCTTGTAGAGGCTGTCCACAGCCACATGCCAGGTGACAGTCTGTTGTCCTCTCCCATCCTCACGTCCCTTCCCTGATCCCCTGTGAGCATGGTCCAGCTCCCAGCCATCGCACTGGAGCTCAGTCCCGTGTCACCCTGCGCTGTGTGTGCTGGGCCTCCTCTGCTCCTGCTGGAGCACACAGCAGCTTCAGGGGCTGTACCCGGGTGACATCAGTCAGACAGCCGCGGTGCCCTCCCTGGCTGGAGCAGCTCTGCCTGTCTTCTGCCTGTGTGGAGCTAGTGAGCTGCTGGAAGTCTCCTAGGTAAAGGATAATGTAATAACATTTCAAATGAGATCTGCAGAGCAGGAGGAAGATCTGGGGGAACTCTGGGAGAGAATGCAGGCAAATCTCACTGCAGTCTCCTCCTCTCAGGCCAGCACTTGGGGCCACAATCCTGCCCCTTCCCAGCCAGGTCCTCCCTACATCCCCTTGGCTTGGTGCGGGCTCTGCTGGCGGCACCTCAGGGCCAGAGGGGACAAGAGAGAACATATGGTCTCTACGGAGACCAAGAGTACTGCGTGCCTGTCACAGCCTGCCTCTGTCTCCCCAGGGGACAGCCATGTCACCTGCATGGCAGGTCGGAGCAGGGTTCCCCATATGGCTGCTGTGGGCGGGAACTGGCCCCGTTCCTGGGGACAGAGCTGCCGCTGTAGCAGGGAGCCGGGAAACCGTGCTGCAGCATTCCTCCTGCACACGGCCCCTCCTCACACACCCGACGGGAGGCCTGGGCTGAGCCCAGGGCTGGCTCCAGCAGCGGAAGCAGGGCCAAGGAGCATCCTTTCAGCATGGTGCAGCAAAGAGGGGATGACCTGCTGCAGCCCTAGTGTAGGAACCTCCAAATTGCCCCTGCGTAGCTATCGGGATGACATACACTCATGCCCAGCTTGTCACAGTGACAGGCACACCCCTAAAGAGCTCTCTCACAGCAAGTAGATGCCCAACCTTTGAGTGCCGTGTGGAGGCCTGTGTTATTACTGGTCTTTTTTGTGGGGAAACTGAGGCACAGGGTAAAACCAGCTGCCTTGAATCCTTCAAGGGCCCCCCCAGTTGCTGGGCTGTACTGCTTTTCCTTTGCTGAAGAGATTCCCTCTCTCCTCCAAACTGTCGCTGTTTGCTATGAGAGAACAGCGGGATTTCCACCCTGCTGCTACAGGCAGGGCTGGAAGCTCTTCTCTCTCTCATCCCCTGCAAGTGCACTTGACCCCAAACCCCAGCTCGCATAGTGAAATGGCAAGCAGGAGCCTTCCAGATTATTGTCCTTCTCTTTGTTTCCAGGTGTCTGTGGATATCAGCAGTGGTGCGATTCGTGTGGCAGTGCTGGAGGGAAGCAGTCAACGCGTCCTCATGGAAGGGAAACTCACCCACAAGATCAACACGGAGAGTTCCCTGTGGAGCCTGGAGCCTGGGAAGTGCGTTTTGGTAAGGGTGGTCTACACCAGCTGTGTCTCCTTGGCTCGCAGCTCTGCCACGCTTGACCTAGGAAACTGGAGCAGCTGGAAGTTTGAGCCAGCTCTGGATGTGTCTGGCTTTGCCTGTCCAATGTCTGGTTCTGCCTGTCCAACATCTAGCTCATGCTGCCCTTGCCTGTGTGCCGTGCCTTGCCTCCTACTGCTGAGTTGCCTGTCAGGGTGCTGGCTGGGCAGCACATCTGTCAGGCTGGGCAAGGGGGGCCCCAGCTCCAGCTGTGGGGGGGCAGCACAGCCATTATTTGGGGCTGGTCGCTGTCCTCAATCCCAGTGCTGGTCCTGCACACCTGGCCTTGCTGACTCTGCCTTCCAACTCTCCTGGCCCCACTCCGACCCCAGCAACTTGGCAGGTGCCTGTTCCCCACCATTCCTTTCTGTCCTGCCATGGGATTCCTGCTTGCCCTGTTTGATGTGGACACTGTAGCTCCTCCTCTGCCTCCAGCAGGCCTGTGGTTTGCTGTGTGTCTGCTGTCTGAAATCATCCCTGTCAAGGTGGTGTGAGGGCTGCTAGTGCCCAGCTGTGTATTACTGGTGGGTCCCCAGCCCCAAGCCTCATTTCTGATGTGCTCCAGATGTGCAGGCTGAGGGTGTGAGTTCAGCCATGTTCGCAGCTGGAGTTGTTGTGGGAGTTCTGCCCATCACCCTGGGATCTTGAGTGTCAAACAGTTTCCAAATTTCTGTGCCAGTTTGGGGGCCACGATTGTGCTAGGTGCGGGATTTTGCTACCTGTGACCATCTTTGCCCTATCCTTTTTCAGCCAGAGTCTTTTCCAGGGGAGTTTCAGGAGTCCCAAGGCTGTTGTGAGGCCCAGGAGAGGACACATGCCATCCCTGGGAGGGAGGGAGATGGCTCTAAGCCTTTCTCCCAGTGGCACAAGGGTGGCAGCAGATGAGCACCCAAATCCAAGCCCCCACTGTGGAAAATGGAGTGGGAATGTGCTGCCAGAGTCAGGAATCCTGTGGATGGTGTGTGGGGAGGCTGTGCAGTGCCACTCGACCACTGCTGATCCGCAGGGATGTACCTTGAGTGACAAGCTGGTGCCAAAAGGGTGAGTGAGGTCCCTACAAGGGAGAGGAGCTTCTCCAATGCTGCTAGGCCATTGAAGGGATGTGGTAGCGGCATCCTTAACCTGCATTTTGTAAGTATTCATAAACATCTTGAAAATTAGCTTCTCTGGGTCAAAGAAACAATCCTGGAGAGGTATAAACCCATTGAAGAGGAGGTGGCCCAATGAGTGGCTGCTCCACAGTGTGGATGGAAGTCTGGAAGTCCCCAGTGGGTGTTCCCAGGATCAGCAAGGGAGGCAGTGTCTT
Organism: Monarcha castaneiventris obscurior; assembly: GCA_026261815.1. Taxonomy (NCBI): domain Eukaryota; kingdom Metazoa; phylum Chordata; class Aves; order Passeriformes; family Monarchidae; genus Monarcha; species Monarcha castaneiventris. Next base: position 137,551 of record JAMPIT010000891.1, read on the forward strand.
AAATACCTGTCAGAGGCTGGGAATGGTGTGGGTGGAGGGAGACTCAGTGCCTCCTGGAGCGGCCGCGGGCAGCATGGGGAGCAAAGTGGGCCCATCACCCCCAACCCCAGAGCTGGGTCTTGCCTCGAATAGCACAAGCCCAGGCTTGTGAGGATCTCCAGCTGGCTGCCAACATATTGATGGTGGGATGAGATCTCGCTTGAAGAATTGTAAGGTAACTGGAGCAGAGTGAGTAATTCTCACGCAAGAGCATCTCCTTTTTCCATGTGCTGAGTAGCCAGGAGTGGTTTGCACCTCCTCCCGATTCATTCATCAGAGGACACCCACCCTTGTGGGAATGCATTGCTTCATTTAGTGCCTGGATGGGGCCATTGGGGTTTGTTTGGAACTTATGGGGCATATGGACCCTTTCTGTGCCCCAGCTTGTGCATCACTCTGTGTGAGCTCCAAATGCAGCAGTTGGGCTGTCTCCCTCTTGCAAGGTGTTGCGAGGTGCTGCCTGGCTTCCCTCTGTGGGACCCAGCGATGGCGTTCCCTGACAGGGTGTGCATGTAGCCAAAACTGAACTCACCCAGTGCCAGTGCTGGGGTTGTCCAAGGAGATCCTGCCTGCCTTGGGGACTGCTTGGGGCACCGTGGTGGCCCTGTCCATGCTGCGTGTTCGTGATCTCTGAATTGAGGTGATCTGTGCAGCAGAACTCAGTCTTTGTGCCCAGGAGGTGTAATCTCTCTCGCTTGGTCCTATCTGTCTAAAAAGCTCTCAGTTCTGTGCAGAGAGGCCGTTGAGTCTCATGTCCTCTTGCAGAACATGTCAGGAATAATCAAGATCCCAAGTTTCTTCAGGAGGCTACTGTAACAGCTTTTTCACTGTCCTCAGCCTCCCTGACCTCCTCCTGGCTCCCTTCTGGGGTGCCATTCACGGCCACACCATGAGCAGACTCCCTTCTCCTCCAGCTCTTACACTGGGAAGATTATTTTGCCTTACAACCCTTTCTGGCTCTGCTTCCCCCATCCTGGCTGGTGTTCTTATTCATGTATCCTCTTCATTATGTCACTTGCACTCCCCTCACCATCATTCAAAGACCACTCTGCCTTCCTGCTCCTGCTCCATGGAGTTCTCCCAGCTGGAGCCCAGCCTGACACCAACACGTTTCTCATCTCATCCTTTGGCACACCCATGTGCTTGGCAGCAGAATCCAGCTGGCATTGTTCTGCAGTGGAGTGCTCTGCCGACACGGGGCAGGGGCCTGTCCATACCTCCTGCTCAGGATTATGTCCCAGGATCGTGCCCCTGCCTGTGGCATGCTGCACTGTACCCTGGTCCTGGGTGTCATCCCTGTGCTCTCCCTTCTCCGTCACACCCGCTCGTTTGTTGAAAGCGAGATTAAAATAACCTCGCTGTTTTTAGCAATCCCCACTGGGTGTTGTGCACAACTCCTTTTGGTATTATTTTCGTTGTGGAGGATTTTTCTCCCATTCCCTCTCTTTTTCTCTTCCTCTCAGCCTTTGTTTTCCACACTTGGGCTTTTGTCAGCAAGTCCTGCCTTGAACATTTATTACCATCTTGGCTTGTCATCCTGTGAGCCACAAGGCTGAGGGGATACGACTCAGTGGTGTTCAGCCCTGCCCTCCACGTTCTGCTGAGAATGGCACTGCTGCCTCCTCTGTCCCCCTAAACACCTCCCTGTGACTTTTGAGGTGACTTTGGCTGATGTGGTTCCAACAGGAAAGCAGGCAGGGAGAGGTTGTCTTCCCAAGACCTACTTACACCCCTTGGCAGCATCTCTCCAGCTTTGACAAGGTATTTGGGATCAGAGAGGAAACCTTGTGCTACCGCAAAGCCCAGCACCGACAATGAGGGGTTGTGACCTTCCCAGTAGGGTGTGAAGATGAGACATGACGCTGTGTCCATGTCAGTGACACCTGTCACCTGCTGGAGGGTCTCTCCTGCTGAGTGTCCCATTGTTCCTGCAGCAATCCTCCTTGCAATCCATCATTACCCTGGTGCTTTTCCAGGGAATGGCCCATCCTGACGTGGCTGAGAGCTCATATCTTGGACTCTGGCTGTGGGAAGTGAGCACTTCAGCATGAGGACACTGACAGCTTCAGATACAGCATTGCCTTCTGCAAGCCTCCTTGTCCTCAGGCTACCGTTGCAGAGGCTGTTCCTGCCTCCTTGTGCATCCCAAAAGACTCAGCTGGGCTTTTACCCCAGTGGGACCCACCAGGCAGAGCTGAAATCTGGCGGAGGGCACAGGCACACTGCAGGGACGTCATCCTTCCTCTGGCAAGTGGCGCTCAGCATCTCTGGGCCCTGCGGGGTCAGCCAGAGCTGTTGGCTGGAAAACTGGGCAGCAGTGTCAAGTGCGGGCAAAGCTTTGCCTTGTCTCAAAGTGAGAAACGTAATGGGGTCAGGGTTTGTCCTTGTGGAAGAAGCCGTGCTCCCCCCTGGAGCCCCCCGGTTTCCGGAGCTCTCCCCAGCGGTGCCCACAGCTTTGTGGGGGCCTGTCAGCTGAGTGCCAGAGCCTTCTCCATGGGCAGGTGGGTGGGTGGGTGGGTGGGTGAGGACTGGCAGGTGTGGGGAATCACCCAAAGACCTGCCATGGCCTCTCAACTCTCCCTTACCTCCACCTTCGGGCACCCAAAGCGCTTGTGGGGGGAACCAGCTGCATCTCCATCACCACCAGCTCTCATGACCCAGACACTCAGCCAAGCAGGGACTGGATCCACAGAGGACATCAGCAGAAACTGTCCAGGAAAATTACTTACGTCTGTGTCCCCCATCCTGGAGGTGGGGCCTGTCTGCAGCAATTCCTCCAGCACTGCCTTGAACCACAAAACTGAAGACTTGTGGGGGTAGAGCGACCTTTGCCCTGCCCCATGGGCATTTTAGAAACTGGGACTCACTTGGAGTGAGTCTCACTTTGACAGCTTTCCCCCTGGAATAAAGAGGGATGAGCAGATCACCCCAGGCAGGCTGCAGAGGTGTGCAGGTGGTGGCAGTGTGCCAGCGAAGGAAAGGGGTTTGGTAGGGAAGGGAGGGGGGATGGGTTTCCATTCCAGATGCTCCAGGATGGGTTTTCCATCCCCCAGTTCTCTGGGATGGAGTTGGGGTGATGCCTGAACTCCTCCAACGTTAGTCCGTCCCTCTGCCAGCAGGCTGGCTCCGGTACGGATATACCAAGCCATGTGTGCTTCACAGCAATGCCATGGGAGCATGGCTTGTGCTGGAGCCTCACTAGGGAAGCTCACTTTGCCAGCAGCACCACGGGGCCATCCCTAGTGTTCCAAACCCTGAGGAGCTGAAGGGTGCTCCTGTTGCAGGTGTGGGACAGTCGGGGCTGCTGCCTCTCCACTTCGCTTCCTGTCTGAGGGATGATGTTGTGGGGGCTCCTCCATTCCCCCACCTGCCCACCCAGGGTTGGGAAGCCTGGGAGCAAACCCTTGCTGGCTCTCCCTCCCCTCCGAAGTGGAACTGTGCAATTAAAAGGAGAACAAGCATGCCTGTCTAGCTGGAAAAACTAACGCCTTCCACAGGCTGGAATATTTTGCCGGCTCTGCTCTCCCAGAAGGATTAAACCCCAGCCACCCCCTCCTGTATTAATTGGTTCCTTTTCTTCACACTGCAGAGAAACCTAGCTCCGTAACAGGAATGGCTGTCCGTGTTCTCCCCTCTGGAGCCATTGAGCTTCCAGGGAGGTTTGAGCAAATTGTATTGTCTGCCTTTATTGATGATTTTGCAGAGGCCGACGAATGCCATAAATCTACCCTGCTTCTGGGATTAGTGCTAAAATAACATGGGAGGAAGCAGCCCACTCTTCCTGGAAAAACGAAAAGCACGTTGGAGTTCCTGTTGCGGGATGCCCCGTGCTGGCCCCAGCACGGCCCTGCTGGCCAAGGCTCTGTTCAAGGCACTGCCATCAAGGATGCCTGTGACTACAGCCGGTGGCTTTTCCCAGTGAGGATGTTGGCTGGAGCAAGGAGATATCCTGTCTCCTTGTCCATCCCTCCGGGGCTGCTGCTGAGCTGCGGTGCCACAGGAAGCAGGTGCTGGCAGTCAGCACGGGTGGCACAGAGCAGCAGGTGGTATCATTGTCTCCTTTGCCACCCATGCTGCCGCCCGCCGAGCCAGTGCCAGGGGAGCTGAGGCCAAGGTTCCTTCTAGGCAAGATGACTGCACTACCACACTGGGAGCCCTGGCCCCACACTCCACCAGCCATAGCCTCCTCATCCGATAGTCCTGGGCTCTGTCGCTGCTGCTGTGTCAGCCATGCAGCCCCAAGCCAGTGTCACCCCTAGGCAGGCACCGCTGGGGGACGCTGGTCCTGACTTTGAGCCATAGCGTGGGCTGAGATTTCATCCCCGGGGCCTGATCTGGGGCTGTGGGGGCCCACAGCAGGGTTGTGCAAAACCTTTGGCTGCTGAGGGAGGGAGGCACAAGCATCCCTCCCCCTCTGCCAACTGTGAGGCTGGATGGACTGCATGGACTTCCACTAGTGGGCAAGCCCCATGCCGCTATCAGCACAGCTGAGCTCTGCACCAGTGTTGTGGAGCTGTAAGGTGGGCAGGAGTACCACACTCTGGGCAGGACAAGGGCTCCTCTCCCCATTCGCTGACTCACACCTTGTCCCCAGATCAACCTGAACAAGGGGGACGAGTACTGGTGGAATGCCATCCTAGAGGGCGAGGAGCAGATTGACATTGACAAGATCAACAAGGAGCGCTCCATGGCCACAGTGGACGAGGAGGAGCATGCTGTGCTTGACCGCCTCACCTTTGACTACCACCAGAAGCTTCAGGGCAAGCCCCAGAGCCATGAGCTGGTAGGTGCTGGCTACTCTGTGCCACTGGCCCAGCCTGGCCCTCCCACCTGCCCTTCAAGGGTCCCAACCCCAGGAAAAGGGGCCCCGTGGCTCTGCACCATCTCAGAGCTCCTCTTCAGTGTCCCCCCACAGTAACATTTGGGGGGTGTGAGGTTCTGCTGATCAATCTTTTGCCATGCACTCCTGTCTTCCCTATCCTGGCACCTTGGCACGTGCCTGTAAGCCCAGACCCCCCGTAGCAGGGACAGGCTCCACATCCCTGTGCCTTGGCACCTCTCTGCCCAGCTGGCCCTGCTCAGGGATGGACCCATATGGGTCTGGGCTCAGCCCAACCCAGGAGCTGCCTGATGCTGCCCTGGGTGCTGTCTGCCCTTTCCCAGGTAGCAAGGGGGAGCACAGAGGTGGTGTGTGCTGTCCCTTGGCAGTGACTGCTGCCAGCCAGGGAGGAGGGGGACTGGTGCCCACACCCCCTCCCATGGGTCATGTGGTCACGCAGCCCCAATGCCTGTGGGATGAGCGGCAGGGGAGAGCAAGGGATGTGGGGAACAGCATGGGGTCACGCCGGGCTGACGGAAGCCTATGCCCTCTTTGCAGAAGGTGCATGAGATGTTAAAGAAGGGCTGGGACACCGAGGGCTCGCCGTTCCGTGGCCAGAAATTCGACCCCTCCATGTTCAACATCTCCCCCGGCGCCGTCCAGTTTTGACAGTGGCAAAAAACAACTGAAAAATAAAGCAGGGAGAGGAAACCTCCCTGCCCCTGGATGCCCACCAGGACCCTCACACCCAGCACCGGTGCCCGGGACTCACTGATGCACGCTGCCAGCACCCATCCATGCTGTGTGGGGAAGCCTGAGGAACCGGGCAGATATACATCCTGTCTCCACGGCAACCTGGGCACCAGGACCCCTCCCCTCCCCTCCCCTCGCCTTGCGCTGCCGATGCTCCGTATTTTTCTGGAATAGAGGGAGCGCATTGGGTCGCATTGGGTGACATAATTATTATTTTTGGTGGGTGAGGATACTGCTTTTGGGGTTTCTGGGGGTGCGGAGCCCTCCCTGCCCTGGCATTGGGTAGCTCTGCCCCTCTCAGGTGGAGACGGGTGCTGGGTATGGGCAGTGGGGATGGGGAAGCTTGCCCCTGCCTGCCTCTGCCAGCACCCTGCCCACCTGCCAGCACCCCCAAATCCCCTCACCAACCCCACTCCAGGGTATCCCAGTGGGGCTGTGCTGCCCTCTACCCAGCCCCGGGGGAGGCTTCCTCCTGGCTTCCCCCTCCTTCACGTCCTCACTGGAGGGTTGTCAGGACACCCGGAGGTGGGCAGAGACCACAGGCATGCCCCAGGGTTTGCCTCCCCTTTGTCAGGGAGCAGGGGGTGGTCCCCACAGCACTGGTGTTTGGGGGGGTGTTGCAGGCCCACACCTCATAGCCAGCAGCTGAGCAGGGGCCTCAGGGAAACCTGTGTGTCTGAGAGTGGGGACTGCCTAGGAGAGGAGGCCCCACCTAGGCCCAGCCTAGCCCTCGCAGCTTCCCACCAGCCCTCCACCCCGGGGTGTGTGGGTTGGGGGTCCCTGGCCATCACCTTGTCTGGTTTCCCATCCCCCAGCCCCAGTTCGCAATAAACACGTCTCACCGTGGGGCCTGTGAGTGATTCGGTACCACCCCTGGGGAGATGAGTGTGCCCAATTCTCCACCATCACCTTGCTTATGGGACAAGGACAGGGACACCCAAGTGGGATGCCTGGGGTGTCTGTCTGCCGGCATGGGCTCTAGATGTTGGGGTGGATGTTGCAGTGGATATGGGATTCCTGGGGGAGAGTGGAATTTGGGGGCCCTTTGGGGTGCGGATATAGGATTCCTGGGGGTGGAAGGCGTGGATATTGAAATCCCTGGGAGGGGCTAGATATAGGATACCCCGAGGAGGGCTGGATTTATGGGTTACTTGGGCATGGGGATGTTGGAATGTGGGATCCCGGGGAGGCTGGATTTTGGGGTCCTTGGGGTGTGGTATGAGATCTCTGGGGAGAGGTGCTGGATTTTTGTGTCCTTGGGGCAGGGGGGTGGGTATGGGATCCCCAAAGGCTGGCTAGGTTTCATATGGTGAGTGCTTTGGGGGTACCACCCCTGAGGTGTCACCCACCACTCTCCCCCTCTCCCGGTGCCGGCATCTCCCGGTGCCGATGCGCACACCGGGCCCGCGGCCCCCCCGGCCGCCCACGGTCCCCATGGCAACAGCAGCGCCAGCCGCCTGCCGCCCACCCGCGCCGGGGGGCCCGCACCCCCCCGCGCCCACCCACCCCTCCGGGCGGGGGGGACACTCCGCTGCCCCCGGCCCTGGGGCTGCTGGTGGCCTTCGGGGTGGCCTTTTGTGTGTCTCCCGCACCAAAATCCACCCCCCATTATGCTGCTGACACCGGGGGGCTTCAAGGTGCCCTTGGGGGAAGCAGGGGGGTGATTTTGCCCCCAACCCCGGCCTCTCCCGGGTGTTTTGCTTAGAGAGGGGTTGGAGCCTGGAAGGGTTGTTTGGGGTGACATTGGTGCTGGAGGAGAGAGCTCGGTATTGGGGAGAGTAGGGGGGAAGTCTCCGAGAGGGGGGGAATGCAGGGCATGGATGTGGGGTCTTTGAGCGGGTTATCTGGATATTGGGGCTTTTTAGGGGGAGAATCCGGGGTCCGGAGAGGGCGCAGATTTGGGGTCCTTTGGGGGGGGGTTGTGAGATTCTTGGGAGGGGTCTGGATGTGGGTCCTTTTGCGAGGGGTGTGGATATGAGTCTGGATTTGGGGTCCTGGGGGGAATCCCTCGGAGGGAGTCTGGACACAGGGCTATTTAAGGGGGGAATACCAGGAAGGGGCGTCTGGATATGGGGCCTTTAGGGGTGGGGGCTTCGTCCCCCACTCCCGGGGGTAATTTGGGATAAAGGGGTCCCGGGGTTGGGGAGATCTGGTTATGGGGCCCTTGTGGAGACAAGGGGGATCCCCCCGGCGTGCGGGGGCAGGTCCGAGGTGGGGGGTGCCCCGGGGAGGGGGTTGGGGGGGATCCCGGGCGGGGGGGGGCGGCGGGGGCTGTCCCGGGCTGGAGCCTCCCCCGGCCCGGCGCCTCCCCCCGCCCCCCCGCGCCGGGCGGAGCCGGAGCCGAGCGGAGCCGGTGCCGGGGCGGCTCATTGCGGCGCGGCGCGGCGGCAGCATGGCCACCACCGTGCCCTGCACCCGTTTCACCGACGAGTACCAGCTCTACGAGGAGATCGGCAAGTAAGGGCGGCGGCACCGGCCCCGGCCCCGGCCCCGGCCCCGGCCCCGGCCCCGGCCCCGGCCCCGGGGCGCGGCGGGGGCGGGGGGCGCTGCCCGGGGCTCGGGAAGCCGCTCGGTGCAGACGTGACGCATCCCCCCCCCTTCCCCCCCCGGGATCGGACACCCGGGACTGGCCCCCCCCGCCCCCCACGGGACCGGCCCCCCCCAGCCCACCCCCCCGGGACCAGCCCTGCCCAGCTCCCCCCCCGTACTGCCCTCCTCCCGGTATTGGCCCTGCCCCCCCCACTGGCCCCCCCCCTTATACCGCCCCCCTCCTGGGGCCTTTCAGCCCTCCCCGGCGGCCCGGACCCCTCAGCTCCTGCGGGCCCCCCTCCCCATAGCACCCCCTAGTCCCTGCAGCCCCCCTGTTCCCCAAGGTTCCCCCATCCTTACGGACCCTCATCTTTACAGACTCCCCTGATCTGTCCTCATCCCCGCAGCCCTGGTCACCCCAGACCCCTCCTCCATCCCTCCAGATCCCCTGCAGTCTCCAATCACCTGTCCCTAGAGATCCCCCACTCAGTCCGTATAGCTGCCCTTGACCCTATGGACATTCCATCCTTACAGACCCCCCAATTCCTCCTTAACTCCCCCAATCTTCACAGATCCCCCAGCACTCCTAATCCTGCCCCTGGCTCCTGCAGACCCCCTCAGTTCTTAAAGCCTCCTTGCTCCAATAGAACCTCCATTCTCACAGACCCCTCATCCCCACAGAACCCCCCATCCTTATAGACGCCCCCCATCCCATTCCCTGGTCCATATAGATCCCCATCCCCCCAGACCCTCCCCCAAAGCTCCTACAAGCCCCCACCCCCTCCAGCCCTTATAGCCCCCCTGGTCCCTGCAGCCCTCCCAAACCCTCCACCCCCCATCCCAGTCCTGATAGACCCTCCCCTCCCTAGTCCTTACAGCCCCCCTGTAGACACCCCCCATTCTCCAGACCATCCTTGAGTATTTATAGACACCTGCTCCTTTTAGACCTCTTCCCCTTTCAGGACCCCCTTGCCCCTCACCCTGATGGATTTCCCCATCCCTCCGGCCCTCCCCGCCTCCACAGACCCCCCCCATCCCTCTCCCCTCTGGTCCTTTTAGACCACCCTCCCCCCCTCCCCTATTAGATCCTTTTGGGCCTTACATAACTCCCTAAATCCACTTCCCCTTTGGGTCCTTATAGACTCCAGCCCTCCTGGACCCCCTGGGCCTTAAAGACTCCCAGGTCCCCTCTGCCCCCCTGGATCCTTCCAATCCCCCCGGCTGCACCCCCCTCATCGTGATCCCCCCCGGGTGGGTGTTGTGGGGAACTGAAGAGGAGTTATTTCTGGGGGGGTTCATTTGCCTTCAGGGCCGTGGGGGTTGCAGTTCCCCCCCTCATCCACGGGCAGGGATTGGGGGGGAGTAAAATGAAGGGGGGGGGGAGGGGGTCAGACCTTTTGTGAGGGAGGTTGCACCTCCCCCCCCCTAGATCGGGGGAACGTTTTGCAGGGGTGGCTGTGGTCCCTTTGGGGGTACCAGTAGGGGGAACATGGTGCCAGTCGGGGGCTGTTCCTTCGGTCTGCCCAAAATTCAGCCCATCCTGGTTGCCATGGCAACGTGGTCCTGTTTCCCCCCTCCTATCTCTCAGTGTAGCCCGCCAGCCATCGCGCATGTGTCCCCCCCCCAACCGGGATGGGGGGGACGTTGCTCTGGCCTGGGGGAAACTGAGGTGTGGCAAGGGCCATGACAGAGTGCCCCCCAGCAGGGGCTGGCACCCACCATGTCCCCTGTCCTGGGTGCCACGTGGGGAAGGGAGGGGTCAGGGGTGCCAGGCCCTGGGAACCCCCACTTTTCCCCTGGTGGTGAGAGGGTCCCCACTGTTCTGGCCAGCATGGGGCCCTTGGTGCCTGAGTACATGGGGACATGGGTGGTGGCAGGGAACAGGAAGGCCCTGCACCCTTCCCAGGGCACTCGTCCCACACGGCATCCTCTCCATGGCAGGACCAGGGTGCTGGTCTCAGCCATGTCCCCAGCCTGTTATGGGGATCCCCTCTGTGTGCCCTGATGCTGCGTTGACCCCCCCACGAGGGAGGGGCCTGTCGGGCAGGGGACTGTCAGGGGATGTGCAGGGACATAGGTCCTGCAAGGGGGACAGGTGCTGATGGCACTTAAAGGGGCTGCAGGTGCTTCTGCCTGGCGTGGGCACAACCATGCTTTTCTCATCTCTGTCCCTGGGGTGTTGGTGGCTTCCAGCTCCCAGCTGCGTCCTGTGCCCACTGCCACCACCACCACTGTCACTGCCACTACCATCATCACCATCACCGCCACCACCACGGCCACTGCTGCCATCCGGGCCACCCACTGTTCCCATGGCAACGAGCTGCCGGTGCTGGATCCTTCCTGTGACCCCCCCCCGGATGATGCGTGGCACTGAGCCCCCCCTCCAGCCTCTTCCCCTCAGCCACCCCCTGGTGCCCTCCTAGTGCACCCACAGCAGGGTCCCACTGTGTCAGGGCCGTCCCTACCCATCCCCATGTCGGGGTTCACCCCCCTGATGCTGAGTCACTGTGGGTGCAGCCCCTTGGCCTCGGGTGCTGAGTCACGGGTGGGAGGCACCCCCCACCTGCCCCCCAAGGTGCTTTGGGGCATGCTGAGCCTGTCCCTCCCCCAGGGGGGCTTTCTCGGTGGTCCGGCGCTGTGTCAAGCTCTGCACTGGCCATGAGTACGCTGCCAAGATCATCAACACCAAAAAGCTCTCAGCCAGAGGTAGGACCCCCGGGAACCCTGGGACTCCCCAAGACCCCTCTGGCACCCACGGGGGCCACTCCACAGGCATCCCTGGTACCTGTGATAACCCCTGGTGCCTATGGCACCTGTGACACCTCTGATACCCCTGGTGCCCATGACAGCCATGATACCTGTGGTGCCCATGACACCTGTGACAGCTGTGACCCCAGTGGTGCTGGTGACACTGGGTGCTGGTGAGGGGAAGGGGGGGGGTGAATGCTCCAGGGGGTGCAGTCTGGCCCAGCCCATCCCCATTATCCCCCCTGCTGCCTCCCCTGGGGCTCCTCGGAACTTCTTGTCCCTGAGGGCTGTACTGCAGGTATGCAGGTGTGAGCAGATGGTGGGGGAGAAGGGTGTGCATACAGGTGTGAGCTCTGTGTGTGCACAGGTGTGTGCAATGTGTACATGGGGGTGTGTGTGATGGGGGGTGTGTGCACACGAGCAGTGGGGGTACCTCAGTGTGTGTGTTCGTGGTGCTTACCCATATGTGTGTTCATGGTGTGTGTGAGCAGGGGGTGCCTAAGTGTGCATGCAGAGGTGTGTGTGTGTGCACCCAGGTGTGAGCAGAGTGTGTGTCAGCAGGACTGCAGGTGTGCACATGTCAGCAATGTGTGCGTGTGTGTGCTTGCACATGAGGGTGGGCACTGCTGTGTGTGCACACCTGCGAGCAGAGTGGGTGCCTGTGGGGTGGGGTGTGCCCCTAGCTCAGCAGTGGGGGTGTGCAGGTGTTTGCAGGTGTAGGAGGTATGATGGTGTGCGGGGGGGTAGATGTTTAGGATGTGCACCTGGATTAGAGGCAGCACAGAGTGGCACAGGGAGGGGGTGTGCATTCTGTGTGTGCACACATGTGTGTCTGTAGCCATAGCTGTGTGCACAGGTGTGAGCAGTGAGTGGAGCGGTGCACACACGTGTGTGTGTGAGCTGTGTGTACACACACACACATGCAGAGAGGTGTGTGAGCAGGTGCATGCACCTGTGCACGTGTCTGTGTGCTCTCGTGTGCAGACACACGCAGGGGTGCAGCTGCACACTCAGGTACAGGTGTGCACTCATACAGTGGCTGCTGCAGGCACACACGTACAGTCACACACAGGCACAGCTGCACAGATGTGCACACCTGCACACACAGGAACCACCACGCACAGGGGTACAGCTGCACACTCCACATCACGCACAAACACAGGGACAGTGAGGCACATGTGTACACTTGTGCTGTACACAAGTACAACCACAGAGCTGTTGGCTGCACACACAGCTGCCCACAGGTACAGCTGCACACAGGCACACCCACACGTGTGCACAGCTGCAGGACATGGATACGCCCACACCCCCATCACACCTGCACACCCTCATCCCTCTGTACCCACACACAGGTACAGCCACAGGTGCCGGCACACCCATCCCTGTGTGTGTACGTGCGTGCGCAGCGTCACACATGGGTGCACGTGTGAACACGCACACCTGCTCAGTGTGTGCCCGCCTGTGTCCACGTGCACATCCAGCCTGTGTGCACATACACGCAAACCTGTACACACTTGCACACGTGCACATGCACAGGTACAACCCCCACCCCTGCCCCCCTGCATACCTGCACACCCCACAGAGCCACATGCACTCCCACATGGGCATTTACAGCTCCTCTTGCTGGGGTTGGGCTGGGGGCAGGTGACAGGGTGGGGGTGGAGGGGGCAGGGTAGGTGCCCCCCTGACCACTGCCCCCCCAGACCACCAGAAGCTGGAGCGCGAGGCACGCATCTGCCGGCTGCTCAAGCACTCCAACATCGGTGAGTGACTGGGGACACCTGGGGGGTGTCATTCCTGCTTGGGGCCACCCAGGGACACCCTGAATGACACCCTGGGGATACGCTGGGTGTCCCTCTGGGGACACATGGGGTCCCACCCTGGGGTCCTGCTGAAGGCCACCCTAGGGACACACTGGGTGTGGGTGTGTGGGCTGCATGTGACACAGACACCCACGGGTGCCACGTAGTGGCTGGGGGGGCCAGGCAGGGAGTACTTGGGGGGCTGAGACTGAGCCTGTCCCTGTCCCCATCTGGTCCCCACAGTGCGGCTCCACGACAGCATCTCCGAGGAGGGATTCCATTACCTCGTCTTTGACCTGTGAGTGTGATGAGAGGCCCCCAAAGCTTCAGGAGGAGCTCAGGGGATCCTGGGGGCTCCCAGGGGTCTCAAGGTGATGTGGTGCCTGGCTGTGTTTCAGGGTGACGGGTGGCGAGCTATTTGAGGACATCGTGGCGCGGGAATACTACAGTGAGGCTGATGCCAGGTGAGCCTTCCCCCCCACACACCCCCAAAGCCCTGGACACCCCCAGCCACCCATGCTCTGTGCCCTGGGAGGCCTGCAAGGATGGGGCAGCTCCAGCGAGGCAGGCAGGGGGGCACGAAGGGGGAGGGTGGTGCACCCCCCTCAGCCCCCGCGTTATTATAATCCCTCCACTGGCTCCATCCTACTGCTGGGTGGGGTGGGGCCCCCGGGTGGGGCCCCCCCGTGTTCCACTTCCGACCCCATGCTCCCCCCTCTGCCGCTGAGTCCTGGCACTGTCATGACCTGTGCTGGGGGGCTGGTGGCAATTGGGGGGCCCTCAGGGCCCCCCCCATGTTGTCCCCAGCCCCCAGTGCCCTGTGTGCTGCCGTGTGCCCCTCCCCGTGGTCTCTGGGCTTTCACAACATTGTTTCTCCCCCTCTCTCGTTCCCCCCATCTCCACCCCCGCCCCCGTCCCTGTCCCCCTCGTGCCCCTCACCTCCTCCATCCATTCCCCCCATCCCTCTGTCCCTCTCGTCTCCCATCACACGTTGCTCGGGCTCTGTGCGTGTCTGTGTGTCCATCTGTGTGTCCGTCTGTCCGTCCCACCGCTGCCCTCTGCTCGCTGCCCCCCAGCACCCTTCGCCCTCTGTTTTGCCTCCTACACCCATCCTGGCCCCCGAACTGTTCCTGTATTCTCCCATCCCCCTCTCCTGTCACTTTCTCCCACCCCTTTACCCCCATCTTGTCCCCACACCCTGACCCTCACTTCTTGCCTGCCACCCCTTTACCTCATCCCACCCTGCCAACCTGCCCCCCCACTCCCACCCCCTTTACCTCATCCTGCCCCCGTCTCCCACCCCCTACCCCTCCATCCTGCACCCCTTCACCCCTTCACCCCATCCCGCCCCCCTCCCCACACCCTTTGCCCTATCCTGCCCCCCTATCCTGACCCCTCTCCCACCCCTAACCCTCCATCCTGGCCCCCCGCCCCCGCCCCCCGTTCTGTTTTGCAGTCACTGTGTCCATGAGCTCTTTGCCCGCGTTCCTCCCACCCATCACTTTGCCCCTGAGCAGAGGGAGCCGCAGGTCAGTATCTGGGGGGGGCCGGGGGGGCCGTTTCCCCCTCGCTGCCCCCACCCACCGCAGCCCCCGCTTCCCGGCCCCCCGCTCCACTCGTCAGGACCCTGCTGCGGGGCTTTCTCCTCACTCTTTTTTCTCCCTGATGCCCCTTTTTTTGTCCCCCCCTCACAGGGAGGTTACCCCCCCCAACACCCCCGCTCCCCCAGCTAGGCGGGGCCCCCCTTCACCCCCATTTCAGGCTCTCATCCCCTCGCTCCTTCCCTCTTTCTTTCTTGTCTCGTCTCCATCTGCCCCCCCCCCCACCCCATCCCGTTCCCCCCCTTCCCCCGTGAGTCCTGTCTGGGGGATCCCAGCATCCGGGCGGCAGCAGGGATGGGGGGCTCCCATGGGGGACAGGGGGTGGGCACAAAAGCACCATTGGGATGGCCCCCACAGCTCTATGCCAAGGTTGGAGCTCACCTGGTGGCCACTGAGGGGTGACCCCCAGGCAGTGACCTCCCCAGGGATGAACCCCCACCCAGTGACCATGTCCCCCAGGATGACCCCCAGCCAGTGACCCCCCAAGGGATGATCCCACAGGGGTGACCCCTTGTCAGTTACTCCTTTGGAGTGACAACCCTGGGATGACGCCCCAGGGATGACCCCCAAGGGATGACCCCCAGACCGTGATACCCCCCCAGGGGTGATGCCTCCCAGGAAGGAGCGACACCCTCAGGGCTGACCCCCACGTCAGGCAGTGACATCCCCATAGGTGTCCCCCAGGCAGTGATGCACTCCAGGTGGGACTCTCCCCAAGGGTAACCCCTCTGGGTGACCCCCCCAGGTGGTGATACCCCAGGAGTCCCCCCCAGGGGTGACACCCCAGGGATGACCCCGCTGGCAAGGGTACACAGGGGTTGCCACGCCCAGGACCCACAAATCCAAGGTCACCACTTGTTCCCCCCAGGGTGCAGTGGGGCTCCAGCAGAGGGGCAGAGGGGCTGGTTTGGAGGTGCAGGTTGTGGGCAGGGGGTGTGGGAGGTGGGGGAGCAGCATACCTCTGACCCCCCTCCCATTTGCACGCAGCCACTGCATCCAGCAGATCTTGGAGGCTGTCCTGCACTGTCACCAGATGGGGGTGGTCCACAGGGACCTCAAGGTAAGTGTGTCCCCCCAGCCCCCATCCATCCCTCTGCCCCTCTCCCCCTGCCCAGCCCTTGGGGTCACTACAGCCTGGGGGTGGCCCTCGCCCGGTGGGTTCTGAGGGGTCACTGAGATCTTGCTGGGCTTGGGGGATCCCCTCAGCTCTGGGCACTCCCAGCTTCCACCTCCCTTTTCTGGGGATGCACACATGTTCCCCAGTTGTGGCACGGTTCTGTGCTGCTGGGGGGTCTCACTGCAACCCCCCCAGTCACTATTGCCCCAGGGGGTGTGAACTGGCTGGGATGGGAGTGGGAGCAGCTGGAGCTTGGCTGGGGGTGGGTCACAGCAGGACACAAGGGGATGATGGGTGGGACACAGAGGGATGGTGGGATACAGGGGGATAGGGGGGGATGCTGGGATGAGGCTAGTGAGACATGGGATGACCCTGAGTTGGCCATGGGGCTGTGCCATCCAGCTGGGCCATTGGCAGAGGGCACCCATGGCCACAGCCCCACGGTGCAGAGCCGGCTGACGGGCAGGACCCAGTTGATGGCACTGGTAAAGTCCCTCTACTTGCCCCGTCCCTCCTCTCTCTCCCCACCTGTGTCTGTGTCTGGTGCTCCCTATGCCCGGTGACCGTGCAGCCGGAGAACCTGCTTCTGGCCAGCAAGTGCAAAGGGGCGGCAGTGAAGCTGGCGGACTTCGGCCTCGCCATCGAGGTGCAGGGGGATCAGCAGGCCTGGTTCGGTGAGTGCTGCTGCCCCCCCTACCCACCAGGGCCCCAGCCCCTGCCCACTGTGACCTGCTCACCAGGCCCCTGCACTGTCTGCCGTGTAACTCCACATCCAGAGTCCCTGCTCTGTTCCTACTGCATCTGCCCCGTGCCCAGCACAGCCCTGTCCCATACCTACCATGTCCACCCCTGCCCAGCACATCCCTGCCCCATGCCCATGTCCCAGTCCTGTGTCCTGCACTGTGTCCTGTCCCTGTCCCCTCCCATTGTGGCTCACCTGTCTCTCCTCACCCATCTCTCTGTCCCTGTTCCAGGATTTGCAGGCACACCCGGCTACCTGTCCCCTGAGGTCTTGCGCAAAGAGGCCTACGGCAAACCCGTGGACATCTGGGCATGTGGTAAGAGCCAGTCCCTGCCTGGTCCCTGCCCCTTCTCTGCGCCCATCCCGGACCCGGACCTGGTCCCAATCCCGAACCCTGCCTCGTCCCTGCCCCATCCCTACCCCAATCCCTGCCCTGATCTCATCCCTACCCCAATCCCTGCCCTGATCTCTGCCTAGTTCCTGCCTGATGCCTGCCCAATCCCATCCTAATCCCTGCCCCATCCCTGCCCAGTCCCATTCTGATCCTGTCCCACTCCCATTCTGGCACTTTCCTGGCTCCATTCTAGTCTTAACCCATTCCCATCCTAGTCTCACCCTTTCCCATCCTATTTCTATGCTGGTCCCACCCCAGTTCCTGTCCCAGCCCTGACCCCATCCTGAGGCCATACCATGCCATGTGCCCTGGCAGTGCCACACTGTCCCCGGTCCCTGCCATCCTGGCAGCACAGGGACAGGCCATATTGGGAGTAACTGCTTTGTCATGGAGACACAGCAGGGCCAGAGGGAGCCAGGGGTGGTTTGGGGTCCCTGCACTCCCCTAACCCCGCTCTCTCTGGCTCAGGGGTCATCCTGTACATCCTGCTGGTGGGCTACCCGCCGTTCTGGGACGAGGACCAGCACAAACTCTACCAACAAATCAAGGCCGGGGCCTACGATGTAAGTCCCCGGTGCCACGACCCCACGCCCTGCGGTGGCTGGCCCATTAACTCTGGAACCTACTGAGGGACCCTACAGCTGATCTTCAGCAGGCAGAGCCCGGGGGTGGCTTTGGGCCATGTCTTTGGTGGCTGGCTGGGGATGTGTAGGGATGTGGAGTGACACAGGTGCCATGGGGCTGCCCCTCCACAGCTGTCACCCCCGTGTCCCTGTACTCCCCCAGTTCCCTTCACCTGAGTGGGACACGGTCACCCCTGAAGCGAAAAACCTCATCAATCAGATGCTGACTATCAACCCTGCCAAGCGCATCACAGCCCACGAGGCCCTCAAGCACCCGTGGGTCTGCGTAAGTGCCGTGTGTCCCCCCAGTGTGTCACCCCAGTTCAGTGACCACTGGCACCTGGTGCTGACCCCACTGTCCCCCACAGCAACGTTCTACCGTGGCCTCCATGATGCACAGGCAGGAGACAGTGGAGTGCTTGAAAAAGTTCAATGCCCGGAGGAAGCTCAAGGTGAGGGGGCTGGTGGGGGAGGCGTGGGCTGGGGACAGTGCTTATCCTCCCAGCAGCACCCTGCCTGTCCATGGGGCTCTCCTGTGGGACCCTCCCCTGCCCACTGTGGGACCCCTGCCCTGCCTGCTGTGGGACATTCCCCTGTCCGCTGTGGGACCCCTGCCCTGCCCACTCTGGCAGCACCCGGTGCAGCACATTGCCACCCCAGGCATTCCTGTGCCCTTCCATGGGGCACAGTTCCTCCCCAGTGGGTGTTGCAGTCCCACTCTGGTGTGCCCGGTGCTCTGCTGTGGGCTTTGGTCCCACCCCGGTGACACACAGTGCAGCACAGTCCCATCATGTCCCTGCCCTGTTGCCATGGCTCCAGCCTGTCCCTGTCCAGCTGCATCCTACAACCTGCACTCTCTATCCCACTGCCTGGTCCCATGGCTGCATCCTGCCCCCTCATACTGCAGCCCCTCTCCCAGTTCCTAGTCCCATGGGCCCAACCCTGTACCCCCCACATCCCATCATCCCATTTCTCCTCCTCCATCTCACCCGCCCCATCACTCCCCGCCCTCCCAGGGCCCCATCCTGCCCGTCCCACCCCACACCCTCTCCCCAGCTCACCCTGCCCCTCCCCGCAGGGTGCCATCCTCACCACCATGTTGGCCACCAGGAACTTCTCAGGTAAGGGGGGGCTCCCACTGGCCGGGGGGGCCGGGGGCCGCAGCCCCCCCTCCATAGCCCCCCCCCGGGCCGGTGCCCCCCTCTCTCTATCGCTGTCTTTCTCTCTTTCTCCCCTCCCTTCCTTAACCCCCCACCATTTTTTCCCCATCGGTGAGGACGGGGCATGTGGTAGCCAAGGTGGGGGCAGGACCCGGCCCCCCCGTCCCACGCACACAGCAGCAGGTAGTGCCCGGTCCCCGTGTGTCCCCCCCACTCCGGTGGCTGGTGGGGGGCGACACGGGGAGGGGGACGGAACAGCACCAGCCACCCCAGGCCTGAGGCCAGGGTGATGGGCGCCCCAAGAGCTCGTGTTGTGGGGGGGGGGAAGGCGGGGTCCCGGCTGCAGCTCCTCCCCGCCCCCCCTAACAGGAGCTCTGCTCCCTCTCTCTCTCTCCCGCGGCCCGCAGTGGGCAGACAGACCACCGCTCCTCCCACCATGTCGGCGGCCGCTGCCGGGGCCCCCCTGGGGCTGGTGGAACAAGGTAGACGCGTCCGCAAAGGGCCCCCCCGGCCCCCCCGGCCCCGCTTGGTCTCTGTGTGTCCCCAGATCCTTCATCCCCATGTCACCCTCTTCTCCCAAACATCCCCTTCCCTGCCTCCCACCTCCCCACCGGGTTTCGGGTGCCCTCCTCGGAAATCGGAGCGCATGTATGGCCCCCGGCACTGCCCCCCAGCCCTCCAGCCTCTGCCCCGCCCTGCTGGCACCGAGAGAGACGCCGCTGTTCCCCTCCTGCCATCCCGGGACTGGCCCGGGGGAGGGGTCTCTGCACCAGCCCCCACCCCCAAGGCGGGGCTGCTGAGTGCTTGACCCTGGGCCGCTGGTTCCTGGAGGGGGACACACTGGTGGCACCCCCAGGGTCCACATCTGGGTAAACAATGGGGAGCTGGGGGTGGGGGAATAATTTTAGGGTGTGTCCCCCCACTGCTCCCCTGCCACGGCACTGCTCCCCTCCTGCACACAGGGGGGGCACACCGGTGCATGGAAAGGGGGGCAAACGGGCTGCATGTCCTGTGTCCCCCCGTGCCCCCCCTGCGTCCCCCAGACCCCGCATGTGCCCCCCGTCGCATGTGTCTCCCCCCAGCATGTGCCCCCCCAGCATGTGCCTCCCCCCGGCTTCTGAGAGCTGCAGCCAGTGTTTGTGACGCCGCGAAACACTCGGCGGGTCTTAAACCATCCCCCACACCAAGGGCTACCGCTGGCCCCCCTGCCAGGGGTCCCCCTCTCCCGCCCCCCGATTTGGCTCTGGTTTAAACCCCCACCTCTCAACGCCCGCCTGCTTTCGGAGGAGGGACCGGGACCCTTGGGGACATCCTGCTAGGGACCCCTGAGGAGACACAGGTCCGCGGGGGAGGGATGTGTGGGTCATCCCCTCCTCCCTGCATCTGCCCGTCCCCTCCTTTGGTGCTGATGGGTGCCACCCTGCTGTCACTTGGACTTGTCACCGCACATCCCCCCTCAACTTGTGACGCCAACCAGGAGAGGGGTCCCTGAGTGTGGAGGAATGATGAGGATGCTCAAGGTGACACCCCCTGCCCTCCACACCCCCACAACCATGTCCCCATCACTCCCTCTTCCCCCACTGGCCAGAGATCGTGATAGCAGTGACAGATGCTCATACCCGTGCCCGTCCTTGTCCCCCTCCAAGAAGACGGGGGGGGCACAGGCGGCTGTCCCCACCCCCCGTACTCGACTCATCTTTTTTATGTTCTTTTTTTATGTTTTTCCCCTTTTCCTCCTTCCCCCCTCCCCCGTTTCTCTCTTGCCCCCCTCCCCACTCCTCTCTCTTGCTTTCCTCTCTGCATTTCTCTAAGGTAAGCCAGCTCTGCCTCCCCCACATGGGGGCCACCAGGATGGGGAATCCCCCCTCAGGTTGGGGGCACCTCCTTGCCCCAGTATGAGAACCCACTGAGTTTGGGGACCCCTCCCCTCCAGAATGGGAACACCCTGCTTGGATGGGGATCTCCACAGGTTGAGGACATCCCTCCCAGGATGGGGACAGCCCCCCCCAGGTTGGGGACCCCCCTGAGTTTGTGAACCTCCCACTAGGATGAGGACACCCACCAGGACGGGGATGGCCCCACAAGGTTGGGGAAACCCCTCCCTGGGTGGGGACACTGTCTTCCCCCAGGATGGGGACCTTCCTGAGGTTGGGGACCCCTCCAGGTTGGGGACACTCCTCCCAGCATGGAGACCCCCCCCAATATGGGGATTTCGTAGGATGGGGGCACTCCACCCTGCATGGGGACTCCCCCCAGTAAGGGAACACCCCCAGGATGGGGACACCCCTCCCAGCATGGGGACACCCCTCAAAATTGAGACCCCCCCTTAGAATGGGGACACCCTTCCCCGCATGGGGACCACCCCTCCAAAATGGGGACCTCCCCCAGGATGGGGACACTACCTTCCTCGTGTATTCCCCTCCCCAACACTGGGGAGGCAGGTGCTGCCAGCACCCAGGGTGAGATCAGGTTGGGTGGCCGGGAAGGGTCTGGGTTTGGGGGGACACGCAGTGTTCCTTGTGCTGGGGGGAGCACTGACACTGTCTCCCCCCGCAGCAGCTAAGAGCTTACTGAACAAGAAGGCGGACGGCGTGAAGGTGAGGGGCCAGTGGGGCTGGGGGGGTCCAGGGTGGGCTGCTGCCCCTCCATGCCACTGAGCCCCTTCCATCTCTCCCTTCCAGCCCCAGACCAACAGCACCAAAGGCAGTGCCGGCGTCACCAGCCCCAAGGGGACCCTCCCGCCCACTGCTCTGGTAGGTGCCCCGTACCCTGCACACCCCAGATCCCCGATCCCACTGGATCCATCCCACCAGCCCATTCAATCCATCACCATGCGTGCCCCCCAACCGGCCGTTCCTGGGGTCGCTGGGGAGGGGGGTGTCCTGAGGATGGAAAGGGGTATGCAGGACATGGGCACAGGGTGACCCCGCTGGACAGACAAGGTGGGTGAAGGGTGTGAGCACGTGGACAGCCCCGCATCTCCCTCAGTCATGGGGATAGTGACATGGGTGCAGGACATGGTCATGCAGGTGTCCCACCATGGGGATAAGGTAGGTGCAGGACATGGACACAGAGATGTTCCTGTCATGGGGACAACAAGGTGGGTGCAGGATATGGGCACGAGGATGTCCTGTGACATGGGGACCAAGGTGGGTACAGGACATGGATATGGGAGTGCCCCACCATGGGAATAAGGTGGGTGCAGGGTACGGGCATAGATGCCCTGTAATGGGGGCAAGCAACAGGCAGGAGGATCCTGGTGACATGGATGGCGAGGTGGGTGCAGGGCTGGGAGATGGGGACACCCTGCAATGCCAGTGGCAAGGCAGGTGCAGGGTCACAAGGATGGGAGTGCTGACTGTGACCCTGCAGATGAAGTAAGTGCAGGATCCAGACACTGGACTGCCCAGCTGGCACAGGGAGTGCGGGACACAGGTAAAGGCGTGGCCATCTGGAGCAGCAGATGCAGGATTTGGGGGTGTTCTGGCAATGCCAACAGCAAGGTAGGTGCAGATGTGGGTACAGGGGTGCCTGTTGTGACCTTTATGGCACAGGGGGTGCAGCAGAAGGGCAGGGGCGCGAGGTACCATGAGGGCAGGATACAGGCAGGGTGATGCCCAGCTGGCAGAGTGCTGTGCACTGGTGAAGGGGTGCCTGGCTAGTCACTGAGTGCAGGATGTGGAGAAGGGGGTGCCCACCCCATACAGTGAGGGTGGGATGCCGGCAGCGGGAAGCTGTGGATGAGGGGTGCTCGGGGTGTGGGCACCAGGATGGTCAGGATCCGGGCACAGGGACGGTTGGGATGCAAGCCAAGGGATGCTTGGGATGCAGGCACAGGGATGGGCTGGGTGCAAGCTGAGGGATGCGCAAGGATATGGGCAGTGCTCGGTATGCAGGCAGCAGGATGGTTGGGATTCAGGCCCAAGGATGCTCAGATGCATGGTGAGTGGAGCCCCTGGGCACCAGGATGCAGGACACGGGCACGGAGCTGCCCCCCAGCCCAGCCCATCCTTTTGGCCTCACTGCGTCTCTCCCCTGGCTCTGCCCACCCCTTTCCCCCCTTTCTTCCCTCTCCATGTCTGTGAATTAAACCATTTGGCTTTGCTGGACTAATGACTCTCTGCTTCTCTCCCCCTTCTGCCCTTCCCAAATCCGGTCTGGGTCTCTCCTCGCCCCTGTCCACGTGCTGCTCACTCCGTCGTCCCCCCTCATTGTCCCCTCCGGGCTCTCGCTTCCCCCCACCCCCGCCTCTGTCTCTCTCCCTTCTCCCGTAGGAGCCTCAAACTACTGTAATTCATAACCCCGCGGACGGCACCAAGGTACCGCTGCCCCTGCTTTCCGCCTCCATCCTCCCCCAGCATCAGCCATGTCGCGGGGGGGTGACGTGGATAAGGAGTGCGCACGGGGCGCGGTGACAGCAGGGTCCCCCCACAGCATCCGGCGTCGTTGGGGTCCTGCCAAGCCCCGGCCGGGCTTGTTCCCCCTCCCCATCCCCCCGGGGCCAGGTCTGACCCCCTGTTTGTGTCTCCCCCCCACCGCCGCCGTCCCACGAGCAGGAGTCCTCCGACAGCACCAACACCACCATTGAGGATGAGGACACCAAAGGTGACGGGCGCAGGGGGCGGCAGGGTTGCACTGGGATGCACTGGGAGGGAGCTGGGATGCACTGGGGGTGGGGCTAGGATGCATTGGGTTGCACTGGAATGGCACTGGGATGCACTGGGAGGGTCTTGGAATGCACTGGGATGGTGCTAGGATGGCACCAGTATGCATTGGGGTGCACTGGAATGGTACTGGGATGAACAGGGATGGTTTCAGGATGCAGTGGGATGGCACTGGGATGGACAGTTGTGGAATGCACTAGGATGGCACTAGGATGCATTGGGATGCACTGGGAGTGTGCTAGAATGCACTGGGATGTGCTGGGATGACACTAAGATGCATTGGGGTGCACTGTAATGGCACTGGGATGGCACTGGCATAGCACCAGAATGCGTTTGGTTCACTGGGATGCACTGGAGCAGCACTGAAATACACTAAGATGGAGCTGGGATGGCACAAGGATGCGTTGGGGTGCACTGGAATGACACTAGGATACACTGGGACTGTGATGGGATGCACTGGGATGGCACCAGAATGCACTGGGAAGACACCAGGATGCGCTGGGGTGGCACTGGGATGCACTGGGTGTATGCTGAATGGAATGCATTGGAATAGAGTTTAGATGCATTGGGTTGGCACTAGGATGCCTTGGATTCCACTGGAATTGTGCTGGGATGAACTGGGATGGAACTGGCATGGCACCAAGGTGCAGTTGGTGCACTGTGATGTGCTGGGGCAGCACTGGTATGCACTGAGTGGGATTTGGGATGGCACCAGGATGCATTGGGATGGCACTGGGATAGCACTAGGATTCACTGGGTTGCACTGGAATAGCACAGGGATGGCACCAGAACACATTGGGGTTGTACTGGGACATTTCTGGGATGCACTGGGAGAGTGTTCACATGCACTGGGATGCATCTGGGATGTGCTAGGCTGAAGCTGGGATGACACTAGGGTTCATTGAGATGGCACCAGGATGCACTGGGATGGTACTGGGATGCACTGGGGTGCACTTGGATGGAAATGGTGTAGATTGGGACATGCTGGAATGGCACTGGGGTTCACTGAAAAGGCACTGGGGTGGCATTGGGATGCACTGCAATGATGCTGGGACATGGTGGGATGGTACCAAGAGGTGCTCTGGGTAGAACTGGGCTGTACTGGAATGTATTGGGATGCACTGGAATAGCAGTGAGACAGTACGTTGGCACTGAGATGCTAGGGTGACAAAAGAATGGACTGAGGAGCACTGGGATACAGTGGAATGGTACTAAGATTAATTGAGATGCACTGGATAGAACTGGGGTATACTGGAATGCACTAGAATGGCACTGGGATGCACTGGGAAGCAGCAGAATAGTACTGCAATGCACTGGAATGGAACTGGGATGTATTGGGATACAGTGGAGTAACACTGGGACACAGGAGATTGGCACAGAGATGCAGTGAGGTATTACTAGGAGGCACCAGAGCAAACTGGAGTATACTGATATGCTCTGGAATAGCACTGGGAGATACTGAGGTGGAACTGGGCTGTGTTAGAATGCACTGAAGCATCACTGGGCTGCACTAGGATGAAACTGAGCAGACTGGGGTGGCATCAGGATGAAATAAGTCATTGGGATATAGTGGGATGGGCTACATTGGAATGATACTGGAACACACTGGAATTCAACAGCATGATGCTGGGATGCACTGGGATGGAACTGGGGTGAACTGGAATATACGAGAAGGGCACGGGGTTGCACTGAAGTGCAGTGGGATGGCCTTGAGATGTACTGGTGTAAACTGGGGTGTATTGGGATGCCCTGGAATGGCATTGGGACACTCTGGGATGTGACTGAGATGTAGTGGAATGGCACTGGAATAGCACTAGAGTGTACTGGGCTGTCACTGGAATGCAGTAGGATTGCACTAGGATGGAACTGGGGTGTATTGGAATGCACTGGACTGGCACTGGGATGCAGTGGGAAGCAATAGGATGGCACTGGGATGCATCAGATGGCACTGGAGCTGCGTCAGATGGCACTAGAGCTGCTCTGAGATGCACTAGGATTGCACTGGGATGTATTGGGATGCTCTTGCATGGAACTGGGAGGGTACTGGGATGCACTGGAATGGCACTGAGACACAGTGGGATGGCACTGGGAAACACTGGTATGGAACTGGCTGTTTTGGGATGTGCTAGAATGGCACTGGGATATATTGGGACTTGCAGGAGTAACACTGGGATGCACTTGAAACTACTGGGACATGCTGAGCGGGCACTGGGATGCTTGAGCATGCTGGGAGGGCACTGGGACAGCACTGGGACATGCTGGGGTGACACTGGGCTAGCAATGGGATGCTGAGAGGATGATGTGAATACTGATGGGGCAGAGCTGTGGGGGCCCTGGGAGCACAATGGTCCCTATCTGTCCCCAAGGGCCTTCTGTCCCCAAGGGGTGTCTGTCTGTCCCCATGGTTTCTGTGTCTGTCCTCAAGGTCCCTGTGTCTGTCCCTATGGTCTGTCTGTCTGCCCTCATGGTCGGTCTGTCTGTCCCCAAGGTCCCTGTGTTTGTCCCCATGGTCCATCCCCATGGTCTGCCTGTCTGTCCCCAAGGTTTTTCTGCCCCCAAGGTCGGTCTGTCTGTCCCTGTGTCCATCCCCGTACCTCCCCTCCATGTCCCATGTCCATCCCAACATCCCGTCCACCCACCCCCACGGTGTCACCGGGGGGCTGGGGCGGTGGCGGTGGCGGTGACAGTGACGTGCCCCCAGCCCGCAAGCAGGAGATCATCAAGATCACGGAGCAGCTCATCGAGGCCGTCAACAACGGGGACTTCGAGGCCTATGCGTAAGTGGGCCAGGGCCGGGTGGGGCTGGGTGGGGCCGGGTGGGGCCACTCTCACCCGCTGCCTGCAGGAAGATCTGCGACCCGGGGCTCACCTCCTTTGAGCCCGAGGCACTGGGCAACCTGGTGGAGGGGATGGACTTCCACCGCTTCTACTTTGAGAACTGTGAGTACTTGACCTGCCTGTGCCCCCTGCCCTGCCTGCCCTGCCCATCCTCTCCCTGGCCAGCCCGGCCCTATCCATCCTGTCTCCCTGCCTGTCTCCCTCACTGTCCCATCCCTTGCCCACTGCCTGCCCATCCTGGTCACCTCGCCTGCCTGGCCCTGGTCCTCCCCTGCTGGACCATCCATCTGCTTGCACTTGTCCCCATCCCTGCCCATTCCTCACCCGTTCCCTGTCCCCATCCCTGTCCCCATGCCCCTGCCCGTGCCAGCCCCACTGACCGCGGCCGCTCCGCAGTGCTCTCCAAGAACAACAAGCCGATCCACACGACCATCCTGAACCCGCACGTTCATGTCATCGGGGAGGACGCGGCCTGCATCGCCTACATCCGCCTCACCCAGTACATCGACGCGCAGGGCCGGCCCCGCACCAGCCAGTCCGAGGAGACCCGCGTCTGGCACCGCCGTGACGGCAAGTGGCAGAACGTCCACTTCCACGGCTCGGGGGCCCCGGTCGCCCCGCTGCAGTGAAGGTGAGGGTGGGCTTAGAGCTCGGGGGGACGGGGAGCCCCAGTTGTGGCTCACCAGGGTGTCCCCACAGAGCTTGCGGTGGCTGTCCTGGTTCCAGCCCGACGGAGACGGCGATGGGAGCCGAGGCGGCAGCCGGAGCTGCGGCCCCCCGAAGCACGCGTCCGCATGCCTGTCCCCCCTACCCTGGCCCCTGCTCCCCCCCTCCAGTGCCTGTGTTTGCAGAAAACAAAAAGACAAAAAAAAAAGCCAAAATGATGAAGACAACAAAAAAAAAGGAGAAAAAAAAAAAGGGGGAAAACCCACCCCAACCCACCCACACCCCCAAACCCAACCCAGCCGCTCGGCCACAGGCGAGGGCGCTGGGGGGCTCAGCCCCCCCCCTCGGCCCGTCTCTGCTGGGGGGGGAAGGGGGGTCCCGGCCCCCCTCCCGGCTGTGCTCGTGGCGTGTTGCTGTCGCTGGTGGTGGATGTTGTTCTTTGGGCTCTGCTTTGCTCTGTCCTGCCCCGGCCCCTGTACATAGAGAGAGCTCTTTATTTTTGAATTCCCACGGGGGTCCCCAGCCACAGAGGGCTGCCAGGGGGTGAGTGAGGTGGGGGGGACACACACAGACTCTCTCCCCTCCACCCCAGTCCAGTGCCTCCCTTGGGAGTGCTGCCTATGGGGGCCCGCGGCTGATCCTGGGCACTGCTGCGCAGGGAACACAGTGGGTGCCTTTGGGAGGGTCCACCAGTCGCACCCCCGTGTCCCCATCCCGCTGATCCCCACCCCAGCACCCCGTGTCGCAGGTGCCAGCCCCAGGTGCTGGCAGGTTTTGGCAGGGGGGATGTGGGTGCTATGTCAGGGGGGCAGCTGGGGGGTGTTGGGCTTCGGGGTGGGGGGCTCGGGACGATCCAGCCAGCACTGACGCAGCATCGAAAGCACTTTAGACTAAGAGAATGGGTCTCTTAGGGGGCACAGGCTGCTCCGCCGGCGCCCCCCCCCAGCACAGGGGCACCGGCAGCACATCCTGCACTCCCCCTCCCACAGCCAGCGCTCGGGGGGACGTCACCCCCAACCCCCCCATCCCTGGGGAGGCATCACTCCACTCCAGGCACTCCCCATGCGATTCCCCAGGGCATCCCCACCATGCTGAGGGCTGGTTTTGGCTGGGGGGGAGGGGGCGGGACGGGTGAGGGATATTAATTATTTTTTAATTATTCTGATGATTTCTCTGCATGCCCTTTGCGCGGGAGCAACCCTCGGGCGCTAACGCTGTATGTCGAGGAGCTGAGCTGTTCCTGTCCCATGAATGCTGGTGGATCGTTGCCAAATTTTTCTCTTTCCTCCCCTTTTCTCTCATTCTTTTTCTGTCTCCCCCTCCCCAGCATATCCCCCCATGCCCCTCCCCCCAAAAAACCCTTTGTCTTTTCTTTCTGAGCCTTGTAAGTGTAAAAGATGACTCTGATTTCGTTTTTGTCTCGGGAAAACTGCAAATAAATTATGAGGAAAAACCAGTGATCATTAAACTAAAAGGTGGAGACAGAAGGCCAAGTGCATCCATCCCTGCTGGGGTGCCCAGAGCATGCCCCTCTCAAATCCCACCCCGGGACGCCGCAGAGAGGGAACAGAGCTACAACTGCCAAATACGACTTTATCCCCCTGGCGAGTGCAGCCAGGGCGTGGAAACAACCGGAGCACCACGAGGTACAGCCCAAGCCCAACTTTTCCCTTCCCGAGGAGGAGGAAGAGGAGGCAGTGAGGGCTGCTGGGCCCTGGCAGGTGCCCCGCACTCCAGCTGGTGGGAGCAGGGGAGGGGCTCTGAGGTGCAGGGCAGGCTGCTGAGCTCCCCCCTCCTCCAGCACCGGGATACAGCTCTGGGTGCAGGGAGAAGCTGCCCAGGGAGGCAGTGAGCATCCCCCACCCAAGAAACCTCTTCTTTTTCCCTTCCCCCCTTCTCCCACCCCCCCAGCTCACCCTTAGGACACAAATACATAAAAGCCCCCCAGCCCCTAGGATGGCAGGAGGGGACTCCGCCTGCCCCCTCAGCCCCCCAGACAGCAGTGGGGGACCTCTCCAGGGCTTCTGGGGGGTGTGAAGGCAGGGGAGCGTGTGGCCAGATGCCCCCTGGTCCAAGCTGTCCCAGGAAAAGCGAGGGTGGGGGGTCTTCGGTGTGGACCTCCCTCCCTGGGTGCTGGCCTGGTGCCAGCCTTGGTATTCCCTCAAGGTGGACAACACTCACATCAGCCCAGGGGGCTGAGGACCCCCGGCCCAGCCCCAGGAACACCCCTGGGGTGGTTGCGGAGGGGGGTGGAGGGCTGGTGGTCTGGAGGTGGAGATCCCGGGCTCCATGTCACATGATTTCACAGCAGGAATTCTGCTTTCGGGCCTAAGAAGAGAAGGAAAACCCTCTGTAAAGCTCCCCAAGGGCTTGGGGGTCCCAGGGCCACCCACCTGAGGTCCCACATAGCCCCTCTCCTGCCGGAGGAGGCCAGCACAGCACGAAGGCTGATGATGTGGAGGCTCCTTTCCTTTTGGCCAGAGATGGTGCCAGGAACTGGGATGGGCATCACTTCCCACCCACCAGAGGGTGCAGGACACCCCTACTGAGGGGCTGGGGGGCTCTGCAGCTGGAATTGGGGCTCTCTCCAGACCCAAAGCCTGCGGCAACAGGGGTGCCTGGCACCCAGAGCTGTGCCCCAGGGTTTATCCATTAGGGGAGACCCCCCAAGGATGACGCTCCACCCATCCACAGCTCTCTCAGGGAGGGGGTGACCCTCCACACCCACCGTTTTGTAGAAGGCTTTGGATTGTGCTCCCAGCACCTCTGATTTGGAGACCAGGTCATCCAGCTTCTCCCCACGCTCCAGCAGTGATTCCATGGTGTTGTGCTGCCAGAGAAACGTGTGCTGAGCCCTTCACCAGCCCCCCACGCCCTGCGGCAGGAGATGGAGGTGCCATCATCCCCCATCCCACCCTCCTACAGCCCCCACAGCTCTGCAGCCCCAAGAGAGACAGGAACTTGGCCAGGGGCAGGAGCAGCAGAGCTCCCACGGGGTCACCAGGCAGAGAGGAGACTGCATTTGGAGGAGGGGTCAGAGCCCTGGTGCTTGTGTCCGGCCATCTGGGAAATGCCCAAGGAGAAAAAAGGAGGGAAGGGAAAAGGGGGAAGGGAAAAGGAAGCTCCCAGACCAGGGAGGTCTCCAAGGGCAACTACCCCTGCCCCACACCGTGCCCCCAGGGAGCACCGGCTTGTGCAGGCAGGAGCGTCTGGCCGTGGCCCTGCAGCCTCACCAGGATGATTTTGGTCTCGTCCAGCTCTGCCTGCACTCGGGTCATCGGGTCGGCATCACGGGGGTTCTGGGGAGAAACAACACAGCGCTGGCACCACCACAGGGACACCAGGGCCCCCTGGACACAGCCCCAGAGCAGCGGGGTCCCAGCATGTGCCAGACTGTTGCCCACCTCCCCTGCCATTGTCAGGGCTGCAGGGAGCACAGGGATCCTCCGTCCTGGTGCTCTGCAGGGTCCCGGGGGTCTGTACCTGGTATTTGCTGAGGTATCCATCCAAGGCAGAGTAGCTGATGGTCGCAGGTGACCCTGAGGGCCAGTCCATCTTGCTGACCTGCCTGGAGAATTCATCCAGCACCTGCCAGGTGAGGAATCAGCAGTTACCACCTAGGAGCTGCAGCTGTGGGGCCACAGTGGCTGGATGGGTTTTGCTCATCAAAATAGGAGATCTGGAGATTTTTGGGATTTTTTACAGCTCATCCAGACCCCTGCCACAGGCAGGACCAGGTTGCTCCAAGCCCTGTCCGGCCTGGCCTTGGACACTTCCAGGCATGGGGCAGCCACAGCTTCTTTGGGAAACCTGTGTTAGTCCCCACTGCCCTACAGGGAAGGACTTCTCCCCAATATCCCATCTCACCCTGCCCTCTGGCAGTGGGAAGCCACTGCCCCTTGTCCTGTCCCTCCAGGCCCTTGTCCAAATTCCCACTCCAGCTCTCTTGGAGCCCCTTTAGGTACTGGAAGGGGGTCTGGGGTGTCCCTGAAGCCTTCTCTTCTCCAGGCGTGAGAGGCATGGAAGGGGTTGTCCAGTCCTGACATGGGCTGCCCAGGGCAGTGGTGGAGTCCCCATCCCTGGAAGCATCCAAAGAAACACGACATGACACCTGGGGACATGGTTTAGTGGTGGCCTTGGCCATGCTGGAGAAATGGTTGGACTTGATGGTCTTGGAGGGCTTGTCCAACCAAAACAACTCCACCATCCCATGAGAAGTGCTCCTGCCCTCTGACCCCTGGTGATCCTCCCTTGCCTCCTCCTCCTCCACCCCTTCTGAATGAGCTGAGGGCAGAGACATGAACGAATGGTCCTGGCACACGAGGACCAGAGTGATGCCTGGTCCGACATGGTCGGCCCTGACTGTCCACAAAGCCCTGCATGTGCCTGGGCGGGGAGACTGAAGAAGCCCCCTGGAGCAGCTCCCAGAACGTGCCCTCACCTTGTCCAGCAAGGTGAAACAAACCCGCTGTGGATACTCATTGTCTGCGATCACCACTCCGGCCAGCCCGTCATTTCGCACATACACGTGGCACAGGTACTCTGGGAAGGAAATTCCTGTCAGAGAGGCAGCAAAGCTCCCGAGCCTTCCCCAGCACCCACCACCTTCCACCCAGCCCCCACAGTTTCCCCCCTCCCCCAAACCACCCTGGAAGGTGTCATCAGCACCTGCATTTTTCATGACTTCATTAGGAAAGCAGGAAGGGCTTAAAATAAAAAGCCCCAAATTGTTCTGTGGCAGGGGACCACAGCCATGCCACGCAGTGTGGGACATGAAACTGACATCCCATGGTAGCCAGAGGCAGATAAAAACCAGTGGGGGAAGAGCTCAGCCTGTTTTTAACTAATTTTAATTAATAACAAGGTTGGGGTGTCATTAAAGAGGCTCCAGCAGCCAATCCAGGCTGCGCCTCACATGTCCTGGGGCTCGGGAGGCATGTCAAGCAGGACAGCGAGGCTGGAATGAGGTGAGAATTTGGGATACAGAGCCTGGACTTGCATGGCAAAGCCAGCACAGCCACTCTGTGGTGGGGGGGGTCGGGGAAGTTGGTGGGGCTGCAACCCAACAGCTCCAGGGGTCCCAAGGGGAATAGGGAGAGTGCAGACACTGGAGCAGGTCCCTGCTCCCTCCAGAACCTCTGCTGCACTGGGCTGGGCTCACACCCAGCCCAGCCCCTCACGCCACCAGTGCCGCTCACCCAGGCACTGGGTTTGGTGTGACTTTGCCCAGGAATGGGGCTGCAGGGAAGCTCTCACCTTGCTCCTTGACCGAGGCCCTGCTGCCCAGCGCCGAGCGCTCCGTGATCAGCTGGCTCGTGAACGTCATGAACTCCTGCACACTGTGGGGACACAGCGCCGGCCTGGGGCAGTGCTGGGGACCCCGCTGTCCCACAGCACCCCGGTGTGCGGGGGTAACAAACCCTTCCTCCCCAGTCCCCAAGTCTGGGCTGTGGGGCTGCAGCTGAGCACTGGGATTTCCTTGGGGGAGAGGCTGGACCCTGCACCTCTGCAGTGGCAACCCCCAAACAAACCCCTCCAGCCACCACCCAGACGCAGGGGAGCACCCAGAGCCCTCCAGTTGCAGTGACAGACTTGTGTCCTTGGCCTGAACTTGCTTTTTGGGGATTTAGCAGAAAGCAAAAATGCCACTGAACCTGGCTCTGCCCAGCCAACACCTGGTGACTAGCTGCATCATGGAATCATGGAATGGTTTGGAGTGGAAGGGGCCTTAAAGACCATCCAGTTCCACCCCCTGCTGACACCTTCCACTAGAATCACAGAATCACAAAATATGCTGAGTTGGAAGGGACCCATCAGGATCACTGAGTCCAACCCCTGGCCCTGCACAGAACACCCCAACCATCCCACCCTGTCCCTGACAGCACTGTCCAAACGCTTCTTGAACTTGGGCTTCGTGCTGTGACCACTGCCCTGGGGAGCCTGCTCAGTGCCCAAACATCCTTTGGGGGAAAAACCTTTTCCTGATATCCAACCTAACCCTGCCCTGACACAGCTCCAGCCATTCCCTCAGATCCTGTCACTGGTCACAGAGAGCAGAGATCGGAGCTGCTTTTCTGCTGCCCTTCAGGAGGATGTTGAAGAGCACAGCAAGGTCTCCCCTCAGTCTCCTCCAGCTGAACACCCCAAATGCCCTCAGATGCTCCTCATACGGCCCCTCCAAACCCTTCCCCATCCTTGTGGCCTCCTTTGGACGCTCTCCAATGGCGTAATGTCTTTTTTATATTGTCCTGCCCAAAACTGCCCCAGCACTCGAGGTGAGGCTGCCCCCGTGCAGAGCAGAGCAGGACAATCCCTCCCTGTCCTTCTTGCCGTGGGGGGTCCAGAACTGGACACAGCCCTCAAGGGGCCTCAGCAGGGCCAGCACAGGGGATGGTCACTGCCCTGGGCCTGTGGCCACACCATGGCTGGCACAGGCCAGGTGCCATTGGCCTCCTTGCACACCTGCGTTCATGCCCTGTCGCTGCCGACCAGGAGCCCCAGGTTCTTTTCCAATTCTCCAGCCACTCTGCTCCAGCCTGCAGCACTGCCCAGGGTTGTTGTGGCCCAAGACCAGGACCCAGCACCTGGCCTTGCTGACTCCTCACAGTGTTGGCCTTTGCCCATCAATCCAGCCTGTCACTGCGTGCCTGTGTCCCCAGTCCCTCTCCAGCTCTCCTGGCGCCCCACTAGGCACTGGAAGGGACCCTAAGGTGTCCCCAGATCCTTTCTTCTCCAGGTGAACACCCCCAGCTCTCCCAGCCTGGCCCCAGAGCAGAAGGGCTCCAGCCCTCAGAGCATCTTCGTGGCCTCCTCTGGACTTGTTCCAGCAGCTCCACATCCCTCTGATGTCAGGTCCCAGAGCTCGAGGCCGCTCTGTAGGTGGGGTCTCACCTCAGCGAGTCACAGGGCCAGAACGCCCCCTGCCCACGCTGGGGATGAGCCCAGGACAGGGATGCCCTCCCCATCCCAGGGGGATGCTTGACCCCCCAGGCACCCAGCCACCCCTGTCAGTCAAAGTTAAAGAATATCCTTAAGCCAGACTTGCTCTAAGTTTGGAAAACATTCCTGTACCCAGGCTCAGGCCTGTCCAACAGGCTCCTCAGTGATCCCTCCTCACCCCACAGCAAAGGAAAAGAGGCCAAAAATAATGAGCAAGAGTAAAATAAACCTGTTTCCAAAACACCACATCCTGACCATGCTGGGATTAGCCAATGTGAGGCAACACATTCCCCAGTTCAGCTGGAAAATCCCAGGAAGGGCTATTTATCAGGGATCAGGTTGCAAAGTTTGCAAACACCAAGAAGAGGGACAGCTCCTGCCTGGGAGGTGACGTGGTGCCAAGGAAATGTCACCAGACACAGACACTGGTGTGGCAAAGACCATGGTCTTCGGACTGCCTCCCTTAGAGGGTCTGCAATCCTCCCAGCCCGGACGCCAGTTCCACAGAGACTCCAGACTATCAGGGTTCCAGGAACTACAGTGAAGAGTCTAGCCCAAGGATTCCTGAACATCTCTGCTTCATCAGAGAGGGAGCATGGACACCTTCCTCCTAGTCTAGGGATCTGCTGCCAGCCATGGCCCCCACCATAACCCCAGGGTTTCATATTTAGGTTGGAAAAGACATTTAAGATCATTGAGTCCGAATGACGCCTCAGGTTTGAATGATGCATCACAACCATGTATCAGTTGGATCCCAGCATGGATCTTCTTCAAGGACACCTCTTCCACTGGGAATACTGCTTTTATTTCCCAGTATTCCTGAAGGAACTGCCCACTCGAGACTTCCCTCTGCCTTCCTGACCCTGCCAAATTCCCTGGCAGATGTTCACCAGACATAAGGCACTGGCACAGCCCAGCCCTGTGCTCCTGCCCAGCAGGTTCCACAGCTCCCAGGAGCCACAGCCCTGCTGATCCCAGATCCAACCCTTTGACCCAACTCTCTGGGAAATCCACAGCCTCAAAAAAAATGAATGTGCAGCATTTTAACCCAAATTTCAGCCAAACACACCTTAAACATCACACCTGGGCCAAGCTCCTGCAGACCCTCCAAGCACCACCCGTGAATCTGCCTGGGACAAGCATCAAATCCCAGGAACAGCTGCAGGACCGACATGAACCCTCTCCAAACCTCGATGCTCTTCCCGAAATCCCAGGCTCTTCTTTAGGCAGAGACACAGCCCGCTGTGGGGGAAGCCCACAGCATAAACACAGAGGGAATTGTCCCAGGATTTGGGAAAACAAGAGCTGCAGCTACAGAGTGTTTTGGGATTGGAACTGATGTCACACGCTGGCACCACTCTGCATCCCACTCGCACATTTGGCTAAGAAAGAGCTTTTTAAGACAGTCTTTCCCCTTTACCCCTGGAATTACAGAACCAAACGTGCCTGAGGCTCCATAAACCTTGGCATGGAAAATTTGGGTCCCAGAGGAATTTCCCAACTCTTTTACCGTCTGAAGCGGGCACTGGGAGTGACCTGCTCCACAGCACGCTCCAGCTTTGTTTTACAGCTTCAGGAGGTTCTCGGGAGCTGCCAAGAGCTCCCCAGTCCCTGTGTGCCCAGAGTGGGCAGCAGAACACCGGAAGCCTGGACTGGCATGTGGGGCTCAGCCAGTTCACCCGAGGCCATTGAGCAGGGTTTTGTGGGCTGTGAAAAGCTTCACGTGAGTCCAAACAACCCATGGGCACCAGGATCTGGGCGAGTCCTGTGAGCCTGGCACAGAGGAGCCTCCTCTCGTCCCACCCAAGGGGGAAGAGCTGAGCCCACTCCCAGGGCCTTCCCTGCGCCCCAATTTCATCTCTTGGCTGCGCTGGAGGATTTGTGGAGTCAGACCTGACCTGCTGCTGGCTGGGGCTCCAGGAATTCCACTCCATTCCTGAGGCTGACCCATCACTCCAAGTGCTGCAGCACGTCACAGCTCCCCAGGGAGTGGCTCTGGGGGTATTATTCCTTAAGAAAAGCCTTTCACTGCTGCCACTGCAGCCCCACTGGGGCAGAAAACCTCCCAAAAGCTTCTTCTTCCCCTTCCCAAAGTCCTGCCTGAGCCACATGCCAGCCTATAGCACACAGGAGCAATTCGCCCTCCCCAGCTCCCACCAAAGGCTCCAGCTGCCCAGCACCCACCTGGATCTCTGAAAGAAGTTGAAGGTGGACACATCGTAGGCAGCTTTGAGCAAATGCACTTTGGGGTCACCTTTGTAAAGGACA
Organism: Monarcha castaneiventris obscurior; assembly: GCA_026261815.1. Classification (NCBI taxonomy): domain Eukaryota; kingdom Metazoa; phylum Chordata; class Aves; order Passeriformes; family Monarchidae; genus Monarcha; species Monarcha castaneiventris. The sequence continues at coordinate 173,253 of JAMPIT010000891.1, forward strand.
CTTAGGCTGTAGAGTCTCATCGCGACAGCTCCGCGGGCCTGGGGGGAAAGGAAAGGTTGGGGCTGAGGCCATGCAGGGGCCAGCACACCCCCAGACCTCCCTGTGCCACTCCTGTGCCTGGGGTTGCCCCCAAACCCTCCTTCCGTCCTTTAAATGCCATCCCAGCCAGCCAGAACCGCCCCGACCCCCGGAGCCCAGCCTGACAGCGCACCCCGACCCCCGGAGCCCAGCCTGACAGCGCACCCCGACCCCCGCCCGGCCAGGTCTCCCCAGTCCAGCCTAACCAGCCCCTGCCCTCACCTGACCCAGCTGGCCCAGGGTAACCCAGCCCCTCCACCCAGGGCAACCCGGCCACTCCTCAGCGTAACCCACACAACCCAGGGCCCCTAGCTAGCCCAGCCCCGCCTTCCTCCGTACAGCCCAGTTCGCCCCGTAATGACTCAGTGCAGCCCAGTCCCCTCAGTATAGCCCAGTCTAGCCCCGTGGCCCGGCCCGGCCCGCCCCGGTACCGACGCTGCGGTCGCGGCTCGACGCGAGCGGCTCCCGACGGGGCGATGAGCGCCACGCGGAAGTGGAACCGCGGCGCCGGAAGTATCCCAGCCCCGGACACTGCCACGGGACGCCTCCCGCCCTGCGCATGCGCTGACCTCGCTCCGCCCCTAAGCCTGCTGACCAATCACCGCCCGCCTCCCCTCTCTCCCGGAAGACCAATCAGCGCCGCGCTGGCGTTGTGGGGCGGTGCTCGTTCCTCAGCGCGGCCAGCAGGGGGCGCCGTCCCCGGCACCACTGTGGGCCGGGAGCGCTTTGTGGGGCGGGGGTCCCTTGTGTGGGGAGCCTTTCCCTGTGGTGTAGTGAGCCTCTCTGAGGAGGGGCCCCACGGGGGGAACAGCCTCCCCCGGGTGCTGGGGGACGCCCTGGGCAGTGGGGACCCTTCCATGGGGCGGTTCTGCCCCTGGGTGGGGATCCCTCCATGGTGGAGGCGTACTGACAAGGGGTGGCTGAACCTCCCGAGGGCTTTGGATCCCTCAGAGGGGTGAAGACTCCTCTATGGGTGGGCACCAGCACAGTGGCAGGGCTGCCAGAGCCCCCCTGTGCCCCCAGGTTCCCCCTGCACAGGGGACAGGTGAGGTGCTGTGGGGTGACCCTGTGTCCCATAGGCCCTGCTCTGCCACCCACAATACGTCTGTCCTCCCCAGAGCCCCCTCAGTCCCCCATGGGGCTGTCACCCTGACCCCCATCCAGGCTTCCCAGGGACCCTCCCCAGCTCTGTGCCTGAGGAGATGCTGCCACAGACCAACACCAGGAGGTTTTGGGGTCCGCCCATGACCAAGGGTGCTCCTTATCCCATTTGGACCCCCTATAGTTCCCTATTTCCGCAACACTGGGTGGATGACACGGCTCTGGGGGTGATGGGAGCCCCCACATCCCCGTCCTCAAATCCAGCACCCATCCCTGATCTGTTGCGACGCCTGGTGTCAACCCCAGCACCGCTGGATCCTTTCCCATCCTGGGGGCTCGGAGCACTTCCCAGTCGCCCTCGGCCCTCCACGGGTGTCTGTAGGCCGTGCTGTGTCCGCGGTCTCCATGGGAGCACGCCGGTTGCCAAGCCGGCTGGTGGAGTGCTTGCCACCACCATCGAGCCGTCGGTATGACAACGGGGACACGGGTGACCCGGGGCGTGGTGCTTCGCGTGACGGGGCCAGCGGCCCCTGCGGGGAGGGTCCTGGCCGAGCCTCGCCAACGCACCAGGGGGTCCCCGCGGGCTGCCAGAACCTGCTTCGTCGGACTGGGACCCCCGCACCAACACCAGCCCGGGAATTTATTGACACATCAAGGAAGGAAGCGGGAGAGTGTGAGCGGAATCCCTCCGGAGCAAAGGATGTGGGGCGACGGGGCTGATCCCACCAGGGCCCCGGGCCCTGCTCCCTGCCCCTCTGCTTGAGGCTGGGAGTATCAGGACCCCCTCAGTGGGTGCTGGACTGGGGCGTCAGATGAGATAACGCAGCGAAAGTGGAGCATCCGCGTGTGGAGCGAGGGACGGAGCAGCCCAGCGCCTGCCAGACACCCTCCAGGACAGGGCAGGGGACTCCCCCAGGCCAGGCACCACGGTGGGGGCACAGGGGCTGAGGGGGGCACGGCTTGGCCCGCAGCCCACCCCACCTCGCCAGCTGCCCCCATGCTGGATCACCGAGCCAGGATGGAGAGCAGCAGGAAGGAGAAGGTGAGGCCGCTGCCAGGGCAATGCTGGGGGGCCGGGGGGGCCAGGAAGTGCCCAGTGGGTGTGGGGAAAGGTGCAGATACTCACTGGGGTTCCAGCCTTCCCTGGAGTGAGCAGCCAGGTGCTCCCTGCATCTCCCAAGGTTCCAACAGAGGTAGCCAGGAGGATGGCTGGTGGGGAGGACACCAGCTCCCAGGTAGCCTGCAGGCAGCACAACATGCCCCAGGGGGGTCCCCATCCTTGAGGTCACCCCCCAGCACAGCACAGGCCCTGCAGCACTGAGGGCTCATGATGGAGCTGAGAGCATTTGTGGGATGTTATGCTGGGCTGGGATGCTCCCAACCATCCAAACATCGCCCTGGGCATCTTGCAGCCACACAGCTGCATCCCTGGGATGAGATAGGGCCTGTCACCTCCTTCAGCTGGCTGTCATTGTTGTCACCGAGGCGCCCAGCAGGATGGCACACGGCTCATCCCCAGCCAAAAACCAGTTGTTTGTGGGAAGCATTCTCTCCCAGATGGATTGAGCTCATGGGGTCATGGGTGAGGACAGTGGAGACATTCCCTGCTGCCAACTGAGACACCGAGGGGACACCGAGGGGACACCAAGGGGACTCAGCATGTGCTGAACCAGCGGAGATGGGTGCCACCAGCCCCTGCAGCCAGCAGCCACGTGGTTCCCAGCTCCCTCCTTTTTGTGGGATGCATTGGAGCACACCATTTCCATGGGATGCTGAGAGCCAGATAATGTCGTGGGAAGAAGCAAATCCTGCCAGGGAAGAGCCAGGCCCATTGTTTTGAAGGCGAGTGAAGAGATGAGTAGGGACATGTGGTGCTGAGATGGAAAAAACCTTGGAGAAATAAAATTCGGACTCCTGAGTGCCAGTCTTGGGACGGGGACCCTCCGGCCGTGGCAGATCTGGTGTTCCCATGCCAAGCAGCACCATGGGATGGATTAGCACTGAATACCTTCAGCCAACAACCCGGGAGAAATGATTGAATCCAGCTCCTTGCTTTTCCTGGCAGGATTTTTCCAGTCATCCTGGGCCAAACACCCTCTGGATCAGGGCGAACCTCACCACAGTGCTGCTGTGGGTGCCCAGCTCCATTCCAAGGGGTTCATGCTGCAGCCATGTCTCTTGGGGTTTTGTCTCCCAGCACCTGGGGGTCCAGGGCTAATGGAGCCCCCAGGGCTCAGGACCAGGTTGGAGTGGGGAGGTGCCAGGGTGCTGGGATCATGCCGGGGTGCCAGGATCCCACCCAGCTGTGAGTGGCGGCTGAGGTCACAGGAGCTCTGCAGGGCCTCAGAGGTATTTGGGCTGAGCCCCCACTTGAGGGTTTGGAGGCCAAGGGATGGCACTGGGGGCCGGGTGATGTGCCAGGATGGAGGGCAGCTGGACTGAGCTGAGGCAAGGGGTGCCCCTAATGTTGGGATGTTCCAAACCACACCCCAAAGGCTTTACTGAGCCCCCTACCCGAAAACCTGTCAGGAAACAGCAGCAGCCTCGAGGCAAACATCTGTGTGCCGGCGAGAGCACTGGAGCCTCCCCAGAGCCGGTGACTAATGAGCCCTAATGCTGCCGACTGCAGCTGGCGAAGGAGGGCCGGCTCCAGCTCCATCTGACAGCCGGGGCACCTGGCCCCAGCCCTGCCGGCTAATGGAGGCTGCGCCGAGCCCAGGGTTGCTACGGAAAGGATAAACACAGATCCCGCTTGCCAGGTGCTTCCCTGGAGTGGGCCCTGCAGCTCTCCCTGGCAGCGAGGCAAGGCAGCAACCCCTGAGAATGTTCCTGCCTGCCTGCCCTCTGCCCCGTATTAGCCCCACGTTTGATGGGTGAAAAATGGTACCCTCGATTCCCAGCGGGATACAGGGAGAGGGATGCTCCCAGGGGAACAAGGAAGACACACCAGCATCTTCATCATAAAAGAATCCCATATCGTTGGTGGGAGATGCTGTACTCCTCAATGGCATGGCCAGAAGTGCTCCTTGCTGGGAATGAACCTGGGATTCATCAGGATGGAATGTCCCAGGTCACTGCTGGAATGGTGCCAGCTTCTACACAACCATCCCAAAAATTCAGCTGGGTGACAGGGATGGCAGAACCCCAGTGCCAACCCCGGTCTCCGGGGACCCCAGAGCTGACTGTGGCATCCTGCAGGCAGCGCCAGAAGGGGACTTGGTGCCTTGTGACGGTCCTATGGATTCCCTGGTGCCTCTGTTCAGCTGGAGAACAGCAGAGCGATAGGATAAGGCATTTCAGGGTGTCTGTGTGCCAGTGGGGAAAACCAGGGCTGGGGGAAGGAAAACTTGGCTATTTCTTGCAGTTCAGGCCCCTTGCATCCCATATGCCTCGTCCCTGGCTGATGCTGTGTTGTGTGCAGGTGGAGCAGATCCTGTCGGAGTTCCGGCTGAAGGAGGAGGACCTGAAGAAGGTGATGTACCGAATGCAGAAGGAGATGGACCGAGGGCTCAAGCTGGAGACACATGAGGAAGCCTCTGTCAAAATGCTGCCCACCTATGTCCGCTCCACCCCCGAGGGCTCTGGTACGGTGTCACTCCCAGTCCCTTGTGTTTCACCCCTTCCTTGGACCCCGTCAAGCTCCATGTGGAAGGCTGAGCCTACTTAGATCACATCACCTTCTCCCCCTCTCCCTGGCTTTGCAGAGGTGGGAGATTTCCTGTCACTAGACCTGGGCGGCACCAATTTCCGTGTGATGCTGGTGAAGGTGGGCGAGGGGGAGGAGGGGCAGTGGAAGGTGAAGACGAAGCACCAGATGTATTCCATCCCAGAGGATGCCATGACTGGGACGGCTGAGATGGTCAGTGGAGCACACGGGGCATCCCATCCCATCCCAGTCCCTTTCACAGTGTGTGTTTCAGTGGGGACACTGGAGGGGACACCCCCCTCCCTCCAGCCAGCAGAAGCTGGGTCAGGCCTGGGGAACCCATGGTGGGGACAATGTCCGTCCAAGGGCAGTGGGAGGGTGGGGACATCCCTTGGCAAAGGCTGGACCTCCTGTCTTCCAGCTCTTTGACTACATCTCCGAGTGCATCTCTGATTTCCTGGACAAGCACCAGATGAAGCACAAAAAGCTGCCCCTGGGCTTCACCTTCTCCTTCCCTGTGCGGCACGAGGACATAGACAAGGTGAGGGGGTGGCTGGGCAGCGTGAGGGCTTAGGGGACCCCAAGCCTCAGCTACACCCACAGCCCCATTTCGGTCTGATTCCCACTCCAGGGCATCCTCCTGAACTGGACCAAGGGCTTCAAAGCCTCCGGCGCGGAAGGGAACAACGTGGTGGGGCTGCTGAGGGACGCCATCAAACGGCGAGGGGTGAGAGGATCAGATGGCTGTGCTGGCACCGCCGCAGTGTGGAGACCCCAGCACCCCGGCTGTCCCTGCGATGGGCTCACTGAAGCCTGGCTGTGCCTGCAGCAGGGCCACTGGAGCCTGGTGTGTCCCCAGGAAGGGACCACTGGAGCATAGCTGTCCCCATGATGGGCTGCTGGAGCCAAGTGTGTCTCTGGGCAGGGCTGTTTCATGTGTGTGCACACATGTGCATGACACATGCCCAGGTCCTCACCCTTGGCGACCGTCCACCCCAAACCCGCCTGCTGTGGGACAGCCTGCTTCCCCCATGAGCCCACAATGGTCCCTGTCCCCAGGACTTCGAGATGGATGTGGTGGCGATGGTGAATGACACGGTGGCCACGATGATCTCCTGCTACTACGAAGATCACCGGTGCGAGGTTGGGATGATTGTCGGTAAGATGCCCCTTCTACAGGGACACGTGGCTGGGGACAGGGAGCCGTCCCATGGCCCCACTCCCCTGCTGCTTCCCCCATCCTTTTGGGGGGACACACCAAGGACAGGGGGTGGCAGTGGCACTCTGCTGAGGTGTCCGGTGGTTGGGACACCTGATGGCATTGCCTGGCTCCAGCATGGTGGTTGGGGCACTTTGGGAGTAGAAAGAGGGTGGTCATTATAACAGGGCTGGTCCCCACAAGGTGGCTCTGGCACCTCATCGTAAGGATAGGGACCTATGGAAGGCAGCTGGTGTCAGAGAGCCAGGTGGTGGGGGTGAGCTTGAACCCTGCTGGCTCCATCCCCCACTCCCCACAGAGAGCAGCTCCCCACCTCCCCCAGCCCCTCACTATCTTTTGTGCCATCAACCATGTGCCATCTGCGCTCTGCATCCCCTCACCTGGGTAAACACATGCTGGGATGTTTATCAGCTTCTTGGGGTTGGGCTGGCCTCAGTACAGTGCCCAGAGCCCCTGGGACCCTGCTGTGGGGACAAGTGGCCAGCCAGGGCTGTAGGGACACTGCAGGGGTGGGGAGCAGGAAGGATGTCCGTCCACATCACTGCAGGACAAGGACATGCAGCTCCAAGCACAGCCCTCAGCCATGATCTCAGTCACTGAATCCTGGTGCTCATGGAGCAGGAGGCACTGGCTGTTCAGTCAGTTCTCTGAAATGAGGTCTAGCATGGAATCATGGAATTGTTTGAATTGGAAAAGCCTCTAAGGTAATCGAGTCCAACTGTTCCCCCAGCATTGTCAAGACCACCACTAACCCATGTCCCCAAGCGCCACATCCACAGAGCTGTTGGATCCCCCCAGGGATTGGGACTTCACCACTGCCCTTGGCAGCTGTGCCAGAGCTGAACAGACCCTCCCATTAAGGAATTTTCCCAATATCCAACAGAAACCTCCCCTGGTGCAACTTGAGGCAGTTTCCTTTCTATCCTTGGAGCAAACTGGTCTAGTCAAAGGTGTCTCTGCTCAGGGCAGGGTGGTGGAATGAGATGAGTTTTAAGGTCCCTTCAAACCCAAACCATTTCATGATTCTATGTTTTGATGGTTTTATTGCATCCCAATGCCAGGTGGAGTAGGGATAGAGATTTGGGACCTATGTAGTAAGTTCCCAACCATCCTTGGTTCCAGCTTTCATGATATCACAGAACGGTTTGGGTTGGAAGGGACCTTAAGGATTATCCAGCTCCATACCATGGGCAGGGACAGCTTCACTAGACCAGGCTGTCCAGCCTGGCTTGTAACACTTCCAGGGATGGAGCAGCCATAGCTTCTCTGGGAAACCTATGTTTGTCCCTACCACCCTCACAGGGAAGGATTTTTTCCCAGTATCCAACCTAAATCTCTCCTCTTTTAGTCTAAAACCTTTCCCCCATGTCCTGGAGCCACCCTTGAAGTAGTTGTATGCCATGGTGCCAGTCACCAGGTTGAGGAATGTCCCTCATCCATATGGGTCCCAACCCCTATCCTGGCACATGTCTGGACCCTCTCCAGTTCTTCCCCATTGCTCCACAAGACTATCCCAGCTTTATCCCAGTTGGGATGGGAGGGCTGTGGCAGGGGGGTGTCACTTCTGCCCCCCTGCCGCCCAGACCCATCCCCAGTTCCCGGCAGGGACGGGCTGTAACGCCTGCTACATGGAGGAGATGCACAACGTGGAGCTGGTGGAGGGCGACGAGGGGCGGATGTGTGTGAACACGGAGTGGGGGGCCTTTGGTGCCTCCGGGGAGCTGGACGAGTTCCTCCTGGAGTACGACCGCGTGGTGGACGAGACCTCACTTAACCCCGGTCAGCAACTGTAAGGAATAGGAGAGATCCAGTTCCTCTGGGCATCCCTCCCATCCCCTGCACCACACTCCTTCGCCCTGGGCCGTGCCCATGCACGGGAACACATCCAGCAAGGAGGGGGGAAGGAAGGAGGGGGTGCTGCGGGATGTGGCCCCTCAAATCCCAGCTCTGATGCCGCCTCCTCGCCTCTGCATCCCTCCAGGTACGAGAAGATCATTGGGGGGAAGTACATGGGGGAGATCGTGCGGCTGGTGCTGCTGAAGCTGGTGGATGAGAACTTGCTCTTCAATGGGGAGGCCTCTGAGAAGCTCAAGACCCGTGGGACCTTTGAGACCCGCTTCATGTCCCAGATTGAGAGGTACGAGACTGGGGGGTGGCACCCCAAACCTGTCAGGCTGCATCGCACTGGGAGGTCTGTGCTCTCACTCCACACTGGTCCAGGCATACTGGGGAGTCTGTGCTCTCACTCTGCACCGGGCTGTCCCACATCAGGATCCCCCTCTTCCATCATCCCATACCAGTCTGCTTTGACTGCCTTATATTGGGGTCCTTTATCCTGTTACCCCACACCAGCCGGCTCTGACTGTCCATCTTGGAGTCCCCACATCCTGCCAACCAAACCAAAGTGTCCCATGTCATGATCCCATCATTCCTTACCTGCCTGCTCTGTCCTGTTTGGGGTCCCCATGTCCCATCACTCCACATTAGGGGGACCCACTTCCAGGTCCCTCTGTCCCATCACCCCACACCAGCCCTCTACAGCAGTGCCATGTTGGGGTCCCCCATCCCATCGCCCCACACCAACCTGCTCTGACTGACCCAGTTGGGGTTTCCCATCCTATCACCCCATACAACTGTCCCATGTGAGGATCCCCCATCCCATCACTCCCCCATTTCTCTCCAGCTGTCTCACCCAGGGTCCCCACTCCCCAGGTCTTGCTGACCCCCTTTTCTCCCCCTACCCCAGTGATTCTGATGACCGCAAGCAGATCTACAACATCTTGTCAGCCTTTGAGCTGCTGCCATCTCGGACGGACTGTGAGATCGTGCGCCGGGTGTGTGAGAGTGTGTCCACACGCGCCGCCCAGATGTGCTCAGCCGGGCTGGCTGGAGTCATCAATCGCATGCGGGAGAGCCGCAGCCAGGACACCCTCAAGATCACTGTTGGTGTTGACGGCTCCGTCTACAAGCTCCATCCCAGGTGGGGATCTCCAGACCCTTCTCCCTGCTGACATCCCTATCCTCTCCCTTCATCCCCCAAGCCTCGACCCCATTTGTGACCCCATTTGTGACCCCATGTTCCCACTCTCCAGCTTCAAGGACCACTTCCACGCCACAGTGCGACAGCTGACGCCCGGCTGTGACATCACCTTCATCCAGTCAGAGGAAGGCAGCGGGCGCGGGGCCGCCCTCATCTCGGCTGTGGCCTGCAAGATGGCCTGCATGATGGGGCAGTGAGCTGGACTCAGGGGGGGATGGCAGGGCCAGTGGTCCCGCTTGGAGCGCTGCGGGAGCAGACACGGACGTGGGAAGGAGGCGGCTCTGGCCCCCCAATAAACGGGGTGTGTGTGGACTTCTCTGGGGCCGCTTGGGCCACTGCTCCTCATGCCTCTCCCTCCATGCTGGCAGGGAGACCCCCACGGGGCTGCCCCGCACATATCAGGCAGCTGAGGAGCTTCCTTTGCCCTCACACCCCCCCCCATCCTCACACAGCTGCAGCAAGGGAGGCTCCAGCATACCCCAGCCCCTTTGCTGGGGGAAAGCCCCCCAAAAGGGGGTTGGCCTAGAGAAAAGGGGCTCTTTGAGGGTAGTTCAGGGGGGTGTCAGGGTGGAGGAACTCCTCACCAGTGATCCCTGGGGTACAGAGACTGAGTGCACCAGAAAGGGGCCAGATGGAGGGGGGTATATTGGGGGGATCCTCTCTAGCCATGTCCCCACCCATGTTCCCTGAAAGATCTGTGGCACTCCAGAGATCTGAGTTCACCAGAGGGTCTGGAGCGGAGTACTGGGGTCCCTCTGGGGGTCATGGGCACCCCAGGGTGTTGGGGTCCCTCTAAGGATCTGGCAGTACCACAGAATATTGTGGTTCCCTGAAGACTCGGGAGGCAACCCAGGGTTTTAGGTCACTCTGAGGGTCTGGAGCACTCCAGGGTGGAGGGGTCCTCCTGGGACACCACAGGGTGTTGGGATCCTTCTGGGGGTTTGGGGCACCCCAGGGTCTGGTGCCCACTCAGGGTGTTGGGGTCAGCCCTGGGGTGTGGGGCTACCCCATGGTATGGGCTGTCTTGGGGGTCTGGGGTTATATCTGGGATATTTGGGGCCACTGCAGGGGTCTGGGGTCACCCTGGTACATGGGGGCACCCAGGATCTAGGGACACCTCAGGGTGCTGGGGTAACTCTTGGGCCTCTGGGACCACATGGGGGATACTGGATCACCACAGGGTGTGGGGCCAACCTGGGGGGCTGGGACTTCCAAGGGGTCTTGGTGTCCTCACAAAGCATAGGGTCACCCCACAGCTGGGGGGTGCACGTTGAGGGGCTGGGTACACCGGCAGGGTCTGTGTCACTCTGAGGGACAAAGCCACCCAGTGGTGCTGTTCCTGAAGCCCTCAGCCCCATGAGTGGCACTGGGATCCCCACAGCTCATTGCAAGAGGGGAAGGGGATCCCTCTGCTCTGATTGGCTGCAGACCTCAGCCAGCAGGATTCCCTGTGTTCTGATTGGCTGCAGACCTCAGCCAACAGGATTCCCTGTGTTCTGATTGGCTGCAGCCCTCAGCCAGGCGGATTCCCTTTGTTCTGATTGGTTGGCACCAGAAAGGCTTCCTTGAGCTCTGACTGGTGGCAGCCCTCAGAGACCTGTGATCTCTCTGTTCCGATTGGCCAGTAGCAAACAGAAGAGATTCCCTGCACTCCAATTGGCTGAAATTAAAAAAAAAAAAAAGGGTGTGGGATTCTCTGTGCTCTGATTGGCTGGGACTGAAGAAGGGCTTCCCTGTGCTCAGCTGGGACAGTGCCAATACCACGTGTTGGGGACAGTGAGGATGATCCCAAGCCCATGGCAGTGCTGGTGACCAGCGGCAGAGCCAAGTGCAGGGACAGGGGCAGTGCCAGATTGGGGATGTGCTGGTGCACAGTGAGGGGACAGTGGCAGAGCCAAGTGCAGGGACAGAGGCAGTGCCAGATTGGGGATGTGCTGATGCAGTGAGGGGACAGTGGCAGAGCCAAGTGCAGGGACAGAGGCAGTGCCAGATTGGGGATGTGCTGGTGCAGTGAGGGGACAGTGGCAGTGCCAAGTGCAGGGACAGAGGCAGTGCCAGATTGGGGATGTGCTGATGCAGTGAGGGGACAGTGGCAGAGCCAAGTGCAGGGACAGAGGCAGTGCCAGATTGGGGATGTGCTGGTGCAGTGAGGGGACAGTGGCAGTGCCAAGTGCAGGGACAGAGGCAGTGCCAGATTGGGGATGTGCTGATGCAGTGAGGGGACAGTGGCAGAGCCAAGTGCAGGGACAGAGGCAGTGCCAGATTGGGGATGTGCTGGTGCAGTGAGGGGACAGTGGCAGTGCCAAGTGCAGGGACAGAGGCAGTGCCAGATTGGGGATGTGCTGATGCAGTGAGGGGACAGTGGCAGAGCCAAGTGCAGGGACAGAGGCAGTGCCAGATTGGGGATGTGCTGGTGCAGTGAGGGGACAGTGGCAGGCCAAGTGCAGGGACAGAGGCAGTGCCAGATTGGGGATGTGCTGGTGCAGTGAGGGGACAGTGACAGCGCCAAGTGCAGGGACAGAGGCAGTGCCAGATTGGGGATGTGCTGGTGCAGTGAGGGGACAGTGACAGCGCCAAGTGCAGGGACAGAGGCAGTGCCAGATTGGGGATGTGCTGGTGCAGTGAGGGGACAGTGGCAGTGCCAAGTGTAGGGACAGAGGGAGTGCCAGGGATGGGGATGTGCTGATGCAGTGAGGGGACAGTGGCATCCAGGGCCACCCAGGTGTATGGAGGGAACTGCTCACTCCCACCCACATCCCCCCGCTACTACAGGCACCTTTGGTGTCACCTTGGCCCTGCTGGGGGCAGGCCAGGGCCAGACTATCCCCTGCCATTGCCTGGTGCCATATGCCCTTGTCACCGTGTCCCCCCAGGGCAGACAAAAAAGACCCATGGAGCCAGAGGAGGGACTTTATTGTGCGGGAAGGGGGTGGCTGGGCTGGGGGGGCATCAGGGGCTGGAGGAGCATCGGGGTTTGGGGGCATTCAGGGCTGTGCCTGTGGAAAAAGGAAAAAGCAAGGGGTGAGTCAGGGGCCAGCAGAAGCAGCTCCTCCAGCCTTCCCCCTGCCCCACAACGCACTTTGGGGTGAGCTGGCTCACCCCCACCCTACAGAGCTGCAGCAGGGAAGGTTCAGGAACCCCAAGCACGCTCCCACCCCTCCAGCACGTGTGGGGTGCAGGATGTGGGTCACAGGGTGCAGGATGTGGGGTGCAAAGTGTGGGACACAGGGCAGGGGATATGGGATCAGGATGTGGGGTGCAGGAGGCAGGGTTCAGGATACAGTGCAGGACTGGGACATGGGGTGCAGGATATTTGGTGCCGGATTGGGATATGGGGTGCAGGATATGGGCTCAGGATCAGGGTGTAGGGTGCAGGACACAGTGTAGGACAGGGGGTGTGGCATTGTGATGTGGGGTGCAGGACATGGTGCAGGATGTGGGATATAGGATCAGGATGTGGGCTGCAGGACACAGGATGCAGAATGCAGAGTGCAGGATCAGCCCATGGGATGCAGGATCAGGATACAGGTGGGCACTAACCGTGCTCAGGACCGGCAGATGCCTATGGCAGAGCAGATGTCCCGGGGCATGTCCCCATTCTGCAGCCCCTCGGTGATCTGGTCCCGGTACTTGTTCACCAGCTGCTGGCACAGCTTGCCCTTGGTCCGGCCCAGCGCCTGGCAGCCCTTCTGCAGCGCTGCCGCCACCGCCGACTGCCAAAGTCCCCGCCAGTCAGGGGGCCGCAGGGAGATGGCCCCCAGCCCGGCCCCCCAGGTCCCTATCACCCCTCACCTCATCGGGGTCGTCACCTGCCAGCGCCTGTATCTTCTTCAGGGCCTTGGTGCACAGTTTGCACTTAATTCCCCTGCCTGGCGCCACGCTGTCCCCGTCGGCTGTGTTGCTCCCATCAGCCACATTCCCCTGTGGGGACACAAAGACCCTCAGGGCTGCCCGGACCCCTGGGTGGCCCTGGCAGAACTTGGGGGTGGGGTGCTCACCAGGGCCAGACTGTCCCAGAGGTCCTGGCACTGCCGCTCCTGACCACAGTGTATGGCCGTCTCCATGTCCCAGCACCAGGACATTGGGTCACCCTGGCAGGGCGGGGGGGCCACGGCCTGTGTCGCTGCGTGGGGATGGGACGGTGAGTGTGGCTGCAGGTTGGGTGCCCATCACTGAGCTCCCCGGGGGCCCTGGAGGTGCCCAGACCCCTAAACCACCAGCCCCAGCTACTCAGCCTCATCCCTACCATCCCTCCTGCCTGTACCCACATCCTTCTGTTCCCACCGTTCCTAGGTCCCCATGCAGACCCTGTCCTCCGACATCCCCAAGTGCCGGTCCCAACATGGGCACCATCCCCATCACCCCTGGGTCCTCAGGCAGACCCCATCCCTGCCATCTCCAGGTGCTTGTTCTCATGAGACCCCATGCCCACAACCCCCGGCCCCCCCCATCCCTCCTGCCTGTCCCCTCGTCCTCCTTCCCACATCCCTGAGTGCATGTCCCTACACAGACCCCAGCCCCGCCAAGCTCAATCATCCAGGCTGCCATCCCCACTGTCCCCATGTGTCCCCTCTCCCTGCCACCTCGGGGTGACCATCCCCCCTGCGAGGCAGGAGGGTCCCCATTACCTCCCACCACCAGCAGCACCAGGAGGAAGGCGGCAGCCATGGTGAGCCCACCGAGCCGGTGACAGCAGGTGACTGACAGTGGGTGGGTGACTGCGTCCTTTTATAGTGGGGCCGTGGGCTGTGGGGGTGGGGGACCAAAACCCCAAAACGCCTCAAAACAGAACACCGCGGCTCCCCAGGGCCCTTCCTGCCTCGCACCTCCGCCCCCGCAGGAAGGCGATACGGGGGGGCTGGGGGGGACATGGGGGAGCTCAGCAGCCCCCAACCTCCCCAGCCTCGTCCCCTCAGGGAAGCTGCCCCTAAGTCCCCCAAAGTGTGGGACGGGGAGCGAGCGGCGAGACCCGCGAGGGCTCCGGAGGGTCTATCCCGGGATCGGGGAGTGTCGCAGTGTCAGACACGAACACTCAAACAGCAGGTTGGCAGCAGGTCAGACCACCGAGCAGAGCCAAAAGGGGCCTGCCCACCTTTATTATCACTCTTTTATACCTCTTTTAGAACAATCATACATTGGTAGATGAGGTTAACACCTCTAGAATTTTACAGGATAGGAACACAGTCTATCACCTTTCTCCGCCTTGGAGAAAGGAATAAACAACAATCTAAAAGTTCAGTAGACATTCTCAGCTGGTTAGAAAACAAGAGCTATGTTTATAGAAAATGCATGAGAACTTCTACTACAAACGTAAAAACATAGAACACTGTGAAAACCAGGGCGACAGGGGAGGTCTATCCAGGGGTCCCCATTGGCCCCCTCCGGGCTCTGGGGAGTCCCAAGGGCTTGCGCTTAGTGTCCCCCTGGGGTCAGTCCTGGTGTCCTCTCTGAGGTCGGTCACGGTGCCCCCCAGGGTTTGGTCACGATGTCCCCTTCCCCCCATGCGTTCCGTGGGGCCCGGGGGTCGATCCCAAGGTCGCCTTGTCCCGGTCCGCATCCCCTCCCTGTCCCCCCGGCACGCTGCCCCCGCCCACAGCGGTTGCCTTGGCAACTCCTACGTCACTTCCGCCGCGCCGTCACTCCACTTCCGTGTTTGGCGGCGTTCGCGCCTTTTCCCGCCGCAGCCCCACCCCCATGGCGGTCCCGGTGTCGGCGGCGCCCCTCGGCCTCTGACCTCGGACCCCGTACGTGACCTGCGGGAGCCCCGGCCGCGGCCCAGGGGATGTCCCCGTTTGGGAGCAGGGGAGGCCCTGGCTGGTGAGGCTGGGGGGACTCTGTGAGGCCCTGCAGCCTGAGGGGAGCTGGGGGCTTTGGGGGGGCTGTTGCGTCCTCGGGGGGTTCCTGGTGCCAGGGAGGTGTTTGGGGAGTCCAGTGCCACGGGGAGAAGGATTGTGCCAGAGGGAGTGTGCTGGGGGGGCACTGGTGCCTGGAGGTGTCCAGGGGGCTGTGCAGGGCCCGAGTCCATTTGGGAGAGGGGGTCCCGGGGGGATCCGGAGGCCAAGGTGTATTTTGTGGGGAGTTCAGGTGTCCTGCTCTGGGGTGGGGTTTTAGGAAAGGGTGGGATGGTCCTGTCACCAGGGTGAGTTTGGGGATGCCCTGGCTTGGGAAGAAGCGGGGCTGAGTGGGTGCGGCGTGCAGAGGGAGGGTCAGACCCAGACATGGTTTGTGTTTTGGGGGTGGGGACGTTGTCTTGGGGTGACAGCGATGGCCAGGTGGGAGCCAGGATCCTTAATTCACCGATTTACTTTTCAGACCCATCGTTAGACCCCCATGTCCCACACCATGTTTTCGGAGCAGGCAGCCTCCACGGCACAGGGGCTGCTGGCCCCCCCCTCGGCCGAGCCCCCCACCTTCCCCAGGGTGCCTGTGTCGGGGTATTCGGACTGCTCCCAGCCCTTCCAGCTGGGCGAGCGCAGCTTTTCCCGGCAGTACGCCCACATCTACGCCGTGCGCCTTGCCGGGATGCGGCCAGGGCTGGAGCAGCGCGCGCGGAGCCAGTGGGGTGAGCCCGGGGGGAAGGGAACCCCCCCTTTATCAGGGCCCTGCCCTAGGAAAAACACTGAGGGGCTAGAGTGTGCCCAGGGGTAGGGATAAAGCTGGGGAATGGGCTGGAGCACCAGAGGCTGGGGGCGCTCAGGCCGAGGAAAACGAGGCTCAGGGGGGCCTTCTTGCTCCCCACAATTTCCTGGCAGAGGGGTCCGGCCAGGGGGGATCTGGCTTTGCTCCCAGGAAACAAGGAACAGGACAAGAGGACACGACCTCAAGTTGCAGCAGGAGAGGTTCAGGCTGGATATTGGGAAAATTTCTTCATGGAAAGGGCTGTCCAGCCCTGGCACAGGCTGCCCAGGACAGTGCTGGAGTCCCCATCCCTGTGGGGAAATAACAGCAGTGTGGATGTGGCGCTTGGGAACATGGGTTAGTGGTGGCCTTGGGAACAAACATCTCTGCAGCTGCCTTAGGATTTTATCTCCGTGTTTGACCAGATTTATACTAGGAGTCCAGAAGTGAGTGAGTGTTCTCGTCCTCAGGCTGGATGTACCCTGCAGGCATCCCTGGGGGCAGGATCCATCCCTGCAGGTATGGAGTCCATCCCTGCCAGGCTGGGATCCACCCGCAACCTTCCTGCAACCTGAGCAGCTCCAGTGGACCCAGCTGTCCCCATCTCCAGCAGCATTTTACACCCTTGACAGGGGATGTGCAGCAGAGCCCACTCCAAATAGCTCAGCCCCCCAGCTCTGGGATGCACAGTCATGATGGGATCATCCATTTGCAGCTGGGTTATGTGGTAATCCTGCTGCAGCTCCCACCTGGAGTTCTGACCTTGGGACAAACTGCATTCCCCATCAGATGGAAGAGGGGGTGTGTGTAGGGAGAACACAATTGAGTCACATCACCCCACACACTTTTGGGAACAGGAGTTGAGTGTGAGGTTTGTCAGGGTGGGGCTGGGGGGCCCTGGCCAGGAAGTGGGGTGCAGGAGGGTGCAGGAGGGTGAGAGGTGCTGGTTGTGCCGGGGGGGGGCTGTTTCCTGGCTGGGGGGGTTGTGGTTCTGGGGGCGGGACCCTCACGCTCAGAGTTTCCATCTGCGGGATGAAGCAATGCCAGCGCTGCTGGGGCTCTGCCCCCAACCCCCCCGGCCTGGGCACGGCCTGCGATCGAATTTCCTTCGGCTTTGCCCTTCTATGGGCAAAAACCCCTTCAGTGGAAGCTTTTGGGCCGGACGTCTGTTCTTGTGCTCTCCCCAACCCCGTGGGCTGTGTGGAAACAAAGCCAGTGCTGGTCCCACGGCAGATGTCATTCCTTGGTTGGCCACCCTGGACTCTGCCAAGTGTGACAGAAACTCAATGGTTTGTAAAGCTCCACCTCCTGGAGTCCTGGGATGGGACCAGATTTTGGGGTTTGTCTCCCAGCAGGAAGCGCCTGCAGGCAAAAATCTGGAGAGCACAGCCCCCTCCTGCCGAACACACATTTTGGGGAGTTTGAGCCAAAAATAAGAAACTTCAACAGGATTGTTTTTGTTCTGACTTGGAGTGTTTGCATTCCTGGGCTCGGGAATCCGTGTTTCCAGTGTGGGGTGCCAGGGATGGCAGCGGGGTGCTCTCCCTGGGACAAGAGTCACGTTCAGCAGCATGTGATGAGCAAAGGGAGATTTTTGGGAGGAGAAATGTCACCCAGAAAGGACGAGGAGCTGGCGCAGGCAGTGTTGTTTTGGGAGAGGAGACCGGGAGCAGGTTCCTCACTCCTCTCCAGGCCCTGAGGCTCCAGATGGACTTCACAGGCTGGTTTAAATGGGGAAGGACAGTCCCACACACTGGATGAGGCTGGAGCATCTCTGGGTCCCCAGGGGTGGGGTAAGAAGTTTTGGGTTCACCTTGTGGTGGAGACTTTTGCTCCTCAGCCACAAAGTGGTGCAGCTGGGGCTGCAATGCTTCTTGCAGCTCCCGAGGTTCTCCCAGCCTGTATCCCTGTGGCTCCCTGCCTAAAGCCCAGGGACCTGTCAGCATGCCAGGATCTTCTCTGGATGTGATGGGGATCCTGAGTTCCAGCAGCGATCTGGGGCAGAGGATCTGGCCCTGGCAGAGATCAGGTTTGGGGGTGTTGAGTGATCTGCTGCCTGTCAGCTCTGAGGATGTTTGAGTCAGCCCCTGGGTGAAGAGCAGGACCAGCAGCCCCCTATGCCCAAGGGCAGGAACATCCTGGACCCTTCCTGGGCAGAGCTATTACTGTGAGCTAAACGCACCATTCTGACCCAGCTTTCCCCCCAGCACAGAGGAAATGCCTGCAGGCTTGCAGGCTCTGGAATGCTCCTCGGCCCCATCTGGCCCACACATGTCCGCTCGGCGCCGTGCCTCAAGGAAAAGCAGGAGGCTTCCCAACATTCCCCAACGTCTCTTGCTGGCCTCGACGCTGGGGCCCTCCAGCTGCTGCCGCCAGCCCCGCACTGTGCCCGCCGTCACCTCGAGGCCACTGACTGCCATCTCTCCACAGGGAATGACATCGTGCTGCGGAAGCTCTCAGAGCTGCAGGCAGGAGAGAAGTGCTGCGTGGTGGGGACACTCTTCAAGGCCATGCAGCTCCAGCCCTCCATCCTGCAGGAGATCAGTGAGGAGGTAATGGGCTCACCCCCTCCTCCTCCTCCTCCACACAGCTCTGGGGGGCTGTGCCAGCTCACCTGAGAGCTCAGCTGAATTTCTATGGCTTCCCTGTGCTCATTGTAGCCAAGGAGCTGGCAAGGATTTGAGCTGGGCTTGTGCCACAGGATGGTGGTCTCTGCCCACCCTGTCCCTGGCTGCCACCTTGGTGCCACCTCTTGGTGCCAGGGTGTGTGTGTGTGTGCGTGTGCCATATGAAATCATGGAAACACGGAATGGCTTGGGTTGGAAGGGACCTTAAAGCTCATCCGTGGGCAGGGACACCTTCCACTATCCCAGGTTGCTCCAAGCCCCATCCATCCTGGCCTTGAACACTTACAGGGATCCAGAGGCAGCCACAGCTTCTCTGGGCAGGCTGTGCCAGGGCCTCACCACCCTCACTGGGAAGTATTCCTTCCCCATATCCAATCTAAACCTGCACTTTGTCCATCTGAAGCTGTTCGTCCCGCTGCTTTCCACCACTCTTGCTCAGTGCTGTTCTTCCAGCCCTTGGAGGGTTTGGATCCAGGGGGGTTGGCAGTCCAGACTCCCTTTCCCTGCCACAGGGGAATGAGGGGGGTGAGGGAGGTGTCAGGGAAGCTCTGCCATCCCCATGTGGGCTTGAGGCCCATCTGCTCCCAGCCAGTTCACATTGGGAAGTTTGAAGTTCCCAGCACCCATCTGAGCCACTTCCTCCTCAGATGGGGCTCGTGTTTGGGACGCTGTAGGGAAGTGCTTAGTGAAACCAGCCCAATCCAGGGGGTTCCAGCTGCCAGGGCCTCCAACTGGGGTGTTGGCTGTGCTGGTCATGGGGGCTGGGGTTGGGAAGGGTCCTTGGGAGCTGCTGGTCCTCCCTGAGGCCGTCAGAGCTGTCCCTGCACCCTCGCAGCACAACCTGGTGCCTCAGCCACCCTTGCCCAAGTACATCCAGCCCTCTGACGAGCTGATCCTGGAGGATGAGCTGCAGCGGATCAAGCTGGAAGGAGCCATTGATGTGCAGAAGCTGGTGACAGGTAAGGGACAGCGGTGGCTCTGTGGTGGCACCCGCCCTGTGGGTGCTGGCCAGGGCTGACTGCCTGCTCTGCCGTAGGGACCATCTTGGCTGTGTACGGCTCCGAGCAGGATGACGGCAGATTCCTGGTGGAGGATCACTGCTTCGCCAGCTTGCCGCCTCCGCTGCCCTGGACCGGGCCCAGCTCTGACCGGTCAGTCAGCAGCAGCAGGAGTGGGGCTGGCACTGTGTCCCTGCTGTGTCCCTGAGCCCCTCGTGCCAAGAGGGCTGGCGGAGGGGACTGTACCCCCTGCCCTGGCTCTCTGAAGCCCTTTGGTTTGGGAGCATGGCTCTGCCTGAGCCTCTCCATCTGTCCAGGTTCGTGTTGCTGGCCTCGGGGCTGGGGCTGGGCAGTGTGAGTGGTGAGGCCCTGCTGAGCACACAGCTGCTGGTGGACGTGGTGACGGGGCAGCTGGGTGCAGAGGGCGAGCAGAGCTGCGCTGCCCACATCACCCGTGTCATTCTGGCTGGGAATCTGCTGAGCCAGAACACACAGAGCCGAGACACCATCAACAAGGTACAGAAAGGAGGGGGCTGCAGCCTCGTGGTGCTCCTAGGGCGCTGCGAGGGTGTGGGGAGGGGGCAGAGGGGGCTCAGGGTTGTCCCTCACTGTCTTCCTGCTCACCCAGGCCAAGTACTTGACCAAGAAGACACAGGCTGCCAGTGTGGAGGCTGTGAAGATGCTGGATGAGATCCTGCTGCAGCTCTGTGTGAGTGCTCAGGGTTGGCTGGTGAATCAGGTTCATTTGGGGGAGGGAGCCTGGGTCCTGAGGCTGGGGAGCAGCCCAGGGTGCAGGATGGCAAAACTCCCTTCCCCAGCACCCAGCTTCCCTTTGAGCACCCCTTTACAGGGAGGCAGCTCACAGCCCAGCTCCAGATCCTTCTCCTGGGATCTGGCCTCCATGGTGAAGGCAAGCAGGGTGTCTTGGGGAAAAGGAGCAGCAGTGACACCAGGGCTTTGCTCTGAGTCCTCTTGGAGGGCACTTTGGCCACCCGGTTGATCCCTGCCCTTCGGACAGACCTCTGTGCCTGTGGACGTGATGCCTGGTGAGTTTGACCCCACCAACTACACGCTGCCGCAGCAGCCCCTGCACCGCTGCATGCTGCCCCTGGCCAGTGCCTACACCACTCTGCGCCTCGTCACCAACCCCTACCAGGCCAACCTGGACGGTGTCAGGTAAACAAACCTGGTGTGCTACCAGCTCTGCTGGCAACTGTCAGTGGCATGGGACCATGGGACGTGTGCCGGCAGGTCCAACATCTAAAGCTCCCCTTCTTTCCCCATAATGTAGGTTTTTGGGGACGTCAGGACAAAACATCAGTGATATCTTCAAATACAGCAGCATGGATGACTACCTGGAGATCCTGGAGTGGACACTGCTGGCAGGACACATCAGCCCCACGGCCCCAGACACTCTGGGTATGGTGACAGCTGGGGGGCTGTTGAAGGGGGGGGCTTTGCCAGGGGCTCCCCCCCTAATTCCCGTCCTCCCCAGGCTGTTACCCGTTCTACAAATCTGACCCATTTATCCTTACCGAGTGCCCTCACGTCTACTTCTGTGGCAATGCGCCCCACTTCCAGTCCAAGCTGCTCCAAGGTGGGTCTCCAAGGTGGGATCCTTGTGGGGGCTGGAAACCCACGCCAGGGGCTGCCGGGGGGCTCCTCTGCCTGACACCCACCTGTGCTTGCAGGGAAGGAGGGGCAGCGGGTGCTGCTGGTGACGGTGCCTGACTTCAGTGCCACGCAGACCGCCTGCCTCGTCAACCTGCGTGACCTCACCTGCCAGCCCATCACCTTCTCCGGCTTTGGGGCTGACAGCGAGGACGGGGACATGGAAGTTGGGCACTGACCACAGGGAGGGCACAAACTCCACAAGCCCCCACCCCTCAAGGTTTCCTGGCACCCACTGCCTTTGTCTGTCCTCTGGGAGGGTGACACAGCTGGGGAAGCACCAGAGGGACAAGATGCTCGTACCAATATAACTTGATTTATTTGTGTAACAAAAACTGTATGGAGGGGAGAAAGGCTGTGCCCGCCTCCATGGGCCCTGCCCAGGAGAGCAGTACCACCCCTGCCACCCCACTGGGACACGGACAGTGGGCTGGCACGGCCCAGCTCCAAGGGATGGGGTGGCACGTCCCTGACAGCACCCAGCTGTTGGCGACAATGCCCGCAGTCCTTGGAAGCAGCAAGGTGAGTGGATGGAGCCCACCTGGAACAGCTGCCTGGGCTCAGGGAAGATGTTGGAAGCGGATGCCGAAGCATCCGACCATGGCTTGAAGCTGAGTGAGGGGTCAAGTGTCCCTAGTCCCCAAAGTTCACGGTGTAGGTTTCGGCCGTGGTGAGGGGCTGCGCTGTCCCTGTGTGCAACTCCCAGCCCTCCGTCTCCGTCACCAGCTCAGTGACCACCTCTGTCTCAGTGTCCATCTCCCAGGTGCCGGCAGTGGGTGGCTCCTGGCTCCAGGGCATGTAGGCCGTGCTGCTGAAGGGGAAGGGCAGGGCTGTGGTGGACGGTGGGGCTGTGGGGCTGCTGGTGGCCGTGGTGGCATTGAGGCGCCGCAGCCGCATCTGCTCCCGCAGCCGCATGCGGTGCCGGAGGCGCATCCGCAGGCGCAGGCGCTCGCGGGGCGTCATGGGCCGGCCGGGCACCACACGGCGGATCGGCCGGTTCCCGTTCATGGCCATGATCTCCCGGATGCGCTTCCAGTTGGAGCGGGACAGGACAAAGTTGCACTGGGTGGCCCCAATGTCGTAGAGGACGTGGCAGGTCTTGACGCTGGGGTTGTAGCCCTCGGCCCGTGCCGACACACGGTACTCGCCTGGGTTCAGGATGCGCCAGTAGTCCCCGCCGCTGGCTGCGGGTACAGAGGGCAGCGGGGTGGGATGGAGGTGGTGCGGGGCTGCCAGCACCCTGCCAGCACCTCACGGTACCTACCTGTCCTGACGTTGTGGTTGATGCCCCCCACCACAATGGTGGCGTTGGCAATGGGTTCTCCCTGCTGGTCCGTCACCACGCCCTTGATTCCCCGATGGATCTGGGTGAGGAAGGGGATGAGTGGAACTGTCTGGAACAGGTGGGGCAGCTGTGGCCATGTCCCAGTACACACCTGCTCCATGAAGGTGAGCAGAGACTCCTTGTTGTTCTCCCACTCTTGCTGCAGCTCACTCTCATGGGGGAACTTGTCACAGCCCAGGTAAATGGAGAGCTCCAGGCAGTTGGTATGCAGGTAGCTGAAGTCATTCATACCTGCAAGACCACAGACACGCCCACCCAGCCGCTTGCTCACCTGCTGGTGGCTGGGTTATGGGGCAGCCATGCCACTGGCCCCAACTTACTGCCAGCCCGGGGGTGCCACTTGGCACCCTGTACGATGCCCATGGCATCAGTCATGTCCTGTGTGTGGCAGCCCCCGCGGAAGGTCTCAGTCATGGTGAGGTGTGCTGAGGCATAGGAGATGGCAAGCCAGCGGAACACGGCATGGTCAGGTGTCTCCTGCAGCTCAGAGTGCTCATCCTCATAGTCCAGTGGACGAGGGGCAGCTGCTGGCGTTGGGGGGCTGGGCCGGAGTGTGTCAAAGGGGAAGGACACCAGCTTCTCCCCACCCTGCAGGTTGGCTCCCAGTACGAAGGGGTTCTTGTCCATCCACGCCATGACAGCCCGTGTCTCCACTGCCACCTGTGAGGCGGGCACAGGGCATGAGGTGTCACCCCATGCCACGCTCTCCCCGCCCCTGTGCCTTGTGCCGCACTCACCGCCGCATCCTCGGACAGGTAGTGCTCCGGGATGGGGATGTGGTGGTTGGGGAACTGGTGGGGCACCAGCCGCCTCTCCTCAGCTGCCCACAGCGCTGAGGCCAGGTCAGGGAAGTTCTCAAAGAGGTCAAAGCCTTCCTCTGTCCAATGGCCCAGTGCCCAGTTGCCCAGTTCGGAGCCCTGCGGGCAGCCCAGGACACTGGTGAGTCCAGGGGGGCTGCATCCCACCACCTATGTCCCATCCCACCATTCTAAGTCCTGTCCCCTGCCCCACTGTCCAGTCCCACCACCCTGCCATCCCATCCCATCCTATCCTATCCTATCCTATCCTATCCTATCCTATCCTATCCTATCCTATCCTATCCTATCCTATCCTATCCTATCCTATCCTATCCTATCCTGTCCTATCCTGTCCTATCCTGTCCTATCCTGTCCTGTCCTGTCCTGTCCTGTCCTGTCCTGTCCTGTCCTATCCCACCGCTCCCAGCCCCATCCCCTTCTCTGACATCTCAGGTGCCCAGCTTGGAGCCCTGCAGCCAGCCCAGGGCAGTGGTAAACTGTGAGGAGGGGGCTGCATCCCACTACTTTGCCGTCCCATCCCAGTGCCCCACAGCCCATCCCAGCACCCCACATCCTACCCCACTGCTCCACTGTCCTCTCTCACTGCCTCACGGCACATCCCACCCCGCCACCCCCTCACCGCCTCGTGGGCCAGCTCGTAGCCATCGGGGTTGAGGGACGGGACGAGGTGGATGCGGGTGTCAGTGACCAGGCCCCGCACGCGGGGATTCCCATCCTGGTACTCCTTGCACAGGAACTGCATCAGCAGCAGCAGCAGCTCCCGGCCCAGCGCCTCGTTCCCGTGCAGCCCCGCCGTGTACCGGAACTCGGGCTCACCTGACGGGGGGGCCGAGCAGCGTCAGCAAACTCCGGGGACCATGGCTGGGGGCCCCCAATTGCGCACACCTCTCTCACCCGTCTCGTGCTCGCCCGGGTTGTCAGAAACCTCCATGGCGTAGATCTTCAGCCCCCGCGAGCTCTTGCCAATGTTGTAGATGCGGGTGATGGTGGGACACTCCTCATTCACCACCTTCATCAGCTGCAGGGTGGGGAAAGATGGGGACAGTGCCTGGGGGGGAGAGCCCACGCCCTGCAGAGAACCCCACCGCCATGGTGGATCCCACCCTACAGAGATGCCCACCACCATGGAAGTGCCCACAACCACAGAGAATGCCATACCCCAAAGGCATGCCCTCCACCACAGAGGTGTCCACTCCTCACAGAGGATCCCACCCCACAGAGAATCCCACCACCATGGGAGATCCCATCCCCCATAAAGCTGCTCATCCCCAAGGAGGTGCCCACCCACCTGGAGGGTCCAACCCACTTCCCCCAAGGATCTCACCACCATGAAAGATCCCACAACCCAAGGTGTTCCATCCCCCACAGAGGTTCCCACCCCATGCCGGATCTGCCCCCCAGCAGTGCCCACCTGCCTCATGTCCTTGTAGGAGTGGTGTCGGAAGTCCAGGTTATCCGTGGAGGTCACCTCATTCTGCTGGGTGTAGTAGCTGCTGACAGCTGTGGAGGACACAGGGACACAGTAGCGGGGGATGGCAGGAGAAATCCCACCCCCCATGGCCCCCAGGCTACTTCGGGGTGACTGTTACCAGACAGGGGGCACCCCAGGACCTCGAGGCGCAGGCAGAGGCTCCCATTCCAGCGCTGGGGGTAGATGCGGATGTATCGGGCCACCACTGGCTCAGGGAACTCACTCAGCACTGGTGTGTCCTTGTCCACATTACCATAAAACATCTGCCGAGGAGGGAGAGATGTACCCAAGAGGGTCCCTGTTGTTCCCATGTCACCCGTCCAGAACCGGTCCCCACCATCTCCTCGTAGCCATTGCTGTACATCACCCAGTGCTGGCTGTCGTTGCTGAAGCCCACGTAGAAGCTGGTGACAAAGTCATCACTGTGGGAGGACAGGGACAGGTTGGGACAGGGGTCCCCACGCTGCTCCCCATGCCCCATGTCCCTGGCTCCAGCCCCATATCCCCATACTGGATTTGGGAGTCGCGCCCCTGGGTGATGACGCCAGTGAACATGGTGATGCGGCGGGTGTCCACCTCGAGCCAGTGTGCCCGGCTGTCATCCTCGGCACACCACGCCCCATCAAAGAAATCGTCCTCGTTGGTGCCCGCCTGAGGAGCAGTGAGTGGGATGTGGGTGGGGGTGTCACCGTGACCCGGGGGGTGGGCACAGGGGGTGACCCTCACCTGCATGTTGAGACGGCCGCGCTGGGCACCCAGCCCGTGGCGCAACATGGAGGAAGCCAGGATCTGGTCATCGTCGATTCGGTGAGACTCCAGCCCGATTGGGGGACACCCTGGGGACAGCAGCGGGTAGGGGGTGATCGGCTTCCCCCCCCCAGCAGGGTGTCCCTGTCACCCCAGGAATGGAGACACTCACTTTTCTTCTCTGCCGGAGGGGTCCATTCCTCCTCATCTGGATCCCACTTCTTTCCTCCTGGTTTTTTGGGTTTTCCTGGGAATGGAAAAGGCTCAATGAGGGGGCAGGGATGGGGACAGGTGTGAGGGGACAGAGATGGGGGTTGGCACTCACCTTTGCGCTCCTGGCCCTTCTTCTCCACCCAGCTCTCTTCCTCCTCGTCTTCCTCTTTCTTGGGCTTCACTGTTGGCGAGGTGATACCCACCCCAGGGACGTGACACCAGTCCCAGGAACGTGCCACCCACCCCAATAATGTGCCACTGCTGCTGGGGGTGTGACACCCACCCTGGGAACATGCCCCCTGCCTGGGGATGTGACACCCGCCATGCAGACATGTCACTCACCCCAGGGATATGCCACCATCCCTGAAGACGTGACACCCACCCTGGTAATGTGACATCCACCCCAGGGTGGTGACACTCACGCTGCAGATATGTCACCTATCCCAGGGACACACCACTGACCCTGGGACATGTGACCCACTCTGGTGGTGGGCCACCCACCGTGGGGATTTGACACCCCCCATGGGAATGGAACACCCAGCCCAGGGACAGGCCACCCTCCCTGTGGCTCTGCCATCGACCCTGGGCCACACACGCCCACCCATAGGAACGTGTCGCCCCTGTCGAGCCCTGCCCACCCCGCCCAGCCCCCTCCACTCCCTCTCACAGGGTCTGATTTTCTCCTCGTCCGTCTCCATCCCGTCCTCTTTGTCTGGGTGTTCATGCGGCTTTGGCAGGGGGGGCAGCCCGTAGGTCCCTGGGGGGCAGAGGGTGGGGGGCTGGGACAACCTTCTGGAGGTGGGAGGGGCAGGGATGATGGGGGGTCCTGGGGTGCCTTGTCCCTCCCAGTTCATCACTCACAGTCATCGTAGTCCGGTGGCTTGAAGCCCTCGCCATAGTCCCCTTCTGTCACCGGGCCGGGCATGGGGGGCTGCGGGAGGGGCTGGAGGGGCGGCCGCAGGGGAGGCTCCTCAGGCTCTGCTTGGGGGAGGGGGAGGAAGGAGCAGTGCTGGAGATGGGGAGGCAATGAGGGTCCCCATGTCCCTGCAGGGTGCCCCATGTCCCCTATGGGATCCCTATGGGATCAGCATGCCCCTCTGGAACCCACATTTCCCTTTGGGTTTCCCATGTACCGTGAGGTCCCCATGTCCCCCACTGGACCCCTCTATATCCCAGTGGGATGCCCATGCCCCCAAGAGATCCCCACACCCCTATATGGTCCCCACAGCCCTACAAGGTGCCTGCACCCCTTATGCTGTCCCCATACCCACCCCAGCTCCAGGCTGCCCCAAAATGCTGCTTCCCTGGGTTCCCAAGGCTGGGGACTGTCCCCCAACCTCAACCTGAGCAGTGACAGCCCCCCATGTCCCCATCCTCCCACATACGTGTCTCCTCAGGCTGGGGCCAGACCCGCTCAGGTCTCCTCCTGCTGGGCGGCTTGGGGGGCTTCTGCTGCCGCCGGATGTACTCGACTGGGGGCACAGAGGGTGGCACTGGCTTTATGGCGAGAGGCAGGGACACCCCCTCCATCCCTCCCCGCAGGCCAGGGGGCCCCAGTGGCCCCCCACCTACACCCCAGCACCGTACAGTCCTCATAGTCCTCCCGCTCCAGCTGCTCGTTGTAGTCCAGAGTTGGGGGCTCCGGCTCCTCAGGGACCTCTGTGGAGAAGGGACACATGGAGAGGCACAGGGGTGCAGGAAGGGGACAACAAGGAGCAGGGAGGTGGCACTTGAGAATAGGAGGGAGGCCCTGAGGTAAGGGTGGCAGCCCTGGGGCACACAGGAGGTGACGCTTGGGAGCAGGGAGGTAGTCCCAGTGCAGTGGGGTGCAGGGAAGTGACACCAAGGAGGAGGGAGGTGCCCTGGCGTGCAAAGTGATGGCATCGGGATGCAGGGAGATGGTGCTGGGACACAGGAAGGTGACACAGGGGTGCAGGAAGGTGGCGTTGAGGAACAAGGAGGTGGCCCATGTTGCAGGAGCATGGCCCTGGGGAGCCTGGACATGGCATTGGGGTGCAGGGAGGTGACATTTGTGGACAGGGAGGTGGCCCCAAGACACAAGGAGATAACCCCAGGGTACAGAGGGGTGACCCTGGCTTGCAGAGGAGTGTCCCCAACACATAGGGTGGTGGCCCTGGGAGCTGGGCACTCACCTGGCTGGGGCTCAGGGTTCCAGTCCTCCCGGCCCAGCCCCCAGCGCTCATTCGTCTCTTCCAGCTCTCCTGGGAACAGGGACAGAGCAAGGGGCTGGTGTGGCCTCCCCAGGCCCCTGTCCTGGCCCTCCCTAGCCCCACAGTGGGAAGAAAATCCCACGGGAAGGAAAGCTGGGGGGGCAGAGAGGGGAAACCCCAGGGCACAAAGCCCAGCCAGCTGTAGGGTGCCACCAGGGCAGCTGAGCAGGATGTGGGGTGATGCTCTGCTGTGCTGAGACCTCCCATGCCAACCCCGCTAGTAGCAAGATGGGTGTCCCCAAAACTCACCTCGGATACCTCCATCCTCCTCCTCCTCCTCGTAGTGTGAAGGCTCCAGGAACTCAGGTGTCTCTTCATCCTCCTTGCCCTGTGAGGGCAGCAGGGTAGTGGGGGATTCAGTGGTGGGGCTTGGTGGCACTGGTGGCTTCTTGCCAGAGGGTTTGGTGGCCTTGAGTGGCTTCTCCTTGGGCTTTTTGGAGCCTTTTGGGGGTTTTTCAGAGCCTTTTGGAGGCTTTCCAGAGCCTTTTGGGGGTTTTTCAGAGCCTTTTGGAGGTTTTCCAGAGCCTTTTGGGGGTTTTTCAGAGCCTTTCGGTGGCTTCTCCTTGGATTTCTTGGGGGGTTTGTTCTTGCCCCGGTCCTTGTCCTTGACCTTGTCCTTATCCTTCTTGGGGCCCCGCGGTCTCTCCTTGGGCTTCTTGGGGGTTTTTTCCTTCTTCCCCTTCCTGGGTTTCTCAGGCTCCGTCAGCGACCCTGGAGAGCCTGAGGGGACAGGAGCGGGGGGGCGGCCACGCCGAGGCAGGGTGAGTGTGGCGGGGCCGGGCTGGGGAGTCCCCCCCGTCCCGCCACCCCCGTTCCCCGAGGGATCCTGGTGCCGATCGCTCACCGGTGCCGGTGGCGGTGCCGGTGCCGATGCCGCGGTCGGTGCCGAAGCCCAGCTCAATACCGTCCCCGTCCCGGTCCCCGCCGTCCCCGGGTCCAAGGAAGCCCCGCAGAAACTCCTCGATCTCGGCGTCGGTGAGGGCGGGGGGGCTCGGGGCTGCCCCCGGTGCCGGTACCGGCAGCAGCGGCAGCAGCGCGGCCGTCAGCAGGAGGCAGGAGCGGGGCGGCCCCGTCGGGACCATCGCGCTCCGCACCGGCCCCGCTCCCCGAGTGCCCCGAGAGCCCCGGACGGGCGGGCTGGGGGCGGTGCTGCGGCCGGGGGCGGGATCCGCTCGGCACCGGGGTGGCACTGGCGCTTAACGGGACCGGGATGGCGCTTAACGGGACGGGCACCGACACTGTCACTGTCGCCGGCCCGGTATTGGCACCGCACCGGGGCCGGGAGTGCCGGGAACCCGCGGGACTGGCGGGACTGGCACCGGGACTGGCACCGGCACTGCCGGGGACCCGCGCTGCGCTGGCACCGGGACTGGCACCGGCACTGCCGGGGACCCGCGCTGCGCTGGCACCGGGACTGCCTGAGACTGGTACCGAGCCCACCCTGGCGCTGTGCGGGGCCTGGATCGCAGGGCCTGGCCCTGCATCGGCGCTCGCACGGTGTGGGGACCAGCACGACGCTGGCACCGGCTCTGTGCCACCACACCAGCCCCACGTGCCGGGTAGGGGCAGGGCTGGCACCGGGCCGGGCGCTGGCGCTGCGCCCGCAGCAGCGGCACCGACACCGCGCTCCCAGCACGGCACACGCCTGTCCCCCCGAACCCCGGCACCCCTGTAACCCCCGGCATCCCCTGTATACCCCGAACCCTGGCACCCTTGTACCCCCTTGTACCCCCAGCATCCCCTGTCCCCCCGCGGGTGCTGCACACGCAGGCACAGGGTCCCACACCCCAGCGCTGCGCCTGCACGGGGACGGGGCACACACCCAGTGCATCCGTGACAGTGCAGGCACAGTGTCCCCATCGCCAGGAGCAGCACAGGGACACGCTGCACGTGTTGGGACCCCGAATGTGGGACATGCACAGCACATGCACACAGAACCCACACACGGAACAGGCACTGCACATGAGATCCCACACACGTGTGGCAGTGCCTCGGGCTCCCTGAACTCGCACCGCACACGCAGGAAGCACCCACAGGGGATGCAGTGCACACACTGCACACGCATTACACATACGTAACCCCCCCGAGCCTCCTGCTCGCAGGGTTGAGGTTCAGGCGGGGTGCTGGGGGGTGCAGGGGGTGATGCTGGTGGGTGCACTGGGTGCCCCCCACCCGCCCGGGCCCTGCAGGCTCCCTGGGCCGCGGTGGCGGCAGGGCCACGTGGCAGCTCAGGCCGCCCACCATCGTCACATGCGTGACCCCCCCTCGTCACACGCGTGGCCCCCCCAGCCGTGACTCACTGTCCAGCAATGCTGGGGCCTGCCAGGAGCTGGGGGGCCCCACCTGCACCTCCCAGTGCCTCCCAGTGCAACCCAGTGAGCCTCTGCTGCAGCCCCTACTCCACCTCATGCAGCCCCAGGAATGCCCCCCATACCAGTTCCACTCCCACTCCAGCCTCCCCAGCCTGTTATGGCTCCCCCAGTACAGCCCCGAGTACAATACCCCTCCCTCCCCCCACTACAGTCTTCCCCCAGTACAGCTCTCCCGTTGCCAGTACAAATCCCCCCACCAGTAACAGCTCCCAGTATCCTTCCCCCAGTCCCAACCCCATACAGACCACGCAGTACAGGCCCCCCCACTACAGCCCCCTTCCAGTTCAGCCCCACCCCCATAGAGTCCACCCACCACAGCTCCCAGTTCAGTCTTCAACACCCAGTATAGTCCCCCCTTCCCAGTACAGATTCCACCCCCCCGGACCCCCAGAGCTGCCCCATCCCCTGGCAAGGGGGCAGAGGCCTGGGACCCCCAGAGGGAATGGCCCATAGGTGGCACTGGCGGGGTGCGGGTCCTGAGAGGGGTGAGTGGTCCTGGAAAAGGGAGGTCCCAGTAGGATGGGGTAGGGTGTCATCAGGGTGGACGGGTCCCATGAGGGTCCCAGTGGGATGGGGATCCCAGAGCGGGCCCAGGAGGATGGGGTGGGGGGTCCCCTGAGAGTGTGGTGGTCCAGCAGCACTGAGGGGGGCTTCAGGAGCGGGGGGCTCCTTAGGAGGGTCCCCAGAATGGCAGGGGGGTCCGGTAGTGTGAAGAGGGATCCCAGTGGCGGGGACGGGGGGGTCCAATGAAGATGTGGAGGCAGGAGCGGTGTCCCATGAAGAAGGGGACCCCAGGAAGGTGGGAATCCCAGGGCTCAGTGACCCCCCACAGTGCGAGAGGCCCCCCCGGCGAGGCCCAGCCCTGGCTCCCCTCCCCCCCCCCACTCCCCACCCCCCACTCCCCACCCCTCACTCCCCACCCCCTCACTCCCCACCCTCGTCCCACCCTTTCCTGCGCCTGAGTCACTCCCGGCGCCTTCCGGGTGTTGGGGCGTCCCTCGGTCCTGCTCGGTCGCAGCCTCGGACGGAGCCAGGCGCTGTCGGGGCATCTCTCGGGGGTCCGTCCGTCCATCGGGGGTCCGTCCGTCTGTCCCTCGGGGCGGGGGGGGCGCTGTCGGGTTGTCCGTCTGTCCGTCATGGGATGTACTCCTCGCGGGTCTCTGTCCCGGGGGCATCCCACCCCCGCGGGGTCCGTCTGTCCATCCAGGTGTCTGGCTGTACATCAGGACACCTCTGGCTGTTGGGGTGTCTGTCCTTTTTCCTGGGTGTCCATTTATTGGGTTGTTTGTCTTTGGGAGTCTCCCCCTATCCATAGGGGCCTCCATCTGTACGTAGGGGTGTCTGTCCGTCCTCTGGATGTCTGTCTGTCGATTGGGGTGTCCATCTACCTCATGTGGTGTCCATATGTGCGTTGGAGTGTCCCTCTGTCCTTCTGGGTGTCCATCTGGGCATCCAGTTGCCCTTCTGGATGTCTGTTGGCATGTCTGTCTGTCAGGGCGTCCACTTGTCCTTCTGGGATTCTGTTGGGGCATCCGTCTGTCCTTCTGGGTATGAATCTGTCTCTTGGGGTGTCCTTGAGCTCCTTCCTGGCTCTCCATCCTTTGCAACCATCTCATGGTGTCCCCCTGTCCACAGGTCCCTCTGTCCATCCATCCATCCACCCACAGGTCCACCCATCCATCTGTCCCCACTGTCCCAAGGCCATGTACACTGCACTGCCCAAAAGGTACCTTCTGCCCATTCTCCCCAGCCCTCTGATTGCTCCCATCTGACCCTGCCCGCTGCCCCACAGTGGTTCCCCCTTTGGCCCCCGTGCCACCTCCCTGGGGCTGCACATCTGGCGGGTGGAGCAGCTGCGGCCAGTGGAGGTCCCCGAGGCCACCCTGGGCGTTTTCTTCTCGGGGGACGCGTACCTGGTGCTGCACAACGGGCCGGAGGAGCAGTCCCACCTCCACCTGTGGATGGGTGAGCAGCGGGGCATGGAGGGGTTGGGTAATGGCCCGGGGGCAGGCGGGGTCAGGTGCTCACCTGGCTCCCGCAGGCCGGGACTCCTCGCAGGACGAGCGAGGTGCCTGCGCGCTCCTCTCCACCCAGCTGGGCTCGCTGCTGGGCGAGCGCCCCGTCACCCACCGCGAGGTGCAGGGCAACGAGTCCGACCTCTTCATGGACTACTTCCCCCGCGGCCTCACCTACCAGGTATGGGGGTCCCCCAGGGAGCTCGGGATGCTCCCAGTACTCAGCATTCCGACCAGGCTCTCCGCACCCTCAGCTCTCTGCTTCATCTTCGCTGAGCATTATGAACCTCCCCTGGGGTGCTGGGCGCCCCCAGAAGGTGCTCAGCATCCCTGATGGGTGCTCAGGTCCAGTTCTGGTCAACACCACTGGATGCCGGGCACCCCACCGAGTGCTCAGCACCTCGGCTGATCGGTATCCGTGCTGGTGCTGAGCCCCTCCCCTGTGCCGGCAGGAGGGCGGCGTGGCCTCGGCGTTTAAGCGTGCCCGCCCCAGCGCCGGCCCCGGCCCCGAACCCAAACTATACCAAGTGAAGGGCAAGAGGAAGATCCGGGCGAGCCAGCGGGAGCCGTCCTGGGCCAGCTTCAACACTGGCGACTGCTTCCTGCTCGACCTGGGACAGGTGGGTGGAGGGCACCTGTCCCTACTGTCCACTCCCTGTCCCCGCTGTTGCCATCCCTGGCCCCCAGACCCTTCTCACCAGGTGTGAGGCAAAGTGCAACGTCCTGTGTGCTCCTTCCTCTGGCCTCTGGGGTGTCCATCAGCTCAGTGGCATGTCCCTCTTTGTTGGGGCACCTGCCCCCCCATAGGACTGGCTGCTTGTCCTCCTCTTGGGCTGTCTGTCTTTCCAGTGCCACTGGGGCATTTCCCTATCCACAGGGATGCTGCATGGTTGGGGTGTCCATCCGTCTTCCCATCGTGGCATCTTCCTGGACCAGCTTCAACCCCAGTGGCTGCCCTATCCCCAGCCTGGGCGAGGTGGGTTGAGGGCCACCATGGCGCAGTTCCATCACCACTGTCCCCTTCCCTGCCCCCAGACCCTCTTCGTCTGGTATGGGGCCCGGAGCAATGTCCTGGAGCGCAGCAGGGCTCAGGAGCTGGCTGCTGCCATCCGGGACAGCGAGCGGGGTGGCAAAGCACACCTGGAGATCGTGGCTGACGGCGAGGAGCCACCTGAGATGGTCCAGGTATGTTCCCACTGGGCAGAGAGGGGCACCTGGGTGTCCCTGGGGTGGCTCTATGACCCTCCCATCTCATCCCCCGGCAGGTGCTGGGCCCCAAGCCCCCCTTGCAGGAGGGCAGCCCTGAGGAGGACATGGTGGCTGACCAGACCAACACAGGGGCAGCCATCCTCTACAAGGCAAGGACACGGTGGGACACCATGATGGCACCAGGGCTGGGCATGCCTAAGTGTCACCATGGTGGCCACAGGGGTGGAGATGGTCAGGGGCCCCACGGTGGTTCCAGGGCTGGCATGGCCAGGGAACAGTGCTGGGCAACATGGGGGGACACCATGGTGGCCCCAGGGAACACATGGGGCTGGGCACAGCCAGGGGACACTATGGTGGCCCCCAGGAACACAGAGGTTGGACATGGCTCAGGGACACTCTGGTGACCCTTAGGAAAGCCACATGGAGCAGAGCATGGGCAGGGGACACTGCAATGGCCCCAGGGGACACATGGGGCTGGGCCTGGCCAGGGGACACTGCAATGGCCCACACATGAGGCTGGGCATGGCCAGGGGACACCACAGGGGCCCTGGAGCAGGTGGGAATGGGGAATGCCAGAGTGGCTGGGTAGGAGGGCGAGGACACAGGGCTGGAGAGGCCCCAGGTGATCCTGCAGTGACATCCCCTCCATGGGCAGGTGTCGGACGCAACAGGGCGCATGGACCTGACCCAGGTGGCCACCAGCAGCCCTTTCAGCCAGAGCCTGCTCTGCCCTGACGACTGCTTCGTGCTGGACAACGGCGCTGGCGGGATGGTCTTCGTCTGGAAAGGTGCCCAGGGATGGGGACACAGGGTGACACGGAGACAGAGACTGTCCCCAGAGCAGCTCTGACACCCGCCTCTGCAGGGCGCAAGGCCAACGAGCAGGAGCGCCAGGCAGCTCTGAGGGTGGCTGAGGAGGTGATCGCCCGCATGGGCCACCCGCCCCAGACACAGGTGGGTGCAGGGGGTGAGGGGTGCCCGGGGCTGGGATGGGAGGCATCACCCCGTCCCCATCCCTGTCCCCTCCCTGTCCCTGTAGGTAGAAATCCTGCCTCAGGGCCGTGAGACACCCTTCTTCAAGCAGTTCTTTGCCAGCTGGAAATGAGCAGCAGGTGCCCACGGGGCAGTGCCTGGCCCAGGGTGTGACCAGGCTTGTGCCAGCTCCCAGCAGTTTCTGCACTCTGTCCAGCTGTCCCTGTCACCGTGTCATCCCTGTCCCTGTGCCCATCCCATCCCCATGCTGTTGGCATTCACATCCTTGTGCATCACAGCCCTGATATCCCATACCAAGCCCATGCCGTCTTTACTGCCATGATATCCCTGTGCCTTTGCCCACACTGTGCCTATGCCAGGCCCATCTCCATGCCATCCCCAAGCCCACATCATCCCTAGCTCTATGCCGTTCCTATGCCCACACCATCCCCAAGCCTGTGTCATGCCTGCCCTGTGCCTGGCAATGCCCTGTCATTCCTGTGCCTTTGTCCACCCCATGCCCACATCATCCCTATCCATCCCTTTGCCCTTCTCATGCCCATGGCACTTCCTTCCCCATTCCCGTGCCCACCCTGTGCCATGCCCATGCCATGTCCTTTTTGCGACAAGCCCATCCCCGTGCCATCCCAGTCTCACCATACCCAAACCCACGTCATCCCTGCCCTGTGCCATCCCACCATCCCAGTTTGTTTGCCCACCCAATGCTTATCTCCATCCCCATCCCTACATCACCCAAGCCCATGCCATGCCCACAAGACACCTCCCCCTGACGCTGCAGCCACAGCTCTGCCACCTGCGTGCCCTCATTGCCTTCTTGCTGTGCCTGTGCCACACCGTGCCCACGCTGCCCCTGCGCCCAGGTCCTGGTGAATAAAGGGACAGTGCCATGTCCTGATGGGTGTGGTACCAGTCCCGGGGATGGGGAGACATGCAGGGACTCAGGACAGGGCAATGGCAGTGCGGGGGATGAAGTGTCTCCAGCATCCTGGTGTGATGCCACCCCACATGGCACCCTGCAGGGCCACCCGTGTCACCAGGGCACTAGTGCTCTGCCTCATGGGGTGATGCCCATGTCCCCAGGTCCTTGTGTGAGCACCTGACCCCGTGTGTTTGGGAAGGGTGGGCACCCATCTGGCTGCCACCGTGGGTCCCCCATGTCCCCAGATCCCTCATGTCTCCAAATCTCCACTGTACCTCCATGTCCACACCGTCGCTGTCCCACCCGCCCCCAATATCCCCAGCATTCTCAAACCACCAGTGCCACCAGCCACACCCCCAAAGCCCCTCTCCAGCCTGGGGCCACCCAGACCCCAGGACCCCAACCACTGCAGGCTGCTTCCTCCCTCATTACACCCAGATAATTAGTGTTGAGATTAATTATGTGCCCAGTTACCCCTCTCTTGGCCCCTGCTAATGACAGCCTGGTGTGATAACGTCTGGCATTACGGACACCAAACCCCTGGCATTCCTCTCCCATTCCCACCCGGATCCTGCCACATCCATCACCAAAGAAAAGCCCTTTTATTGTAGCTGGGGAAGGCCCGGGGGGAGCAAGGAGAAAAAGGAGCTCGGGGGAGGGACTCGGAGAGGGCACCATGTCCCCCACACCCGTGGAAGGGGTGGGTGAGCTGGGGCCCCCCGACGCCCCAACCCTGTTCTCTCCTTCTATTCCTAAAGGGACATCAAGGCGGGAAACTCCGTGTGGGGGAGGGGCTGGGCTTTTCCTTGTTCACAGTGAGTTTGGGGGGTGGGGAGGGGGGTCCCACGCGCTTGGCCGGGCTGGATCTGCGCTGCAGGGAAGGTTATTCAATCCCAATTTAAATCCTCAGAGCACATTTGCGGCAAGGGAAGGGAACAGTGGGGAGAGCAAGGAGGAAAACACAGGGTGACGTGACGAGATCAGTGTGCTCGGGGTGGTGGGGAACAGAGCCAGGATTCACCTCTCCAGGTCATGTCAGACCCTGTAGGATTCTACAATTATTCTGATGAACTTTTCCAATGAAATAAAATTGGGAAAGTGGCTTCTCCAGCGTGGCTGTGGCAGGTCCAAGGTCACGGGATGGGAGGGAGCACAAGGGGGAGGTAATTTGTTCCCTGAAAATTCCTCTGAGGGATTTGTCACGCCCTCCTTCCCACTCCAAAGCCGAGGGAGGAGAGGGAGACCAGCACTGTGGGCTCAGGGTGGGATGGGACCCTTCCTTCACCCACCCAAGGGCAGCTATGGGGGATGGGGGGCAGCGCCTGGGGGGGCCCCACTGCCGAGGGACTGGGAATGGCACTTCACTGAGAGAGAGAAAGAAACAGAGAAGAAGAAAAAGCCACGTGTCGTTTGGAAGAATCAGGCAGGAGCTGAGTGGTCTCGGAGGTCTGGAGCAGTCCCAGGGGTCTGGAGCCCCCCATCAGCCCCTCCACCAGTCCCCCTACTCTATCAGTTCCACGTAGTTGGCGGGGAACATGCCAAAGTGGCCGTCGGGGCCGTAGCCACGCCACCAGCCCTCATCGATCATCTCGATGTTGGTGATGATATTCTCAGGATCAAAGGAGATCTCGGTGTCATCCGCTGGAATGGGACAGAGAGAGGGGAGGGGGGTCAGACCAGCAGAACTACCCCAGCTCTGGGGTTCCCAAGGCAGGAGGGATGTGGAGCTGCTGGAACGAGTCCAGAGGAGGCCATGGAGCTGCTCCAAGGGCTGGAGCTCTGGAGACAAGCTGGGAAAGTTGGGAATGTCCAGCCTGGAGAAGAGAAGCTCCAGGGAGACCTTGGAGCCCCTTCCAGTGTCTAAAGGGGCTCCAAGAGAGCTGGAGAGGGACTTTGGAGGGACAGGACAAGGGGAATGGCTCTGTGGGTCTCACCAGCCTGGTAGTCATAGAGTGCCCGGGCACAGAGCCCCTTCCCCACCAGGTCCAGGGGCTCCTGGTACTCCACCCTGTAGTCGTATTTGGCATCGTCAACTTGTTCCTTCAGGAAGGAGAGGAGAGCAGGAATTACCAGGACAACAGTGGGAGGGAAAACAACAATGTCCAATGCCCAGAAATGTCCATAAGCCCCCTGAGGCTTGGAGACCTGCATGCTGGAGGTCTCAGGTGCCCTCTGGAATAAAACGTGGGCCCCAGGTAAGTTGTGCCATGGGTCTGCCACAGCATCCAGGAGATACAGGAGCAAACCAGCTCTTAGCCAAAGAGCCAAGGTGACCATGTCTCCACCTGGCTCAACACCCATCCCTGTCCCTTGGGAGCTCATCCCATTGGGAACACCAGAGACCAGTGGCAGACAACCCCTCTGATCCCTTGGGATCCCTGCTGCAGACAGAGCTCATCCCCCAACAGATAAGCTCCAGCTTCTGAAACGTTTCTGCCAGAACCTGAGCTGGCTGTGGTTTGCTTTCCTCAGGAAAGGCTGAGGGAATCATTGAGCCCATCTCCCCTGGAATCCTTTGGAGCCTGCTGGATGCTTCCAGACAATTCCAGAATGAGAAAATGTTTGGAATGCTGATGGTTTGGTGAGCAGGGAAGAAACCAAAGGGGCCCCACGTCTCTGAGGGCAACACGGCAGCACAGCACAACCCTGCCATGAGCCACTGGAGAATCCCAGAGCACACCGGGAATAGCTGGGATTGCCAGCTCCACTGGGTTAAGATGGGCAGAAAAGCAGGAGGAGGAGAAAGGGCTTTGGAAGAGGCTGATGGATCCTCTCCCCTCACTGGTTCTGGGATGTGGCACTGACAGATGGGGTGCAGGATGGGTGCCAGGGACTCAGTACCAGTGTCTCCCACTGGCAGCACTGGGAAGGGACAGAGCTGCACCCCTTTGCTACGTGGGTGCATCCTGAGTACATCTGGGCTATGGGGTTTCTCTGTTTCCTACAATTTTAGCCCAGAAAAGTGTTCCAGGTTCATCCTAAGGATGGAACAAGCCACTCTCTCCCACGCAGATCTGGCCCCGACAGGGTCCCCTTCCCCCCAAATTCACCTGGGGCGGCTCCTCATAGATGGCCGAGGGCTCTGGAGGCTCCTCATACAGATTTTCTTCCATGTGGGACCCTGGGATGCCAGAATTGTATCCAGAGTCTCGTCCTGAGGAGAAACAAGGGATCTATCACCAAAACCATGCCCTGTCCCCTCATGGGCTCCTGCCCAGGCTGGAGTGACACCACATTCCTGCAATGAGCTGGGTGTCCCCCAGGTGTCCTGTCCAGCTGGGGGACGGAGCACACACAGACCATGGGATGGAGCAGACAGGGGTTTAGGGAGCAATGAAAAGGACAAAGGAGAGACCTATCTCTGATAGGGAAGGGATAAACTCGCTCAAGATGAAAATATTCCTGTGGAGGGGAAGGGCTGGAGTGGAGGTCCTGGCCAAGAGCAGCATCTAGTGGTGACAGCGGCCTGGGGACATCAGAGCTGGACCCCAGCCCCAGTACATCCCTGGTCCACAGATTGTCCCTGGTCTCCACCTTGTCCCTGGCCCCTTCCTTGTCCCTGGCCCTCACCTCACCCGTGGCCCTCAGTTCATCCCTGGTCCCTACTTTGTTGTCCCTAAACCCCACCTCATCCCTGGCTCCCACCATGTCCCTGCCCACGGCAGGGGAGGTGGAACCAGATGGTCTCTCAGATCCCTTCCAAGACAAACCAATCTGTGATTCAATGATTCAGGGACAAGGCCAGCCCACGGTGCCACCTACAGCACATGGGGAGACTTCTGGCCACAGCCAGCCCTTCTCTGGAATCGCTTCCTCCCCCAAACCCCTGGGAAGTGGTTGGGCAGGGACACCTTCCACTATCCCAGGTTTCTCTAAGCCCCATCCAACCTGGCCTTGGACACTTTCAGGGATCCAGGGGCAGCCACAGCTTCTCTGGGCACCCTGTGCCAGTGCCTCCCCACCCTCACAGCCAGGAATTCCTTCCCAATATCCCATCTATCCCTGCCCTCTGGCAGTGGGAAGCCACTCCCTGTGTCCTG
Source organism: Monarcha castaneiventris obscurior (assembly GCA_026261815.1). NCBI lineage: Eukaryota > Metazoa > Chordata > Aves > Passeriformes > Monarchidae > Monarcha > Monarcha castaneiventris. The sequence goes on from JAMPIT010000891.1 coordinate 212,624, forward strand.
TCATTCCATGCCCATGTGCTTTACTGCGACAAGGACATGGCCCAGTCTAACTCTGGAGCAGGGCAACTCCTGCACAGGGGTGGAGCCACCTCGGCTGGCTCTTGGGGCATTTTCGAAATGGTGGAGAAGTCCAAGCGTGACTGTCAAAGCCCCCATGGCAGGTCTGGAGGAAGGCTGGGGGTGCATGGAGCCGAATTCCAGCCTGAATTCCAGCCTGAATTCCAGCAGGAGATATCCTCACCCCCCAGGCACTGAGCCTTCAGGTGAAAACAAGCAGGAACCATCCTTGTCCTCAGCATCACACTCAGCCCTGGCTGGAGACAAAGCCCAGGGTGCCTAGCCCATGGAATGGGAAAACCAAATGGAATCTCCAAGCCTGACCTCAAAATGTCCAATTTTGTGAGATGTAGTTGGAAAGGTGAGGAGAAAGCTTTGGGGAGCGGAGGGAGCCAAGCACTTACCTACTGCAGGTACCGGGGAGGCCGGCGGGGACCCCCAAACATCCCGGCTGGGGGAGGCAGGGCTGGGCACCGAGTTCACCTCCTTCTGCAGGAATGGGCTGCGGAGCTTCCCTGGAAAAGGAGTTCAAGGGGCTGCAGGAGCCGGTCAGGCGGGGATGGGGGGGCTCCCAGCCTGACTGTGCTCTCACAGGTACTGCTGGGTCACCCTCCCAAGCAGGATTTTCCAGCTCACATCCTGGTTGTGGAAAACAAGTTTGGCAACTGGTTATAGCAGCAGCCAAGGGAAAACTAAAAAAAAAAAAAAAAAAAAAAGGATTTTTGCAGAGAAGGAAGAGCTGGAGGACCCTGCCTCCAGCTCTCCATGGTGACCTTTGGAGCACCCTGAACTCAGACACAGTCCACAGACATCAAACTGGGAGGGGATGATGCAAACTGGTTTCTGCCAGTGCATTTCCTGTGGCAGGAGGTAACTGCGCTGGTATCTCCTCATCTCCACCTCCAAACCACACAAAAGCTGAAGAGAATTCCCAGACAAACTGTACCAGCACAGAGACTCCTGCCTACCCCTACCGCGGGGTCTGATCAATCCCAGGGCATTTATCTCCCTTTCCTCTATGAAAACCACCAAATTCTAACGAAATACCTCAAAGTCAGCCTCTCCCCATGATGTCTAACCATTAAAAAAGACATCTTCCCAGCGTGGCGTTCCCTCCTCTCCCACCACGGCTTGCCTGCCCAAGGAAGTAGGAATTCATGCTCCTATCACCAAGTGAAAGTGATTATTCTGAATCAATTTAAGGCGCTTTGGAGGGGGCTGGGCTGAGGAGAAGGAGGAGGAGGAGGCGGCAGAGGTGGCGGCAGCAGAGGCAGTCACCCGGGGGTGTCACGCGCTCGTCACAGCTATTTCCTCAGCTACTCTCAGCTCTGGTTTGCAAACTTCCTGATTTCTATCTGAGAGATCAGATCAGGTAATTCTAACAGCACAAGATTCTGCTTGGCTGGGGCAGTGCAAAAATTTGGGTGAAATTTCATGCAGTCAGGATAGATTGCGAGAGTGGTGTTTCCCTGGTGTTAATATATTGAACTGTAATTTAAAAAAAAACCAAAAAACAACAAACTTTAAGGCTCAGAAGGGGAATCAGAGTATGAAAATCTTCCACCTTTGTGATTAAAACTTGGTGAGAGCCGTGCCCTGGAAAACGGCAGGAGCCAGGTGTGGGACACAGCACAGCAGCGAACGTCAGTGTGATGAGAGCCGCCTGTTGTCAGCTCAAACTGCGGCCTCACGGTATCGCTGCCCCACTGGGACCCCTCCATGTGCAGAGAGACCCAGGGGGTGACTGGGACCAGCCCCCAGCACCCTCCCTGTGTCCCCAGGCCGTACCTGGCTGTGCTGCCATCCCCGCATCCCCTGGCCCCGCTTTCTCCCTTTGCTTGAAGATGTCGCGGGGGTTCACGGCTCTCTGCGCGATCAGCGTGGCGGCCTCCTGCTCGGGGAGGCCACATGGCCCGGTCAGGCCCCGAGCAGCACAGCGGGGGCAGAACTCTCCCCCCTCTCCCCAGGGACTCAGGGTCCCGGTTCCCCACCTGGGCTTTCTCCACCGACTCGCTTCTCTTGAAGCCCTTCCGCTGCCGTGCCTCGAACTCCTCAGCCTGTTCCTTCTACAGCACAGAGAGCATCGGGTGCCACCCCCGCCAGCCCTCCTGCCCCCTCCAGCCCCATCCAATTCCTTCCAGAACCATCCTGCCCTCTCAGGTCCCTTCTGCCCCGTTCAGCCCCTCCAGACGCAAGGAACAGTGATGGAGGGTGAATGAGGAGGAAACCCTGGATCTGGGAGGGAGACGCAGGAATTCTGGGCTGAGGATAGGGACTTGGTGTTATGGAATTGTGGAATGATTTAGGTTGGAAAAACCCTCTGAGAGCATCACGTCCAACTGTTCCCCAGCACAGCCAAGGCCACCACTGACCCCTGTCCCCAGGTGCCACATCCTGTTAAATCCCTCCAGGGATGGGGACTCCAGCACTACCCTGGGCAGCTGTGCCAGAGCTGGACAACCCCTTCCATGAAGGAATTTTCCCAATATCCAACTTAAACCTCCCCTGTGCAACCTGGGGCCATTTCCACTTGCCCTGTCCCAGGTCCCTGTCCCCTCCACCATGGATAAACCATGCCTGCGGCCAACACCAAAGCTCACCCATTGCTGCTGCTCCCTGTCCCTGTTCTCAGCCTCCTGTTGCTGCTGGAGTCTCCTGTGGGGACAAACGGGTTAAAACCGAGGATTTGAAACCTCACCCCACCGCAGGTCCCTGGGAATAGCACATGAAGGCCATCCCTCACGTTGGTAGTGCTTCCCCTCACTTCAGGGCCAGACAAGGTGCTACAGGTCACCCTTAAAGAGAGGAGCACGGTGAGAGGGGCAGGAGCTGCTTCAAATAGTGGGATCATTCCAGGGAAATCTCTTTCTTGGGGATATGGACATGAGCATCTTGATACGGGAGCTGGGCAGATTTCCCTGGAGTCGTCCCCGTGGGGCTTGGAGTTCCCTGGACCTCTGACACCCCAAAAATAGGGGCCATGGGTGGCAGGCAAGAGTTTGGGAAGCAAAAGGGGAGTAGTTCTGGAGCAGAATCCATGGGCAGGGAAACTCAGGGATGATGCTGAACAAGCGGCCAAGCTCCTTGGGGGTTAGCCAGGGAGATGTTCCCTCCACAACTGGAGAAAGAACCCCTCATATCTGTTCTCTTACAGGAGATTTCCTAGGATTGCAGGAATTCCAGCAGTGGGGAATACATGGACATGATCCACCATTTCCTAAGGAATAAACTGTGCTGGAGTGGGGGCAGCTCAGAGAGGTAGTGACAGGCACACCTGGCACCACAGAGATCCCAGAGAGCGGGACGGACTCTGGGAATCATCCCCAAAACCCCACTCACTTCTGGGCTTCGATTTCATTGGATCTGGCTTTAAACATCTGCTCCCGCCCCGCTGCCTCCTGCAGCTCCCGCTCCCGCTGCTCCCGCTCCAGCCGCTGCCGCTCTTCCTCTGCCCTCCTCTTCTCCTCCAGCCGACGGTTCTCCTCATCCTTCTGAGGGGAGACGGGCACTGAGCCTTGGGCTTTCTGGGCTCAGGGGTGTGGGGGTCACGCTGCCAGCGCTCGGATTCCCCTCACCCTTTGCATCCCGGGGCACGCAGCAGGTCCCAGGGGACACGGCACATCCCAGGGCGCACAGCGGATCCTGGGGCTCCTGATGGATCCCAGGGTGCTTATCCAGCCAGAAGGTTCACATGTTATTGCTTAACCCCATAAAACCCAATGTGAAGGGGAAGGAAACAGGGAGCAGCCCTTGGAGAGGTGAAGAACCAGTTTCCTCACCCAAATGGGGTTTGTTGGGAGCTGGGATGCATCCCAGCCCTCTCTGAGCCAAATTCCAATGAGATAAAGGAGCACCTTCCCCTTCAAGACTCAGCCCCTCCTCTCTGAGCACCCCAAGGTAGCAGCTCTGCGCTTCCCTGAGCTCCGGGTCCCCAATTCCAGGCAGGATTCCCCGATTCCCAGACAGGGAATAAGCATATGGAGAATAATCTTCAGCTAAATCCAAACACTTTGCGCTCCAAGGCACACGTTCACTCACCTCCGCTTTGGCCCAGAAATTATCCTTATTGACCCTCTTGATTTCAGACATCGCATTCGTCTTCTGGTACACAGAGCCCTGAGGAAGACACAGAGAAATCACCTTTTTTTGCATTTTCTGTCAAAAATCAGCCCAAATCAGCACAGTCTGGGACTTCTCTTAGAAGTTCCTATAACTTGATGCTTTGTCCCAGAATTTAAAGGGCTGGGTGAGGCCAGGGTTGCACACGTTGCCAAAAATGGGGAATTGCTGGGCCTGGCACAGGTTGCTGTCCCATCCCTGGAAAAATCCAAGGCCAGGTTGGACGGAGCTTCGAGTACCCTGGGATAGTGGGAGGTGTCCCTGCCCATGGCAGGGGTGGCACTGGATGGGCTTTAAGGTCCCTGCAACCCAAACCATGATTCCATGCTTCAAACCTGCCTTCTGGCAGTGGGAAGCCATTCCCCCTTGCCCTGTCACTCCGTGTCCTGGTCCAAAGTCCCTCTCCAGCTCTCTTGGAGTCCTTTTAGGCACTGGAAGGGGCTCTAAGTTCTCCCTGGAGCCTTCCCTTCTCCAGGCTGAACATTCCAGAGACATGCCAATGGCTAGGGATGACAGCGGTCCCAGTTCCTACCCCCACCCAGAGGGACCCAAAAGCCCTTACTGACTCAACTCACCACGGGAGCCTGGGGCCCCGAGTCTTGGAACTTGCTGCTCTCCTTGTGGAAGCTGTAGTTGGCCCCGGAGGCCTTGGCCACCTTTTCCATGATGAGTTCAGGCTCCACGTCCTCCTCTGCCCGGGCATTGATGGTGACGTGAGCCCCCTGAGCAGGAGGAACCAGGATAGGTGTGAGGGGATCACTCTGGGAGCCCCCAAACCCACCACTCTGCCCTGGTGGGTCCTGTCTGTGCTCCCAGAGCTCCCAAGGGAAGGAAAAGGGTTCTGGTGAGAAGGAGAAAATATCCAGAGGGATTTTTTGGGCAAGCTGGTCTACTGGAAGTTGTCCCTAACTATGGCAGGGGGGTAGAACTGGGTGGTCTCTAAGTCACTCCAACCCAAAGGGAGGCCACAAGGGGGATCAGACCTTCAGGAAGTTGGCCACGGTGCTGACGTGGTTGGCGCAGGCTCCTTTCCGCACGTCATTGACCCCTTCGCCCGTCTGCAACAAGACACCATCGGCACTGGCTCACCCGAGCCCATCCTGGGGGCATCCATGGCAGCAGCATCTGGATCTGAGCCCGAGTCCCTCTCCAGGAGCCCCTAAAGGCACTGCAAGGGGCTCTGAGGTCTCCCCAGAGCCCTCTCTTCTCCAGGCTGGACACCCCAGCTCTCCCAGCCTGGCTCCAGGGCAGAGGGGCTCCAGCTCTGTCCCAGTTCAGCCGAGGTCTGTCCCCACTCACCCAGTTGACGAGGACGTATTTGGGCAGCCCAGAGTTGGGATCCTTCACGCGGCAGAAGCCGTACATCACCTTCCCACTGTTGAGCTCCTCCACCATCTCCTCCAGGCCCCCAGCTGTGTCGGGAGGAAGGAGAGGGGGTGAGTCCAGCCCATTCCATACATGGAATTTGGGAACAGCCAAACCCACGGAGCCTCCCAGTTCCATATTCCCTGGAGATGATCCCCATTAGATTTGGGGTTGTTGTACCTCATGAGTGTATCAGACCCATGTGTTTACTCTGTAAACACATAACCTGATCATTTATCATCCACATGATAATTTGGGAGCCAAGCCCCAGCCTTTTTTCACCCACTCCCATCCCCAGCACCCTTCATCACCCAGTTCCTCTTCCTCGGACCCTTACAAACCCCATATGGAAAGATCCTGCATCTGCAACTGAGTGCAGGCATGACAGAGAAGGGGAAGGAGCTGCTCACACTCCCTAATCAATTAGAAGCTTTAATGAGAGCAGGCAGCTGTCAGTTTTGCCCACAGGTTTCTGCACAAAACACTTCAGTGAGGGTGGGAATGGTGCTGAGAAGTGGAGGAACTGGCTGAGCCTTGTTCCTGCTTTGTCAGATGGGAAGTAGAGAAGGAACCAAAACGGTAACATGAGGTAAGGTCCTGCTTGTCCACCATGGGGAAACTCCTGCCTCAACGCCTCCCTTCCTGTTACACCCACCTAGAGTGGTCTCAGTGCTGGTTTGAGGACTTGGGAATGAATCCCAGAGGGAAAACCCCACACAGGGCTCAGGCAGGGGCAGTGGAAAGGGAACAGCATCACTCCTACTACACCAATAAAGGAAAAGGAAAGGATGAAAAACACCAAAAATGCACACTCTCATCTCAAAAATATTCCCCCAGACCACAGTTCCTCCTGTGCTGGATTGTCTGAGCCCTGGAAAGTGGGAAAAGAGCCACTGGTCCTTATCACCCCTGGCAGGAGCAACCCAGCCCAACCCAGCTCACTCTGCTCTGCAGCATCACCCGGATCATTTCCTTCTCTCTATTAAATATTTATGATTTGGCTCTAAATTTGGCTCCAAAGCCGGCAGGGAAGTTGAAGGTTAGAAGTCTGAAGCTGGCTGGTGAGGGTTGGCATGGAAGGACATGAGGGGAAAGCTGGGGAGAGCAGGGATCTGCGGAGAGCTCGGGGCACACCCTCTGCAGCTCCCCAAAACTCTCATTTGTGACTCAACAAGAGTTTTCCTCAACAAAATTCCCCAACACCAAACCCCTGCCTCCATGGGCTCCACCAGATCCTGTGGAGCATCCCAGAAACTTCCATAGAGCTCCACAGGCTCAGAAAAACACTTGGAAATTAAGGAGGAAGCTGGGGAGGAATGAGAGGATGCAAATTCCGAGCATGGGGAAACCCGCCTGGATCCGCTGCTTCCCAAAGGCTTCGGCTTCCCAGCCTGTAGTGTTTGGGTGGGAATCAGCAGCCAAATAAAAAATAAATGAAAAAGAATTGCGGGAAGAAGGGAATTTGACATGAGGGGTTTTAGAAGCATCGAGCAGGGAGCCCCAGCTTCACAAGTGGCTTTGGAGTACCAGGTGGCCCTGCCTAAATCTGGGATCTAAAATATTTCAGGGATGCAAAGGGCAGCCAGGATTCAGACTTCGGACCCTTTGGAAAGGATGAAAATGAAAGGAAGGGAGAAGCAGAGCTGCCAGTGAGGCTCTGCTCCATATTCCTCACTCTGAAATCACACCGGACACCCCAACACAGCTCCCACCCTTCTCCCACCACCAAGGGCATCTCCCAAAACATCCTCAGGGGTTAAAAACCCGCCGACATCTCAGGCAGGTACAGTGAGATGAGCCCTGGAAGCCCCCCAGACCCCTGGAAGGCCCTGGAGCCGCAGAAACAGGGGGACGATCCCAAGCACACTCACCTCCGGAGCCGGCCACTCGCAGGTCATTGCTGTTGCCTTCATAGGTGAACAGAGCCCTAAAATTAAGGCAGAAATGGGATTTTTAGCCAGCACAGTGCTCATCTGGGGTGTTCACACAGCCTTGACACCTCCTGAAGTGCAAAGACCCACAGGGACCCTCACCCCACAGCCCAGGGACTTACTGATCCCCCCGGACACCCCCACAGCCCCCCGAACATCTCATACGCCCCAGCCCACAACTGCCCCTACAAACCCTCACCCACCCCACACCCCGACCCCCTCTGTGCACCCCACATCCCCCTCAAACACCCCCACACTCTGATCCCTGTCATCCCATGTCCCCCCAAGCCACTGGCCCAGCCGTAAATTTTTTTCCCAGGCCCTCCACCCCCACCCATCCCTGTTTCACTTCCACCCCTCCATCCGCTCCCCACCCCCTCGGATTCCCCCTACGCCCCCATCCCCCCCAGACACCCTCATCCCTCCCGAACACCCCCCAAACACTCCCCGGCCGCCCCTCCCCCCGCTCCCCATCCTCCCCCATCCCCCACCCCCATCCCCCCGCACCGACCCCCGGCCCCGCCGCCCCCCCCTCACCAGTCCGTGGGGCTCCCCGCGGCCACCACGCTCCCGTAGGCCTCCTGCAGCGCCCGCCCGTTCTTGGCCAGGTTCAGCGCCATGGCCGCACCCGCTCCGCCCACCGGCCCTGCCCCGCCGGTGCTACCGGAACCGCCCCCGGTACCGCCCCCGGCCCTGCCCCGCCGGTGCTACCGGAACCGCCCCCGGTACCGCCCCCGGCACCGCCCCTGGCACCGCCCCTGGCACCGCCCTCGGTACCGCCCCCCGGTGCCACCGGAACCGCCCCCGGTACCGCCCCTGGCACCGCCCCGCCGGTGCTACCGGAACCGCCCCGGTACCGCCCCTGGCACTGCCCCGGTACCGCCCCGGCACCGCCCCGCCGGTGCTACCAGAACCGCCCCCGGTATCGCCCCTGGCACCGCCCCGCCGGTGCTACCGGAACCGCCCCCCGGTACCTCCCCTGGCACCTCCCCGCCGGTGCTACCGGAACCGTCCCCGATACCGCCCCGCCGGTGCTACTGGAACCGCCCCCCGGTACCGCCCCTGGCACCGCCCCGCCGGTGCTACCGGAACCGTCCCCGGTACCGCCCCCGATGCTACCGGCACCGCCCCTGGCACCGCCCCCGGTACCGCCCCCGCCCGGCCAGGCCACGCCCCCGATGTGCACGTCACGCCCCCGAACTGCTATCAGTACCCCGCCCCCGATGGGGAGACCACCCCCGGCAGAGAGAACGCCCCCCCAAATAACAGACCCCGCCCTCGAATGACAGACCCCGATAGGGAGACCCCCCCCGATGGGGAGACCCCCTGATAGGGAGCTCCCCCCGGTAGGGAGACCCCCCGATGGGGATATCCCCCGATGGGGAGACCCCCCCCTCCGAACAGTCGGGCCGCGCCCCCCCGCGCTCGGGGTCCCTCACGGACCCCCCCTCCCCGGTGTTCCTGGGGATCCCCGATCCCAGAGCAGCTGTCGGGAACCCCCACCCCAGGGCGGTTCTAGGGCTCCCCCACCCCAGGATGACTCTCGAGGACGCCATTCTCGGACAGTTCCGGGGTCGCCTCTCCCAGACCAATTTTCGGAGGTTTCCATCCATCCGGGGCTCTCAGGGACCCCCATCCCGGGCTATTCTGGGAGACCCGGCCCCTGGTGGTTCTTGGACTTCTCTGCCCCGGTGCAGCCCCGACAGTCCCCACATCCCACACAGCCCAGCCCGGGTGGAGAAAATCCCCTGTCCCTGCCGCTGAAGGCAGCCCCCGGGTGGAGAAATTCGGCATTTCCGGGGATTTCCCTCATTTCCCAACCTGAGGGGGGTGGGGGGCACATCAGGGGTGTTTGCGGGTACCGAAGCGTTTCGCAGCCTGGAACTTCTTGGAGTGTAAATGCGTCTCAATTTTACCCCAAATCATCAAAATTCTGCCTCCCACGCCCCCGTGGCGATGACCCTTCCGAAGAGGCGTTTTTGGGGGGCAGGAGGTGACCTGAGGCGGAGGGATCGGTGCGGAGGAGGGACTGGGGTTGGCCCCAGAAAGTGCTAATGGGACATTAGCGGCTCATTGTCCCCACAGCTCCTCCCGCTGCCGGCATCGGGCTGGAACCGCGCTGCCACCGCGCGGGGAACTTCGGGGTGTCCCTCCATCCTCCCTTTCTCTTCCCCGAGCCTTCCCCCACATTCGGGGTCACCTTAAAGCTGGGAGAGCAGGAGGGACGCGGAGGATGGGGACGTCCCCAAAACGTCTCACCCCCATCCCTGCGGGCTCGGGGGCCACAGGGGGAGCAACTCACCCATGAGCCACCATCACCACGCACAGGGAAAATAACGGGGTTCCGAGCTCTCCCTGCCCCGGAAGGGTGAGGTGGGGTTTAACGAGCCCCCCCCACCCCCAGACCCCCAGCTTGTCCCCAAAGATAGAGATGGTTCCAGAGCTCTGTTGGGATTTGTCTCCTTGGGGCTTCAGGCTTTGGTTGAGGGAGGTGGAGGGGGGTGGGAATATCCTCGTGCCCCCAGTCCCCGGGAAAAATGTGTCTGGGGGAGTGGGATGGGGTGGGAGAGGGTGAATGGGGTGATGGAGGGTCCTGGGGTGACCAAGGGTCCTGAGGCACCTAAAAGTCCTGGGATCGCTGTAATCCTGGGGTACCTGAGGGTCCCAGGGTGTCCAAGGGTCCTGTGGTAGCTGAGAGTCCTGGGGTGTTCAAGGGTCCCAGAGTGGCCAAAGGCCCAGGGATGGGTGTTGGGTCCTGGGGTACCTGAGGGAGCGCTGGGTTCATGGGACATTCACCCTCCACATGTCCCATGCTGGGAACCAGCCACCACCTCATGCCTCGAGGATTCATCCCATGCTATTTATGGGAAATAAGGGCAAAAATAATTAATAAGGTGATTATTTACACTTTTTGCATCCTGGGACACACACAGCCCCCTGGACATATCCCTACCCCCACTCCATGAACCCCTAAACAAGGAGCTGTCTGGGAAGAAGGGGCAGATGTGAGCTCCCCAGTCAGCACGTGGCTGGAAATGTTAATTAAACACAGAGTAATAAAACATCTGGAGGGCTGGGACTGGGGAAGGACTAGCCGGCACGACCCCCCACAGCTGCCTCCTGCTTTTCCTTGGGAATCTTGGGCAGGGGAGACTGGGGTCACCAGCGATTTCGATGGTACAAAAGCCTTTTCATGAAGTATTTCAGGCAAAGCAACTGAAGAACCTTTGTGGCGGAGAGCGAGGGGCTGCCGGGGGGTGGTGGAGTCTGGTGGCCCCAGGGGTTTGGGGACTGGAGATGGCTGGAGATTGGGGTTCACGGCCAGGCTGTGGCTGATGGGATGGGACAAAGACAATGCTTTGGAGATGCCGGGTTAAGCCCCATTTGATGCCACCCCACCAGCCCCGCAAGTGCCTGTCATGGGGGAACGAGCCCACCTTGAAAAAAAAGCGGGGGAAAAGGCTTTCCGGATGAGTCCGTGCCGTAGGCTGGCTGGTCCCACCATGGCAGAACCCTGCTCCCAGAGTGGGGAGGGATGGGCATCTCCCTCTGAGCCTTCCCTGGGGTAGGGGACAGGGGCACTGGGTGGACCGGGATCACTCTGGTAGGGTGAAGCAAATGGGTGGGATGGGGACAGCGTGGTGGGGCCAGGGTCTCCTTAGGTGAGGCTTGGAGTGTTCTGACACATGGAGGCACACAAATGGGATACGTGCACCTCGGCAGGACACGAACAGGGGAATGAGGGGCACCCTGGGTGGGATGGGGGCACTAAGGGAGGGTGGAGGCAAATTAATAGGATGGGCAGCAGGGATTGCAGCACCCAGCTGGGAGGGGACATTCTGGGACACACGGAGGGACCCTGGGCATGATGGGGAGACCAGGGCAGGGTGGGAGGAACACAGACGGAATGCGGAGGACCGTGAGAAGACTGAGAACACTCGGATGTGTCAGAAGCGTCACCCTGCATGAGATGGGGGGATCACGGGTGGGGCACCCTGGGCAAGGCGGAGGAACCCTGGATGGGGGCGGCACGGATGGGATGGGGAGACCCCGGACAGGATGAGGGGGACCCCGAAAGTGCGGTGAGCTTCAGACGCGGCAGGACCGACCCGTGGGCGCCCCGTGGGCAGCGAGGCCGGTGCGTGGCCGGTGGCGGAGCGGGCGCGGAGTCGGTGCGGAGTCGGCGCGGAGTCGGCGGCGGGACCCGTTCGGAGCGGTGCGGGCCCGGCGGGGCGGTGCGAGCCCCTGCCCGGCCCCCGGTGTCGGTTTGCATCCCGGCTCCTCCCCGCCCCGCCGCCCCGCGCATTCCCGACCCTCCGGGCGGTGGCGGCGGCGGCGGCGGCGGCGGGGCCCGGCGGGGCCGGGGCGGGACCCCACGATGCCGCAGCTGGAACCGACGGGGGGAGACGACTTGGGGGCCCCCGACGAGCTCATCGCCTTCCAGGACGAGGGCGAGGAGCAGGACAAGGGCGCGGGGCGCGGCTCGGCCCACGGGGACTTGGACGAGCTCAAGTCCTCGTTGGTCAGCGAGACCGAGAACCGGGGGGGCCCCGGCCCCGTGGTCGGCCCCGGCCCCGAGGTGAGGCGAGGGGCGGCGGGGAGCCGGGGGGAGGCGCCCCCCGCCCGGCCCCGCTCCGCTCACCGCCTCTCCCCGCAGGCGGAGCGGCCCCCGCCGCCCCGGGAAAGTTTCCAGAAGCCGCGGGACTCTCTGGCAGAAGGTACCGGACCCCCCCTCCCGGCGCCCCCCTGTTCCCCGCCACATCCCCCGGGACCGGCCGACACTTCCCAACTTCTTTGTTTCCGCCCCCGGCTGCAGGCGGGACCCCTTGTGTGCCCCCCCGTCTCCCCTCGTGTGTCTCCCCGTGTCCCCCAGTTCCCCCCACGGTGCCCCCCCACAGTCGTATCCTCAACCCCCATGTGTGTCCCCCCCCGTGTCCTGCTCCCCTCGTATCCCGCCCGCCGTGTTCCTCTCCCTGGCGTCCTCAACCCCCCCCCGTCCGCCGAATTCCCCCCTCCATGTCCTCACCCTCGTGTCCTCGCCCCCCCGTGTGTCCATCCGCCGTGTCCCCCAGTTTCAGCTCCCGTGTCCCCTCCCCCGTGTCTGCCCACCCGTCGTGTCTCCTCTCCCACCCCACCGGCCCCAGGTCCCGCCCCCCCGCCCCAGGAGCCGGCCTCGGTCGCTTCCCCACGGATGGATCGGTGCCCCCCATAGCTCCCCGGTGCAGCCGGGCTCGGGACACCCCCTGGGGCTGGGTCCTTTCGGGGAGTGACCAGCACCGGGACCCGCCACCCCCCGGCACTCCCCACACACAGCCGAGATCCCCCTCCCGCAGGGACCGCGCTCCCCAGCAGTAGGGAACACCCCCCAGAAGAGCCCTTGGACATCCCCAGAGGGACCTGTCCGGGCCCCTCCCCCGTGGGGACCCCCCAACAGAACCAAGGATCCCCCTAAGGGACTTGGGCACCCCCAGAGGGACTCCCCGGGTCCCCACATGCACCCAGCCTTGCCCTCCTCGGGGGGGGCACCCCCCACCCCTCCGCCTCCTGACCCCCCTTCCTTCTCTCCCCAGTGGTCAGAAGACAGCAAGATGGGGGATTTTTTAAGGGCCCCCCCTATCCCGGCTACCCCTTCCTGATGCTCCCCGAGCTGGGCAGCCCCTACCTCGCCAATGGAGCCCTCTCCCCCGGCGGAGCCCGCACCGTAAGTGCCCCCACCGGACCCTCCCCAACCCCCCCAGCCTCTCCCCACCTTTTGCGGGTGCTCAGACCCCCCTAAGCTTCGCAGCCCGCCCTGTAGGAAACCGACCACCTGATGCTAAAGAAAACCCCCAAGAAATTTGGTTTATTTCCTTTATTTTTGGTTCACTTTGCCCCTTTGAGGGGGAAGTTGGCGGGGGGCCTCACTCCGGGGGACCCGCCCCGAAACCTGACCCTGAGCTGCCCCTTTTCTCATTTAAAAGGGTTTTAAAGCCGTTAATGGGCCAACATTGGCCGCGGGGGGAGAAGTGATTAAGCAAATTGAGTGAGAACTGGGGGGGGGGCGGGAGAAGGGGAGCGACCCCCTCCCCTCAGCAGAGCCCCTCGACCCCCAAACCATCCCACACAACTTCTTGGACAACATCCTAAAGTAATTTTAGGGATATAAAGGTATTTTAGGAATATATGGTGTTCCCTACACGGCCCCACAGTGCCATCCTGGGAGGAGGAATTCTCAGCTCCCCGAGGGACAGGGGGAATTCTCAGCCCTCTGGGGGGTCCTCAGCCTTCGGGGAGGGATGCGAACCCGGGCTGTGGTACCCACCGAATCCCGGGCTGGAGTGTCGCGCCTCGCTCCTGACTGTCCAGGTGTATTTCTTGCTCCAGCGATGCTTTTCTACTTATTATTTCTGCGGATCCATAGGAAACTGTGTTCCCATATGGAACATATATCGGATAACAATAGTTGTGGCATTAATAATGGTTTGAAATCCCGGAATCCGGCTGGTTTGCGTGGAGAGTTTTCCATATTTTCAGGGTTTTCCTACTTTTGCTTTCCCGGAAGCAACTGGTTGGAGTGGCCGTGGAGCCAATACCCTGGGATGGGGAGGGCAGAGAAGCTAACTATCCCGGTGTTTTGCCGGCGGCTGGATAAAGGTTGTATTCCCAATTTGTCACTTTTGGGATTATGAGGTTTTGGGGAAGAAGCGCAACTGACCGCGATGCCAAACACTGGCGAGGAATCCGGGATAATGAGAAGGGATTGGGGTTGGGATCCGTCACAAGCAGCCACTAACGATGATTTAATGAATCCCAGAAAGGGGATTAATTAACAGAGGCTGGAGCGGGTGTTGCCTCCTGGATGTTTTAGAGAGATGGCTGGGGTTGGGAAAGCATGGATTGGGGCTGAATTCCGACAGACTGGGGCCTCTGCATGGAGCCAAGTTAGTGAGGGGTGTGTGGGGGGGCACTGGGGATGCTGGAGGCGGGGTGGGTGAATTTTGTGATGCCGCTGGGTGAGGCCCCGCTGGATCCCATGGCCACTCGTGCACGGAGAGCAGCTGAGCTCTGTGCCCATCACCAAGCCCCTTCCATGAGCTCCCAGCGGAGTGGCAGCCTGGGGATCCCCCAGATCCCAGGACATCATCATGCCTAGTGCAGCTGGACAGGCACAGTGTCCCTGATCCCACATTAGATCCATCTGGGCACAGCATCCCTGATCCTGTACCAAACCCGGCCAGGCTCAGCATCCTCAATCCCGGAACAGAAAATGGCAGGACAGAGCATCCTCGATCCTGGTCTGGATCCATCCGGGCACAGCATCTTTGATCCTGTACTGGATCCATTTGGGTGCAGCATCCTCAGTCCCAAACCAGATCCTGCTGGGCACAACATCCGGCCGGGCTCAGTGCCATTGGTCGTGTTCCTGATCCATCCAGGCACAGCATCCCTAATCCCGGATCAAATCCATTTGGGCACAGCATCCTGAATCTGATACTGGATCCCACCAGGCTCAGCCTCTTCAATCCCATACTCCAGTCCTTGATCCCGTACCAGATCGATGTGGATGCAGCATCCCTGGTCCCGTACCGGATACATCCAGGCACAGCCTTCCCAATCCTCTGCTGGAAGCAGCCTCCCCGATCCTGACCCCTTCTGGATCCGGCCGAGTGCAGCATCGCCCGAGGGCACCGAGCTCCGCCAAACCCGCTTCCCACCCTCATCCCGAGGCTCTGGATGAGCCTGGACACGCGGAACACCGGGGTGGCAGGAGGCACAGGCTGCCTTGGGAACCGTCTTTTTCTTGTTTCCTCCTTCTTTTGCCCCAGCATTGGAGGGAACGAGCTGATCTGCAGGATCCAGCCATGCCGGTGGCCGTGGCTTCCATCCTCGTATTTTGCAGCTAGGTGCTGTGGATCGAACCGCATGGAAAAGAAAGATTTTGGGAGAAAAACCCAAACCCCAAATAATCTCCGTGGCCAAGAGGTGCTCTGAGGAGGTGGCCAGGAAGGTGGTGGATCCTGGGGATGGATGAGTCTGTGGATGCCAGGACTGATCTGACAGCCAAACCGGAGCACTTTTTTTGGAATACCGGGCAGGAAAGCAGTGCTTCTGCATTTCTCCACTCCAAAATCTTTAGAAATCTGGAAAATCTATGGAGATCTGGGAAATATTTAGGACTCTGGTTACACAGTGCCTTCCCACACTCCAAACCAGGAGTGACCCATCCCTGTGCCAACCCACCAAGCACCAATGGATGGATGGATGCTCCTGCCCTTCAATCTGTGTGAATTCACTTTGCTCCTGGGTTATTTCCAAATGGGATTCTGGAATCTGGGAAGTGTCCATGGTCCCCAGTATCACCTTCCTGGCAGTTTCTGTCCAGGGAGTATTTCTGGGGCTCTGCTCCGATGGTGAAGGAATTTGTTGGAATCTAACGATGGCATTGCTGTTTGGAGCAGCGCTTTAGCCCAATTTTCCTCATGGGGAACCAGGAATTGGGGACCCCTGAGGCTGTGTTTGGCTCCTTGGGATCTTTCCCAACAACACAAAGGTCTCCAAGGTGGGATGGAAAGGAAGGGCTCTGGACTCTGGACATGGACGAGCTGGATGGATGCAAATCCCTATTGCCACGATGCCGGATCCATCCCGTCAGGATCGTGTGGAGTTGATGGGTTTTTCCCAAATCCAGAACGAGGTGGATCCATAGTGGGTAAAATCTCATCCCAGCATCCTTCTCCTGCTTGGGAAGTGGATGGGAACCAGGCACGGCACTGCCGTGCAAAAAGCAGCAAAGCCGAGACCATGCACAGGATTGGCATTATTCCCAAAAAAAACAGTTTAACCCCAGGAATTCGAGTCTGGAGGCGAGGATTTAAATAAGTCCAAACCTTCCTCAGGCATGGAATTCCATCCAAACAGCTCTCCTGACGCCATGCCGGTGTAATTAATGCACCTCGGTGTAATTAATGTGCCTCGGCAGGCTGCAATCCCAAAATAAATGAGGGAAAAATCCATAACCTGGGCTTATTCCGGCTTTTTTTGCGCCACTCCTGCGATGAATTCCCGAGGATACAGAGCCGTATCTGTCTCCTAAAGAAAATAGATCCTTAACTGTGCTGCTGCCAAGGAAAATGATTAAAATACAGATTTTTGGCAGGAAAAAGGGTTGCTCCAAAAACCGGGCGGGTCTTGCTGGCGGTTCTGGCAGAGCGTGGAGGGTTTTGGCATTGGGATGCGGATGGAGGTGTTGGAATGGGGGGATTTTCTGGCGTGGGGCTCACTCAATGCTCAGCATCCTTGGACCACAGCAGTTCCTCCTTCCTCCTGCACTAATTTGGGATTTTCTGGTTTATTTGGGATTTGCCCCCCATCAGTGCCGCCTTCCTTCCCCACCTGGAAAATATTAAGGAAAACCACGATTTTTTTTCACACTTTTTGGCTTGTCCATGTTGCTCTGTGCAGCTGCTGGGTTGATCCAGTCCTTCCCAGCTCTGAGCCCTCCCCGTGCCTCAGTTTCCCCACTGCCAGACTCTCCCGCCTGCTCTGCAGAGCTGCCGCACACAATGGCCCCTTTATCCCGCTCCTTAATTATGCTCTTCGGCTAATTACCCTGCGGGCGGAGTTTGTAGACCTACAGGAGGTTTCCACTCCCCCCACCCCCCAAATCTCCCTCCTTTTCCAACACGATTCCCAAATTAAAGCGATGAAGTAAGTGCTCGGGGCGCCTCTGCTCAGCCCTGGGATTGTTCCGGGACTGAGGCGCATTCATCATCCTTCTGGAATTCCCAGCAGCTGCTTTTCATTAGTTTTCCTTCCTTGAAGTCGCTGGCGGGAGCTTGGGAGGGAAGAGGAACCCGGGGGGAAGTGCCCGGTGCATCCTGGATGGAGGAAGAGGAGGGATAAGGGAAGAAGGGGTCGGGATCGGGTTGTGTTGTGTTCTGTCTCTCTCCTGCTCGTGTCGGAGTTCGGGGGAAAAGGGGATGGAGTGTGGGAGGGTCCGAGGGGGAGGGGAAGGGGTGATGTGCCCCTTCCCGGTTTGCCTCCTTTTCCGGTGTTTTTTGGCAACGATGCCACCCTATGTGTTCCCCCTGGGGTTCTTGAGGGATCCCGGAGTTCCGGGAATGCTGCTCGGAGCTCTGGCAGAGGGCAGGGGAGCTCGGCAGGATGGGAGCGGGGTGTGCTGGTGTCCCATGGCTGCTGGCACCGGGGATGCCCAGGAGGCTCCGGGGCAGCAGGGCTGTTGGTGCCGGGGCAGGCGGAGCCCATTACTCCTGCTCGGTTCCCCCTGTTACTCCCGCTGGGATCCCCCCGTGCGGATGCAGGGAGATGAATGGAGCCATTGAGGCTGGGGCCGGGAGCTGCAGACAAAAGCCTCAGGGCAGCAGCAGGATTCGGGGCCACCAGCTTTGGGCACAGGGAGGAGGGGCAGGGAGTGGGGGCCCAGTGGGCGCTGAGCCTGTCCTGCCCCATGGCCAGTGAGTGCGAGGGGTGCTGGGGGCACCCATGGGTGGGGAAAGCTTGGGGTGCCCGTGGTGTGCTGGATGTGCCCTCCCTGTGGCGGGAGGGTGCTCAGGGGTGAGGGAAGCTCGGGATGCTCAGGACACCCCCGTGGGGAGGATGCTCGGACATCCCGGTGCCGAGGCCGCTCTGGGCTGAGGCTGTGTCCTGACTGCTGTCCTGGCCGTGCTCCAGCCTCATCCCGCTGCCTCCCATCCCTCCCATCTTGCCTGCCCTCTCTCTCTGCAGATCTGGGGCCGAGTTCTTCAGCAGATGCCACCGGTGTCCCCAGGGTGGGGACTTGGGATCTGTGGGTGGAGATGAGGTCACCTAAGTGCCACCACTCCAAGCTCAACCCAAATGGAGGGGTTTTTTTACTTGTTTTTTGTCTCCTAGCCACTTTTTCCACCTTCCCATCCCAGCCCCGTTGGCATTTCCCATCTGGTGTCCATGGCTCTGGGCTGTGCTGTGGGAATGGACAAACGTCTGTTGTTAAGGTGTCACAAACTCTCATTCCCACCCCAAAATCCTTGTCCCCACCTGGGACACCCTTTGCTCGACCGGTGTCACCCAAAAAATGCCAACAGGGGACACGGTGATGTCTCCTGCATCACCTCCATATCGCCCAATATCCCAATGGGAAAATAACTCTTACCAGGAATTTTGGGGGTTCCCCTTGGGATGTGGGGATGCAGGAGACCTCCTCCCCCCATAAGTCTCCTGGCTGGAATTTGTCATCCTGGTGTTCATGGGCAACATCTGGAGGAGATTATTTGGCTGGGAAGCGGATGGATGGCGGGGGTGGGGGAGAGATTTATGTCTCGTTCCCTGGGCTGTAAATCCAGCTGTAATTGGGATTTCTCCCTTCCCAGTTATCCCAGGGAAGTGGAATGCAGCAGCTGTGGTGCGAGGTTGTGGGATGGGCAAGGGGTGCTGGGGGGCCGGGATGCTCCTGGGTTTTCTCTGTGATTTTTTTGGCATTGGGGTGATTTATTGGGGTGCGAAGGATGCCCCATCCTGGCTCAGGAGGGAGAGAGGCCAGGTCCTTATTTTCCCCTCTCCTTTCCCCCCCTTTCCCCACCCGTTTTTTTCCCCCCTGTTTGGGGCTTACCCCCAATCCCCCTTGGCACCATCCCCATCTGCAGCACCCCTTGGTTGCTAGGGCAGATTTGGGTTTTTTTCCACCTTTGTACTCCCAAGCACAAAGTTTTATGGAATTGGAAGATTCATTGAGCCCAGAATCCCCATTCCCTCAAAACTCCCATTTCCCTGTGACTCCTGGAGCTAAATCTGGGTGGTTTTTTCTCAAACAAGCCAGTGACACTGCCCAAAGCTGGATCTTGGGATGCCATGGGGCTGCGGTGGCCGTACCTGGACAAAGATTTTGGGGGGCTCCATCAACCGTCCCACAAACCCCCATTTTCTGCCCTAATGCTTGGCCTTTCCTGTCTCCCTGGCATGATTTTGGGATGAATTTTGGGGGAAAAGGGCTGGAGGAGAGGCGGGAGGGGGAAGGGCTGTTGGTTATCATGCAGCTGTGTAAACAGGCTGGGAATCTGGGGTTCTCTGGAGGGGCTCAGGGGACTTTGCAAAGCCCTGGGAATTCGGGTTGGAAAAGGGATTGGTGTGAGGATGGGTGACTGGGGGTCGCCGTTCCCCACCTCCTGTCCTGGCTGACATAAGGATGGAGGCTCAAATCCATGGATGCCTGTGGGAATCTTCCTGGGTGCTTTCCAGCTCATCCGGGGGGTTTTGGGGATGGGGGTGAAGCACTCACATGCTGGGATCACCTGGATCTCCTCCATGCTGGTTCCTGCAGGATCATCTCTGGGGGCAAAGGGAAAAGCCAGCAAAGAGGCTCCTGCCCCAGAGCCGCTGGCAAAACGGTCCCAAACAGACCTTTTCTCTCCCAAAATGAGGCCGGTGAGTACCAAGCCTGAAGCTTTGATGCCAGCAGAGAGGAGCCTGTGCTGGGACAGGGAGCATCGGGATAAGTGATGGAATGTGCAGCACAGGGATGAGTTGTGGAGCCTGGAAGTGGAGCGGTGGGACAGGCGGGGCGATCCTGGGACACCTGGACACGGTGCATCCAGCCCGGGAAACCCATTTCCCTCAGAAATCACACCTCACCTGCACACGAGACAGCGCGGCAGTGCCAGGACACCAGGACAGGACACTGGGACAGGACACGCTGGGACACACGGTGCTGGGACATGGAATCCCGGGACACGCGACACCGTGACAAACCACGCTGGGACACGCGACATCAGCACGTGGAATGCCAGGATGGGCAGTCCTGGGACACGCAGAGCCGGGACAGCAAACCCAGGACACGGCACTCCATGGCAAACAGCGCTGGGACGTGTGACACTGGGATGCGGAATCCTGGGACACACGACACCGTGACAAACCACGCTGGGACATGCGACCTCAGCG
Organism: Monarcha castaneiventris obscurior; assembly: GCA_026261815.1. NCBI lineage: Eukaryota > Metazoa > Chordata > Aves > Passeriformes > Monarchidae > Monarcha > Monarcha castaneiventris. Next base: position 233,008 of record JAMPIT010000891.1, read on the forward strand.
CATGGAATACCAGGATGGGCAGTCCTGGGACATGCCATAGTGGGACACGCCACCAGGACATGGCACACGAGGGCATCCAATCCTGGGACACGCAGCAGCCACCCGGAGGTGCCACACCAGGACACGCAGCCCCAGCCCAGCCCCAGCCAGGCGCCTTTCCCCCTTCCCAGGAAAATCATCACAACTGGATCGATCCCTGTGCCGAAGAGGAGCGGAAATTCTCTTGTGAACATCCTTAATTGGGCATTGGGGGATCCCCTGGCCCCCCTTCCTCCGGGTCTGGGGGCTCCCAGAGGGATGGGCTCCAGCAGAGAAGGGGTTATCCTTGTTTTTAATTGGCTGGTAACGAGGACCCAGGACTGGCTCTAATCTCTCTGGAATGTGACCGATTTTCAACTATTTTCGTCTTTTTTTTTTTTTTGCTGCTGTTTCACAGCTCGGATCCCCACGTGGGGAGACAGTGGGGGCTGTGTCCCAGCTGGAGCCAAAGGATGGGGAGGAAAAAGAGGGGAGAGGGGGTCATTTTTCCACATCACCACTGAACCATTCACCAGCTCCCCCTGCTTTGTATATTTTGAAAGGGTCTCCCCTCTTCCCCCCCTTTCCCTTCCCCCTTCCCTTCCCCAGTCTCCCGAAATGGCCTCGAAATGAGAATCAGCCTTTTATCCCCCAAACCTTCCCCCACTGCCGTCCCCCCTGCACCGCCTCCCTGCCTGTCCCCATCCCCTCGCGCCTTCTCCACTTACAGAGCAGCCCAGAAAGCCCCTTTGTGACGGGGAGGGGGTGGGGGCTGTGGGTTCAGGGAGCCCCTTGGGATGTGGGGGGGCATCTCCTGCCCTGTCCTGGACGTGGTCACAGGGGGATACAGTGGGGAGCACTGAGGGTCTCACCCAGTGCTCGGGTCTTGGCTGGGGACAGCTGGGGGTCCCCAGTGTCACCCCAGTGTGGCCCTGGAGGTGTTGGGATGTTTTGGCTGCCCTGGCACCTGTGGAACTGGGACTGGCAGACAAAGCTGGCACTTGGGGAACAGCTCCTTCCTCGCAGGGAGAGCTGGGTCACAGTGAGCCCGTGGGTGACTGACCCTGGGGTGGCAGTGAGCTGGCAGGGCATGGCCAGCCCACAGGGGACAGCCATGAGCCCACGGGTGGTGGCCCATGGGTGAGGGGTGAGCCCGGGGTCATGGGGCCGCCCGCATACCAGGCGTGCTCCGGGTGCGTGGTGTCCCAGTCCCAGCTGCCAGGGACGGATCCAGCACCTGTGGGATTATCCCAGCAGTGCCAAAAGTCTCCCCATGGCGGCACTGGGAGTGTGATGCTGGAGCATCCCTGTGCCAGGATGGGGATGGAAGCGGCCCCGTGGCACCTGGGTTAGGCAGTGAAGCAGGACTTTGGGGAAATGGTTGGATCATGAGGAATCCTCATCAGCTTCAGGGCTGTGCCATGCCAGGGGGGTCCTGGATGGGGGTCCTTGGATGCCAGCAGGGAGGGAGGGGTGATGGAGGGTGCTGGGAGCTGTGCTGGATGTGGAGGGGGATGCTGGGGATGGAACCATGGGGGACACTGGGGAGGGAGGGTTACTGGAGGCAGAGGGAGGAGACTGAAGGTGCAGGGAGGGATACTGGGAATGCAGCGACGGGATACTGGGAATGCAGGTGGAGATACTGGAGATGGGGGGGGATACTGGAGGTAGAGGTGAGGATGCAGGGCTGATGATGGATGGAATGGGGGGTGCAGGAGGGGCCTGCTGGGGACAGGGGACAGCCAGAGGTGCTGCAGGGGGCACATGGGACACTTTGGGGGTGACGGGAGCCCCCCAGCCCTGGAAGAGTTAACGCTCCCCCAAACTCCTCCTGGGTTTTTTTTCCAGCTGCCTCAGCTCAGGAAGGTCTGTGTTTGGGGAAATTCCTGCAGGCAGCTGCTCCAGCCACATTCCTGAGCCCTGGCATCTCCAGGGACCCTCCTGCTGTCTTCGGGAAATGCCTCTGTCCCCCCAAACACGACACAATGCACCTTTCTTTGGGGGTGCCAAGGAGACACCCATGTCATGGCGAGATGTTACCCCAGAAAGGGAGAAAAAACCCCAAAAACCCTGCATTTGCCCCCCCTCCCCCAGTGTGGGGCTGATTTCTTGCACTCCCACAATTTGGGGTTGATGATGTTACCCCATGGATGGGAGAGGCACCCCCAGACACAGGGACCTCTCAGGGAGGCAGCACCACTGGGGTAGGATTTGAGGTTTAAGATTTGGGGGCTTTGCACCATTTGGGGCAGACATTTGACGTTTGGGGTTTGGGACCATTTGGGGTTGAAGATTCAAGGGGTTTTTCTGTTTGAGGCTTTGCATCCATTGGGGCAGAGATTGGGAGGTTGTGGTTTGCACTATTTGGGATTTAGGATTTGGGACCTGGCACCGTTACTGGGGTCCGTAAGAGCACATATGGCTGAAAACATCCCCATCTACCCTCGAAACCTCTTTGCCATCAGCCCATGGGTTGGGGTGTCCTCAGTGGATATTTTGGGATCAGAGGGTTGTTTCAGAGCTAGGGAATGCTTTGGGATTGAGGGGAAGTTTTGGGGCTGGGGAATCTTTTGGGGTTAGGGTTTGTTTGGAGGGGTGTAGGAATGTTTTGGGGCTGGGTGGGATGTTTTAGGGTTGAGGTGCTTTGGGGCTGGGGGGTGTTTGGGGATCAGGGGGCAATTCGGGGCGGGTACAGTGTATCGGGGCAAGGGTTTTTCTGGGGCCAGGGGTGTGCGAGGCTCTTGGAGGACATCGTCCCGTCCCTCCCACAGTACCTGCAGATGAAGTGGCCGCTGCTGGACGTGCCAGCCGGGGCCACGCTGAAGGACAACCGCTCGCCCTCGCCTGCACACCTGGTAAGAGCAGCCCCTACTCGCGGGGTGGTGCGTTCCCAGCACCTCCATGATCCTGCAGTCAGGGAATGTGGGGGTGGTTTGGGCTGGAAGGGACCTTAAAGACCAAAGTCCCACTCTCCTGCCATGGGCAGGGATGGCTTCCACTGGACCGGGTTGCTCCAAGCTGCCTGGAACAGCTCCAGGGATGGGGCACGGGGGTGTTTTCGGGGGGTGGCTGCAGCTCCCTGCTCTCCCTGCAGTCCAACAAGGTCCCGGTGGTGCAGCATGCCCATCACATGCACCCGCTGACGCCGCTCATCACCTACAGCAACGACCCCTTCCCGCCGGGATCGCCATCCGGCCACCTCTCCCCAGAGATCGACCCCAAGACGGGTGAGCAGGGGCTGGGGCAGCGTTTGGGGGAGCAGAGGGAATGGGATGGTGAGGGGGCTGTGCTGGGAATGGGGGGCTCTCCACGGGGTGCTCCCTCCGCCTCCCAGGTGGTCTCAATCCAGTCTCTGGGAGGGGGCTGGAGATGCAGCCAGGGACCGGGTGGGGTTGGGATGTGGGATCCCCCCAGGGCTTGGCTGTGGCTGTTCCAGCTCTCCCCCGCCTGGGGTGATGGATGCTGAGGGAGATGGGGTGCTCTGAGGGGAGCGGGTCCGTGGGCTGAGAGAGATGAGGAGGGAGCTGGGCTGCTCAGAGGAAAGGTGCTGGAGGCAGACAAGGTGCTGGAGGGCACGGGGGGCTCCGAGGCTGCCGTGGCCCTGTTCTCACCTCCCCCCGTGCTCCCTCTCCCCCTCGCAGGGATCCCGCGGCCGCCGCACACCCCCGAGCTGCCCCCCTATTACCCGCTGTCGCCTGGAGCCGTGGGGCAGCTCCCGCACCCACTGGGCTGGCTCGTGCCACAGTAAGGATGGACTGACCCCGGCATGGGGTCCCTGGGAGCCCCACTTCTGATGGAGACCCTCCTCCTCCTCTTCTTCTTCCTCCTCCCACTTTACCCACTTTTCCTGCGAGCTCAGCAGGATCCTGCAGGCTCTTGTGAGGGGTGGGAAGGGAGGGACTCCGTACCGCTGGAAAATTTGGGAATCTTCCAGATGGAGATCAGCTGGAGACCAGTCCAAGGGTGCCCATGAACTGGGAAGGGATCTTTTTTTTCACCTGAAACTCGTGTTTTTTGTAGGCAAGGACAACCCGTGTACTCCATTCCTGCTGGTGGCTTCCGGCACCCATATCCCGCCCTTGCCATGAACGCCTCCATGTCCAGGTGGGTCTGGGAAGGGGGAGGGACCCTCGGGGCACCCCAGAGCTGGCAGTGGGTTTTGGGACGCTTGGCTGCAGACAGTGCATGGGCACAACCCACTCCCAGGAGATCGGGGTGAAAATGCCCCCAGAGGGAGTGGCTGGTCCCCATGGGTGCAGGAATGGGACATCCCACGGGCTCAGGGCATCACTTAGGCTGGATCAGTGTCACCATCTCAAAGCTGGGAAGGGATTTGGGGGCTTTCAGGTGGACTCAGGGTCTCCAGCATGGCTGTGGGGAGTGCAGTGTGGATTTAGGGTTTGCAGAGTGAATGTGGGGTTTCCAGGGTGCATTTGGGGTTCCAGCATGGTTTCAGGGTTCCCAACTCAGCTGGGTTGAGGCAGGTGGTCTCTCAACCCAGGAGGTTCTCAGGGGTGTCTTTGGGTGCCTGTGGGGAGGTGACCACCCCTCCTGTCCTCCCCCACCGCTGCAGTTTGATGTCCAGCCACTTCTCCCCGCACATGGTCCCGCCGCCCGCGCACGGGCTGCACTCCTCGGGCATCCCGCACCCCACCATCGTCTCGCCCATCGTCAAGCAGGAGCCCTCCCAGCCCAGCGCCAGCCCTGGAGTCAGCTCGTGAGTGGGGGCTGGGCCAGCCGTGGGGACGGAGGCTCATCCTGGGGGTCCTGACCCCTGTCCCGCTCCTTCCAGGAAATCCCCCGTGGCAGTGAAGAAGGAGGAGGAGAAGAAACCCCACATCAAGAAGCCGCTCAATGCCTTCATGCTGTACATGAAGGAGATGAGGGCCAAGGTGGTAGCCGAGTGCACGCTGAAGGAGAGTGCTGCCATCAACCAGATCCTGGGCCGGCGGGTACGGAGGGGATCCCCCATCAGGGACCCTTCGGACCCCCTGGCTTCACTTCTCCCCATGGATCGGACTCCAGACCTGGGGCATGGCCAGCCCAGGGAGTCCCAGGGAGGTGGTGGTGATTGGGATGGGGAGGGACAGAGCTCTGCAGCCCAGGGCAGCAGGTCCTCGGGGTCAGCAGTGGGGATCTGGGGATTCCAGCCAGCTTTGGGGCTTTCATTGTGCCTCTGGGGCCCCAAGTGGGGCTTCGAGGTCCCCAGCATAGCTGTGGGCATCCTAGCATGTATTTGGTGTTTCTGGTGTGTGTTTGGGGTCTCTAGCATGGCTCTGGGGTCTCTAGTGTGGATTTGGGGGTTCCCAGCCTGGCTTTGGGATTCCCAGAGTGGCTCTGGGGTCTGCAGCGTGCTCTCACCCCGCAGTGGCACTCGCTGTCGCGGGAGGAACAGGCCAAGTACTACGAGCTGGCGCGGAAGGAGCGGCAGCTGCACTCGCAGCTCTACCCGACCTGGTCGGCACGGGACAACTACGTACGTGTGGCCCCCCACGGCCCCTTCCCGGGGCCTGGCTGGCGGGAGGGGGCTGGCAGCGCTCGGGGCTCAGCATTTGGGGTGCTGGGGCAATGGGTGACGGTGCCGCGTCCCCGCAGATGCTCTGGGGCCCCGCCAGCCCTGTTTCCCTCCACCAGCAGCCCCCATGGTGGCCAAAAGCCACGGAAGGGCCTGAAACCGACTTTTCCAGGGCAAGAAGAAGAAGCGAAAGCGCGAGAAGCTGGCGCAGCAGCAGAGCCACGACTTGGACAGTGAGTACCCCCCCTCCGCCTCCCCGTGCGCGGGGCTCTGGCCCTCATGCCGTGCCTGTCCCTCCAGGCTCCCTGCCCTCCAAGAGCAAGAAGTCGTGTGTGCCGTACCTGCCGGCTGAGAAGCCATGCGCCAGCCCGGCCTCGTCCCACGGCAGCATGCTGGACTCGCCCGCCACGCCATCGGCAGCACTGGCCTCGCCGGCCGCGCCGGCCGCCACCCACTCAGAACAGGCCCAGCCGCTCTCGCTCACCACCAAGCCTGAGGCCCGGGCTCAGCTCGCCGTGCATTCCACCGTCCTCACCAGCAAAGCCTCCCCTTCTTCTTCCTCCTCCTCCTCCTCCTCCTCTTCCTCCTCTTCCTCCTCCTCCTCCAGCCTCAGCAGCCCGCCCTTGCTCCTCTCCAGACCCATCCCCTTTCCCTCGGTGCCCCCCACGGCTCTCCTGCCCTCGCCCCCCGGCTCCATCCCGGCCGCCCTGGCTGTGCTGCAGACGCAGCCCCTCTCCCTGGTCACCAAACCTGCCGACTAAGGGAAAAGCCTCGCTCCCCCTTCACCCCCCATCCCCTCCCCGCTGTACATTGCAGAAGCCACAATCAAGATTCAAACGCAGCCAAAACCATTATTGGTCAATATTTGACCCTTTCTGAACTCTTTGGAAGCAGACTCTGGAGGAAGGGGCTTTCTGCTCAGAGCTGCTGCCAGCAGTCGACCTAAAGACTGTTTTTATTAAAAAAAAGGAAAAAAAAAGGAAAAAAAAAATAAAATAGACCCTCCACAAGCTGCTGATGATGGGAATCTCCGTGGGATGAACTCAGTGCCCATCATTGCCGTGGGGCACAGGGATGACACCGGCACAGGGATGACACCCGCATAGTGATGCCAGCACCAAACACGGCAGGTGTTGACTGGAACTGGCACTCCATCCCGGATTCAGGAGCAGGAATGCCTCCAGCTGCTCCCAAATCCTCCCGTCCTGCTCCCATCCCCAGCTCCCGCCTTCGCTCTGCCCTGGCAGGGCACCGGATCCTGCCCCGGGGATGCTGCTCCATCGGTGCTGCTCCTGCCTGCAGTCGTGCTGGGGTGGCCAGGGTCTGGGGCTGAGCCCTGGGAGGGGTTGTGTTTTTATCACCTCAAAATCCTGTTATTTTTCACAAAAGGAAATAAAACTACAGCTGCAACTCACCGTGTGAGTGTGGTCTGTGTGGGAAGCACTTGCTTCTTACCCGCTGCCAGCTTCCTGGGAACTATCTTGGGACGGAACTCCTGCTCCTGAGGTCCAGCATCCCCTGAACACTTCTGTCGATGGGTACAGGGGGATTTTGGAGTGTCCATCAACAGTGTGCAGTTTGCTGGAGTGATCCAGGCATCAGGACACGGGGGGATTGGGTGAACCAGTTCAGGAGGTGCCCAAGAGGCCAGGGAGTGGGTGTTACTGGTGTGTACTGGGTCCTCTGTGCCTGCTTCTTCCAAACCAGGGGTGAAAAGATGGGGATGAAAAAGGACAAAATCAACCCAATGGATTTTCAACCCATCTGGAGTCCTCGGTCCGTTCAGTACTTGGGCGAATCAGGACTCTTCCCTCTCCTTGTATTTTAACAGGAAAAAAACCTCCATTTTTCCCCTGGAACTCATGACTTTGTTTCTGTTGCAGACTGACTTGGAGCTGCACCTGCCTGGAGCTTATTTATGGGGTTCACAGTCCTGTTCCATTCCCCTTTGGAATTTCCTGCCCTGTTCCCTGCTCTCCACCCACACCCCTCCTGCATTTTGGGGACCACAGTGTCCCCCCAGTTCCCAATAACAGCATCCCGACCACCAGTGATGGGTGAGCCCATCCTGTAGCTGCTGGGTCTGGCAGGGCTTTGGCTCATTTGGGGGATCAATGACACTTTTTCCTTCTGTTGTGACATTTCTCTTCTCCTTTCCAGTGCTGAGAAGCCACCAGGGAAGCATTTTAAGGAAGTGGAGCAGCAGCAGGTGCCTGTCTGCAGGTGGAGGGGAAAGGGAACTTCATGGTGATTAAGGAGGATCTGTCTGTTTTCTAGATGTGCGAGATGTTGGCATCCACATCTGCAGCAGACGACACCTGGATTTGAGGATTTTCATATAAGAGCTGGGCAGAACGACAAAAGCTCACACCTGAACCAGACCCCAGCTATGGGCACAGATGTGAGCCCTTGGCTGAGCCCTAGGGACACAACTGGAACCAATGCCAGCTCCCAAAACCTTGTGAAAGCTCCTGATGCCTTTGCAAGCAGCAGTGGAACCTCCAGCAGGAGCATGGCTTCTCCATACAGCTCAGGACCATCATCTGAACAGCTGAAATTCCCAGCTTGGAGCATCCCAGAACTCCAGAGTCATTGCTTGTAGGGGCCCTGGCAAGTTGGGAGCAGTGAGCAGAGAGCGCACCTCACGCAGCTCTTTGGTGCCACCAAATCCTCCGAGTGCCCGGGGCATCCTGATTGTTGTCACACCCAAGACAACCCCAAATCTGGGAGGTGTTTCCATTCCACACTCCAAATTATTTAAATTTTTTGCTTTCAAAGGAAAAAATATGGTGTAAATTTTGGAATAGGGCACGATTCCTCCTCGGCAGCAGCCGGCAGGAGCAGCCACGTGTCGGACAGTCGTGTGAGCACCAGGGTGGAGGGGATTAGGGTGTCACCCAAAACATGCGCGGCTGTCGCTTGAAAAGAGGCAAAACTGAGCGTTTTTTAGAGAAACTGTTCCAAGAAACTGGTTTTTGGTGAGGAACGCCTGGAGGACATGCGGCCCCACTCTCCCCAACACCAGGAGCAGGCTGCGGACAAACAGCTCCTTGAATCGGATTTCATGGGACATTAGAGGCATGAAGAGACCTGTCACAAGAATTAAATCTGAACCAGAGCCAGACAGCTTCAAACAGATGTTGGGCTTCAGCAGGAGAATATTCCTTTGTTTTACTCAGTGTTTTCCCATACGGAAAAGGAACATCTGTTCCAATGCTTTCGCGGTGCTCCAGAGCTGAGGCGGGATGGGATTATCCCTGCCAGAAGCAACTGGTCACCAAACCCTCCTGGCCTCGCTGCTCCTGGGGAAGAAGGCGAGGCCAGGGATGCATTGCTCCAGTGCTGTGTGGACCCACTGGAGCTGTCCTGGCAGAGCAGATCATGGGATCAATATATCCACCATGCCTGAAGCAATACAGCTGGATGAAAACACAGGATTCAGAGTGGTTGTCCATGGAAAATTGGTCCTTTGGGATTTTATTTGTCCTCTGGAAGTATTTCTACAGGAGGTGTCTCTGCCCACGGGAGAGGACTGGAGCAAGCTGGTCTTTAAGGTCCCTTCCAACCTAAACCATTCCATGATTCTAGAAGAGGAAAACTATGGGGTTTATTTTTGTTGCAGAAAAAACCTGGATATCCAGCTCATTTCCATTTGGGATGATGTGACCAGGAGCTCTGGTGGCCCCACTGCTCTGTTTTGGACAAGGTTTAGGTGATGTTTCCCATGATTTAATTTGTCCTCAGAGCCGGGAGGTGAAATGGAGCCGGGCAGTCCAGGATGGGGGAGGCCTGGGATACTCCCCAGCAGTGTTTGGCTTTCTGGAAGTGCCTAAAGGGGATCCAAGAGAACTGGAGAAGGTCTTGGGACAAGGGATGGAGGGACAGGACAAGGGGGATTGGCTTCCCACTGCCAGAGGGCAGGGTGAGATGGGATATTGAGAAGGAATCCTTCCCTGTAGAGTGGTGAGGCCCTGGCACAGGGTGCCCAGAGAAGCTGGGGCTGCCCCTGGATCCCTGGCAGTGTCCAAGGCCAGGCTGGACAGGGCTTGGAGCCACCTGGGACAGTGGGAGGTGTCTCTGCCCATGGCAGGCGTGGGACTGGATGGTCTTTGAGGTCCCTTCCAACCCAAACTGTCCCATGATTCCATGATTTCCCAGTTACAAGATTCCATTTTTCCAAGTTGCACCAAAGCCCCACAGTTTTGCAGCCCAAGGCCCCGTGGTCCCCTGAGGAATGAGGCACTGCACACTCCCTGGCCCTGCTCTGTAGCTGGCTGGCTTTTCATGGAGTGTATCCCAGTCCCATCCAGAGAAGGGTCAGAAGGGAATGAAATGGAGTGTCAGCAGCGGAGGGAAGGGATAGCACGGTGTGGAGAGAGGTGGGACAGCTGGATCCTGCCTTAGCTGAGAGGCACAAACAGCTGGGAGAGGGGCCAGCATGCCCGTGACGGGGTCCCCATGAGGCACGGCCAGGCAGGAGAGCTGGGAGCATTCGTGTGGATGACGGAGCTGAGACTGGAAATGAGCAGCTGGAAATGTAAATCACTTTCATCATCACTGCTGCCCGTTGCCAGGGCGAAACAAAGCTCGGGAAGTGCCCGGTGTCTCCTGCCTGGGGTGGGTCCAGGTGAGGAGTCGCTGCAGAGCTGTGCTTGGGGTGGACCCCTGGATCCCTGGCAGTGCCCAAGGCCAGCTTGGACAGGGCTTGGAGCAACCTGGGACAGCAGAAGGTGTCCCTGCCCATGGCAGGGGGGTGGAAGGGGACGACCTTTAAGATTCCATCCATCCCAAACCCATTCCCCCGCTCCATGAAAAGCCTGGAAACCTCCCGCAGCCACCGCAGGCTTCGCTGCCAGAGCTGGGGGCAGCCTCGTTAGGGGCTCCTCGGGAGCGACCTCCCGGGAGCATCTGGGAGCCAGCTTGGAGCTTTCCCGGCTGCTTTTTGGGACACGGGGCTGCTTCTGTCACCTCCGCCCGATCGCTTAATTGCAGCCACCTCCCCGCCCTCCCCCAGCCCCCTCCCGCCCCAATCCTCCCCCCGCAGGCTGGCCAGGCACTAATTGAAAAGCCTAATGAGGTCCCAGGGGTCTCCTGCAGAGATGGAGCTAATTAGGGGCTCCACCACGAACACCGAGGTTTCTTCAAACCTCTTTTTTTTCGGGGGCCGGAGGGGAGGGTGCACCAGATGTCCTGTTATCCCGCTCTGCACCGGGATAAGGCTGGTGCTCCACGCTCTCCGGGCTCCTGCCAAAGCAGCTGGTGCAGAGGCAGTGGCTACACTTAATACATGTTAATTAGCATCATTAAATTCTTCCATTTGCTAATTGTTTCTCCTTTTGATCCTTTATCCTGACCAGATTAGCCCTCGGGGGGAAGGGGCGGGATGGGGGATGCAGACGTGTTGGACAAGGTGAGGACTTTATTGTCTTGACACCAGACCTCCGGACAACACGTTAAAACACCCCAATTAGTGTTAATTAAGGCCAGATTTGTGTGTCCAGCCTGCTTTTGGTAGCTATTCTCAGAAAGAGTTATCCCCGAAAAGTGAATCCACAAGGATTTATGAGAATAGATGGCGCCAGGTCAGGAAGGCCCCAAAACTGAAGCTGGGATGTGGAGCTGTTGAGGTGATAATGTGCTCAGGTTTGGGGGTGTCCTGTGCAGGGCCAGGAGTTGGAGTCAACCCTTGTGGTCCTGGTGGGTCCCTTCCAGCCGAGGATATTCCATGATCCCACGATCCAGGACCAGCAGCTGCTGTTGTGTTGGCCTGGGCCATGCTGGGAGGAGAGGTCACTGGTCCTGTTTATCCTGTTTGATCCCAAGGAAAGTGTTGGATCCTGGTGCAAGCCACCCGGCTCTGGGCTGATGTCAGCCTCATCCATGGTATTTTGGGCAGAATTCCATTCCCAAAGGCATTGTTGTAAATCCAGGGGAACTTGGCCTCTGCTCAGTCACTCTTGACTGCCAGGGGTTGAGTGAAAGCCGAGCATGAGAAACAGCCTCAATTCTCTGTTTAAATCCCAAAAAAGCATTGGGCCAGCTCTTCTGGTCTCCTTGGAAAGGCTGGCACGGGCAGAGCAGAGCAGCAGGGATTGTTGGAATGCGTTGAATTGAACTGAGATTCCCCAGAGATTGGAAGACAAAAAAAAAACACGAGAGAAGAAAATCACTCACATCTTCTGCCACACTCCAAGGCAGGATTGTTCCCCAGTTACTCCCCACTGTGTGAGATTCGGTTTGTTTCCATGTGATGTTTTTCCTGCGTTTTAGGGTTAAATGGAGTGGCTGCCCCTGGATCCCTGGAAGTGTCCAAGGCCAGGTTGGACAGGGCTTGGAGCACCCTGGGGTAGTGGAAGATGTCCCTGCCCATGGCAAGGGGTAGGACTGGATGATCTGTAAGGAGCCTTCCAAGCCAAATCACTCTGGGATTCCATGATTCTATGAAAAGCTGGATATTTAGTCCAGAGAAGGGAGATTTAACAGTCTAACCCGATAAAAGGAAAGAACTGAACAGTGCCTGCTGACAGGCACAGCCAATTTCCTGCTGCCACTGGGAATCGCTGCTGTTGAACAGAACACGTCCGCTTGGGCCAAGAAAGAAAAACAACAGGTTATCCAAAAAACAAAACAGTATCTGAAAAATAACAACTTATCAAAAAAAATAAAATCCGAAAAATAACAGGGTATATTAAAAAAAAGAAATAATACCCGAAAAATACCAGGTTACCCAAAACCAGCAGGTTCTCCAAAGCTGTCCTGAAGCAAAGGAAAGGAAACCAGCCCTGATTTCCTGCCTGTTGCCCCCTAGCCTCGCCCACTCCAGAGCTCTGGAACTGCGCTCCCAGCGCCCGTCTGGGGCCGCTGCTCACAAACCTGGACTCTCAGGCTCCCGCCCTGGACTCTCAGGCTCGGGAAACAGACCCCAAACCGGCGGGTTTTACCCCAAAACGCGGCTGTGAGCGCACAGGGGGCCCGGGCTGCGGCGAGCCCCACCGCCGCCAGGGGGCGCCAAGCGCAGCCCAACGGAGCGCCAGCCTCCCTAAGCCCCGCCCCCAGGCGACACAAGCCACGCCCCAACCACGCGGCCACGCCCCCAAAGCGGCCCCCTGGAAGCCCCGCCCCCGACCGCCATAAGCCCGCCCCGTCCCGCTCAGGCCAGCCTCCGCGCGGCCGCTCTCGCTCCCTCCCCTCCCCTCCGTCTCGCGAGATCTGTGCCCGGAAGCGGCACCTGCGGGCTGAGCCGGCCGTGAGGGGCCCGCTCGCCATGGAGGCCCCGCGCCCGCCGCTGCTGCTGCTGCTGCTGCTGCTCCTGGGGCTCTGCGCCGCCCGCGCCGCGGGTGAGGGGCCGGTGGCAGGCCGGGCGAGGGTGCCGGGCCGGTGGCACGCCGGGCGGGGGTGCCGGGCAGGCCCGGGGAAGGGTCGCGGTGGAACAGCCGCCGGGGGGCTATGGCAGGGGCAGGAGACGGCAGCGAAGCCCTAGGGCTGGGGGTGGGTCAGGCACCGCACTTGGTTTGCGGGGCCTCCTGTGGCCTTGGGCCCCTCCTGCGGGAGGGGTTCCTGGTGGTCCGCCGCGTTCGGTTCCCGCTCTCCCCCCTGAGGTCCTTCCTCTCCCCTGAGGTTCCCCTCCCCATCTGCTCCCATCTGTCCCCGTGGGTTCCCCCGGCTACTGTGGGGCTTCCCCTCTTCCCCCCGCGGGTTCCACCGTCTCTCTCGGGGGGTTTCCCCTCTGCTCTTCAGCTCTCAGCCCCCCCCGGTGCTGATGGGCTGCTCTCCGTGTTTGCCCACAGCAGACGAGCAGCACACGGATCGCGACAATTCTCACAAAGAGTCTGAGGCAGCCCAGCCAGCTGGAGGAGGCGACAGCCAGGAACACACGAACACACCCCTCGACAACCAAAACCGGCAGCAGGATAATTCCCGCAACAATGGCGACCCCAAAACAGGGACGAATAGTGAGACCCAGATGGATGAGAAGCAGAAGGCAAAGGAGGAAGAGAAGGGTGGAAATCTGAATGGAAACGACAGCAAAGACAAGGAGGAGGAGGAGAAGAAGAAAAACGAGTCACAGAATGATAGCAGCCAAGGCAGCAACGTGGGGGCTGCTCAGAGCGGCATAAATGGGAATGGGACCAGTGAAAGCAGCACTGCAGGAGGCGGGGGACAAGGGGATGGAGCCGGAAACGACAGCAAAGAGAAGGACGAGGAGAAGAAGAAAAACGAGTCACAGAATGATAGCAGCCAAGGCAGCAGCGCGGGGGCTGCTCAGAGCGGCATGAATGGGAATGGGACCAGTGAAAGCAGCACTGCAGGAGGCGGGGGACAAGGGGATGGAGCCGGAAACGGCAGCAGTGGTGGCACTGGTGCCCAGGGTAACAATGGCAGCAGCACTGATGCCCAGGGCAACAGTGGCAGTGACAATGGTGGCCAGACTGACAGCCACAACAACAACAGTCAGCAGAACAACAAGCAGGACAGCAAGAACAGCCAGGATGGCAACAGCCCAGAGAGCCCCGAGAGTGAGAACACCAAGGAGGGCAGCAAGAGCAATGACAACGAGGGCAGCAAGAACCCAGGGCAGGGCACCAACCAGGGCAACAGTGGGGCTGACACCCAGGGCAGCGAGGCCACTAATGGCCACACCAACGGGGACACCGGCCAAGGCAGCAGTGGTGGGCAGCAGGCCCAGACCGAGAGCCAGGGCAGTGCTGGTGAGGCCCAGGGCAGTGCTGGTGACCAGCAGCCTCATGGCCAGGACACTCAAAAGAACTCCCAGGAGGAGCAAAACCGTGTGGAGGGCAATGGCTTTTCGGACAACGAAGAAAACGCCGGAGAGGACGTGGCTGAGGCTGAGGAGGGCAGCGACAGCTCTGTAAATCAGGAGAGAGAGAAGAGTGTGCCCTCCCTGCCCAGGGCCCGCTCAGAGAGCAGCCACTTCTTTGCCTACCTGGTGACCACGGCCGTCATCGTCGCGGCCCTGTACGTGGCCTACCACAACAAACGGAAGGTGAGCAGCCCTACTCAAGCCCTGAGAGCTGGGATTGGGGCCCACTCAGTCCTTTCCCCTAATCCTGGCTGGTTTCTCACCAGTCCCTCCTAGTTTGGTTCGTGTTCATGTGGTCTCAACAGCAGTGGGAGGAGCAGGGGAGTTGTGGCCAGGAAAGGGGTCGGATCTGGTGGAAACTGGGTGTTCTCAGCTCTGCTGCTGATTTTCAGCAGAGAGGTGAGAACACAAAGGGGTGTGAGACCTCTCCATGTTTTCTCTGACAGTTTTCTACTGAGTTTTCTGTAGCAGGTTGCGCAAGATCGGAGCTGTTTTTCTTCACATAAAGCTGGTTTTGAGGGAGGAGAAAGAAAACAAATTCTTACTGTTTTCTCCTTGTTGAGTAAACCTCGTTATCCATCTTAGCTGGGGTCGAGTACTGGCATTTACGTATTTCAGGTGTCACAGGAAAAGGGTTGTAGGAGCAGGCAAATGAAAAACCACAAGTAAGCCTGTGTGGGAGGCTGCTGTCCCACTCACCCTGTCTCCATTTTTCTCTCTCCAAAGATCATTGCTTTTGCTCTGGAAGGAAAAAGATCAAAAACTGGTCGACGGCCCAAATCTGGTGATTATCAGAGACTGGATCAAAAGGTGAGACCCAGCCCAAAGTGGGGGTTGGCGTGCCTGGTGTGCGTTGGAAATACAAAATATTGGCCCTTTGCATTAGAAAGGATCCCAAAGCCCCACTTCAGTCGGTTTGGGAAAGCAGAGTTTGGAGCAGAAGCAGGGTTTTGCCAGGAAATGGAAACAGGAACACTTAGAAATGCTGGCAGAGGTGGGACACTCTGGAGCTGGGCTGTGCTGAACCACTTTGTCACTAATCCAAACGACTTGTCAGAGAGGTTTTTAGTGGGGCAAGGGTAGGATTTGTGGAGGAATCCCTTTCTTCTCTCCCTTGAAACCTTTTTCTGCCTCTTGCCCTTCAAGGCAGATGTGCCTGTAATTATTTTCTGCCTTGGGAAGAGGAAAGGGAGGAAAACAAAGGCTGGAGCTTGTGTTTGCTTTGGGAGCTCCTCAGCCCACTGAGGTCTGGACAGAGCAGCAGAGTAATTCTGAGCTTTCTGGTAGTTCCAACCTTTCCTTTTGCCTTTCCAGATCTAGATTCCTCCTGGGGTGATGACGGTCGGCGATGGGAATGTTGGGCTGCCACAGTTGGATTTCAGTCCATGGGAAGGAGGGGAAACGCTTTTTGTTTTGCACCTGCACCTTGATAAAACCTCTCACTTCCCTAAATTGCTCCTTTCCCAGCTGCCTTGTTTTCCCCCTGGGCGTCTGGCTGTGGAAAAGCCAGTCCCAGAACTGCACACCTAGAACTTCTGTGTCCCAATGTAATGGAATTTGCCATCTGCTGGACTGACCCCTCCTTTTGCGAGGGGAAATTAAGGATCTGCTGCACAATGAGCCATGGGACTGTCCCTTGCTGGAAACGGAGCTACCTTGGTCTCCTCCTCCTCTTCCTCCTCCTTCTCCTCCATCTGTTGGGTTTGGATGCTCAAGTTGGGAGCATGTGAGTTCTCTTGCACTTGTTTGGAATTGATCCACCACAGACTCGGATTTGGGTTTTCTCTCCCTGATCAGCCTTCCAGTTTCACACCCAGGTTCCCTTTTTCACACACACTTTCAGCCATGCTGAAGCAGTTTTTGCGGTGCAGCTCAAACCCTTCATGCTCTGTGCAGCTCTTTTCCCTCCCAGTGCTCCCAGTTCAGTGTTTGCACTGGGGGTGTTGGTTGTGGTGTGGTGCTGTGGAGGAGAGGGTCAGCCCGGGGAAGCTCCGTGCCCTGTCGGTGTCAGGGATGCAGATGGGAAAATTGCTTCCTCCCCCTTGTAGAGTGTAGGAAGGAAGGAATGTAAATCCCTGAGGAGTTTGGGATGAGTGAAGCTCCCAGTCCCTCAGCCCCCCTAGCTGTGTTGGGCTGGTACCAATTGGACCAAGGGCTGCCAGAGGGGTTGGTGCCTCAGTTACACCTGTGAGGTGGTTTTCGTGCCTGTAGTTCTACTCCCAAGAGGTTTGTTGGAGCTGGGATGTTTCTGGAGAGGGCACAAAGTACCTGCTTGGCTCCTGCTTTGGGTTTTTCCAGTACAGGCAGAAAAAAATGGATCTGAGGAACCCAGAGCTCCTCACACGGGCGCCCAGCAGCGCCACAGCAGGTGCCAGCCATGTGCCAGTCCTGCACTTGCCGACTGACTGCATGGGAAGGATCCCAGGACAATTAAATTCCCTCCTGGGGGGCTTTTTTCTGGCCTTTCCAGGCTTGGGAACAATCAGCTCCTTGCTCTGTGGTCACCTTGGACAAGGGCAGAGCCATTTCCTGGTCGCTGTGAAAGCTGCAGCTCTAGTTTTGATTTCCTGATAGTTCATTCCAAGAGGGGAGAGAGGGCTTGACTTTTCTCCAGAGCCTAAAATCATCCTTTCCCTTTTTGCTGGCTCTTGGCAAGCATAAGGAGCATGAAAGTTCCTCTTGGCTTTAAAGAGTTCTCAAGAGTTTCCCTCGGAAACATCTAGGATGCAAAAAAGACTTCCAGGAGTTGTTCTGGAGAACAGGAGGGTGGAGGGAAACGAAAGGGAAACAGGAATGTGACTCTCGGGGGGGAAAAAGGTGGGAACCTCCTGCACCCTGCTCCAGAGCTGCTGTGGGACCAGCCAGGCTGGGGGGCTGCTTTAGGGCAGGGCTGGGGAGGGGGACACTGACTTTTGGCTGGTGGCAGCGGGGAGACAAACCCTATTCCAGTGTGTGGAACTCCATGTGCTCCTGGGCTGCTCCAGCCAGGATTTTTGGAGTGTGTGTGCTTTTTGGAGTGTGAGTGCTCTATGCCTGCTTTGTCCTGTTTGTTTGGTATTTTTTTTTAATTGAATGATAATTTGGAAAGGTGGAGGTTTTTTTCTACATTTTTCTATCCTGGGAGCTGTTTCAAATTCTCTCTTGCTCCAGGCTGTGGGAATCCCATCCTGCTGCCAACAGCACCTCAAACACCTCGATCCCAGGCTGAGCCAAGCACAAGCTCATTGGGGTAATGAGGAGGCACCTCATGGGTCTGGGGAGAAGCAGAGCTCACACCAGGCTGACTTGGGGGGTTTCCCCCCAAACTCTCCCTGCCGGCACTTCCCGAGGCTGGTGTGTTCTGCCAACAGTCCAGGCTGCCCGAAACCTCTGGGAATTGCTCCCAGTTTGTTAAGTTTATGGTATTTATGCAACGTGTCCCAAAGGAGTCAAGGTGCTCTGAACCTTTTCCCTTTGGACACACGTGTTTTCCATGGATGGTGTCTGTCAGTACAGAGGGGGTTTTTGCCAAATATTCCTACTTTTTAGGCTTGAACCAGCACTTGATTTTTTTTCTGCTGCAGTGAAACGCACCTTGCTTGGAAGGATCAGAATTTTTTACAGTTCTTTGTACTGTTTTTTTTTTATTTTTTGTGTGGTGAAGTCAGTAAATGGATTTAAAACGACCCAAAATGCTGAGTTTTCACTTCTCTCTTGGTTTTGTTTTTCTCACGTTCTTTGCATGGTTTCATTTGACACCTGGCACCAAAGGGGCAGGGTGGCTCCTCTTTATGCAAAACCAATTTGATTTTGATAAAAACACCTGGTTTTGTGGGGCTGTTTGTTCTCAGAGCCCCGTGTTCAGCCGGAAGGAGCCCAGACAGGCCCAGGCCAGAGCGGATTTGAAGTTTCCAGTCCGATTTCCAGTATCAGCCCAGCTCCACCAGGGCTGGCATGGGGTGGTGTGAGGTCAGGGCCCAAGAGGAGATTAAACAGCTCTGGACAGAGCTTAGTCGTGAGCTCTCCTCTTGGAGTTCTTTCTCCTCCAGAGAGCCTCAGAGGGCAATCCCAGGACATCCCAGCTTGTTGGAACAGCAGCAACTGGGAGACTGGAAAAGAGAGTGGTGTGGCTGCTGCTTCCAGCCAGCTGTGGGGAGGGGAAGAGAAGGTGCCTGATCCCCAGTGGATGACGAGGGTACTTCTGGGGAGTGTTTCCTTCAGTGGATGGAAGAAACTCTGTCCTTTCCGCCCTAAAAGGAGGAAATCCCGCCTTCCCCTCTCCGCTCCGCTCTGGGTGGTGACGAATGGGACAGGCAGGGCCACTGGATTTCCTGGGGATGGGGTTACTGGCAGCTTGCAGGAGGAAAAATGGGTGAAAATGGGGGGGTCAAATGAAAATTCCCATGGGGATGTGGGGTCGGGAGAGACCTTACAGACCCCCCAGTTCTAAGGTTTGCTAGGAGGGACTCAAAGCGCTGCTCTGCTCTGTGTCCTTAGGATGAGTTCCCAAAAAAATCCACTGCGTTGTGCTCCAAGAGCTCGCTGAACCCCTTTGCCTGCCCTCACCCTGATGCGAGAGGGCTGGAAAGGTCCCAAAATACTTTGGCAGTCACAGCAGGGGTGGTGGGGCAGGAACGGCCCCTCAGGTCGGGTCCTGTCCCTGGGCGCAGGAAGCAATGGGAGCACCCCAGGGGTGGGGAGTGTCTGTGGGGTCATGCTGGGGCAAATGCCCAGGAGTCAAAGTCCATGAGTGGAAAGAATGCCAAATGAAATCAGAAATGCTTTGCCAGCTGGGCTGGGCTCTACTTATCGGGGCTGGGTTGCTGAGACATCCCGATAGAAGCAGTTCAGCAGAGAGGCCCGGAGGGTGGAGGAGGTTTAATGCATGAGAAACTGGGTGAAAGTGGGCACCGAGGGGGGGCTGGGGCTGTGCCCTTCAACCCTCCTGCTGCTGCACAGGCTGCCTGGAGAGCGGTGCCAGCTGGGGGTCGGGCTCTGCTCCCAGGGAACAAGGGGCAGGACAAGAGGCAACGGCCTCAAGCTGTGCTGGGAGAGGTTCAGGTTGGGTATTGGGAAGATTACTCTGTGGAAACTGCAGTCCAGGCCTGGTACCGCTGCCCAGAGCGGTGCTGGAGCCCCATCCCTGGGGGGATTTAACAAATGTGTGGATGTGGTACTTGGGGACACGGGTCAGTGGTGGCCTTGGCAGTGCAGGGGGGATCAGTTGGACCTGGTGGTCTCAGGGGGCTTTTCTGACCCAAATGATTCCATGGTTCTGTGAAATGCTCCTACATCTACTCCCTGACCTCCACTCCAGATCCCCAGTGAACCCAACCTGCAAACCCTGATAACCACCCCAGGTTTATTTTATCTTATCTTCTTCACTGAAATCTTTGAATTTTGCATGGCCTCCTGAGCAAACACGTGAGCCTGAGCTGGTCTCACAGCAGGTATTTTCCTTCGGGGCAGGGCATCAGCCAAGCAAACACATCAGCTTTGCCTCTGCAAGATGAATTCCATGGCCTGGGAAGGTTTGTTTGGATTAAAAAACCACCAAAAATGAGTGAGATAGCATTTGGAAGGTTGGAGCTCTTTAGGGTGAGAAAAGCAGGAGGAGAGGCAGGTCTGGGTCTCCTTGGAGCTGTGGGAGCCATGGGAATGCTGCTGGGGGGATGGTTGGGTGTCACTGCACTGTTCTGTGCCTACATCAGAGGTTTCTGCTCTGCAGAGGGTCCCTGGGAAGAGGACCCAGCTTGTTAAACCCTCCTCCCAATAGCTCTGGTGCCTCCAGGTTGAGCTGCTCACCTTCCCAGAGGGATTTTTGATTGGTTTTCCTGTAACTTGTCCCTCTTTCTCCATGTGTGACAGGGAACAAGCTGCTGCTGGTCACCCCTCGGGCTTTCCCCCTCAGGACCCCTCTGGGCTGAGGAGAACAGATGTCTCCAGCAGGCTGGGAGGGAGGCAGGGCCTCGGTCCCCACCCTCCAGGACCCTGCAGGAGTGTGGATCCACAGGGGCTGAGAAAGGATGCACAGGGTGAAAGGAGGGAGAGGGACATTGGCTGTGCCCTGGCCCTGCTTTGTCCTATTTTTTTGGCAAGAGGAAACTCTTCTGGCTGGTGGTCCATCAGGGGCTCTCCCTTGCCTGGGCTGCAGGTGAACACCTCAGTGGTCCAGGGAGGGAGGGGAAGGTAGTCAGAGATCTCACCTGTGTCAGCCTCCAGCTCTGCACTGTCACACTCCACATCCACCCCGGGTCAAATCTTCCCCTGGACAAGTCTGTGGGGAGAATGGCCACCTTGAGCTCCCCCAGTTCTGCTCTCTGGGAGCCTTGGGAGTTCCATCTGGGCCTCTAACCCCAGACAAGAATCTGTGGCTTGGGTGAGACCTTAAAGCCCATCCAGTGCCACCTCTGCCATGGGCAGGGACACTTTCCACTATCCCAGGGTGCTTCAAGCCCTATCCAACCTGGCCTTGGACGCTGCCAGGGATCCAGGGGCAGCCACAGCTGCTCTGAGCACCGTGGGCCAGGGCCTCCCCACCCTCACAGCCAGGAATTCCTTCCCAATATCCCATCTATCCCTGTCATCTGGCAGTGGGAAGCCATTCCCTGTGTCCTGTTCCTCCAGCCCTTGTCCCCAGTCCCTCTCCAGCTCTCCTGGAGCCCCTTTAGACACTGGAAGGGGCTCTGAGCTCTCCCTGGATCCTTCTCTTCTCCAGGTGAGCACCCCCACCTCTCCCAGCCCGGCTCCAGAGCAGAGGGGCTCCAGCCCTCAGAGCAGCTCCATGGCCTCCTCTGGACTTGCTCCAGAAGCTCCAAATCCCTCTGGGGTTGGACCCAGAGCTGGAGGAAGCTCTGCACACGTGGTCTCAGCTGGGCTGTGGGGCTGCAGCTGCTGGAGGTGCCCAGAGCAGCCTCCCCAGTTCACTGCTGTGCCCAGGGCGCTCTGGCATGGATCCCCCAAGGGGTCGATCCTGGGTGATCTCTCTTTGCAGAGCTCACCTTCTCCATAGGTGCCATCCCATCGCTGAATTTCCTCTTTGCTCAGTGATCTAATCCTCTTTGCCGGATCAGCCTTCAAGCCTATTTCCAGGGCTCCTTTCCAGCACGGTCACACTATTCCCTGCTTGGTCACACTACTCCGTGCTCAGGAACTAGCTCTGGGTTTTATTTTTCTCCTACCCCATCAGCAGCTCCCAGCTGGGCTTCCCCCAGCCCCACCCTAGGGGGTTGCTGTCCCCAAACATCACTGTGATGGGATTTCACGTCGACTTTAATGAATTCATCTACATCCAGTTGGTGTCTGGGAGGAATATTTGGTCCCAGTGATGTCCTGTGTTATGGCACGCAGTGTGATTTCAGCCCCAGGAGTCCAAAGGGTACAAACCACTGGGAGGAATGGGGACACTGGGAATGGCCGAGGCTGTACCCTGAAGGAGAGACAGGTGTAGGGATGGTGGGAGGCTGGGAGAGGGGGCTTCAGTGAGCAAGGAGGCTTCAAAATCGGTGAAAGCATCAAAAAAGAGGCATGGAGCATAAAAGAATTGGGATGGAGGGTTGTGGTGGGAAGTGGGGTGAGGAAGGGATCAAGGAGGTACCAAAATCCACAATTAAACCAGATTTCTACTGGCAGCAGTTTAAAACCTCCTGCTGTGCCAGTCCAGTTCTGCTCAAACCTAGCAACAAGTGGGGAAATTCTCATCCAGCAGCTGCTTTACCTGGACAAAGATGTTTCAGGGGTTTTGGTGCACACTGGGCACTTCTCCGTGATCAAATCTGGAAAATCCATGTCAGTTTCATGGGCTTTGAGCCACAGCCCAAGGTGCCCCGATGATAACGAAGGACTCCCCATGCTCACAGCAGTACCCCCCAGTACCAGGGAATTCCTTCTTCCCATGGCTGCCCGCTCCAGGGAGGTGGAAGGAAGGTAAATCCACACTGGCCAGCTGCTTTTCCTCACTTGCGGTCCAATTTATGGCTGTTCTGCCATAATTCCTCCCCAAAACTTGGCTGGTGCAGGACAAACCCCCAGCAGCACATTCACAAGGATGGGGCTGTCCCTTCCCCTTTCCCTTCCCATTGCACTTTCCATTCTGCTTCCCCTTCTTTTTGCCTTCTTTTCTCCCTCACAACCCCTGGCCCTGCTGACCCATCATGAGGCACAAATCCCAGGATCATCATCACTATTTTATTACTTCGGTCTCAAGTGCTTCCCTTCCCATCTGGAGAGGACTTTGATCCTGTTCCCAAGCTTTTACCAGCAGACAGAAGGACTTTGCTGCTGCCAAAGGAGCGAGTTGGGGCAAGGGGGGGAGACCAGCACCCAAACATCAGGAATGCTGGGGGGTTGGGGTCCTGCTGCTGCCAGGGATGACTTTGGAAGCACTGGACAGCCTGCAAGCACCACTGCTCTCAGACAGCTCTGGGGGCTGCAGGTGAAGGTCGATGATCCTGATGGGATCAAGCAGCCGCGGGTGCTGCTGGTACCGTGGGAGCTGCTGGGCCATGCTGGTACCTGCTGGTGCCACCTGTTTCAGGGTTATCTTGACTTCTCTCCTGGCCATGGCTGCTCGGGGCAGCTCTTGGGGATCTTCTTCATGGCCAGGGACCAGCACTGGACATGATGGTGGAAGGGGATGCATTATTTTTTGTGGGGGTGAGGTCCAACATGATCTGTCTGGGAATGGGAACAGCATCTTCTTGGATTGAAATCCTTCAGCTTGGCAAAGAGACGGATCTGCTACAGGTGCGTGAGAGCTGAGAGTGAGCTAGGGGTGCTGTGGTGAGGAGCAGGGGTCCCTGGTCGTGGGACGGTGGGCCTTAGTCTCCCTTCTTGGAGCTGGTGGCCTGCAGGCGCATCTTCAGCCACACCATGTCCATGTAGAGGTTGCGCTTCAGGACGGTGCTGGCACAGATGATGGCTCCTTGCAGGGCTCCCATGAAACCCCCCAGGCACAAGTCCTGCCCTGAGAGGAAGCAGCAGCAGATGTGGCCCACTGTGAGCAGCCCTCACTCCCCATTCCATCCCAGCTAGCCATCAGTGGTGGTTCCCCACCTTCCAGCTGCCCTCACTCCATCCCTGGGATCTGAACCCACAACCCTTTCCCTGTCTGACCATTCCTTCTCTCCAGCAGGAAAAGGGCCTCATCCTGCGTTGGGCAAGGAGACAACCTCCCAGAGCTGGAGCAACACAGCCCTCTTCTCCTCCCAGTGGAACTCCGCTTTCCCAGCGGTCCTTCCATTGCCCCACAGCACCATAGTGGCTCTTCCCTTTATTGCATTTCAGGATTGAAGGCTTTCTCTCCCCACATCCCACTCCCCCAGGGCTGTCCTCATCTGAGAATGATGAGAATCTGGTGGCCCCATCACCTGTCAGGTAGAGGTTGGGCACAGCCGTCTCTGCCCGCACGGCGGCAATGGCTTCGTCCCGCAGGCGGGGAATGCCGTGGTCGGCGCCGTAAAACTCCCCGCGGGGACTGGCGATGTAGTGCTGGTTGGTGAGGGGAGTCCCGCCAGAGAGGTACTCGATCTGCAGGGGGACAGGGGACAGGGTGCTTTGCAAGGGTGGCAGGAGTGGGGGCCATTCCAGGAACCCGGGTGTGGGGGGTATGGGCTGGGATGGGTTTCCTCGCAGACCCTGGGTGGGTGGTTCTGGCCAGGTTTTGTCCCAGGATGGTTCTGGAGGATCATCCTGGGATGGTCATCCACGTCTGCCCAGGTTGGATGGGGCTGGGAGCAACTTGGGTCTAGCGGGAGGTGTCCCTGCCCATGACAGGGGGTGGAACTGGATGGGCTTTAAGATCCCTTCCAACGCAAACCATTCCATGACTCCATGGTCACTTGCCCTTGCACCATGAGGAGGCAGCAGTGATGGGTTGGTGCCATGCTGGACCTCATGTGCAGCAGGTCCAGTCCCAGCTCCAGTGCTGGGTGGGTAGAGTGGACCCAGAGAGGAGCTGGAGGACCCCTGAACCTTGAGTTTAGGACCCCTGAACCTCGTGTTTCCTCACCCGGCCCTCGATGCGAGGGTAGAGCTTGAAGACAGTCTGCATGATGGCATCCACAAAAGTCTTCTTCAGGTCCTCATAGTCATCCCCCCGCTTGTGGACCTGCTTGTCCTGCCACTCCTCGAACCACTCGTACCTGGCGAAGGTGACAATGGCCAGCGTGGATTTACCTGCGGGAGGACAAGGCTGGGGTGCTTGTCCCTCTGCCCACCCTCATCCCACCCTGTCGCTGCCCCAAACCCGGGAGATGTCCCCAGATCTTTGGGGTTCCATGTCCTTCATCCAGGTATCCCAAGGACTGCATTCCATGAGCCCCGTGCTCAGTGGCTTTGATCATGGATAGCTGAGTAGAAACTCCTTGTCTGGGGTCACCAAACCCCAACGAGAGCTTTGAAGCCCCTCACAAGCATTTGGGCATCAGCCTCACCTGGGTGCCTCATTTCCCAGGTGGGGTCCTTGGCTGATGGCGAGGTGACGAAGAGGAGAGGGATGTTGTTGGCAGCTTCTTCTCTGGACGAAGCCAGGTAGCGCTTCATCCTGCATGAGAGGGAAGGGCTGAGCTGGGGCTCGGTGCACACCTTCCCCCGAATCCTCCTTAGGGCCAAATCCCCATCTTCTGAGTCACTGCCCAGGAATTCATCTCCTTACGCTCAATGAAGCACGTCCAAGGTGAAGCCAAACCTACATTCCATCCAGGTCGTTCCCTGGGAACATGAAGTAGTTGGTGGCTTCCAGCCCCAACTCTTCCCTCGAGCCACTGAGGCCGACGAAGACTGTGAAACCCCCCTCCCCATGGGTCACCATGCGGAGCTGGGACTGGATCTCTGCAGTATGGAGGAAAAAAAGGGGAATTAGTCTGTTCTGGGGGAAACCAGGCTTTTCTAGGATCCTCAGCTACAAAGAAGTGGTTTCTCCAACCCTGACCCCTTCCCACCAAACGCCGACCCTTCCCACCCACCTCTGTCCCCTTCCACACAACCATTCCCCTTACCCCCATCCATGCCCCTTCCATCCATCCTTGCCCCTTCCAGAAGATTTTCTGGCAACTTCCGCAAATTTCGGGGCCCTGCCCTGTGTTTTTTAAGGAATCCTCGCACCAAACCAGGACTTTGCAAACTACAGCCAATTTGGGCCAATTAATTTAAGCTTAATTAAAACCCCTGTGAAGAAATGAGCAGCCAGGGCTGGGCTTTGAGGGCTGTGGCACAGGAGCGACAGGGGGTTTGCCAATGTTAATTGATAAATCCGCTTTCCGATGAGGCTTAGGACGGGATTAACGCTGTAACCCCGCCGGAGCCCAGCGCTGACGCGGTACCCGGCAGAGCCCGCGCCTCCACTGGCAGCAGCCTCTCGTAGGTGTTGAAGATCCCAGCATCCGAAATGACCACGGGAGCAAAGATGTCCACCAAATCTTGGCCTTTCTTGACACTCACACCTGGGAGGGAAAATCCAGAGGGGGGAAGAATGAGGTGCTGGTGAAAGGAACCCCACTTCGGGGAGCAGCCCCATGCACCATCCCGGGCTTGTGCTCACCGCAGGCTCTGCCCTGGCGGTCCAGCAGGATCCTCTGCACCGGCGCCTTCCCAAACACGTTGCCTCCAGCCTTCCGGATCACGGGAATGGTGTGGAAAGCAATTTCCCCAGCCCCACCCTTGGGGTACCACGCGCCGTGGAGGAAGTGGTTCACCAGGATGCTGTGCATGGAGAAGCTGGCCTTGGAGGGGAGCACACCTGGGAAAAGGGGCAGCTGAGGTGTGTTTGGGCAAATCATGGGTCTGGGGTTTATCCTGAAGATTTTAAGATGAGGAACACCCTGGGAGGACACGACACTGGGAGGAAGGTGAGGAGCCTGGAGGAGTAGGGAGGATGTCAGGCGTGGGTGTCCCCACGGCAAAGCCTGTGGTCACCAACCTGACCAAGTCAGGGGGGGCCTGTGAGCAAAGCCCCGGTGCTGGGATGGAGGGAAGGGGGAGGTTCAGGGGCTACCAGGGGAACATTCCCTTGTGCAGGAATGATGTTGCCCCATCGGGAAGGTGAAGGACACAGAGGGAAAGAGATGGAGATGAGCAACGGGGATGTGTCACCTGCCGATGACTTGGGGACAAAGATGCTGGTGAAGCATCCACCACAGCATCCCTGCAAACCTTCCAAAAGCATGGAAAACAGGAGTTTCTTACTTTTCTCTGTTTCTAAAGGGTTTAACATCATCCCAGAGCCTCCTGGTCACCTACCGTAGGTGGGGAAGAGGTAGCTGAGGACAGCCCGGAGCTCGGGGTTGGGGGTGAGACCATCCACCACCTCCTTGAGGCTGCGTGAGGCCAGGCGGGAGAAGGGGCAGAAGTGCGGGAGCAGCCGGGAGCGGATCAGGAGCCGGGCCAGGAACCGCGGGAGCATCTTCAGGATACCCAGCAGCATGACCCCGCGGCTGGAGCTCTGCGGGGAGAGCCTGGGGCTCACTGGGCGCACCCGGGGGCTCAGACATGCCCCAAAGATCCTCCAAAGCATTTTTTTTCCCTTAAATTCACTGCTGGGCATCCTGGGGAGCTGTGGGCAAGGGGAGTACTGGCTCCCTCAAAAATCTTCCCTTGAAAACCTCCCTTAGGAAAAGCTTCCCCAAAAAAGCTCCCCAACCGAAACTGCTCCAAAAGGGTCCTCCCAAATAACTCCCCCAAAAAGCTCCCTAAAAAAAAAGGTTCTTCAAAAAAGCTTGCTTAAAGAACTCTGCCCAAAAGTCTCCCCCAAAACATCTGTGGTGCTGCATTTTTGAGGCAGAAAAGGGCAATTTTGGATTTGTCTCCCAATGCTTTTGGGGTGATGCCATTATTCCCTGGGGATGCCCAGTATCCACGTGCCGGGGGGGTTCCCCTCTTTGTGTGACTCCAAACTCCCCCCGTTTTATCCCACCTGGATCTGCCTCTACCTTTACCAACCGCTGGAACTCATCGATGGCCGCCGCCTCCCCAGGGAACTGCTCCTTCAGCCTCCAGAAATATTCCCGCTTCCCAGAATGGAGGCGGTAGGTCTTTCCAGCACCCTGGGGGTCCCCCAAAACCACGGCATCGTAGGTGGCCGGGAGCTGGGCCCACTCCAGCTGTCCATCTGTCAGCTGGTCCACCAGGAACCGCATCAGGGAGCCCTCCTGCAACTGCCCCACATAGTGGATGCCTAAAATAGACATTTTTCCTTTGTTATCCTCTTTTTTCCTTTATTTCCCCCCCCTTTTTTTTTTATTTTCCCACCCCAGGAAGCACCAAACCCACCTCTTATTTATCCATGCCCACCCCAGCAGCTCCATGTGGAAGGGAAAGGGAAAATCTGGGATACACCCAGCTCCCACTTGGGGTACACAGTGCTCGCCATTGCATTTTTAATTAGGAATTCGGGGAATTTTGTTACATTTTGGTATTTTTCTTGGTTTTTTTCCACCCTGGGATGTTCAGGAGCCTCCTCTTATTTTTCCACCCCCCAGCCCAGCAGCTTCATAGGGAAGGAAAAGGGAAAAACTGGGATATACCCACCTCCCAAGTGGGGTGAATGGCACTGGCTTTAGTGTTTTTAACTGGTAATTTTGGAGTTTTGTTACACTTTGCTATTCACCTCTGCTATAAATAATTAATACTGGAGATTCAGGGACACACAGAGCTGGACTTTGTCTTGCCACAAGAAGTTTGCCAGCAAGATGTGTCCTGAGGTGACATCCCCCATGCTGGGAATTACATAGGGGCTGGATATGGGGAATTTGGGGGGTTTGGTATCCTATAGCCAGAGGATTTTGGGATGAAGAGCAGGAAAATGGGTTGTCTGACACAAGGCGTGCGCTGGGGAGCCCTGGTCCTCATCCCAAAGGGCGCAACTCCCACCCTGAGGATCTCCCATGCCCTTCCCCTGGATCCGGGGGGAGTTTGGGGCCCCAAATCATACCAGTGTCAAACTCAAAGCCCTTCTCGGTGAAGGTGTGGCAGCAGCCCCCCAGCTTCCCGTGCTGCTCCAGCACCAGCACACGCCAGCCGGCCTTGGCCAGCAGAGCCGCGGCCGCCAGGCCGCCCACGCCGCTGCCCACCACGATGGCATCGAGCCCCTGAGGCACCTTCTCTGCGGAGAACACTGCGGGGAGAGGGGGCGGCACTGGGGGGGCACCCCACGGCACCGGGGGACCCCCCGAAACCACGGCGAGCAGGTGGCACCGCGGGGGTGATGCTGGGGGGCACAGTACCACGCCGGGGGGGCTAAGGAATGCTGCCGCACGGGGAGAGCCACCCTGGGGGGGTCAACACTGCCCCGGGGGTCCACGGCACTCCGGGGGGGATCAATGACAGCGCGGGGCTGGTGCTGTCCCGGGGGATGGCACCGCCCTAGGGGCCGATGCTGTCTTGGGGGGCCGTGACACCCCGGGCTGCTGGTGCCCCCCGGGGGTCCCGTACCTGTCTTGACGACGGTCCTGCGCACAGCCTTGTCGGTGACGAGCGGGGCGGGCGGGCGCCGGGTGTCGGTGGCGAAGGGGTTGCGGCTGCCCGGGACCCGCGGGAGCAGGAGGGAGAGGAGCGGGAGGAGGACGACGAGGAGGAGGAGAAGGGGGGCGAGGAAGAGCAGCGCCTGCAGCCACATGGTGCTGCTCCGCCTGGCCTGCGGGAGCCCCGCTCTGCCCCGCACAGCCGGGAACAGCGGCGGGGACAGCGGGAACCGGAACAGCGGGGACGGGGGGCGGCTCCGGCACTGGGCGGGGGGACGGTGGGGAGGGGCGGGGGCTGGCACTGAGCACTGGGAGCTGGGACTGGGAAGTGGCATTGGGCACTGGGAACTGGGACTGGGAAGTGGCATTGGGCTCTGGGAACTGGCCCCGCACACTGGGAGTTGGGACTGTGCAGCGGAAGCTGACACTGGGCACTGGGAGCTGACACCGGGACACTGGGAGCTGACACAGGGTACTGGGAGCGGGCACTGGGAGCTGACACCGGGCACTGGGAGCTGACACCGGGACACCTGGAGCTGGTGCTGGCAACTGGTAGTGGGACTGGGAACTGACACTGGGCACGGAGGGCTGGGACTGATCGCCCCGCTCCAGGCCCCGGAAGCCCCGAGCCCCGTGCCCGGCACCGCCGCTCCGAGCACCGGCCCCGCTCCAGCTCCGCCGCTTGGGACTCGCCCCGCCCTTGGGCCCGCCCCCTCCCCGCCCACCGGGCCGCGGCTCCGCCCCCAACGTCATTATGACCCCCGCGCCTCTCCGTCCCCCGATCGCGTGGTGCACGCCGGGAACTGCAGTCCCGTGTGCCCCCCTAGGGGGCGGAGGCGCGGACTACAACTCCCGGCGTGCAGCGCAGCGGCCTCGGGCTGAGGGAGCACGGAGGGTCAGAGGGCTCTGAGGGGTTGGGGGGGTGGCTGGAAGGGGCTCCTGAGGGGCTGGGGGGCTCCTGAGGGACCAGGGGGACCCTGAGAGGGTTGGGGGACTCCCGAGGGACTGAAGGGGGCCTGGGAAGGGCTCCTGAGGGGTGGAGGGTGCTGAGGGCTACAGGAGGCTCTTGCGGGATAGGGGAGCCCTGAGTGGCCCAGGGGGCTTCCTGAGAGCCTGGGGTGGTTCTGGTGGGTGTCAGTCGCCGGGACACCCCCATTCCCAGCACCTGATCCCCTCGTCTCCCCCAGGCCATGAGCGGCGCCGCGGGCTCGGAGCGGCTGGAGGAGCAGCCGGAGGAGCGGCAGCGCGGTGTCCCCCCGGCAAGTCCCCGCCCGTGCGTGTCCGGCCGGAGCACCCCCCAGCCGACACCCGCGGGGGCCCCCCATTTCCCCTTATTGCTCAATTTCTGTCGTTACAACCATATAAAATCATCTTGGGGGTACAGATCCCCCCCGAAGGGGCCTGAGCCACCTTCCCGCGGGGCACAGGGTCTGTTCCCTGGGGGAAGCCCTTGGGATTCGGGGTCGCTTGGTGTTTGGGGTCTGCCGCGGGGAGTGACGCCGTGTTCTCTCTGTCCCCCTCAGATTCTAGCTCTGGGGCAGGAAGGTGTCCTGCAAGAGCTGGTGCTCAGAGCGGGGCAGCCCCCAGACCCTGGTGAGCTTTTCCTGGTCCCCTTGGATCAATCGCGGTGTTTCTTAGTGGGAAAACCATCTGGGGGGCTGGGAAGGACCCCAGAGATAAAGTAATGGGGGGGTCTCAGTCAAATCCATCTGGTCCCAGATTGTTCCCCCAGTTCACCCAAGATAAACCTTGTGGTGCCCCGGGTGACTCTGGTTGGGATTTTCCTTGGAAAAGAGGAAATACAGCCCCAGGGTGTACTGAGGGTGTTGTGGAAGGGAGGAAACCTCCCACTCCATGTCTCCCACCCAGATCTGACTCCTGCACCCCTTCCCTTGGGCAGGGATCAGCGAGGAGCAGCGCCGGGCCCAGGAGGAATGGGAGGCTCTGGAAGAGATCCAGTCAGGTACTGGGACTAACAGGGGCCTGGCAGCTGGAAAGGTCCAGGAAGGGGGAAAGGACCTGCGTCCTGGAGGGCAGGATGGGTGGGGGAGAAGCTGGGGGTGTTATTTGGGGGTGGAGGGGGTGGGAGATTCCATTTTCCACCAATTCCCCCACGGCTTCATTCTCCTGGAATCGGGGATCATTCAGGGGAGAGTCTGGGGTCACTGGGGGTCTGACCGACTCCCTGCCTCCCTGCAGGGTCGGGGGGCACCTCAGCCGCGCCCCCCCCTCCGATTTCCTTCACTGAGGCGCTGCAGCACTTCCAGAGCGTGGAGCTCTCCGAGAGCCGGGTACGGCCGGGCTCCAGCTCCCGCTCCATGGTGGGAGTGTAGGCAGTAGGAGTGGGGGGCACCAGCCTCCTCCCCCCGCCTCTGGCCGCATTCCCTGATGGGTTGGGGTGTTTCTCCTGCAGGGGAAGGTCCGAGCACCAGGACGCCAGGGGATCCTGGCTGCCCTGCTCCGCTGCCTCCGGGGGCCGCCCCGGCTCCGGCCACAGCTCTGGGGAGAGCAGGAGCTGGCGCTGGCCATGGCACAGTGTGAGTGCCCTCGGGGTCCCCTTTGCACCCTGCTGGATCTCATCCCTGCTCCCTGTGGACACAGCTCCAGGCAGGAGCCCTCTGGCTCCACAGCCCTTCCTGCCCCTCAGTCCAGGGGCAAACGGGGTGGGACGGGATGGGATGGGACGGGACGGGATGGGACGGGACGGGATGGGATGGGATGGGAATCACCCAGTCCCTTGGCATGAGGGGGTCACACACCAATGGAAACCCTGGGTCTGTGAGTTTGGGGGTCGAGTGGCCTTTTTTGGGCAGTGAGGGGGTTTTTAAGGTGCCAAGTTGTGTTTTTTAGGTGCTGTGAGGGCATTTTTGGTGGGTATGGGTTTGGTTTTGGGCACTGAGGGACATTTTCTAGGCACTGTGGGTTTTTTAGGGTGTTGAGGGGTGGGTTTGGGGTCTTTCAAGTGCCAAGAGGCATCTTTTGGGTGCTGAGGTGTGTTTTTGAGGAACTGAGGGGATTTTTAAGGTGCCGTGGGGCACGGGTTTGGGTGCTGGGGGGTTTTACAGTGCCAAGGGGCATTTTTAGGTAACAAGGGGGGTTTTTCGAAGGATGTGATGTTTTTGGGGGCCAGGGGGTGTTTTTGGGGCACTGAGGGATGTTTCTTAGATCCCAAGAGTGTTTATAGCCAGCTGGGGTGTTGCCTCCCTCCCTCCAGGCGCCCTGGATGACTCGGAGTGGGTGCACATGCGGATCCTCCAGACCATCTACCGGCAGCTGACGCGCTCCAGGCTGGGCTGCCCGCGCTACGGCGCGCACTGGGAGCAGCTGGGCTTCCAGGGTAGGAGAGGGAGCACTCTTCTGCCCGGGGAGATTCTCATTCCCAAAATCCAACTAAACCTCCCCAGGAGCAACTCTGTTCTATCCCAGCTCCCTCAGCCACTCCCTGTGCTCCAGACCCAGCTCCACTGCCCTCCCTTGGATGTGATCCAGCACCTCAATGTCCTTCTTGGACCCCAAAACTGATCCCAGGTTTTGATCACCCCCATCCTCCAACTCCTCTCCATATCCCTACAAAATTCTCAAGGGCATTCTCAATCCATAGAGGATTATCCATAGAGGTATTAAAACAAACTGGCCCCGGTACAGCATCTGGACTGGTTGGCTTGGTCATCCCAGTACCATGTTCCTAAAAAAGCTGGTAATCCCTGGAACAGTGTGGGAATGGGAGTGGTGGGGTGGAGCAGGGGCTGGTTGATGCCCAGATGAGCAAGGTGATGGCCCCATTAGGGAAACTGCCTGAAAGCTTTCCTTCGGGAATCCCCAGGATTCTTGGACTCTGGAAGTGCAGTGATGGGGAATACAGGGAATAAACAGCCTGTGGAAGTGGGAAGGTGACTCTGTGCTGTCCCTCACCTTCCCAGGTGCGGATCCCGGGACCGACCTGCGTGGGACAGGAATGCTGGGGCTGATGCAGATCCTGTTCTTTGTCCTGGATTCCCGGACGCTGC
The DNA here is from genome assembly GCA_026261815.1 of Monarcha castaneiventris obscurior. NCBI lineage: Eukaryota > Metazoa > Chordata > Aves > Passeriformes > Monarchidae > Monarcha > Monarcha castaneiventris. The sequence goes on from JAMPIT010000891.1 coordinate 265,804, forward strand.
CGCTGGCACGGGAGATTTTCCAGCTCTCCCAGCACGAAACCCAGGCATGACCTACCCCCTCCTCCCTGCCAGGGGGTCTCCCTTGGAATTCCCAATGCTCTGGGAAAGGGAAGAAAAAAACCCTTCTCTTCTGAGTGTTTTTTGGGATGCTGAACCACCTCGTGCTGGTGAGGGTAACAAGGTGGTGCCCAAGGAGCCCTGATCCAGGCTGGGGCTGAGCTCCAAGTGCTGTATTTATGCTGGGAATGGGATTTTAGAGATTTGATACTGGCTTGGAGTGGGGTAAACAAGCTGGAGAGTTGGGCAGCAGGAAAATGGGAGTGAGTGGAGCCCATCTTCATAAATTCCACGTTTTAGTCCAGGTTTAAGCATGGGTACAAGGTCAGCTCAACCCTCAGCATCCATCCAAGCCTGGATCTGTAGGGCTCCCAGTACATGGATCCCATGGATTTGTGGATGCACGGCTGTGGTGTCAAAGGGCTGGAGATGCCTGAGGGGAGGCGGGTTTTCCAACTGAGCTTCCATAATGCTGGAACTCTGGTTGTTTTCCAGAATTTTCCGTTCTGCATCATGTCAGTGAACATCACCCGGATGGTCATCCAGGCTCTGCGGGAGGAGCGGCTCTCCCGGTGAGGGGGCACTGGTTTTGGAGTCTCCAACTGCATCCGGGCTCCTTCCCTTTCCCAGGATGTGGCTGACCTCTCTCCCCCTTTTCCAGGGAATGCAACCGGCGGCAGCAGGTCATCGGGGTGCTGAACGACCTCTACGCCGCTGCCTTCCTGCGGCTCTTCCGCCTCTGGAAGGGGCAGCACGGGACCATCGCCAATGCTGGCTTCTTCCTCAAGGGTTTGTCTGCCCGGGTTTTCCTGCCCCTAACTTCCCTCAGGAAAACAACCTCAAAACACCCCCCTCTGTGTTCTCAGCACATCCCAGCCCAATGCCAAGGGCTGCCATGCCCAAGAAGTCTAAACATTCCCAGTTGAATCCTCACACTGAGGTTTTTCCACAATTTTTCCCTATCCCAGTGCTTCAAGGGGTGTTTTTCCTCCCATTTTGCACTCATCCCCAGAGGGATGCTGTGACAGGGCGGCTCAGGGTGGGTGACACGTGGGGACATTCCCTGCTCCCCAGGCTCGTATGGAGCCACAGCTTAACCCCTATCCATGAATTACTCACTGCAGAGAGGATTGCTGTCCATAGAACCAATGTATCCCTTGGAGATCGGGATCCAGCTGGCGCTGCTGGGCTCCAGCTCTGCCCCACCTTCCCTGGATTCCAGTCTCAGGGGGCTCAGGCTGGCACTGAGCTTCCTGTGCTCCCTCATCCCAAGGAAAGCAGGAGCATGCCCTTTCCCAAGGGAAATGTTGGGACACCGGATGTATTGGACCCTTGATACCATCCAGGCCTTGCAACCTTTTCTCCCTCTGACCCTTCCAGAGCTAGAATTATCCACCAAAAAGAAGCCGAGGCAGCTGCTGAAATCCCTGGAAGCCTACGTGAGCCGTGGCCTTCAGCCTCCCTCCTCTCCCTCCTCCCAGATCCACTTCACCAGCATTTGTGACCCTGGGGTTGAGCTGGAGGGAGATTCCCGACTGATCTGACATAGGGTGGGATGCTGCAAAGGGAATTCTGCTGGTGGATCAGCCCTTGGAGGGAGACATGCCAGTGTTTCCCCTGGTTTGGGGGCTCAAGCAGGGCCAGGAGAGGTCACAGAGCTGGGATTTTGCCTGCTCCAGGTGGGAATCTCTGGAAGCGAAGGAGGAAGAGGCAGTGGAGCAAGGGATTCCATGAGCCACCCAGCCTGGCGCTGGGATAGTCCCTCTGTCCGTCCCAAATCCAGGGTCCCACCTGGGCCCTTACCCTCCCCAGGTGGAGCTGGAAGGGGGGGCCAGGTCCCTGGATCCCATCCTGGCTCCAGCAGCGCCCGGCAGGGGTAACCCCCACTTTGGGCTGTGACAGCTTCATGGGGGCTGAGTGACCCCAGGGTCACTGTGGGGTGTCAGCACCCAAAAAAGTTATTAAAGGGGGGAGATGAGGTATCTGGTAGAAAAGAGAGTTTTGGATTTGGATCCTGTGGCTGGGAGAGGGAAAGGCAAACTGGGGGTGCCCAGAGTCTGAGGTGAAAAACATGCAGTGGAGGAGAAAAGTGAGGGTTGAGAGTTCCAAGGAGGGGGGGGAAGGGTTATTCCCTCTAGGAGCAGCTCAGGGCCAATGCTTGGGAATGTCCCCAGGCCCCTAAAAATGGGGAAAAGCAGACCCCAAAGCCCAAATCTGGAGAGAAATGAGGGGTTTGGAGGAGAGAAGTGGGAGCTGGGGAGAGAGTGGAGCATTGTGGCCCCAGCCCCCCTGAGATGGCAATGATTCCTGGGAGCTGTGAATGCTCCTGGATGGAAAAAAATACAATAAATGGAGTGAAAGGAACTTGGAACTGGGGTTTGCTTTCCTGATCTTGAATTTTTGTGGAAATCGAAGGGGGGATTCTTTTCAGGTGTTCTGGGGGAACAAAGAGGTGGGGTGAGGCTGGGGCTGGTGGGGTGAGGATGGGGCTGGTGGGAGGATGCAGGGGGATGGGAATGCCAGGAAGGGAGGGAAATGCAGGTGGGATGCAGGACCAGGGAGGGATGTGGGTGCTGGGGAAGAGGTGGAGGTGTCACCTCTTGGGGAGGACAGGGGAGTCTTGCACCTGTGGGAACACCTCTGGGAGCGGTATCAGAGATCTGGGATAAGGGGGGATAGAAAAGACAAGAAAAAAGGGAAAAAGAAAGGATGGTATAAAAGAATAAAAGCAAAGAGACAAGAAAAAATGAGGGGAAAACCCAAGAAAGAAATAGAAAGGACAAGAAAAACATGGAGGAAGAAGATGAGGAAAAGGAAAAAAAGCCCAGAAAAAGGAAGGAAAGAGGGCAAGTTGGGTCCCATAGGACCATGCTGACCCTCCCTATCCTTATCCCACCCCACGAGCCTTTATATTTCCTCGGCCCTGTCGAGGGGAGGGATGAGATGGCTTGTGGGGCACCTGGTCTCCAACCACCATGGGCTTGTATTTACTTTTCTTTTTTGTTGTCTTTTATTTTTTGCCGTTTTTCTTGTCTTTTTATTTCCCCCCATTTTCCTTGTTTTCTTCTTTTTTTCTTTCTTGTCTTTTCCCTTTTATTCTGCTTTTTTCCCATTTTTTTCTTCTTTTTTCTTACTTTCTCTTTTTTCCCACCACTCTTTTCCTAGTATTCTATTTTTTGCCTTTTTTTCCTGTCTTTCCCCCCTCCTTTCTCCTTTTTTCTTGTCTTTTCCCCCTCTTTCCTTGCCATTCCCATCCCCTCCCTTATCCCAGCTCCCGGGTACCGCTCCTCGGTGCGGTTCTGCAGATGAACTGGGGCCGTTTTGGTGTTTCCAGGGACCCTTGGGCTCGGAGGTGTGGGAGGGACAGAGCTGGGGACGGGGCTCGTGGTACCGGGTGCTGGGGGACTGCTGGCCCTGGGGGGGACCGGGCCCGGGGCAGGGGCAGGGCCGGGAGCCCGCGGCGGGGCTGCGGCCGGGGCTGGTGTCCCCCGGGGTGTCGGGGACCAGGGCCAGGGGCTGGCGGGACCCTGGGGGCGATGGGAACCCCCCCGGTGCCTGGGCTGGGGCTGTTCTGGGCCGGGCCCGGTTCCGGCGGGGCCGGTTCCGGCCGGGCTTCCCGGGGGCGGAGCGGGGCCGGGCCGGAGCGCGGGGTCTGCGGTGAGCGGGGCCGGGGTCGCGGGGCCGGGCCGGGCTGTGACCCCCGGAACTCCGCGGGGGCGGTGGGGCCGAGCCCCCCCGGGCCGAGAGGGAGCGGGGCCGATCTGGGGGTGACCCAAGGAGCCCGTGGGGGCTGTGGGGCCTGTGCGGGGCTGCTGCTCCCGCACCTCGGGCCCTGTCGGTGCTGACGGGCCCGTGTGGGGTGTGTTACCCCCCTCAAACCCAATGGGGGATGTGGAGTGTGAGGGGTCAGTGTGGGGTGTGCTGTCCCCCCCCACATTCCCTATGGGGCACATGTGGGGTCCTTTTTCCAGCCCCTGTTCTGCATGTCCCAAACCTCCCGAAATCCCCCTTTCCACCTGTGTTTCCAGGATTTTTTCCAGGACCCTCGAGCACCAGTGCCTCTTCTCCCCAGTTTGGGGGTGTCGCCCCAGCCATGACACCCCCCAAGGTATGTGACACCATGGGGATCCTCTGGGCCACCAACCTGCCCCTCATGAATTCCCTCCAAAACCTACCAGGGTCCCCTCATTTTCCCCTTCTTTTCTTCTCCCCCAGCTGCATTTTAAACCCAAATTGCTTTTTTCCCTTCTTTTTTTAGGAAATAAAATTTGTTAATGCCACCCTACAGAAAGGGAGGGGGAGATCCCAATTTGGGAGCCAGGGAATTGGAATTCCAGTGCTCCACGGTACCCCCTGACTCTGGAGGTGGGGATGGAGAGGACTGATGAGGGGTCTAGGATCTCCCCGGATCCCACTGGGTCTGGGTTAATCCCACTGGATCTGTGTCTCTGAGGGAGAGAAAACCCAGTGCTGATCCCCCCAGAACCAGGTTGATTCCCCTGCATCCAGGTTGATCCAGGTCCACACAGTCACCAAAATGTGACACCAGCTTGTCCCAGCTGAAATTCCTTTATTCCTTGCCATTATTGAACCCCCCCACAACATCACATGTGTGTTTTGGGGTGTATCCACCCACATCTGGCATTCCCAGATGCCCCTTCCCATTTTTCTCTTCCCCCTCAGATGCAAACATGGATCAGCAGCTCGTACCCAAAGCTGGAAGTTTTCATCCCATTCCTGGGAAAATACCACCGCCCGGTTTCAGGGCGCTGCTGCCAGACCTGCACCCCCAGGAGCTGGGTAAGAGAGTTTGGGATCCCGGGATGCCAAGGATCTGCATTCGCAGTGATTGATCCCGTTTTTCCTGCCAGGATGGATTCTATCCTGAGGATCTCGCTGCTCTTGGGTTCCGTGACGTCAGCCGCATGATGGAGACAGACACGCGGTGAGGACAGATGAGCTCCGTGCAGAAAACATCTGGAAAACCACTTTCCCCCCGCCATATTTCACCAAAATGCCCATGGGAATCCCTCTCCATCCTCCCCGGTTCCTCATTATCACAAACCCAGCTCATTAAGCAGTTTTGGGAGGCTGGAAGTGGCGTCTCTGAGGGCTTGGGCTGTGCTCCAGCCATGGAACTGAGGGTTTGGGGTCATGCCTTTATTTGTTTGGGCCAAACTTAGAATCTTGGTGGGAAGAACATGGAGGTGGAGGGTTGTTCTCTTTGGCTTCAGCTGGCGTCGCTTGGAGCGAGCCTGGCTCCCAGGGAAAAACAGCGGCTTCCCCTTGGAAGGAGGAAAAATACCAGGAAAGGCAAAATTCTGGTTATCCCCCCTTTTCCTCTGGGCAGGAGCTGCCACAGAGCCATTTCCAGATATTTTCATTCTTGAGGTGCCAGATCCCTTTGGCTCCACTCCCCTTTAGGGAGCAATCCCTGGATTACCCGTTTTTTTGCTTTTTTTCTTCCCAAATCAGATCATTATCCTCCATTCAGTTGCAAATGTTCCCATCTTTAGCTTTGAAATGCTTGGAAGAATCCACTGGGATCACAGGGAATGCAGCTCCCCTGTCCCACTCCAGCCCTTCCTGCACGCTCCGGGATATCCCAAAGCTCCTGCCCACCCCACTTTCAGTGCAGATTTGGGGGTAGATTGGGAAATTTCCGTGATTTGGGATGCCCTACATCCCAGGTTTCCTTCCCGCTGGTCAGCCTGAAGCATCTGTTGAGGCACCAATGCCTCAACATTTCCAGCTGTGAAATGGGGAGAAACGTCCTGAATCCCGGCAAAGAGGCAGCTGGGGGAGCTCTGATCCCAGTGGAAAAGCCCCCCTGGCCAGGATGTCACCGTGTGTCACCTCCAGGTTCCGGGGCTGGCTGGTCCGGAGGGTCTGTGGGTTCCTTGCCGCCTGGGAATGGAAAATTCCAGCAGAGACCCCCGGGGAGCTTCTGGAGCGGATCTGCAGCAGCAGGAGGTGGGTGGGAGCAGCCGGGGGAATCCCAGGATCTCGCTCACCCAGGAGGGGCCAGCCCCCAGTCCTGGGGGATCCTGTTTGGTCCCTGGATCCCAGCTGGGTGTGATCCTGGAATCCACCGAGGCTCTGGACCCCAACACGGGGCTGCTGGGCTGTTCTCCCCCTCCCCATTCCTTCCCCAGGATGCAGGATGCTGCCTCTGGCTGGGACCTGGGCTCCAGAGGGGATGAGGGATCCCAGCGGCGCTGGAAGGAGGAGATCTGCCGGATCCTGGGGGAAATCCAGGCCCCGCTCTCCCCTCTGCTGCTCAGGTCATGGATCTTTGGGGGAAATATTCTGGGATTCTCTGGGGGATGGATACAGATCCTTTTGCAGATATTCTGGGATTTTGGGGGGGTGCACAGGGATCCTTTGGGTGGTTTTCTGGGATCCTTTTGGGGGATGTGCTAGCATACTTTGGGATATTTTGGGATCCTTTGGGGGCTGCACACAGATCTTTTGGCTGGCTGCCCTCAGGGTCCTCTGTAGTTCCTGGGGCTATGCCCCCAATTCTTTCTGAGGAGTTGGGAAAATCCAAACCCCGCAGGAGGGAGGGAAGCAGAGAAAACTTTCCTTTTCCCTTTCCCATCCCATCACTACTGACAACTGGGAGTCCACGGCTTCATTGCTGGTCTGATCCCGTGGGAATAAAGCAAACTTCTGAGCCGTCAAAGGGAAGGTATTCCCGTGGGAATAAGATCCCATGTGGGGATCCCAAGTGGAGACAGGGAGATGGAGGGAATGCAGGATATCCAATGGCAGCTCTGGTTGCCGGTGGAAAGGGGGATGTCTCATCACGTGCAACCTTTCACGTGTTAAAAACTGGGAATTTTGAGCAGGGCTGGGTTGGGGAAACTGAGGCAGGGAGGGTTTGGGGCAGCCCCATCAACGGTGGATTTCCTCATTCCCAGTTTTCCCGCAGGCTGTGCCACTGGCTGCTCCCCAAGCTCCTGACCCGTCTGTTCCTGGGCGTGCAGCTGCACCGGGGGCAGCTGGAGATGGTGCTGCAAGCTGCCAGAACGGTACGGAGCCCGGCCAGGTGCTTCCAGCCCCTGGAATGCCGGGAATTCACCCCGGGATCCCTTGCTTGCAGCCCGAGGTGCCGCTGGTGTTCCTGTGCCGCCACCAGTCCCAGGTGGATGGGCTGCTCCTGTCCTTCGTGCTGCTCTCCCAGGGCATCGGGGTGCCCAGGGTGACGGTGGGCGCCCGGACCAGCCCTCGCCTGCGGTAAGGCGGCGGTGTGGGATGTTCCCAGAGGATCCAGGGGGATGCAGTGGTTGCCCAGTGTCCTTCCCTCATCTTCCCTCGCCAGATCCCTGCTCCAGCGCCTGGGAGGGATTTTCCTGCCTTCAGGAATGACAGAGACATGGAGTGACCGGGATGAGGGGCTGCCGGGGGCTGTGCTGGATGTGGTAGGTGCACTTTGGGCTGAAAAATCCCTCTGGAGCGCTCCGGGAGGTGCTGGCAGCTCCCAGAACTCCCAGTCTGTCCCCAGTACGTGCAGGAGGTGTTGCGGAGCCGCCAGCCCCTCGTCCTCTTCCTGGAGGAGCCCCCGGCTTCCCTGCGGCTTGCAGACCCCGCCCGGCGCTGGCTGCTCCGCCTGCTCCGGGCGCTGCGGGACGGGGCCGTGCCCGACGTCCTCATCGTCCCGGTGGGAATCGCCTATGATGTGGTTCCTGGCGGAGCGGAGCAGGATGGAGCGGTGAGAGGGGGGCCAGGGGGGCCACCGGTGCTCCCCCAAATCTCCAGGATGGTCCCTGGGGAATGGTGCTCCCCCAGATCATTGGCACCATCCCTGGCGATCAGCATTCCCCTAAATCTCTGGGGGAATCCTTGGGGAGTGGCATCCCCCCAAATCTGCCATGAATCCTTCGATGCCATCTCCTTGCAGCCCCCTCGGCCCCTCGGGATCGGCTCATGTCTCCGGGCAGCTTTCCAGGCCCTGCACCGGCCCCAGGGATGTGCCCAGGTGGATTTCTCGCAGCCCTTCTCCTTACGGGTACGGCAGCTGCGGATCCCCCTGGATCCATCCTGGCGCTGGGAGACTGTTCCTGCGATGTTGGTGGGGTTTGAGGTGTCTGGGTGGATTAAGTGAATCCATCCTGGGGACATCCAGGCTCCTCCCAGCCCTGGGGATCCAGGGATCAAGTCAGCTCATGGTGCTGAGGGCTGTGAGCACCCACAGGCTTCTTCGTCCTCATTCCCAGGAATTTGTGGACAACCATCTCATCCGGCCAGTCCTCAAAGGGAATCGTCCAGAGCAGCTGCTGCTTCCCACCATCCTGGGCAGGCGGTGAGGAGCTGAGCCCCGGGCAGTGCTTCCCCTTGGATCTCTGCTCCGGGCTTCTCTCCTCACCCCTCTCATCCTGATCTCCCAGCCTGCCGGACGTTGGGAATGCGGGGACTTTGAGTCCCAGTTTGGGGAGTGAAGAGGAGACTTTGGTGTCAGCGCTGGGGCTGCATGCGCTGAGCGGTGAGGGGGCCAGGGGTCCCTATCCCCTGGGATGGCATTCCGTGCTCGGGAATGGGGGTGGAGGTCAGTTCCCTCCAGATAACGAGTCCCTCTCCCACTGCAGATTCCAGCACCTGCTCCACCATCACGGCTGTGGGAATCACTGCGGCGCTGCTGCTCCACGGGCACCAGGAGGTGGGACGAGCTTTCCATCTTTCCCTTCCCTCAGAACAGCGTTCCCAGCAGGACTCCCCCTCCCCACAGGGCAGCATTCCCAGCGGGAATCAACCCCTCTTTCCCCCAGAGCAGCATTCCCAGCACAATCCCCCTCTGTTCCCCCAGGTCATGCTGCTGTCCCGGCTGATGCAGGATTTCTCGCAGCTGCTGGAGCAGCTCCTGCTGCGGGGCCGGGCCGTGGGGTTCTCGGGGCAGCTGCGGGCACTGGTGTGGCACAGCCTTCAGCAGCTGCAGCCCCCCCTGCCCCCGCACCCACTGGGCCCCCCCAGGGCCGTCCTGAGGCCCCCCGAGGCCTCGGCCCGGGCATGGCTGGGGCGGCTGGCAGGGGGTGTCCGGCACTGCCTGGCCGGGGAGGCCGTGGGCGGTGAGTGGGAGCACCGGGAGTGAGGGCGGGGGGCACTGGTGGCACCAGGGAGCAGGGATGCCGTGGAAATCGGTGACACTGGGAAGGGGTGATGGCTGCAGTTTGAGAACAGCGTGGGTATTGTTTATATTGTGGAGGTTGATGACATTGGGGATTTGGGACACCACGGATCGGTGATGCCAGGGAGACTGGTGATCCTGGGGGATTCGGTGACACCAGGGGTCACTGACACTGGGGACTGGGGATGCAGGGGAATTTGGTGACTCTGGGGCATTAGTAATCCCAGGGGAATTGGTGATAGCCCTGTCCCATCAGCGTGTGCCATCCGTGCCCTGCTGCTGGAGGTGCTGCCTGTCCTGGGGCCCCCCTCCAGCCTCACCAGGATCGTGCTGAGCCGGGACGAGCTGCTCCGCAAGATCCTGGAGCTGCTGCAGCTGCTGCCCCCGACCCTGCTGGGGCTCCAGGTGGGGGCACGGGGGTGGCCTGGCGTCCCCAGTCCTGCTGGGGCTCCAGGTGGGGACATGGAGGGGTGGGGACATGTCACCCCTTTTCTGTGTCCCCAGCCCTGCCAGCCGCCTGACTGCCACAGCCTGGACATCCTGGACAAGCTCATCCTTGGGGGGCTGCTGGAGGAGGAGGAGGTGGGCAACACCCCAAGACCCCTCCTGAGGCAGAGGGCAGGGTGGCTTTGAGGTGGGGTGACCCCCTTTTATCCCCCCAGGGAGAGGGTGAGCGCTGGGGCTGTGACGTGGCCCCCCGGCCCTTCTTGCGGGGCCGTTCCTGGGGATCCTTCACCGATGACAGCGACAGTGACAGCGAGCAGGGGGTCCCCAAGCAGTGCTACAAGGTACTGAGGGCTTCCCCTGCTGCCCTCCGGGCTGGGGGGAGGGCGGTCTCCCCCAAATCTGGCCGTGTGTCCCCCCCACAGCTCAGCGAGCCCCGAGGCTTCCCTGGCTTCCTCCTCTTCCTCTGCCGCCTCCTGAGCCCCATCCTGCAGACCTATGGCCGGGCCGTGGAATTCCTGGAGCGATGCCCCTGGCCCCAGCCCGGTAGGATCCCCCCAAAGTAGGGAACCCCTCAGGACTCCCTGGGGCCACTGAGGCACAGCTGGAGCCCCGAGGAGCTGGGATCTGACCCCCCTCCCACTGCAGAGGCAGACTATGTGGAGGCACTGCTGGAATTCCTGGCCAAGGATGAGGATGGTGAGTGAAGGAGGGGGGGGGGGTCTTGCTTTTAGGGGTCAGTGACCCCTGAACAGGCTCTTGGGAGGTGGCATTTGGGGGTTTCCTCGGGATCTCTGTCCCCACAGGCTATCCCGACAGGAGCCTGGCCCTGAGCTCCCTGCAGAGCTTCAAGGACATGGGGGTAAGCATGGCTCCTCCAGCCCCCCAACATTCTGCTGCCCCCCCTCTGCCCTCCTGACCTCCCTGTGCCCCCCCAGGTGCTGGAGGAGCTGCAGACCCCCACCGGACCCCTCCTGCAGCTTTCCCAGCCTTTCCAGTCTGCTTCCAACCGAGAGAAGCTGGGAGCCTTCATCCACCAGTTCACCCAGTTGTAGGCCCCCAGACCCATAAACGGGGCGCAGGGACCCAATGGCTCCTGGATTTATTGACCCCACGGCGGGGAGGTGGGATTTGGGGGGGTCTCTCCGCCATCAGACCACCCGGTTGCAGATGGTGCCCAGCTCCTCGATCTCACACCGCACCTCATCCCCGCGCTGCGAGGGGGGATGGGGGGACATGGTGGCAGCTGTTCCCAGTGTGTCCCCCTTGCCCCCAGCCCCACCCAAGCCTCTGCTCTCCCCTCACCTTAAGGAAAACAGGTGGTTTCCGGAAGACCCCCACTCCCGCAGGGGTCCCCGTCAGCAGGATGTCCCCAGGGACCAGTGTCACGAACCTGGGGGCACACGAGGTGTCAGCCACGGCCTGGTGTCAGCCTGGGCTTTGGGGGTCCCCAGCCCCGCCGTTCCTACCGGGACACCCAGGCGACGAGGGCGGGCACCCGAAAGATGAGGTGGCGGGTGTTGCTGTTCTGCATGCGCTGCCCGTTGACACTGCAGCGGATCCACAGGTTGTGGACGTCTGCGGGAGGTGACACGGGGGACACGGGGTCAGTGCCACCGCGACCCCACCTCGGGGAAAAACACGGGGGAACGGGGAACGCGGGGCCGTGACAGCACCAGTGGCAGCCGAGAGAGTCACCATCCCATCCCTGTCTTGTCCCTGTTTTGTCCCTGTCCTGTTCTCACCTGCTCTTGTCCCCATCCCTATTCTGTGCCCATCCCAGCCCTGTCCCACCTGCCACCGCCTCCCTGGTGACGATGGCCGGCCCCAGGGGACAGAAGGTGTCGAAGGTTTTCCCCAGCAGCCACTGCCGCCCGTTGCGCCGCATCTGCCAGTCGCGAGCGCTCACGTCGTTGGCCACCGTGAACCCCAGCACGTGCTCCAGCGCCGCCGCCTCCTGGGGACAGCGGGGACCCGCTTACGGGGGACACCCCCATGGACACCCCGAAGCGAGGTGGGGGCTGGGGCAGGGGGTACCTCGATGTGCCTCCCCCTCTTCCCAATGACAGCAGCCAACTCCACCTCCCAGTCCAGCTCCTGTGGGAACAGAAGGGGGGCTGGGAGGGCCATTCCCCAAGGGGGCTGTGGGGTTGGGTGCTGGGGTACCCACGCTGGTGTCCTGGGGGTGCACAATGTCATCGAAGGGCCCGGTGATGGCGCTGGGGAACTTGCTGAAGATGAGGGGCTCCTTGGGGACCTTCGCGCCCTGCTCCTGACAGTGGTCGTGGTAGTTGAGCCCCACGCAGATCACCTTCTCGGGGTCCCCCACGGGTGCCAGCAGCTGTGCTGTCGCCCGGGGCACCCGGTGCCGCCCTGACTCCAGTGCTCTGCGGGGACAGATCCACCCTCAGGATCACCCACATTTTGGGGCACCCACTTCTCAGGGGGTTCATTCACAAGAGTCAACTGTATTCTAGGGACTCTCCTTTTGAGGACATCCACATTTGAGGGGACCCAGTTTTTGGGGTCAGGCACTCTTGGAGGTCACACCTCGCTGGGGTTCACCCATGATTTGGAGTACCTGCCTTTTTGGGGGGGCCAGCTGTTGGGGGTAACCCACTTTGGGGTCATCCAAAGCAGCGTGCAGGTTTGGGGGGACACTCCTTCGGGGGTCCATGAGGATACCCGTTTGGGGTTCACGCTCCTTGGGGAGCACCCACCCTTGGCCTTACCCACCTCTGGGCGAGCACCAGCCCGCGGGGGCCGATCTCCAGGAATTCCCGCATGGATCGGGGCAGCTCCGGCTCCGCCGCGCTCAGATCCACCAGGTCCCCCCTGGGCGCCTCCTCCAGCCCGAGCCGGGGCCCCCCGCCCGCGGCCCCCCGGAACCGCAGCAGCCGTAGCACCCCGCGCATCCCCTGCGGCACCGGGCTCGGGATGAACCCGGCACACCGGGGAATCCCCGGCCCCGCCTGGCCCTGACCCCGGGGGATCCCACACAGCCCCGGTGCTGGAGGGCCGCTCCGCACAATGCCCAGGATCCCCCCGGCCCCAGGGGATGCCTTCCGGACCCCGCCCTGCTCCGAGCCCCGAGGAGATTCCCCCCAACCCGATCCCAGTCCTGGGGATCGCCCTGGTCCTGCACAAACCCAGACCCGGGGGGCTTCCCCCATTTCTCGCCCGCTCAGTCCGAGCCCAAGGAATCCCCCGACTCCGTGGGATTCTCCACGCCCCCCATATTCCTCCCACCCCGAGTTCAGCACAGTCCCGATCCCAGGATCTTTATCCCACATAGCCCCGATCCCGGGGATTCCCCCGCTCCAAGGGGTGCCCCCTCCCATCCCACGCAGCCCCGATCCGGGGGGCTTCCCCGTTCCCGGGGTTCCCCCGTTCCCAGGGATCCCCCCCATCCCGGGGTCCCGGGGGTCTCACACACGCCTTTTCCCCGCTCCGCTAGGGGGCGCCGCGGACCCCGGCACCGCGCACGTCACGTGTCACGTCACGTGCTGCCCCCGGCCGTCCGTCTGAAGGTCGCCGCGCCGAAGCCCCGCCTCCTTTTGACCGTCCAATGGGAGCGCGCAGGGGGCGGGGTCTAACGTCCAACGAGAGCCAGTGAGAGGAGAGGGCTGAGGGGCGGGGCCCCGGGACCGGGAATGGGAATGGGAATGGGAGTGGGAAATGGGAATGGGAATGGGAGCGGGACCGGGACCGGGACCGGGAATGGGAGAGGCGTGGGAGATGGGAATGGGAGCGGGACTGGGACCGGAAATGGGAATAGGAGCGGGACAAGGACCGGGAATGGGAGAGGGACAGGGAATGGGAGAGGGACCGGGAATGGGAGAGGCGCGAGAGATGGAAATGGGAGCGGGACCGGGGCCGGGAATGGGAGAGGGGACAGGGACACGGGCGGGGATGGGGAGCAGTGCAGAGAGAGGGAGCGGGACAGGGACCGGGACACGGGCGGAGGCAGGGACAAGGAGCGGGACGGGGACCGGGACACTGCGCGTCTCTCACATCCCTCTTGACTCCATTTGACCCCTAATTTGTCACTGTTTGGTTTATTTATAAAAACACCCCCTCCACGCGCTGGGGGAGGGGGAGCTGTGGCTTCATGGGGGGGTCCCCTGAGTCTTGGGGGAGCAAGGACTGTGTGCTTTCAGTTGGTGTTTGGGGGCTCCATTCCATGGCTGCCACATGGAGACCCCCACCCAGAGGGCTCCCACACCCCGGGGGTTCCCTGCCCTGGGGGATCCCAGCTCTGAGGGTCCCCACCCCGGGGTTTGTGCTGTGTCAGGTCCCTGCACCGCCGAGGCGGGGGGGTCCTTGCGGAGGGGAGGCTTAACCCCCCCAAAGTGGGTCCATCGCTTCAAACTTCTTGTCTGAAATAGTAGAAAAACTCCGGGGGGCCCGGGGTCTAGAGCACGTTGTGGAAGATCTGCATGGAGCTCATGATGTCCTTGTCCTGGGGGGGAGAGATCAGAGACCCCGTGTCCCCCTCCTGAGCCCCCTTCTCCCAGCTCCCCTTCTCTTATCACCCTTTTGCCATCTCCCTTCTCTTCTCCTCATCCTGTCCCCTCATCTGCCCCCTCCTGTCCCCGTCTCCCATCCCTACCCTGTCCCCTGCATCCCACACTTCCCATCACAGTCCTCCTGTCTCCCCTGGATCCCTCTCCCAACCCCTACTCCTGTCCCCAGTCCATCCCTCCCGGGGTGACCCCTTTGTCCCCCTCTCTCCTAATGCCCCCAGCACGTAATTTTGGGACAGAACAAGGAGGAGGAGGAGGAGGATGGTGCCCCCCAAGCCCCCCAGAGCCCCTCACCTCCTGGCATGTGGCCAGGAACTCCTCGAAAGTCACCACGCCGTCCCTGTTCCTGTCCATCTTCTGCAAGGCAGTGGCCAGGGCTCAGCGGGGCCGCTCCTGGCCGCAGAGTGGCCCCGGGGGTGGCACTGGGGACAGTCTCACCTGGAAGAACAGCTCCACGTGCTGGGCCGGTGCACTGGTCCCCAGCGCGGGCTCGGTGCAGGGGCCCATCATGGCATAGATGGATTTCATGATCTCCAGCATGTCCTAGGGGACACAGGGCGCTGCTAGGTCCCCCTCTGGGTGTCCCCACCCCACCAGCCCCCCAGTGTCCCCCAGTGTCACCTCCTTGGTGACGTAGCCGTCCTTATTCACGTCGTAGAGGTCAAACGCCCACTTCAGCTTCTGCTGCTCCGTCCCCCGCAGCAGCACCGAGAGTCCCACCGCAAAATCCTGCCCAAAGGGTTGTGGCCGTGAGCGGGGAGGGACCCTCGGCCCCCTGCCCCCTCCCTCCCGCTGCTGCATTGATCACCAGGCGCCCGAGGGATTTCATTCCCTATTGATCCTGTTATTTTTACCCCCACCACCGCAGCGCTCCCGCCATCCGCGGGGGAGTTTGGCCACAGCCTGGGAGGGGGAAGAGCAGGAGGAGGAGGAGGAGGGGAAGGATGTGATGAATCACGGTGCTGGCACAGCCATTCCCACCAGGAATTCCCACCTGGAAGCAGAGAGCCCCGTTGCGGTCGGCGTCGAAGGCGTCGAACAAGAAGTGGGCGTAGGAGCTGGCGTCTGCGGGGGGAGGGGGGCGGTGACTACCCCCTCACCGGGGCCGGGAGTTTTCCCGGATGGGGCCCCCCCAGACCCTCCTGCGGGCTCTGGGGGCCCCCCGACTCACCGCCTTGAGGGAAGAACCGCGAGTAGATGAGCGTGAAGGTTTCCTCATCCACGAGGCCGCTGGGACATTCCTGGGAAGGGGAGCGGCGCCGGTGACCCCGAGGGAAGCGGAGACCCACAGATTTGAGGGGTCGGGACGGCAGACCCCCAGACTCACGTTCTTGAAGCCGCGGTAGAGGGACTGAAGCTCCGTCTTGGTGAAGTTGGTGCGAGCCAGCAGCTGCTCCAGCCCCTCGGGCTGGTGCCGGATGCTCGGGAGCTCCACGTCGGTATCGCCGCTGTCTGCTAGGAGAGACCCCCGGGCAAAGATCCCCCTTAGAAACGACCCCTCCACCGCTAAACCCATCCCCACCCCCTTAAAACCACCCCCGCCCCCCTAAAATTAGCGCCCGGCGCCTCGGCGGACCCCGAGTCTCCCTCGGGACCCTGGAACACGCCGGGTGCTGCATCCTGAGGGGTTTCCCACATTCCCAAGGTGCAGAACGTTCCCGAGCCGCCTCTTGCCAACTGCTGCTCCCGCCCGGCTCAACGGAAGGTAATTAATAAATGATGGTTCATTAATAATTCCAGCCTGGGAAGCCCCTGCGGAGCCGCTCAGCACAAGGCGGGTGGTGCCAGCAATTTTGGGATGGGGTTGGGAGCCCGGAAAATTCCCAGGTGCTGTCAGAGGAGGGTGAACCCCCAATTCCTGCTGTGCTGGGGGGACTTGGGGGGGAAAATGGGGGGCCCTGGTGTGTCTTGGGAGTTTTTGGGGATAGTGGGGGATTGGGGGGCCCTGGTGTCCCATCTCAGGAGGGTTTTGGGGGCAGTGAGGGAGTGGAGGACCCTCGCGTCCCCTCTGGGGGAGGTTTAGGGGCTGATGCAGGACTTGAGGCTCCCTGTGTCTCACCTCAGGGGGTTCTGGGGATCACTGGGGAGCTGCAGCCCCCCAGCACCCTCCACCTCCGGGGGCTTGTTGGGGGTCAACAGCAGCTCAGAGCCCTCCCGTCCCACCTCGGGAAGGTTTGGGGTGGTCACTAGGGGTCCCCATTATCTGCTCCTGAGGGTTAACAGGGCACGGGAGCCCTGGGAGGGGTGGGGGGTTCCTGGGGATGAGGGTCTCCTCCCCCCCCCCCGGGTGTTTGGGGGGCCAGTGGCAGCGCAGCCCCCCGGGCAAGGTGGGAGCACGGCTGGACCGTGACTGAGGGGGGTTTTGGGGGCCCTGCCCTCTCCCCCCGCACTCCCAAATCCTCAGCCTTCACCCCAAACCCTCCCGGGGAGGGAACCCCAAAACCAGCCGGTTCCACTCCACAGGCAGCAGTTAGAGGCCACCAGGTCATTTAATGCTGGGAGGAGAGACGGGGACACCTCGGGATGGGGGAATGATAATTAACTTAAATAAATAATCAGGATTAATTAAGGTTGAGAGGGGGGTACCTTCCACAGAGATGGGCTCCAGGATGCCGAACTGCTTGAGGACGGCGATGAAGAGGAGGATGACCACGGCCACGGCGCACAGCTCCATGCCCTGGATGCCCATGGCCCCTGGGGGGGGTCGGGGGCTCCCCCCCCAACCCCTGCGGGCACCGGGTGCTGCGGGAGCGCGGGGCGGGTGCTGCGCCCTCCGCCCGTGTCCGGCGGTCCTGCCCTCCTCCTCCTCCTCCCTTGGCACGCACCCACCCCCCGGCCCCCCCCGCCGCTGCTTTCCCATGTTTTATTTTCAGTTTTCCAAAGAGAGTCAGGGGCTGGGGGGGATGGAACAGGGGCGCTGCCCCCGCTCCCCGCAGCGCCCGTGGGTGCCGGGTTCACAGCCGGGGGGTGGGGGGGGGGTCGAACCAGTGCGGGCCTCAAAATTGGGTGGAAAAAAAGCTTGTTTTGTCCCCCCCCTCCGGTGGGATCGATGGGATCGATAGGGATGAGTAAGCAGCGAGGGGAGGGGAAACTGAGGCAGGGAAGGCGGGGGGGCTGTCCCTGCTCCCCCAGAGCTGTCCCCACCCCTCTGTAGGTGCCCCACAGTGCTGGGGACATCGGCCCTGTTCCCCGAGGGCTGTCCCTGTGCCTCTCCGGCGCTGTCCCTGTGCCCTTAGGGATGTCACCTTCCCCCGTGGCCGTCTGGACCCATGGCCGCAGGAACGTCCCTCCGCAGTGTCCTGGGCTGGCCTCGTCCGCGAGTCTCCAGGGACATGGGCCCTGTTCTCCGAGGCTGCCCGTGTCCCTCGGGGTGTCCCACCGGACATCGCCCCTGTACCCCCGGGGTGCCGTGTCCCCAAGGCCCCAGGAGCAGCCGTCCCCACCCCTCAGGGAGTGTCGTGTCCCCCATGGCCCCCGGCTCATCGTCCCCAACCCTCCAGGGGTGTCTCATCCTCAGGGTCCCGGGGACATCATCCCTGTCCCTGTTCCCTCAGGGGGTGTCCCTATTCCCCCCAGGGTGTCCCTGTCCCCTCAGGGTGTCCCTGTCCCCCCTCAGGGCTGTCCCTGTCCCCTCAGGGCTGTCCCTGTCCCCCCTCAGGGGCTGTCCCTGTCCCCTCAGGGTGTCCCTGTCCCCCCTCAGGGCTGTCCCTGTCCCCTCGGGGGGTCTCTGTCCCCTCAGGGGGTGTCCCTGTCCCCTCGGGGCTGTCCCTGTCCCCTCAGGGGGTGTCCCTGTCCCCTCAGGGGGTGTCCCTATTCCCCCCAGGGTGTCCCTGTCCCCTCAGGGTGTCCCTGTCCCCCCTCAGGGCTGTCCCTGTCCCCTCGGGGGGTCTCTGTCCCCTCAGGGGGTGTCCCTGTCCCCTCGGGGGGTCTCTGTCCCCTCAGGGGGTGTCCCTGTCCCCTCAGGGCTGTCTCTGTCCCCTCAGGGGCTGTCTCTGTCCCCTCAGGGGGTGTCCCTGTCCCCTCGGGGGGTGTCCCTGTCCCCTCGGGGGGTCTCTGTCCCCTCAGGGGGTGTCCCTGTCCCCTCAGGGGGTGTCCCTGTCCCCTCGGGGGGTGTCTCTGTCCCCTCGGGGGGTCTCTGTCCCCTCAGGGGGTGTCCCTGTCCCCTCAGGGCTGTCCCATCTCCCATCCAAACTCTCACCCCCCCCCCCACCGGGCCCGCTCTGGGGGCGGGGCCAGAACCAGGGGCGGGGCTCTGTGGTTGTGGGCGTGGTCAAAGGGCGTGGCTCCTGCCTGCGGCACGCGGCTCCATCGCGCGCGCGCTCCCCCCTCCCGAACGTCACTTCCGTTTCCGCCCGTGCCGGAAGTGCTGCCGCCGTCGCTGCCATGGCCTCAAGGTTACTGCGGATGAGCGCGGCCCTGCGGCTCCTTCCCGCGGCCTCTTCCCGCGCCGTGCCCGCCCGCCAGCTCGGCGTGCCCGGTGAGCGGGGACCGGGGGAGCGGGGAATCGGGGGGGGGAGCGGGGGAGGAACGAGTGGGACCGGGCAGGGGCCGGGGCGGGGTGTCTGCACCCCCGGTGTGACGGCGGCCCGCAGGGAACCTGGCTAGCGATGAGGAACAGGCGACCGGGATGGAGCGGAAGGTGATGGAGGCCATGGAGAAGGGTCTGGTGAGTGCCGTGGTGGGACTTGGGCTGGGCCTTCTTGAGGGGCGGGGAATGGGGGAGTCTCTGGGGGGCCCCAGTGGCTTCTCAAGGGAGGGCAGGGGGCTCTGGGGCGGTTTCGGGGTTCCACTGTCCTTGGAGGGGCAGAGTTTGGGGGATAGGTGTTCTAGTGGGACTCAGGGAGGGGTGAAGGCTTCGGGGTTATTTCAGGGTTTTGGTGCCCTCGGTGGGGTCGGGGGCGGAGGGGGAAGGGGTGGGAGGATCTGGGGGTCCCAGGGGGTTTGGGGAGTTCTCGGGAAGGTCTGGGGGTCTCGGAGTTGGGGAGCCTCGGGGACACCTCGGGGGGGGTGGTCAGTTTGGGGCTCTCGGGGCCAGGCTGTCCTCGGGGGGAGCTGTGGGTGTGGGGGTGCCGGGGAGGTGGGGGCTGTGGGGCGCTCACGGTGCGGGGGGGCCGCGCTCGCCCGCAGGATCCGTACAGCATGTTCCGGCCCAAGCGCTACGCCGGCACCAAGGAGGACCCCAACCTCGTCCCCTCCATCGGCAGCAAGCGCATCGTGGGCTGCGTCTGTGAGTGCCCCCATCGCCGCGTGTCCGAGTCCCTGTGTGCGTCCCTGTGTCCTTGTGTCTGTGTGTCTGTACCTGTGTCCATCTGTGTGTCCGTGGGTCCGTCCCTGTGTCCTTATGTCTGTGTGTCCGTACCTGTGTCCGTCTGTGTGTCTGTGTGTCCGTACCTGTGTCCATCCCTGTGTCCATCTGTGTGTCTGTGTGTCTGTCCCTGTGTCCGTCCCCGTGTCCATGCGTCTGTCCATTCCTGTGTCTGTGTGTCCCTCCCCGTGTCTGTGTGTCCACGTGTCCATCCCTGTGTCCGTGTGTCTGTCCTTTTCTTGTCCGTGTGTCCATCCCCGTATCCATCCCTGTGTCCATCCCCATGTCCGTGTGTCCATCCCCGTATCCATCCCTGTGTCCATCCCCATGTCCGTGTGTCCATCCCCGTTCCTCTGTCCTCCCCCTGTCCGTGTGTCCATCCCCGTGTCCGTGTGTCCGTCCCTCTGTCCGTGTGTTTGTGTGTCCATCTCTGCATCTGTCCGAGTCCTTGTGTCCATCCCCGTGTCCATGTGTCTGTCCATTCCTGTGTCTGTGTGTCCATCCCTGTGTCTGTGTGTCTATTCCTGTGTCCACATGCCTGTCCTTTTCCTGTCCGTGTGTCCATCCCTGTGTCTGTTCCCATGTCCACGTGCCCGTCCTGCTCACGTCCACATGTCCATCCTGTCACCCTTATGTGTTTCCGTGCATCCGTTCCTGTCCGTGTGTCCATCCCTGTGTCCATCCCCATCTGTTTCTGTGCTCCGTCCCTCACTGGCCACGTCCCCTGTTCCTCTCCCCCGCGCCTGTCCCTCCATGTCCCATGCTATCCCTGTCCGTCTGTCCCTGTGTCCGTGTCCGTGTGTCCCACGCCGTCCCTGTGCCCCCGTCCATGTGTCCCACACTGTCCCTGTGTCCGTGTCCGTGTGTCCCTGTCCCTGTGTCCGTGTGTCCCACACTGTCCCTGTGTCCGTGTGTCCCACGCCGTCCGTGTGTCCGTGTGTCCCACGCCGTCCGTGTGTCCGTGTGTTCCCGTCCGTGTGTCCGTGTGTCCCACGCCGTCCCTGTGTCCGTGTGTCCCACGCCGTCCGTGTGTCCGTGTGTCCCACGCCGTCCGTGTGTCCGTGTGTTCCCGTCCGTGTCCGTGTGTCCCACGCCGTCCGTGTGTCCGTGTGTCCCACGCCGTGCCTGTGCCCGCAGGTGAGGAGGACAACAGCTGCGTGGTTTGGTTCTGGCTGCACAAGGGCGAGGCCCAGCGCTGCCCCTCCTGCGGTGCCCACTACAAGCTGATCCCTCACGAGCTGCCCCACTGAGGGGGCTCGGGACCCCCCACCCTCGCCTCCCCGGGGCCCTGTTGGCCCCCCGGAACCCCCCAGATAAAGAGGTTGCGTGGAGAGCCCGGCTCTGTCTGTGCTGGGGGCTGGGGAGGGGACAGGGGGGCTCTGAGGGGCCTCAGAGCAGTGTCTGGGGTGGGGGGACCCCATTTCAGTGTGCCTCTGCCCCGGGAGGTGCTGGGGGCTGAAAGTGCCGTGGGTCCCGTTGCTGCTGTGTCCCCTTTGGGGCTCCTGGACAGGTCACAGCCCCCCACACACGAGGTGCCCCCAGCGTCCCCCTGAGGCCTCTCTGACCCCCGGATCTGTCCTTGCCTGTCCCGGGGGTGATGCCCCTGGGGGCAGGAGCCTTCTGCTGCTGCTGGAGGTTCCAGGGCGCCGCTCCTGCCCGGCACTGCTGGCTCCATCGCCCTCGGAGGGCCCCACCAGGTGCCAGGAGATCCCCGGAGCTTCCCCGAAGATCCGCACGAGGCCTCGGGAGTTGTCTGAAGGCTCCCAGGTGATCCCAGGGGGCCACGGGAGAGGTCCCTGATGGTACCCAGGAAGTCCCCATGGAAAACCAGAAGCTCAGGGATCCACAAAGGTCCCATGGGGCCACTGCAGGTCCCTGAGAGTTTTCCGGAGATCCTGGGAGGTTCCTGTTGGTTCCCGTGAGTTGCCCAGGGCATCCCTGGGGGCTGCCCCATCCCCGCCACCCTCGGGCGGCTCACCCGCCATGTCCCACCCTGGCTGG
The DNA here is from genome assembly GCA_026261815.1 of Monarcha castaneiventris obscurior. Classification (NCBI taxonomy): domain Eukaryota; kingdom Metazoa; phylum Chordata; class Aves; order Passeriformes; family Monarchidae; genus Monarcha; species Monarcha castaneiventris. The sequence goes on from JAMPIT010000891.1 coordinate 287,261, forward strand.
GGGCTCCGGGGGGCCCGGGGAGGGCCTGGGGGCTGCCCCAGCGACACTGACCAGTAGTGACGTCACTGATGACATCACGCCGAGTGATCATGACGTCACGCATCCCCGGATAGAGGGGGTGGAGCTTTGAGCCTCACTGGCCAATGGGAGCTGTGCTAACAGTGAGTGACAGCAGGGGCGGGGCTTATCGGGGGTGGGGCTTTGGCCCTCAGCGGCCAATGGGGGCTGTGGGCGGCTGTGATTGACAGCTGGGAAGGGCGGGAATTGCACTCCATGGGGGAGCGCGGGGAAAGGAGGGGCTGGGGGCGTGGCTCCGGGGACCAATAGGAGCTGCCGGCGCCCGTGACTGACAGGCGGGGGCGGGGCCTGGCCCTCAGTGCCCAATAGGAGCCCGCTGTGGCCGTGACTGACAGTGGCGCCCGAGAGGGGAGGGGGCTGCGGGGCGGGGCCTGTGCACGGCGACCAATGGGAGGCGCTGTGGCCGTGACTGACAGTTGGGGGCGGGTCCGCGGTCGCTGCGGTTGGAGGGGAGGGGGCTGAGGGGCGGGGCCTGGCGGGGGGCGGGGCTTCGCCGGGGGCGCGCGGGGACGCGGCAGGCGGGGCCTCCGGCGCACGTGACGGCGGCGGTGCGGCGGTGACGTCAGCGGTGTCGCAGCGGGGCCGGAAGCGGGCGGCGCGCGGGGCGGGCGGACAAGATGGCGGACGGGGACAGCGGCAGCGAGCGCGGCGGCGGCGGCGGGTTCGGGACCGCCCGCGGCGGGGCGGGAGGGGCCGGCCCTGCGGCGGGGCCCGGCGGCGGCGGCGCGGCCGGCCCCGAGCAGGAGACGCAGGAGTTGGCGTCCAAGCGGCTGGACATCCAGAACAAGCGCTTCTACCTGGACGTGAAGCAGAACGCCAAGGGCCGCTTCCTCAAGATCGCCGAGGTGGGAGCGGGCGGCTCCAAGAGCCGCCTCACGCTCTCCATGGCCGTGGCCGCCGAGTTCCGCGACTACCTGGGCGACTTCATCGAGCACTACGCGCAGCTGGGCCCGTCCAGCCCCGAGCAGCTGGCCCAGGCCGCGGGGCCGCCGGGCGAGGACGGCTCCGGGCCCCGCCGCGCCCTCAAGAGCGAGTTCCTGGTGCGGGAGAACCGCAAGTACTACCTGGACCTGAAGGAGAACCAGCGCGGGCGCTTCCTGCGCATCCGCCAGACCGTGAACCGCGGCCCCGGCGGCCCGGGGGGGTTCGCGGGAGGCCCCCCCGGGCTGCAGAGCGGCCAGACCATCGCGCTGCCCGCCCAGGGCCTCATCGAGTTCCGCGACGCCCTGGCCAAGCTCATCGACGACTACGGGGGCGAGGAGGACGAGCTGGGCGGCCCCGGCGGCGGCGGCCCGGGCGGCGGGGGGCTCTACGGGGAGCTGCCCGAGGGCACGTCCATCACCGTGGACTCCAAGCGCTTCTTCTTCGACGTGGGCTGCAACAAGTACGGGGTGTTCCTGCGGGTCAGCGAGGTGAAGCCGTCCTACCGCAACGCCATCACCGTCCCCTACAAGGCCTGGGCCAAGTTCGGCGGCGCCTTCTGCCGCTACGCCGAGGAGATGCGCGACATCCAGGAGCGCCAGCGGGACAAGCTCTACGACCGGCGCGCCGGCCCGCCGGGACCCGGCAGCGGCAGCGGCGCCGGTGACGACTCCGACGGCGACGACGTGGACGACGACTGAGCCGATCCCCCCCAGCCCTCGACCCCAACGCCGGCCCCCCACACCCCCCCCCGAGCCCCGGGGCGAAGGGGTCCCCGATCCCCCCTCCCAGTGACGGGGAAAAGGGGTCCCCGAACCCCCCCCACCCCAACAGCGATGGGGCGAAGGCGTCCCTGAGCCCCCCCACCCCCCTCCCAGCGACGGGGTGAAGGGGTCCCCAAACCCCCACGTCCCCGCTCCCAGCAACGGGACGAAGGGGTCCCCGAGCCCCCCCCAGCAGCGGTGGAGCACGGGGGTCCCCGAGCCCCCCGAGCCCCCCTGTTCTGCCGCCACCGGAGAGAGAGAAACCGGCCCGACCGTGCCGCCGCCCGCGGCCCCCCCATCCCCTTTCCTGCTCCCAGCATGGGACCCCCCGGCCCCCAGGACTCGCTGCTTTGGGGGGGGGACAGGGGGTCACCCGCAGCCCCCGCCCCTCCCGGTGCCCCCCCATCAAAACCAGCACCCGAGGGCCCCGGAGCTGGGGGGCAGCGGCAGCGCTGGGGGGGCAGCGGAGGCACCTTGGACCAACGGCCGTTCCCTCGGCTTGTGAGTTTTCCTTTATTTTCCTTTTTTTTTTTTATTTTTTCCTTTTTTCCTCTTTCCACGTTTTTGGCTTTTTGGGGTTTTTTGGGGTTTTTTTTTTCTTTTATTTGGCTTTTTTGGGATGCAAACTCCAGGCGCCCGAACTGGAACCCATCCCGAGCTGGCGGCTCCCTGACAATTAGGGAAGATTTCCTCGGTTTTGCCGATTTCTGGCCGTTTCCCCCGCCCCCTCCCCCCCCCGTTTCCCGCCGGGAAGGGGGAGGCGCCGGCACAAAGCACAAGGAAAAACTCGACGGGGCGAAACATCTTCCCCTTCTCTCCAAATAAGGCGCCTCCGGCCCCGTTTCACCAGGACTCACCGGAATCCGCCCTTTGGCTTCACCCAAATTGGATTTTCCGGCCCCAAATCCACAGCCACGCCCGGCCCCGGCACCTTGGGGGTGGATTTTGGAGGTTTATTGTTATTTTTTGCCTCCTTTTGTCTTTTTTTGCCCCCCTGGGCCCGGCCCTGGCGCCGCCTGGTCCCTCCAGCCACCTCCTATTAAACACATTTTTCCACTCTCAAATAGTCTTTTTTTTTTAATTCTTTTTCACTCCCTCAGCTCAGTCCTGCCCTGTCCAGAATTCCAGTTTTTCACCCCGTTTTCCCATAACTCCGAACTCCATCGCTCTCATTCCAAAGTTTTGCCTCTTCTTCTCCAACGGTTTCACCACTTCTAGGACTTTTTTTTTTTTTTCTTTTAATCCATTTTTGGGAGCCCAGTCAGCTGCCTCCTTAATTTATTACCATGGATCTGGCATCTCCCTTTCTCCATATTTATTGGGAAGCAAGGAACAGCCGCAGACCCCTGGGGGACCCCCCCGTGCTGCAGGGATGCCGCTGTCCATCCATCCATCCGTCCGCCCTCCGGCCCCATCCCGCTGCTCCCGCTGCTCCCGCTGCCGTCGCTCTTTTTAAAGGGATTTTTAAAGCGAATTTCTGCCGTTTATCCCGTTTTTAAGCCTTCTCCGTCGCAAAGGACCCGGATCCCTCACTCACTCACATGGGAGCAATAGTCCTTCCTCGATGGCCGATGTGTCCGTACTGTATTTTGTACCCTCAGGCAGCTCTTTCCGGTGAATTCCTGCTGTATCCACCCATCCTCCTGGTCCTGTGTTCTTTGCCACGGAGAAAAACCATAAACCACAACGGCGACGACGGATTTGGGGGGAAGAATGCTCCCAGCTCCGCGGGACTCACCGGCGTCCAGCCGCGGGACCTCTCCTTTTATTTTTGAAGAGGATGAGATATATATATATATATATATATATAAAAATATATATATATTCCTTTGGGTTTCTTTCTTTTGGCTGAATTGCGGTGATTTAGCCTTATTTCTACTCCGGGAGAGCGGCGGAATCGCTGCCGGCCCGGCCCAGCTCCAAGGAGTTGGCTAGAAATACATGGAAGAGGAAAAAAAAAAAAAAAAAAAAAGGCAAAACCACCAAAATCCAGTAATAAACCCAAAAAAGCAGCTCCCAGCATTGGCTCAGGGAGCCTTTCCTGGCCAGAGAAGCGCTGGATCCATGGACACAACCTCCCACAGCTCCATTTGGGTGGGAAGAGCAGAACACGTCGGGGGAAGACAGCAGGAAAAACGGCCAAAATGAGATAAGATTGGGAAAAAAGGGGATTTGAGGTGCCAGCTGGAGCGAGGGGAGCGGCCATGGGGGCTGCCATGGGGGAGGGGAGCTTGGGGGGCAGTTTTGGTTTTTTTTTTTATCTTGGAGCCCCCCAGGAGCTGTTGGGTGTTTCCCAGGAAAGGGGACAACACCGGCATCTCCCCTGAGCTCCCTTCCCATCTCTGTGTATAGACATGGCTGTGTGTACATAGGTCAGATTCGGTTGGGTTTTGGATTGAATTCTGTAGAAAATGGGCAAATTGCTTTTTTTTTTTTTTAAATTTTAAACCACAGATAGGGGGAAAAAATATCCCAAATTCCTGGTACTTCCAGCTTTGCTGATGGAGGAAGGTGATGATGGCTGTACAGGCAGAATACTGGAAGTCTTGTACAAAGCCCCAAAACCCACTGGAAATACCCCAGAGATGGCTGGGTCTGGAGCGGGTGGTGCCTCCAGGGCAAGTTTAAACAGCTTCAATTCTTTTTGCCCTTAAAAATATGGAACAAAATTGGGATTCTCCTGCCTTGTTTCCAGGCGATTTTGGGGGTGGTGGGGGATGGTTTGGGGGGGCCGTGCCAGTGGTGACTCCTCGTGTTGGTGGCAAAACCAACCCAACCCCTCACTGGCCTCTCGTAAAAAAGCAAAAAGTGGAAAAAAAATCGCAAAAAACTGGAAAAGATTTAAAAAAAAGCAGCTAAGGGAGTGCTGGGGGTATGCAGGGTGATGCATCACGGAGCTCGGCAAGTATTCCCAGTGGGAAATCCCAGCCGGCTCCATGGATGCTCCCAGATGCTCTTGCAGGGCGAGGCCCGGCCACGGAGCCGTCGCCCTCCTCATCCTCGCGGAGCCGGTCGAGCCGGCGGCACCGGAGCCGAGCCGAGCGGAGCCGGGGGTGGGTGTTGGTGGGAGAGTCCAGATCCGGGCAGGAGAGCCGGGGAGGAGCACGGCACGGCCCGGAGCCCCTGCAGCCCCGGCGGGCTCTGGCCTGGAGCAGCGGCTGAGAGCGGGGCCGGCACGGGCAGCCCACAGCGCACGGGTCACCCCGGCCAGGTGTGGGGAGAGCACTGGATCCTCCCCCAAGAGCCCCGTGCTCGGGGAGTTGGGTTCTCTGGCAGCCGGGTCCTCCAAGAATTGTATCTCCAAAAGCTGGATCCTCTGAGTGCCCGATCCTCCTGCAAGAGCCGGATCCTCCTCCAAGAGTTGGATCCTTCAAGAGCTGGATCCTCCAAGAGCTGGATCCTCTGAGCACCAGATCCTTCTCCGAGTGCTAGATCCTCCTCCAGGAGCCAGATCCTCCTCCAAGTTGGATCCTCTGAGAGCCAGACCCTCCCAAGAGTTGGATCCTCCAAACACTGGACCCTCCTCTTCGAGCTGGGTTCTTCTCCAAGTGGCAAATCCTCCTCGGAGAGTTGGATCCTCTAAGAACTGGAGCCCGTGAATGTTGGATCCTCCTCTGAGCACCGGATCCTCCTCAGAGCAGCAGATCCCCGGGAGCGCCATCTCCCTCCCCGAGCGCTCGCCACGACGTCCCTTTGCCGAAAAGAGAAAAAAATAAGAAAGTTTTATTCCTGTTATTTTTTTAATGAAAGAAAAACAAAAACTAAAGCAAACCTGCACTTTAGGCGGCCGGGGGGGCCGGGGCCCCCGTGTCCCTTCCCTGCGGCCGGCGGGGCGGCTCCAGGGGCCGGAGGCAGGTCCTGGGTGTTACCACTAGCGCAGACGAGGCCGACGCGACGAACTCCTCCTGCTCCGAGCACTCCTGACGTAGCAGATTTTTGCAAATGGAGTTTTACAGTCTATATTTAAAGAATTGTATGTTTGTAACAAATAAAGTATGCGGAAAAGTGAATGAAAACCAGCCCGGGCCCGACTTGCTCCTTGGGGATGCCGTGGCGGGCCCTGGAGGGTGGAGCTGGTGCCACCGGTGTGGTGAGGGGTGGGGTGGTCATCCTGGGGCATTACAGGGGCATGCAGGATGTCGTGAAGGTGCCGAGGGCACAAACAGGGAACGTGGGGTCCCGCACCTTGTCCTGAGGGGATTGCCTGACTCGGGGAGTTGGGGGTGTGAAGTACCAGCACGGTGGGGAGGGAGGAGGTTTGCGTGGCTCAGGCGTGTTGTGTGTCCCAGCACGGGTGTAAGGTGTGTGTGGGCGTGTGTAAAGCGTGTGAGCCATCGCACGGACCTAGTGTGGGGGTGTGTGTGTAAAGCGTGTGTAAAGCGTGTGAGCCATCGCACGGCTGCCTGGTGTGGGGGTGTGTGTGTAAAGCGTGTGTAAGGCGTGTGTGCCATCCCACGGCTGTGTGGCGTGTGCGGGTTGTTCTCGGGTGTGCGCACAAGCACGGTGCCGTGCCCGCAGCTGTGTGGCCTGTCCCCGGTGTGCCCGTGCCGTGTCCCCGGTGTGCCCGTGCCCTGTCCCCGGTGCGCCCGTGCCGTATCCCGGTGTGCCCGTGCCGTGTCCCTGGTGTGCCCGTGCCCAGTCCCCGGTGTGCCCGTGCCGTGCCCACAGCTGTGTGCCGTGTCCCCGGTGTGCCCGTGCCGTGCCCACAGCTGTGTGCCGTGTCCCCGGTGTGCCCGGGCCCTGTCCCCGGTGTGCCCGTGCCCTGTCCCCACCGGCGCTGCCGCAGCCCCCGCCCCCGCGCTGCGGCTCCCTGCGGGCTCGGGCTCATCTGAGGACACGCGGGACCCGCCTGCGCATGAGCCGCCGCCGTCACCGCCATCGCTGCCACCGCCACGGGGCCCGCTACGACCCCCGAGCCCCCCGCGGCTCCTCCCCATGCCGAGCCCCCGGCCCGCATGTCCCCGGCGCCGGGGGGAGCGGCTGCTCCGACCCTCCCCCGGCTGGGCCCGGGGGTCGAGGGAGCTGAGGACAGCTGGAGGGGCCCCTGGACTGAGCCGGGGGGGGCCCAGCCTGCGGCAGTTGCTGCCCGGGGCAGGTGCGGGCGGCATTGCCCGCCCCGGGGTGCCGGGAGCAGCTGCGGGATGAGGGGCTGGGGTCACCCGGAGCCTCCGCGGCAGCTGCGGCGAGGGGCGGGGGAGGCACGGTGCCCCCGGCCCCTGCCCGGTGCTGGAGGGAAGCTGACGGGGCAGGGCAGGCACCCGGGAGAGGACAGTGACAGCTGCTTTCGTCATCCTCCTCCTTCTCCTCATCGCCCTCCTGCTCCTCCCAGCCCCGCACCTCGCCCCTGGCGCAGCCGGGGCAGGGCGGGTGTGGGAGGGGGGACTGGGGGCCGCCTTGAGTCCCCCAGCAGCTGCAGCGAGGGGCGGCGGCTGCACGGCCCTGCCCAGGGCAGGGAAACTGCGGCCCCGAGGCCGGGACAGCCGGGGGGGACCAGCAACAGGTGCCTCCCTCTCCCCAGCCCGCACCTCGGCCGTGGTCAGCCTGGAGCAGCGTGGGCGCGGGGCTGGGGACACCCCGAGACCCCCGGATGTGCAGCGAGGGGCGGGAGCAGTGCGGTGCCCTCCAGCCCGCCCGGCGCTGAGGGAAACTGAGGCCCGGCAGCCAGGACAGCCGGTGGCAGGGGTCAGGGACCGGTGCAGCCGGGCTGGGGGGCCCGGGCAGGGCTGCGCTGTGCGGGGCTCACCAGCTCCGCCACCGATGGGCTGTCACCGACCCCAGCTCGGGGATCCCCAGTTCCATTTATAAACTCACCTCGTCACACAGCCAGGTTCCATTTGACACTGAAACGGGCTCATCACGAGAAACTGAGGTTTTTTATTTACTGTGACACGTTCGTCCCGGAAAGGCGCCCCCTCCCCCCCAGCAGTGCCGTGAATTTTGGGGATTTTTGGCCACACTTGACTCCTGCCGTCACCGCTGACCGTCCCTTCAACTCTCAGGGTCCGCCCCAGCCCCCAGTCCGGCCCGGGAGCTGCGGGGTCCATGTTACCTCACTACCGCTGCCCTTCTCACTCATCCTACGGGGCAGCGCCGGGTTATTTCTGTACTGCCTGAAAGAAACATGGAGGTGCAGGCACACCGGCGGGCCTGGATGTCCCCGGGCGGGCTCCCCTCACGCCGGGGCCTCTCTCAGCCCCGAGCAGTGTCGGGCCATCTCAGGAGCGAAGCCCCTAGCCCAGCAGAACCCTTTAGCAGGTCTGGGACCCGGCAGGACCCTCTGGCGGGGCCTGAAGGCCTCCTGGAGCCGCCAAAGCCTCGCCAGTCCTCCCCCCCTTCCCTCACACAAACACGGCCCGGGGCGGAGCGATGAAATGGGCGGGAAACGCTGCCCGCTTCCCATTGGCTTTCCCGACTGCCCCTCCTCGTGACCCCGCCCCTCGTCGGGGAGCTTGTGATTTCTATTGGCAGGCGGGTGACGTCACTGACGCTAGCACGCCCCACCCCCGCCCCGCTGCGTGCCGTGTGCAAAGGCAACACAGCCGTTAAACGAGCCGCGGGGCGGAGCCAGTGATGGACAGGGAAAGAAGCGGCTCGCCCATTGGGCGGCGCGGGATGTTCAAACTAGTATGGGAGGCGATGATTGGTGGGGACGCGGCGCGGTCCACCGCCCCCACCCGGGCGGGTCATTGTCTGGCGGCTCCTGAGGCGGGTCGGGCGCGGCGGTGGCTCTGGGGCTCGGACGGCGGCGGCGGTACCATGGTGAGGGCAGGGGCAGTTGGGGGGCTCGGGGCTCAGGGGGCCGGCCAGGACAGCGCGGCTGGGCTGAGCCGGGCCCCTTGGGGCCGCCAATGGCCGTCGCTGTCAGCCCAGGCCGGGCGGGGGAAGAGGGACGGCCCCCGGTCCGTGACCTTGGATCCGGCCCGGCGCTTCCCTGGTGCCCCGTCGCCGCTGCCGCCTGGCTCCTGGGGAGGGGGTTTGTCCTGCCCTCCAAATTCGGCCCCGCTGGTGCCCTCTGGCGCTGTCAGAGCGGTGCGGTGTCGGCCGGTGTCTCCTCCGTCGCGGTTTGTGCCGGTTGCGGGCCGCTTGGACGGGAGGAAGCGACTGTCGTGGGGGAAGCGTCAATCGAGGGGGCCCGAGCGGGGTCTGTCAGCCGCCCGGCGCCTCCTCTGGGGTTACGCGGGGTACATCCTCAGCCCGCTTCCCGGGGGACTGGCCCGGTCCGCGGGGGAAGAAAAGGGGGGTTCGTTCTCCCCGGTGCCCCGTTCCTGTGGCCTCGTAGGGGGAGTGGGGGGAGCTGGGTCTGGAGCTGTCAGCGAAGGTGGGCAGGGGGATGGGGGTTAGGGAGGTTCTGTGGGTCTGTGAGAGGTTCTGTGGATCTGCAGGATGATTTGGGTGGTTCTAAGGATCCACGAGGGGGTTCCGTGGATTCTCAGGGGGCCCGGGGGAACTCCATGGATCCGCGAGAGGGTTCTGTGGTTGCATAGGGGGTTTCTGTGGATTTGTGGGGGAATTAGGGTGGTTCCTTGAGGGGTTCTGTCGTTCTGTGAAGATACCCTGTGAATCCACAGGAGAGATTCTGTGGATCTGCAGGGGGCTTGGGGGGGTTCTGTGGATCCGGAAGGGATTTCTGTGGGTTTGTAGGGGACTCGGGGGGTTCTGTGGTACAGTGGTGGGCGTTTGAGGCGATTCTTTGGATCCTTGGAGGGGTTCTGTGGATCCACAGGTGGAGCCGTGGGGGTTCCGTGGGGGGCTCTGGGATTCGGGAAGGTTCCGGAGCCAGCGGTAAGGGCCCCAGTCCCTCAGCGTTAATGGAAACACCGTTGGGTTATGCAACTCCTGCTGCCGCCAAGAACTTGTGCTCGGGGATGTCTGGGAATGTGCGGCAAGAGATAAGAAGTTGCTGTTTGAAGGGGTTTTATCCTTTTTGAAGCAACAAGAAAAAAAAACGTTTCCCTGCTGTGAGGGATCCAGTTGGTCAGACCCAGGGAGGATTTAGCACGGGAATGTGCTCCCAGCGAGGGGCTTTGGTGGAGAGAAGGGATGGAGATGTCACAAGGATTGCCTGAGTCCCTGGGAGCCCCTATCCGGAGGGTGAGGAGAGAATCCTCGGGATTCCCTCCTCAGGAGGGAGGAGTCCGGGAGCCTTCATTCCCAGCACAGAGTGGGATGATCTCTCATAGGGAGCCAGGGGCAGCTGGGCTGGGGGAATCTCCTGTGTTCCCTCTGCACCGTGGAGGATTGGTGAAAATCGGGATAAACCTCGGGACTTTCACGGCGAGATCTTTCTTCCCTCTTTTTAGTCAGCCCCCCTGTAAAGATGTATCAGGCAGGCAGCTCCAAGCTGGAAAACCTGATGGGGCAGTGGGAAAGTTCACAGCTGGCTGATAAAAGCCCTCAGTGGGAACAGCCAGTGCTTTTCCCAAAGCTGCCTTTTATTCCTAGAGCAGGGAAATAGCCACAAATCCCCCTTTGCCGCCCCCTTTCTTTCCCATAAATCTCCCTTTCCACCCCTCAAATCCTCCCTCCTTCCACCCAAAACGCCCTCCCTGAGTTCTGCAGTTTTATGGAGCGATGTTTTCTCCTGATCAAAGTGACTCCTGGTGCTTCACCGTTTCTCCGAATCATTCCTCAAGACCCTCCTGTTGCGACTGCCGGGACACAAGGAGAGTTTGCTCATGGCCTCACCCCATGCCCTCTGCTTGTTTTAATCACCTTGGGATTAATTAGTGCCCCCTCGTGACTGAATTTTTTCCCAGCGTTTGAGCTGAAACTTAACTCCCACTTGGCTGGGATGGGGCCCAGATCTTGGACGTTCCCAGGTTAATCAGCATCTTGTTTGAAGGATTAATGTGCTCCACTTTCTCTCCTGGGGTCTCTGGATCCTTTCAGCTCCCTCACCAAGAGCCAAAATTCCTCCTTTTTGAAGGGATGGGGATTGTGGGATCAATATGTGCTATGAAAACAGGGATTATGAGTATCCAGGGTGTTCTCAGGCTCCTGTCTCCCTGTGCTGTTGCTTCTTGTCTCTCTGGGGGCTGGAAGGCTTGGTTTTGGGGATTATTATCCCTGGTTTTTTTACCTGGAGCAGATTTTGGGTTGCTGACGTCTTTCCCATGGAGCGTGCAGCTCCCTCTGCCTTCCTGCATCACCCGTGGCTTTCACCTTCGTTAGGAACAGCTCTCATTAGTGATTAATGACGTCATGGGGTCTTCCCATGTCCCTGAAATGCATGGATTTCCTGACAGCGGATGGGAGAGCCCAGCAAACCCATGCTCGGCTCTTCCTTGTTACTCAGCAACTCCCAAACTCTCGAGTTTTGGCATTTCCACCCTTTCCAACATGATTTTCGTTAAATCCACAATTTCTGGGGCTCCCGGTGATTTCCTGCTCTGGAGTAGGAAGGGAATTACCCCTGAATCCCACAGGATCACTTTCCCATACGCACGAACAGGGTCCTGCCTAGTGCCCAGTGTCAGTGTGTGGAGGAATCGAATCTGAAATCGAACTGGGCTCACAACTGCTGGAAAAAAATGCCCAACAATGGGATTTGGGGCTGGTTTTCCCCCATTTGGCATTTTCTGGAAAATGCTGGGAATAGTGGCAGCAGGAATAAGACACCTGGGTGGAGGAGCAGCAGCCGCACCCTGAAAACCTCCCTTGTCCACTTGAATCTGGGTGGCTTGAGAGGCCCTGAGTTGCCAGGGAGCTGCCAGATTATCCTGCAGCAGGTCCCTCTGGCTTAGAATTAACAAGATTATTTGGATTCAGGGATTAATTAGATTAATTAACAAGCCCCTTTCTCCCCCAGGCTGGCGGCAAGGCGGGCAAGGACAGCGGCAAGGCCAAGGCCAAGGCCGTGTCACGCTCCCAGAGAGCTGGGCTGCAGGTACGGCACGGGGAATCACCAGGAAACAGAATTCTGGTCAGCTGGGAGGCCCCAAACCCTCTTTTTGGGGTCAAAACTGAGTATTTTGGATTTGGAGGCTTACAGAGCAATGAGGAGCCCTGGACTTGCACAGGGGGTTTGCTGTCAGGTGGGACAGAGAGGATGGGAGGATTAATTGGGAGAATTAATGATTATTATGATGATTAATTTAAAATACAATTATTTTATGCTATACAAGATATATCTTACTAAATTATATGATAGCAATATACAATATATTTATATATTGTAACAGTATAATGTATTATTATAACAGACATTAATACTATATATTAATTAGTAATAAATTTTATAGTGATAATTAAATCCTCTGTTTGAAGAGTTGCTCCTGGAAGCCACAGCCCAAATCAGCAGTGTAGGGTGTAAATACGCACACTGTGGGGGCTGTAGGTGTTAATGAGGTTGTTAATTGCCCCCCAGTTCCCAGTCGGCCGCATCCACAGGCACCTGAAGACTCGGACCACCAGCCACGGGCGTGTGGGAGCCACAGCGGCTGTGTATAGCGCGGCCATCCTCGAATACCTGACCGCTGAGGTAGGATCCCCCCCCTTCCCCAGACCCAGCCCCCCTCCCCTCGGCATTCCCACCTCTTCCCGCTGTCCTGCAGGTGCTGGAGCTGGCCGGGAACGCTTCCAAGGATCTCAAAGTCAAGCGGATCACGCCCCGGCACCTGCAGCTGGCAATCCGTGGTGATGAGGAGTTGGACTCCCTGATCAAAGCCACCATTGCTGGTGGAGGTGGGTGTCATTCCCATGTTTCCATCCTTGAGAGGGAATTTAGCAAGAAGGGGAAATATGGGAAACCAAACAGGAATTTGGCAGTTAGCATAAATGCATGGGCTCGCTGCTTCCCTGGATTCACATTGAGGGGGATCCACTCAACATTCACACTGGATTTTCACAGAAAGGGGAATTGAGGATTTTTTTGTAGTTTCTTGGGAATTCTGCAAGTGACTTGACAAGAATTCTCCCTTCCTTTCCGCAGGTGTCATTCCCCACATCCACAAGTCCCTGATTGGAAAGAAGGGACAACAGAAAACGGCGTAGAGGGAGTGCGGCACCGGATCCCCCTGTCATTGTACTGTACCTGGGCACAGGAACATCTCGGGGATACGAGGAATTTTTTTTAAAGGAATAGTTCAGAGGAAGAGCATAGAGGATTGACTGTAGAGGAAACATTGGGATGGGTTTAGATTCTGAGTAGGACACACGACGGGCCGTGGGGCGGCAGCCGGGGGTGGGCGAGGGGCTCGGCTGCCCCCACGTTTTATACAAAAATGGAACCCATAAAACCATTTTTTACAAAAACCAGACGGTCTCCAGTGGTGGTGGGGCGGGGGGGGTCGGGAGGGGTGGTCGGGAACCCCCCGGCGCCGGGCGCGCCCCCCATGCAAATGAGCCCGCATGCAAATCCACGGTGGAGGGACAAGCACCGCCCATTATGCAAATGCAGGGCGGGGTGGGTGGGGCGCGCTTCGCCTGTCGGCAGCACATGGCCGGGTGTGTCCGTCTGTCCTGGCCTGGCCAGGCCGCCCTGGACACGGCAGTGTCTGTGTGTGTCTGTCCCGGCCGTGGGGGTGTCCATCTGTGCGGTGCCCGGCGGTGCCAGTGGACAGGAGCCCGCAGCAAATGGCTGCTGGGAGTCTGGGTGTCCATCGGATCCGGCTGTGCGGCTGCCGGATCTCCCTCTCTCCGGGCTGGCTCTGGGTGTCACTGGGCACATGGGTCCTGCCCAAGCTCCCGGCGCGCCCCGTTTGTAGCAGCTGGATCCGGGAGTGCTGCCGGGTCCGCAGGCGCTGGCGGGGGGAGCCGGGGCGGTTCCTGCACTGGCAACACCGGGCTCCGGTTGCATCAGGCGTCAAGTGGCCCCAACGGCCTAGGGCACTATCAGGGCCGTGGCCGGGCTCAGACCCGCCCCGCCTGACCGCAGCGCCTGGGGTAGCCGCGGGACCGGTTGCCACCGGGGCCAGGGGCAAGGGCGGGGCCGGACCCGGGTCGGTCCGGCGGGCCCGAGGTCGCACAATGGCGACGCCGGTCTGCGCAAGATGGCGGCGGGGGGGCGGGGCCGTCCTAGCTGCCCGCGGGCCGTGCATTGCGCATGCGCTCTCCGTGCCGCTGCCGGACGCATGCGTACACCGCCGCGCGCCTCGAGCTGCCGGGCCGCGCGGGAGGCACCATGCGGCCACCACGGGGGAGTACGGCGGGAGCATCAGTGCCCGTCCCCAGCGTTGCGCCGTGCGGGGCAGAGGAGGCGGCCTGGCCGAAGGTTTAACTCCCGTGAGTGCCCAGCTGGAGAGGGGACGCTCCGGGCTGCCCCGGAGGTTGAGCCCAAGCTCCGCGTTACATAACGCGCTCCCCCTCCTCGACTGCAGTGGTTCTGTCCCCCCGCCCCCGCGGCGCGTATTACGCTTGCCATTGGCTGGGCGCGGCAGAGGGGCGGGGCGAGGAGGCTATAACTAGAGGCGGTGAGGCAGGGGCCGTGTTCAGTCTGTCGCGGCAGTGCTCCAGCTTCGTTGTTCCTGTGCTTTCCCCTTCAGCCTGTCGCCGCCCATCGCCGCCCATCGCGCCGCCATGAACGGGCAACTGAACGGTTTCCATGAGGTGTTCATCGAGGAGGGCACCTTCCTCTTCACCTCCGAATCTGTGGGCGAGGGGCACCCAGGTGCGGGCCGAGCGGGACTGGGCGGGGCCGCGATCGCGCAGGCGCGGCCGGGCGTGGGGGGGGAGGGGGAAGGGAGGAGGAGGATGGTGAGGATGAAGATGAAGGTGAGGATGAGGATGGAGGGAACGAGGGTGGGCCGGGGGCGTGGGGGGGGGGGGGCGGTGACGCGGGCGGGCGCGCGCGCAGTGTGAGGCGGGCGCGCGCTCGCCGCATTGCGGGCCCGGCGCGCACGTGCTGCCCGCGTGGGGCGGGACACGGGGGTGACGATGGGGCGGGCACCGGGGGGGGGGGCCGGTGCCGCCGTGACTCAGCCGTGACTAAGCAGCTCCCGGTGCCCCCGCACCCCACGGGACCCCCGCCGTGGGCTCCCTTCCCGTGTGGATGCCGGGGGTAAGACAGGCCTGGTGACCCCCCCCACACATCCCTCCCCCCCGGGCGGAGTGTCGTCCTCAGCCCACCCCACGCCCCTCGACGGTGTCCCCGGTGTCGCCCAGCCGGAGATGAAGCGTCGTGGATCTCCCCAGATGTGTCCTCCTTCTGCAGCTGGGGGGGTTACACGCTTCCCGGGGGGTGGTTGGAGCCCCCCCAGCTCGGTACCAGCTGGTGCCGGTCTCCCCCGGGCTGTGTCCTCGCTGGTTTGGGGCACATGACCGTTAATCTCTGGAGGCAGCTGCCAACGCCCAGTGCCCGCTGCTTGGGCGCACCCAGCACCTCTGAACTCCCTCAGCTCTGGCCACTCCAGCATCCACTGTCAGGGCGCACCCAGCACCTCCCGAGTTCCCCTCAGCGCCAGGTTGCCCTCGGGCCCCACAGCACCCCACATCTCTGGTCCTTTTGGTTCAAGCATGCACAACCCAATGGCACAACCTGCGGCTGCTCTGGGGCTCCCCCCACGCTGCCTGAGGGAGGAAGCTATGAGGTCTCTTTCCTCACTCTTTCCCCCCAAAAAGCATCCGGGGGACCCTCCTCCCCTCACCCCAGCTGGGCGCTGCCTTGTCCTCACCCTGATCTCGCCTGGAAGGTCGCTGCCAAGGACGCTCGCAGTCCTGGGGACACAGGTGGCCCCTGGCACATCCTGGACACTCCCCACCCGCATAAAACACCCCGGCAGCAGGAGGGAGCTGGGTGTCCGGTGGGGTATTGCTGGAACAGGTTTGGCTGGGGGCAGAGCTGCTGGAAGCTGGCATGCTGCGGATTTGGGAAGCTGGGATACGGGTCTGATCCCCTCAGCAGTGCCACGGGGCTCAGCCGTAGTTGGAGCTGGAGCTTAACTGGGACATGCCTGGAATTCCAGACTGGGGACAAGGCAAGGGCTGTGTGCACCCTAGGGGGCTCCTGGATTATGGGGCTCTGATCCCTGTGCCGGAGGCTCCGGAAGGAAGGGCTGTGCCGTGCTGGGCTGTCCCACGCCACTGTGACGCCTCCTGCTCTCTGTGTCCTCAGATAAAATCTGTGACCAGATCAGTGATGCTGTCCTGGATGCCCACCTCAAGCAGGACCCTGATGCCAAGGTGGCGTGTGGTGAGTAAGGGCACCAGGGGACAGCAGGTGGGTGACGTGGAGGTGACACCATGCTGATGTCACCCTTGCCCATGCAGAGACAGTCGCCAAAACCGGGATGATCCTGCTGGCGGGGGAGATCACCTCCCGGGCCAACGTAGACTACCAGAAGGTGGTCCGGGACACCATCCGGCACATCGGCTACGACGACTCCTCCAAAGGTGTGTCCCGGGGTGCCACGGCCTCAGTGACAATGCAGCGTTGGCACGGCCTCACCACAGCCCCCTTTGTCCCCCCAGGTTTTGATTATAAGACATGCAATGTGCTGGTGGCCCTGGAGCAGCAGTCCCCGGACATCGCCCAGGGCGTACACCTGGACCGCAGCGAGGAGGACATTGGCGCCGGTGACCAGGTGAGACCCGGGGCCGTGGGGTCACCGTGGTGTGACTGAGAGCTGGGTGTGACCCCCTGTCTCTGTGCCATAGGGGCTGATGTTTGGCTATGCCACGGACGAGACAGAGGAGTGCATGCCCCTGACCATCGTCCTGGCTCACAAGCTCAACGCCAAGCTGGCCGAACTGCGCCGCAGCGGAGCCCTGCCCTGGCTGCGCCCCGACTCCAAGACGCAGGTGAGTTGCCGGTGGGTCCTCAAGGCCCTCGGGAGCCCCTCGTTCCCCCGCCTGGGCTCTGACTGGTGTCCCCTGGCAGGTGACGGTGCAGTACATGCAGGACCGTGGGGCGGTGATCCCCATCCGGGTGCACACCATCGTGATCTCGGTGCAGCACGACGAGGACGTGTGTCTGGACGAGATGCGCGATGCGCTCAAGGAGAAGGTCATCAAGGCCGTGGTGCCGCCCAAGTACCTGGACGATGACACCATCTACCACCTGCAGCCCAGCGGCCGCTTCGTCATCGGCGGGCCCCAGGTGCAGCCGAGGGCACTGTGGTGGTGGTGGGGTGCTGGTGGTGACAGTTGTGATGGCATGATGGTGATGGTGGCAATGATGGCATGGTGGCAATGGCTGAGGGGTGGTGACAACATGGTGACAGTGCTGATATGGTGAGGGTGATGCTGTGACGGTGGCACAGTGGTGGCACTTAAAATGGCGTGATTGTGGTGGCAGGGTGGTGACAGCATGGTGGATGTGGCAGCACGGTGGTGACAGTGGCACGGTGGCAGAGACAATGTGGTTACGGTGGCGGTGATAACATGACAGTGGTGGCAGTGACAGCATGGCCATGGCTCGGTGACAATGACGCTGGTGCCAACATGGAGAGGTTGTGACACTGCTGTCCCCAACAGGGTGACGCGGGGCTGACGGGCCGCAAGATCATCGTGGACACGTACGGGGGCTGGGGCGCGCACGGAGGCGGCGCCTTCTCGGGCAAGGACTACACCAAGGTGGATCGCTCGGCTGCCTACGCCGCGCGCTGGGTGGCCAAGTCCCTGGTGAAGGCTGGGCTGTGCCGCAGGGTGCTGGTCCAGGTGGGTGCTGGGCTGCAGGGTGCTGGTCCAGGTGGGTGCTAGGGCCCCCCTCCCCAGCCTCTCAGGGTCCAGCCTGACCCCCACCTCCACCTGCCTCCTGCAGGTCTCGTACGCCATCGGGGTCTCGCACCCGTTGTCCATCTCCATCTTCCACTATGGCACTTCCCAGAAGAGTGAGCGAGAGCTGTTGGAGATTGTCAAGAAGAACTTTGACCTGCGGCCCGGGGTCATCGTCAGGTAACGGGCGTGGGGGGCTGTGCCGAGGGGTGGGGTGGGCGGGGGTCCCTCCCGGAGCAGCCTGGGGACCGCCTGGCGCCCTGGACCCGGCGCGGAGCCGCTCGGCTGAACGGAGAAGGCGCGCTCGGGGCGCGGACGGGGTAAGTATCCACCGGAGCCGAGCGCTTGGAGCTTCCCCGGAGCCGGCAGTGAGCCGGGTGCTTTGGGAGCCGCTGGGGAAGCTCCAACCGCCTCGCGGGGTGGGGAGGAGGCGGAGGCGCCGCTGCGGAACCCCCGGCCAGGCAGGGAAGGGGCGAAGGCAGGACCCTGGGGCCACCTCACTGAGTCGGGAATTGTGTATTCCAGGGATCTGGATCTGAAGAAGCCCCTCTATCAGAGGACCGCAGCCTATGGCCACTTTGGTAGGGACAGTTTCCCTTGGGAAGTGCCCAAAAAGCTAAAATACTGAGGAAAAAAGAGCATTGTTAGGGCTTTTTCCCCCCACTCCCGCGGGCGTAGGTTACAGAGAAGCCCGTGGGCTCTGGGGGAAAGAGCTCCCAGCCCCCCCCAGGCTCCCCGGCCCCGCCATTGTCTCTCACCATCGTTTTGGTTGTGTGGGGACCACGTGCCTCTCCTGGAGCCCCCCCTGTATTCCCCCAAATCCCTCCGGATGGTTTTTAACAAATCTATCTTTACTCCAAGCTCGGAGATGGGGAAAAAGGCCCAAGTGCCCTCTCGAGCCCTCCCGTGCCCCCGCAGTCCCACTGTGGCAAGGGCCACCCCATTCTGGGTCCCAGCAGTACTGCTGTGGGGGTTACCCCATTTTATCGCTCCCCATTCCTCCTTGACCCCAAATTCCACTACATCAGGGGGACCCCGCATTTTTGCTCCCGCTGTCCCCCCCACCCTGCTGCAGGGGAGGGACACACAAACCCCTCATTCTGGCTCCCTGTGTGTCCCTCCCTGTGTATCCCATTCCACTGGAGGGATACTCATTTTGGCTCCCCCAGTCCCACTGGTGGGGGGGACGCCTCCCATTCCACCTCCCCACCCGCCCTGGGACCTCACTGGTGCTGGGTTTGGTTCTTAACCCTCATTTTTAACCTCTTGTTCCAAAAATGCACATTTTGGGGGGGACACTCTAAAACTGACCCCCAACCCCCCCCCCGAGGGTTCGGTACCAGAGGAAAACATTTTACATTCTTTTTTTTTTTTTTTGGGTTTTAATCCAAAAGCTGAAGCGACTCCCCAACTGCACAACCCCTCCACCCCCCCCAACTTTGTCCAGATTTTGGGGGGAAAAGGGGGGCATTTGGCGCTTGATACTTGAAGGTTTGGTGTATTTATTGTGCGCCGAGGCGGGGGCGTGAGTACAGAGAAGTCCCCGCACTCAGCCGGCAGCTCCTGATCCTTGAAAGCCCCCCCTTCCCCTCCCCCCGCCCTCCCCCCGCCCCCTACCAATTTGGGGCGAAATGGGGGGGGATTGGGTTTGTTGGAGCGCCAGGGGTGCCCGGGCGTGGCGCTGGTGGCCGGTGTGGTACAGAGAAGCCGGCTTGTTTACTGCCCGCCCGGGCTCCGGCCCCCAGAGTGCCTTGGGGGGGGGCAGGGGGGGCTTTCTCCTGCCCCTGAGGATTTTTTTTTTCTTGGTTTTACTATTTTCGGGAGGTTTCGTCCGATTGTTTTGATCCACTGAATCCAAAAACGAGTTCAAAAAGAAATGAATCTCAATAAAAGCGATGGGTTAGACGAAGCCACCTCGAGTGTGTGGGGGAAATGGGGGTGGGGGGAGACCGGTCCAGGGGGGAGCTGAAGGGTTTGGGAAACTGAGGCACAGGGAGACTGAGAAATTGGGGTACAGGGGAAAGTGGGATATGGGGGGTTAGATAGGGAGAAAGTGTTGGGGGGGAACAGGTACGAGTGACTGAAACACAGGAGCAATGGATGAAGGAAATGGATGGGGCAAAATGGGGATGGGGGAAACGAATAGGGACGGGGGAACTGGAGTACACGGCTGGAATGGGAATCAGGGCAGCAGGGATGGGGGACACTGGGTCTGGGGAAATGGACAGAGGGGGAACTGGGGTCCCGGGGAGACTGGGATGGATGAACCGGGAAGGGGTGTGGAATGGGGCTGGGGAGCTGGGGGATGGAGGGAAATAGGCACTTCCCCCATGGGGTGGGGAACGCCCAGGGCAGGGGGGGCCGGTTACCGGGAGAATCCGGGGCACGGGGGAAAACTGAGGCAGGGGCGGATTTCTTGCTTAAAAAACGGCGTTTATTTGGGACGTTCAGAGCTCGGGGCCCCTCTGGGTCCCCTCGTCGGTCTCGGGCCGAGCCTCCTCCTCCTCCCCGCGCCAGCTGGCGAAGGCCACCTCCTGCGCCAGGCGCTCCGGGGACGGGCGGCCCAGCGCCAGGTTCCGCAGCGCGATCAGCGTCATCAGGGCACTGCGGGGACAGCGGTGGGCACCGGGGGCACTGGGGGCAGGGGGACAGGGGGACGGGGGTCTTTGGGACTGACCTGCGGCGGAAGAGGAAGAACTTCCTGCGGAGGAAGCGCCGCAGGCGCTGGGCCAGGCTGGAGTCCCGCTCCCGCCGCTGCTCCCGCCGCTCCCGCCGCAGGAACAGCGACACCACCGGGTCCAGCGGGACCCCCGCAGGCGGGGGCTCCCCCAGGATGGGCCGCAGCTCGGGGGGCAACGGGGACTGTTCTGGGGGGGAGGCAGAAGGTGATGGGGATTTTGGGGTCCCTGTGATGCCCCCAGTCTGGTGATGGGAACTGGGGATGTTGCCATGATCCGCCTGCCCCAGTGACAGGGACTCGGGGTCCCTGTCATTCTCACACCCTATTGCTCAGCAGAGAATGAGGTGACTAGAATTTGGGGGACCCTTCTGGCCCCCCCACCCCAGTGACAGGGACTGGGGTCCTCCATGATCCCCTCAGCCCAGTGCTCACCAAGGGCTGAGGTGATGGAGCTTTTGGGGTCCCCTTGACCCCAGTGCTACCCAGGGAATGAGGTGATGGCGCTTTTGGGGTCCCTGTGACCCCAGGGTGAGAACTGTGACAAGGATTTTTGAGGGGGTGTCTTCCCACTACTCAGAAAGACATGAGGTGCCGGGAATTGGGGGGAACCTGTCATTCCCCCACCACAGTGACAGGGATTGGGGGTCTTCCTGGGGCCTCCCCCCTGGGGGTGAGATGCTGGGGATTTTGGGGTCCCAGGAAGCAAGGTGTCAAGGAATTTGAGATTCCCAGGTGTGAAGTGTCGGGGATTCTGAGGACCCTAGGGATGAGTTGCTGGGAATCTGGGGGGGTCCTCACCGGTGCCGTTGCGCACGCGCTCCCGCAGCTCCCGCAGCCGCGTCAGGTTCTGCTCCAGCTGCAGCGCCGTGGTGTTCACGTACAGGTACATGTAGCACGAGGGCTCCGGGGACACTGTGTGCACCTTGTGGTACTGCCCTGCCGGCAGCTGGAGGGACGTGGCGTCAGCACCCCCGGGGCACCCCCAAGCCCCCCGGGGTCCCCCCGAGCCTCACCTGCATCCCCTCACCCTCCTGCAGAGAGTGGTTCTGCTGCTGCTCCACCAGCTCCACCAGCACCTTCCCCCGCAGCACCCGCAGGCTCGTGTTCCCCAGGTCCTCGCTCACGAAGTTCTCCAGGTACAGGCCTGGAACACAGCTGGGTCTATACCCTGCCCCCCGAAGCCCCCGGCCCTGTGCCCCAACCCTGAACCCCCGGACACTCCTGTGCCCTGTACCCCACAACCCCCCCTCAACCCCAGGATTCCCCCATGCCCTCTACCCAACCCCTGAACCCCTGGGACCCTTCGCTCCTTGTGCCCACTGCTGACCCCCCTCCATGCCCTGTAACCCCTGGCCCCCCCAGGGGCCCTGTACCCCACCCCCAGGACCCGCTGGCCCCCCAGGGCCCCCAGGTCCACACCAGGGAAGTCTGCGATGAACACTGTGTCCGTGTGTCCGTCCAGCTGCGCCTCCATCTCCTGCAGCTGCTGGCGCCACGGAGAGAGATCCATGAGCAGCGGGAGCAGCCACGGCGTGGGGGTCCACGGGGACCATGGGGCACGGACCAGGTCCACCCGGGGGTCCACAAGTCTGGGGGGACAAGGCGTGAACACCCTGCAGCACCCCCAAATCCTATGGGACCACAGGACCCACGGTGTGGGGTCCACAACAGGTGGACAAACCACCAGCACCCCTGCCTGTCCCTGTGTCCTCCCCAACCTCAGCTAGAAGCAGCAGCAGCAGCGCCCACAGCTGTGGGCCCACAGCTCCCACACCAGCTCCACCCGTGGGTCCCCCACCCTGGGCAGCCAAGGCCCTGCGTCCCCAAAACCCCGTGTATCCCTCCAGAATCCCACGTGTCCCCTGCAAGATCCCGGGTGCCCCAAAGCCCTCTGCCTGCAGCGACAGCACCCACGGCACGAGGTGCCCCAGGACCCCAGCCCAGACCCACCCCCAGGCCCCTCACGGCCCCTGTCCTGTCCCCCACCTCTGCTGGAAGCGCTCATTGATGGACACCCAGATGTCGAAGTAGATCTGGGGCTCGGTGACGTTGTAGCGCGGCAGGAGCTGGCTCAGGCAGGCCGAGTACTGCTTGAGCATGTCCGCATGGTCCCGCCAGCGCCGGCTCTGCGTGAACACCTGCAGGCACCGGGGAGAGGCGCGGAGTGAGGGAGGCACGGGGACGTGAGGGATGGGGGCCACAATGAGGGAGGGCAGGGAAATGAGGAATAGGGGAAAGTGAAGCACAGGGGGTGTCCCGTGCGTGAGAGGTGATGGGGAAACGGGGGCAGAAATGGAGGCACGGGGGGGAAATGAGGGATGACTGAAACTGAGGCACAGTGGGGGGCCCATGGGGGAAGTCCCTGAACTTGGGAGAACTGGGGGGGTCACCAGGGGGAAACTGACACATGGCGAGAAAATGAGGGACTGGGGAAACTGAGGCCCGGGGGGGTGTTGGCTCAAAACACTCAATTTATCTAGACTGATCAGAGCCCCCCTGATCAGCCCGGCTCACCCCAGTCCCAGGTGCCCCCAGGGCTCACTCACCCCTGGTTTCAGGTAGCCCACCTCCCCAGTGAGCCCGTCCCTGTAGGTGATCTTGACGTGCTGGTGGAAGCGGGAATGGACCATCATGTCCCAGGAGTAGCCGTAGAGCCCATTGGTCCAGTTGTTGTAGCCCTGGGGGGGTCACAGAGCACAGGGGTGGACAGGAGGGGACAGGGACCCCCATACCTATCCACCAGCACCCTTTTGCCCCCCTAAATGTCCCCCCACAACCCCACAAAATGTCACCTATGTGCCCCCAAATGCCCTCCACATCCTCCAACCCCCTCCCCATGTCCCCAAACTCCTTCTTGCTCTTCTCAAATCACCCCCATGTCCCCAAACCATTTCCCCAGTCCCCCCCTGTGCCCACCTGGGTGATGAAGTGGGAATAGGGCAGGAAGAGCTGCTCCAGCACGTAGAGGATGGTGAAGGCTGCGGCCAAGTGCTGGCGAGGCCGAAGAACCCCCCGTGCCCCCCGGCCCCCGTAGTGGCAGTCGGGGCTGGGCTGGGGGGGCTCCGTGCTGGGGAGCCACCCCCGCAGCCAGGGGGGGCAGCGGGCCAGGAGCCCCCGCGGCCACTCAGGACGGCAGAAGAGCCCGTTGGTGGCCAGCATGGTGTAGGAGAACATGCCTGGGGGGGGGAACTTAGGGATCCCCACTGCACCCAGGGGTGGGGGGTGCCCCTGTCTGGGATCGGGTGGGTCCCTGCACAGGGCCAGGGGGTTTTGGGGTGTCTGGGTACCCCTGTTCGGGACTGAGGGGGAATTTGGGAGCCATGGAGGGGGCAGCTTGCCCTGGTTGGGGGTGTTAGGGGGTCCCCAGGTGCCCCTGCCCTGGCTCAGGGTGTGTTTGGGGGGTGCCCAGGTGCCCCTGTCCAGTCTAGGGGTGATTTAGGGGAGGGCTGAGGGGTGCCCCTGCCCAGAATGAGGCTGTTTGGGGTTGTCCTGAATGGGGGTGATTTACAAGGGGTATCTGGGTGCCCCTACTATGGATGGGGGTGATTTAAAAGGGGTTGGGGGGGTGCCCCTACGCTGGCTCAGGGTGGTTTGGGGGTGCCCAGGGGTCCCATGCCCAGGTTGGGGGTGCCTAAGGGGAGTCATAGAGTGGCTGGGTGCCCCCACCCAGGCTCAAGCTGCTTCAGGGGGTGCCCCTGCCCAGGCTGGGGGTGCTCTGGGGGTGCCCTGCAGCTGTCTGGGGGTGCTATGTCCCCCCTCACCGATGCTGAAGAGCTGGGAGTTCATGCAGTGGAAGTAGGTGACGAAGACGAGGGCGAGGGGCCGCGTGGCATCGAAGAAGAGCAGGAAGCCAGCAGAGAGGTCGAGCACCAGCCCCCCCCCGTGCACCACCAGCCGGCTGGTCAGCTCCTCGGACAGCACCAGCCTGGCCACGGAGTCTTCCTCAGCATCAGCCTCACCCCAGCACCGTCCGCATTCCCGCCCCATCACCTCCCTCACCTTCCTCCTCCTGTCCATCATATTCCTCATCCTCAACCCAAGCCCATTCCCCTGAACCTGTTCTCATCCCATCCCCATCCTTACCCCAGTCCATCAGCCCCCTCCCCTCCCCATCCTCCTTCCCTGTCCCCATTGAACCTCCTTACCCTCATCCTCACTCCAACCCAATAACCCTCCTTGTCCCGTCCTGTCTCGTCCCGTCCTGTCCCGTCCCACCCCATCCCATCCCGTCCCACCCTCGCCTTCATCTTCATCCCCTCTCTATCACCCCTCTCACCCTCCTCTGCCCCGTTCCTGTCACCCCATCCCCATCACCCCCTCCTCATCCTCACCTTGGACCCCACAATTCCACTGCACCCCCATCAACTCCCCTCACCCTCCTCATCCTCACCCTGACCCCAGCCCTGTCCCCCACCTCACCCTCCCCCCTTCTCCTTCCCTGACCTGAAGGGTGCAAAGAGCCAGTGCCGGGCAAGGGTCCCCATGGAGAAGCCCCCGACCCAGTCGGCGTCCAGCTTCTTCAGCCCCGCGATGAAGTACACGATGAACACCTGGGGGGGCACGGTCAGGGGGTCCTGGGGCTGCTGGGGGGTCCCGGGGGGTCCCGGGCAGGGACACCCACCTGGGCACGCAGCAGGGCATAGTTCCACAGTGGGACGTGGGCATTCCTCTTCCGGGGACGGAAGAGCCCATCCACGGACCTGCGGGGACATGGGGCACCCCGGGACAAGGGAAGTGTCACCCCATTGCCACCGTCACCCCACTGCCACTGTCATCACCCCATTGCCACCGTCACCCCACTGCCACCATCACCCCACTGCCACCGTCACCCCATTGCCACTGTCATCACCCCACTGCCACCGTCACCCCATTGCCACTGTCATCACCCCCCTGCCACCGTCACCCCACTACCACTGTCACCCCATTGCCACTGTCATCACCCCACTGCCACCGTCACCCCCCTGCCACTGTCACCCCACTGCCACTGCCACCCCATTGCCACTGCCACCCCATTGCCACTGTCACCCCCCTGCCACTGTCACCCCATTGCCACTGTCACCCCACTGCCACTGTCACCCCCCTGCCACTGTCACCCCATTGCCACTGTCACCCCACTGCCACTGCCACCCCACTGCCACTGCCACCCCATTGCCACTGTCACCCCATCCCAGTGATGCCTGTCACTGCCCCACAGGGACACTGGGACCTGTCCCACCACAGTGCCACAGAGATAGCCCCTGGGGACACAGCACCATGGGGACCCCGGGACCCTGCTGAGGCCTGTGCCATCCCAGGGGGCACCCATGCCACAAGGTACCCCAGAACCTGTGCCACCCACAGGTGCTCCAGTGACACAGGGGTCCCCAGAACCTGTGCCACCCACAGGGACCCAACGTCATGGGGGGCCCGAGGACGTGTGCCACCCCCTGAGGACCCAGTGCCATGGGGACCTGGGGGTCTGAGCTGCCCCACTGGGGCCCTGGTGCCACGAGGGACCCCAAAACCTCTGCCACCCCACAGGAACCCCAGCCCCATGTCACCACCCTGCTGTCTTGCAGAGCCCTGGGATCCCCAGTGCCCCCCATGTCCCCCAGTGCCCCCACAGGCTCCCCATGCTCTGGGGGTCCCTGCAGCCCCCCGGCTGCCCACCCGTAGCGGTCAGCGCCCAGCAGTGCCAGCTGGAAGCCCAGCAGCCCGTAGAGGTAGGAGTGGTTGTTCCAGGAGGTTTTGTCCAGCAGCAGCAGGTACCAGTAGGGGCACAGGAACGCGATGCAGCTCAGCCGGTAGCAGCACCCCAGCATGATGCCCAACGCTCCTGTGGGCACAGGACCCCTGGTGTTTCCCCTGTCCCCTCCTGGTGCCTGTCCACAGCCTCCCTCAGCTCCCCTCCCAGTCCCAGTGTCCATCCCAGTGCCCACTCCCATCCCAGTGCCAGTCCCCCCGTGATTCCTGCCCGCATCCAAGCCCCATTTCTGCCCTGGTGCCATCCCCTGCCTGTCCTGCTCCTCCCGGGCCCCGTCCCAGTCCGTACCCAGGAACATGATGGTGTAGAGCAGGTACATCCAGTCCAGGGGCAGGGGCTGCAGGAAGGGCAGCAGTGGGAAGCGACACACGTCCAGCCCGTCCAGGTACCGCTGGTCCAGGTGCCCCAGGCCCCTCTCCTGCGGCACATCCAGGGCCATCAGCAGCCCTGGGGGGGATGAAGGGGGGTCAGTGACCCCACCGGGCCGGGAGGACCTAGGCATCCGTCGGTCAGTGACCGTGTCCCCCCCATCCAGCCTCAGGGGCTCCGTGTGTCTGGGCGGGTGCTGACCCCTTCCACCCACCGAGGCCGCTGCCCAACCTTTGCTCCGGTGCTGACGTGTCACAGCTGGGCGCCACCGGCCCCCCTCGGGTGGGGGGCACCTCCCGAATCTCAGCCCCTCTGCCCAAGCCCCTGAGCCCCCCCAGAGTCCCGGCGTCCCCCGAACCCCTGGGTTCCCTGAGTCCCCCCACAGGCCCAGCCTCCTTGTCCCCCCAGAGTCCCCACGGAGCTCCCCCATCCCTCCCAGAGCCCCCGCAGTCACTCCGGCTCCGCCAGCCCCCCCTTCCACTGTTCCCGTTTCCCCTCCCGAGCCCCTTTTGGCCCCTCCGGCCCACGATCTCCCTGTCCCCCGCCGTAGCCCTCCTGGACCCTCCCATCCCGGGGGTTCCCCGCGCCCTCGGAGTCCCCGAGAGCCCTCGCAGCCCCCTCGGGCTCCCCCAGCCCTTGCTCGCCTTGTCCCCCCGGTGTGCCTCCGGTATCTCCCGGTGCCCGGTCTCCCTGTCCCGGTGCCCCCGAGCCCTGCGGTCCGTGTGCCCCTCAGAGCCCCTTGGTCCCCCCAGCCCCCGGTCTCCCTGTCCCCCTGAAGCACCCCCGGCCCTCCCGGTCCCACCCAGCCCCGGTTCCCCCGGAACCCCCCGGTGCCCCTTCCCCGCTGACCGAAGGCTGCGCGGAAGGCTCCGAGCGCAGCGGGGTCCTGCGGCCGGTGCAGCAGCCGGACGAAGCGGTGCCATCGCGTCAGGTCCCGCAGCTCGAACCCCAGCAGCCGCTGCGCCAGCCCGGGGCCGGTACCGGGGAACTTGGGGGGCTCGGTGGGGTTCGCAGGCGGCCCCGCCGCCTCCCCCCGCTCCGGCCGCCTCCGCCGCGCCGGGCCTGCCGAGGGTCACAGGTCAGGGGTCACAGGGGGTCACCGGGGGTCCCGCGCCCCCCGTCCCGCCCCGCTCCGTACCCGCGGCCGCCGCCGCCGCCGCCATCGCCCCGGCCTCGCCCCGCCACCACGTGACGGCCGCGGCAGCCAATCAGCGGGGGCGGGGGCGGGGCCTCTGGGGACACACCCCGTCAAACCCCGCCCCCTCTCCCCTCAGACTCCGCCCCCGACCCGCGACCCCCGGCTCCCCCCGGCTCCCCCCGGCTCCCCCCGGCCCGCGACCCCCGGCCCGTCCGGGCCCCCCCGGCTCCCCCTCGGCTCTCCCGGACCCGGCGACCCCCGACCAGCCGGGATCCCCGACCCCCCCCAGAGCCCGGCCCCGCCGCTCCCCCCCCAGCCCCGGCACCCCCGGCCCGGCCCCGCCGCTGCCCCGGCCCGCCCCCAGCCCGACCCCGCCCGGCGGTGCCGCCGCTCCCGGAAGCCCCGAGCAGGCGGGGCGGGTCCGGGGCCGCCGCGGGAGCGGAGCCGAGCGGGGCCGTACGGGCCATGGTGGGACCGGGGGGCGCCGAGGGGGGGACACGGAGGGGTCCCTGTGGGGGCTCCAGGGAGTGCCGGGGGCTCCGGGGGGGTCTGTGGGGTGCGTGGGGAAGCAGCCGGGGTGTTCCTGGGTGTCTGTGGGGTGCCCAGGGGGTGTCCATAGGGGGTGAGGGGTGCCCGTAGGGTGCTTGGGGGGTCCCTTTGGGGGCTCCAGGGCACGTGGCGGGGTTTGGGGTGCCCACAGAGCGCTCGAGGAAGTGCCCAGGGTGCCGTGGGGTGCCCACAGGGTGGTTATGGGGCTCCTCTGGGATGTGTAGGGGGGCCTGGGTGCCAAGAGGGTGCCTGTGGGATGCGAGGGGTGTCCGGGGGACCCACAGGGTGCCTGGGGAAGCGCCTCTGGGGTGCTTGGGGTGGACGCGGGGCACCTGTGGAGTGCTTTTAGGTTCCTATGGGGTGCCCATGGTGCATATGAGGTGCCAGGTGGGTTCACAGAAGGTGACTGGGCTGCCTGTAAGGTGCTTAGGGGGTCTCTTTGGGGTTTCTGGGGTTCATATCGGGGTCTGGGGTAGGTATGGGGTGCCAAGGGGTGCACATAGGGTGCTGGGGGGTCCATGCTGTGCCTGCAGGGTGCTTGGGGACATACCTGCCTGGAGGACGTGTGGGGTGCTCAAAGGGTGCCTGTGGGGTGCTGGAGGTGTTGGGATGTGTGGGATGCCTGTAGGGGCTCGAGGAAGTGCCCAGGATGCCCATGGGGTGCTCAGTAGATGCTTGGAGTGGGCATGGGGTGCCCGTGGGGGACTCAGGGCACTTACGGGGTATTTCAGAGTGTATATGGGGTATCCAGGGAGCATATGGGGTGTCTGAGATACATATAGGATGTCATGGGGGTGCCTGTAGGGTGCTTGGAGAGGTGCCCCGGGTGCACACAGGGTGCTTGGCAGGTGCTTGGTGTGGACATGGGGTGCCTTGTGGGTACTATGGGGGCACCTTTGGGGTATGTGTAGGGTGTATATGGGGCACAGGGAGTGTATATGGGGCGCCCATGGGATGCTGGGGTGCCCTTGCGGGGATTGGCAGGTACCTTTGGGGTGCTTGGGATGTTTGTAGGGTGTCCAGGGTACACTGAGAGTGCTGGGGACGCCCCAGGTTATGCATGGGGTGTCTGTAGGGTGCTGTGGGGTGTTTATGGGGTGTTGTGGGGGTGTCCAGGATGCGTGTGGGGTGCTGGAGTTGTCTCCCAACCCCTGCCCTGTGTTGCAGGCGGGGGTCCCGGGGGGGGTCCCGGCGGATGCCACGATGGGCGACGGGCGCGTGCAGGCGCTGCAGCGGGAGGTGCAGGGGGTCACCACCATCATGACCCAGAACGTGGAGCGGATCCTGGCGCGGGGGGAGAACCTGGAGCAGCTGCACAGCAAGAGCCAGGACCTGGAGGCCACCGTGAGGGGGGCACGGGGTCACCAGGGTGGGCAAGGGGTCCCAAGGGTGGGCACAAAGCTCCCTGAGGTGACCCAAGGCCCCTAAGGTGGCGCGGCGTCTCTGAGGTGGTGCAGGGCTCCTGAGCTGGCACTGGGTTCCCAGGGCGAACACAAGATCCCCAAGGGAGAGTGGGGTCCCTAAGGGGACTGTAGGGTGCCCACTTGGGTGGCAGGGGCTGTCCCTGGGATGTCCACGGGGGTCCCCAGGGTTGCAGTTGGTGTCCCTGGGGTGGCAGCAGAGGGTCCCCAGGGTGTCAGGGGTGTCCCTGGGGTGGCAGCAGAGGGTCCCCAGGGTGTCAGTAGTGTCCGTGGGGTGGCAGCTGGGGTCCCCAGGGTTGCAGTTGGTGTCCCTGGGGTGGCAGCTGGGGTCCCCAGGGTGTCAGGAGTGTCCTTGGGGTGGCAGCTGGGGTCCCCAGGGTGTCAGGGGTGTCCCCATGTCTCTGTCCCCGCAGTCGGAGCACTTCTGCACAACGTCCCAGAAGATGGCCCGGCGCTACTGGTGGAAGAACGTGAAGCTGCTCATTATCCTCGGCCTCGTGGGCGTCATTGTCGTCGTCCTCATCATCCTCCTGGCCACCGGCACCATCCCCGTCTAGAGCCACTGTCTCCACAGAGACATGGTCACCCCAGGGCCCAAATACAGATGGGAGGAAAGAACCAGCAGGACTTTGTGTGTGTGTGTGTGTGTGTGTGGTGGGAGGACATGGGGACATGGTGAGGGGCACGGATGGACGTGATGAGATGGGCATGGGGGGACATGGGGACGTGGGAGGACACAGGTATGGGGACACCGAGGGGACAGGCGTAGGGGCACGGGAATGTGCATGGGGACACGGGGGGACATGGTGGGGGACAGGCCCCAGGGATGTGTGGGGACACTCATGTAGCGTTGTGGGGGGGAACACGTGTGGGGACACGGGCATGAGGGGATGCGTGGGGGGGTGGGTGCCGTACCAGGGCAGCGGGGGCGGTGCCAGGCACCGAGGGACAAAGGACACTGTGGTGGCACTGCCACCCTCGGAGGCCCGATGGAAGGGGGGGAGAAGGGAGAGGGGAGGGGTGGAGACAGGGACATGGGGGCTCCCCAGAGACCCGGACATGGGGGTCCTGGTGTGGCCTCATATCTGCGGGGACTTGGGGACACGGACATGTGCGGAGCTGTGGGGCCCCTTTTCTGGAGGACAGAGCACACACGTCTGGGGGTCCTGGGAACATGGCGGGCGGGGGGCTGCAGGGACAGGGGGCTCTCCGGGGGTCCTGGGGACATGGGGGGCCCGGGGGACCCCGCAGCTGAGGAGGGTTGAGTGGGGGCTACTGGGGAGCCCCGTCCCGGGGGCTGCGGGCCGCGGTGTCCTGGCACTGCGGACACTCGGGGGTGGGGGGGGGGGCGGGCGGTCCTGGTCCCTCCCTTCGGGGGCGGCCGCTGGGACCCGAGGCGGGACGGGTGCAAGAACGGGCGCACCGGTACTGGACCGACACCGACCCGCGGTACCGGGACCATGGTGAGTCCCGGGCCGCCGCTGCCACCGCTTTCGCTTTCGCTTTCCGAGGGGGCAGAGCGGGATCGGGACCGGGATCGGGACCGAGATGGAACCCGCCGGGCTCGGGATGCCCCGCTGCCGGTCTCGGGCCGCCCCGGTGCCGGTCTCGGGCCGCCCCCCGGGCTCTCCCTGCCGAAGGGACGGACGCGGCCCCCGGGGTGGTGGGAGGTGGCCCGCGGGGGACTTTCCGTGTCCCTGTGTCCCTGCGTGTCCCAGCCCCGCGTGTCCCGGTGTCCCCTGACCCCGCAGTGCTGGTGTCCCCCCGGTCCCCATCCTCAGGTGACCCCGTGCCCACGGTTTCCTGTCCCCGTCGTCCCTTTGTGCCCCCCCGCCCCGGCAGTGCCAGTGTCCCTGCAGTGCCCTCGTCCCCCTGCTCAGGATGTGTCCCTAGAGTGGTATTCCCCCATGGTCCCCGTGTCTCCATCATTCCCATGATCCTCGTGTCCCCTGGTCCCCCACATGGCCTGTCCACACAGTCCCCGTGGTTCTTGTGTCCCCATGTTCCCCCAGTCCCCCCTCCTCATGGTGCCCATGTCCTCGGGGTCCCTGCCTGTGCCCGTGGCATCTCCGTATCCCCACGGCCCTGTGTCCCCACAGTCCTTGTGTCCCCACGGTCCCCCTTCACTGCAGTTCCCATATCCCCGATGTCCCCACAGCATCTTCCCGGTGTCTCCACACTGTCCCCCCGGTGTCCCCACACTGTCCCCCCGTGTCCCCACACTGTCCCCCCCACTGTCCCCCCGTGTCCAGGCGGGGCTGGCGCGGTGCCAGCGTGAGGCCGAGGAGGTGGCAGAGCTGATGCGACAGAACGTGGCGCGGGCGCTGGAGCGAGAGGGGCACCTGGAGCAGCTGCAGAGCCGTGCCCAGGACCTGCGGCAAGCGGTGGGACCACGGGGACGCGTGGACCGGGGGGGAGGGAGGGGGCTTTATAGAGACAGGTAAAACTGAGGACACATGGAGCCCAGGGGACACGGTAGAGGCACCAAGCCCCAGGGACGGCCATTATAGGAACATAGGGCCTGGGAGGGACAGTCTAGGGACATGCAGCCCTACAAGATATGTACAGAGCCCTGGGGGACGCTATGGGGACGTAAATCCCAGGGGTGGACTTGTGCTAGGGACATCGAGCCTTGCGGGGGGAACGCACAGAGCCCCAGGAGTGACAAACTATTGGGACACAGAGCCCTGGGGTGACCTATAGTCCTGGGGGACATTGTGGGGACACTGTGGGGACATAAAGCCTGGGGAGGAGAGCCTCCAGGGCCACAGGAGGGCTGGGGGGCGTGTCTGTTCCCACAGGCCCCCCCAAACCCCTCTGTAGCCCGTGGGGGACTGTTCCCTATCCCCCCATGTCCCCACAGAGTGAAGCCTTCACCCGCACCACACAGACGGTGACGCGGCGCCAGCGCAGGCGACAGCGGCGGTGGCACCTGGTGGCCCTCGGCCTCGGCCTCCTCTTCCTCTTCATCCTGGGCCTGGCACTGGCACTGACCCTGGCACGGTCATCGCCCGGGACTGTCACCAGCACTGTCCCCACCCCACGGGGGGAGACCAAGCACCTCCCCAGCACTGCAGGGACCCTGCTGGGACCCTCTGATGGCAGAACAACGGGGTCCCCACAATAAACATACCAGGAGCTGCCTTGGGGAGACCCTACAATAACAGTAACGAGCCAGTGGGATGATCTTCAAGGAGACCCAACAAACCTGGGGAGCTCTGGGGAGACCCTACCATAAATAAACCCTTTAATAAAATCGACTTTGAAGAGACCCTACAATAAACAACCAGCAAGACTCACTCAAGGCAAACACTACAACAAGCACCAGGAGGTCCTTGGTGAGACCCTACAGTCACAAACCAGGAAGATGAACTTCAGAGAGTTCCTGTAATAAATAAATACTTGCTGTTTGGGGATGACTCTACAGTAATTAAGACTTCAAAATCTGATTTGGAGATACCCCACAATACCAAATCACCAGGATAAATTCTTGAGGAGACCCTACAATAAATAAACACCAGGATATATTTGGGAAAACTTCACAACAAGAAGCCTGTGGGATCTACTTCAGGGAGATCCTATGATAAATAAACACCAGGATCTGTTTTGGGGAGACCCTACAGTAAACACCCAAGAGGTCTTTGGGGAGACCCTACAATAACAAACCAGCAGGACCCACTCGTGGGAAACCCTACAATAAATAAGCACCAGCACATGCTTCGGGGACACCCTACAATAACAGAGCAGTGGTATCACCTTGGGGGAGATCCTACAATCCCAAACCCACGGGATGATTTCCAGGAAGATCTTACAGTAACAAATGTGCCAGAGCCTCCACGGAGATGCTACGATTGATAAACATCAGGATCTACTTCAGAGACACCCTACAATAACAAACCCCCAGGATGATCCCTGGGAAGACCCCACAATAACAAATGTGCTGGACCTCCTCTGGGGGAGGCCTGTGAAAAATAAACACCGTAACTTTTGTTTGGAGAGACCCTACAAAAACAAACCAGCAGCACCTGCTGTAGGGAGGCCCTACAATAAATAAACACCAGAATCTGCTGGGGGTAGATCCTACAATAACACAGTCATGGGACCCGCCCTGGGGACAGCCTGGGCATACCTGGCCTTGACCAGAGGTCCCAACCTGGGCCGGGGGGCAGGAGGGGGCCGTGGCCCCAGAGAGGACCCTGAGGACACAATGGCACCGGAGGAGGGGACAGGGACTCCCGGGAGGGGGACTGGGGATCCCCAGGGACATGGTGATACCTGGAAGGGACTGGGGGGACCTGGCACCCGGTGTCACCTGCATGGGGCCACCCTGGCAGAGGCCATTGAAGGGGACAGGCGGGAACATGATACTTGGGGACCCAGGAGCTGCATCACTTCCCCCCCCCGCCCCGTACCTCAGTTTCCCCAAGCAGTGACAGACGCCGGAGCCTCGCAGCACCTTTATTGACACCGGGGGGGAAGTGGCACCGGTCCCTGGGGTGGCACCGGTCCCACACGGGTGGCAGTGTCCGGAGGGCTGTGGCAGTGTCACCCGGTGCCCCGGCGCTTGCTGAGCTCATCCTGCACACGCTGGCACAGGGCCCTGCGCAGGGGGGGCTCCAGCGGGCTCCGGGCACACACCCGGCGTGTCACCTCCTCGGCGCTGTCCCCCTGCGGCACCCACGGCACCCGCTGGGCCCCACTGCGCCACGGAACCCACCCACAGCACCCCCACCGCCCCACGGCACCCACCCATGGCACCCCCACTGCCCCACGGCACCCCCACCGCCCCACGGAACCCATCCATGGCACCCCCACTGCCCCACGGCACCCCCACAGTCCCCTGGCACCCACCCACGGCGCCCCCACTGCCTCCCAGCACCCCCACCACCCCACAGAACCCACTCACAGCACTCGCTGAGCCCACCGCCCCATGGAACCCACCCACGGCACACCCCACCGCCCCACAGAACCCACCCACGGCACCCCCACTGCCCCACGGCACCCCCCACCGCCCCACGGCACCCATCCGCAGCACCCACCGCCCCACAGAGACCCCACAGAGACCCCACACAGCCCCAGCCCTACGGTACCCATTGAGCCCCATAGCGACATCCCCCTGTCCCATGGCACCCCTGCCACCAGCACCCCACGGCAGCCCCGGCCTGTGGCCCCCCCATGCCAAGGCAGCACCCCCCGCCCCATGGGCTTCCCCCATCCAACGGGCACCCACCGCTGCCCCATAGCCGGGGCAGCGCTCCCTGCCCCACTGAACCCCCCACAGCCCGGGCAGCGCTCCCTGCCCCACTGAGCCCCCCCGCCGCTCCCCACAGCACCCCCAGCCCCTCAGCAGCGCCCACCCACCGCGTCCCCGGCCCCCAGCCCGTGCCCCATCACCCCCGGCCCCCAGCCCGGCGCTCCCGGGGCCGCACCTGGTGCACGATGACGGCCGTGACCTGCCCGTCGTCCCCCTCGTACTCGAGGCAGAAGAGCCGCGGGCCTCGGGCGGGCTCCGGGGGGGCCCCGCGGGCCTCGGGGGGGGGCCCCGCGCTGGCGTCGCCCCCGGGACCCCCTGCGGCACCTGCACCCTCAGGGGGGGCTGCCGGGCGCCCCAGGCCCCTCTCGGGGTCCCCTCGTGTCCCCCCTCCCCTCCAGCCCCCCAGGGCTGCCCCCCATCCCCGCCCCCAGTGCCCCCCTTGCCCCTCCTCCCCCGAGAGGCCCCCCTGCCGCCGGTGCCCCCCCAGTCCCGGCCCCTTCCCCGCCCATCCCCGGGGCTCCCCCAGGTCCCCGCACCCCTCCATGTCCCCCCGACCCTTCAGGACCCGCCCCCGCCTGCCCCGGTCCCGGTGCTCCCCTCCCCGCTCCGCAGCCCCTGCTCCGGGGCCGCCCCTGGGCGCCCCCCGCGCTGCCGGCGCCGCTCACCGCTGCCCCGGCGGGGCCGGTACACCTGCTGGTCGGGCCGCCGGGGCCGCGCCGGGGCCGGGGTCAGCCGCGTCCGCGCTCGGCCCCGCGCCTGCCGCACCGCGCGGTCGTACGCGTCCCTGGGCACCCCAGGGGCCGGGTTACCGGCGGCGCATCGCGGTTACGGGGTGGGGGGGGGGGGGGGGACGGGACGAGGGAGCACCGGGGCCAAACCGGCCCGGGGATGAGGGTCCCCGGGGGTGGCCGGCGGTGCCGGGCCGGTGCCGGTACCTGGCGAGCTGGTTGCGGCGGATGTGCCGCACGAAGCCGTGGCTCATGTCCAGCCGTCCCCCCGGCCGGCAGCGCCAGCCCGGGGCCGCCGTTGTCGCCGCCGCCTCCATCCCGGTACCGGGGGTGGGAGTCGGTACCGGGACGCGGCGCCTTTAAGAGCCCCGCGGGCCCGGCGCGCATGCCGGCAGGGGGCGCCGCAGTGCGCAGGCGCGGCAGCGCCGCTTCCCGCCCCCCCCGGCTGCGCGTGCGCAGAGCAGTACGGGCGGCTGGGCCACCACCCCGGGCGCGCATGCGCACAGTGTCCGCGCCGCCGCCATGTCGAGCCGCGGGAGGCGGGACCGCGACCCCCGGGAGCCCCGGGAGCCCCGCGGGGCCTCCGCCGCCTCCTCTGCCCGCGGCTCCTCCCGCAGCCGCCGCGACGCCGATGCCGAGCGGTCGCGGGGCCGGCGGGAGGCGGAGCGGGAGCGCGCGCGGCGGGAGCCGGCGGAGGCGCTGCCGGTGGATCTCGCGCGCGTCAAGCGGGAACCGGGCACCGGCACCGGCATCTGGGGGGGCTCCGGCACCGCCGCCCCCGCCGCGCCCGTGCGCGTGAAGCGGGAGCGGGAGCCGGATGGAGACTCCGACCCTGAACCCGAGCCCGCCGGTGGGGACCGGGAGGAGCGGACGGGACTCAGGGGCTGAGGGGACACGGGGGAGCGGGGGCAGTGAGGGGAGCCAGGACACCGGGATGGGCTGCCGGGAGCGGGGGGAGTGCCGGGATGGGTGTGGGGACGCAGCACTGGGGGAGCCGGGGGGACACACCGGGGTGTGTGGGAGGCGTCAGGCCGGGAGAACCGGGGACTGGGGGCTGTGAAGGGACACGGGGGGCACTGGGGCGGGTGGGGGACGGCCACGGTGATGTCCCGGAGGACACGGGGGAAGGGGGGGACAGGACTGTGTGGGGGTGTCCTGTGAGCTGATGGGCGAGACTCCGAGGTGTGTGAGGAGGGACACGCTGGGGTGTAGGGGAGGGATGGGGAAGGGGGTGTCCAGGGGCATTCTGCGGTGGGGGGGGTCGCACCAGGGTGTACAGGGAGGCACCAGGACTGATCCTGGCTGTCCTGAGCTCAGCTCTGGGCAAGGTTTGGAGACACTGGGGGGAGCTGGGGCTTAGCCCTGGGGAGCTGTAATGGAGGCAGGGCTGCAGGTGTTGTCATCCTGGTGCTTTTGGGGTCTTCGTACTCCCTTTGTTAATGCCCTCCTGCCCCTCAGTGCGCTACGGGCGCTTCGACCCCGAGGACCAGCGCAGCCGGCACTGCCCCTACCTGGACACCATCAACAAGTGGGTGACGGGGCTGTTTGGGGTCCCCCTGTCACTGGGGGTCCGCCCAGCTCCCCCACAGCTCTGTGACACCCCCCTTCCCCAGGAGTGTCCTGGACTTCGACTTTGAGAAGCTCTGCTCCATCTCCCTGTCCCACATCAACGTCTACGCCTGCCTCGTCTGCGGGAAGTACTTCCAGGGTGAGAACTCCCCCGGGGCTGCTGGAGGGCACGGGGAACACGCGGGAGCTGTTGGGGGGGGCACGGGGGACACCCCAGTGCTGCTGTGAGGGGACCCTTGGGGTAGGAGTGGTGATGAGGGGAGCACCCCGGGACTGGAGTGGGGCACAAGGAGTCTGGGATGTTGCTGAGTACCCCAGGGGCTGGGGGGACACCCAGGGACAGGGGTGATGCTGAGGGACACGGGGAACACTGCGGGGCAGGGATTCTGCCTGGGAAGGTGACAGGGGACAGCCAGGGACAGGGTGGCTGCTGGGGAAACTCAGGGACCCTCCGGTGGGCACAACCCCCCGTATGTGGGCGGGGGATCCTTTGTGTGCCCCCTTCCCGTTCCCGTGGCTGCCCTGTGCCTGTCCCCGGTGTCCTGTGCCCCCCTGACGGTGCTGTCCCCGCAGGCCGCGGGCTGAAGTCCCACGCCTACATCCACAGCGTGCAGCTGAGCCACCACGTGTTCCTCAACCTGCACACGCTCAAGTTCTACTGCCTGCCTGACAACTACGAGATCATCGACTCCTCGCTCGAGGACATCACGGTGCGGGGCGGCTCTGGGCATACCCCAGCTCTGTGGGGCGCGCGTGGGGTCCCCAGTTCCGGGGGGTTGGGTTTGGATCCCCCCTCGGTGCTGAGGGGGGTCTGGTTTGGGGTACCCCCACTCCGAGGTCAGGTTGGGATCGCACTGTTTCTGAGGGGTTCAGGTTGGGGTCCCCTGGCTCTGAGGGGTTTGGGTTGGGGTCCCCCTGGCTCTGAGGTCTTTCTCCCCCCACAGTACGTGCTCAAGCCCACCTTCACAGCCCAGCACATCGCCCACCTGGACAAACAAGCGAAGCTGTCCCGGGCCTACGATGGCACCACGTATCTGCCTGGCATCGTGGGCCTCAACAACATCAAGGCCAATGACTATGCCAATGCTGTGCTCCAGGTGACATCAGGGTTAAAGGCTTCCTTTTGGGGTGAAACCCCCCCAAACCGCGCTGTAGGCCTGACAGGGAGGAATCCCATCTTGTCTCCCATAGCTGTACACCGTGAGGGTGTTCAGGCTTCACTCTGGGGTGAAACCCTCCCAAAATCCTGCCCTGGGGGTCTCAGGGATTAATCTCTTTTCCCACAGCACATGCACCTGGGGGATGCTGCCTTCATTTTGGGCTAAATCCGCTCTGAATTCCCCTTAAAGTCCCACTCTGGGGGTTCTGAGGGTGTATCTCACCTTCTTTTCTGCAGGCATTACACCTGGGGGCTGCAGGTGGCTGTTTAGGGTGCAAGCCCCCCGTAACCCTCCCCAAAACCCTACTGTGGGGCTGGCAGGGATCAACCCCATCTCTGGGTCCTTTCCACTTCAGACCATTCTGGCATTTCCCGCAGGCTTCACGCCCGTGGCAGTGCACGGTTTGCACAACTCCCACAAAACCCTCCCAGATCACCCCTCTGGGGGTCCTGGGGCTGAGTCCCCCCTGCTCCGTCCCCAGGCCCTGTCCAACGTGCCGCCCCTGCGGAATTACTTCCTGGAGGAGGAGAACTACCGGCGCATCCAGCGCCCGCCCGGGGACATCATGTTCCTGCTGGTGCAGCGCTTCGGGGAGCTCATGAGGAAGCTCTGGAACCCCCGGAATTTCAAGGCACATGTGTCACCCCATGAGATGCTCCAGGCTGTGGTGCTCTGCAGCAAGAAGAACTTCCAGATCACCAAGCAGGGTGGGGTTTGGGGGACATGGCTGGGGCTGGGGGGCAGAGCTGGGTTTGAGGGGAAGAGCTGGACCTGGGAGGCTCTGGATTTGGCGGGGCAGAGCTGGAGCTTGGGGCCTTCGGATTTGGGGGGCAGTGCTGGATTTGGGGGCTCTGGATGTGGAGGGCAGAGCTGGATCTGGAGGAGTCTGAATTCAGGGAGCAGTGCTGGATATGGGGGACAGGGCTGGGTTTGGGAGGCAGCACTGGGTCTGGGGGCTCTGGATCTCGGGGGCAGAGCAGGATCCCGGCTCAGCTCCAGCTCTGCCGTTGCAGGAGACGGCGTGGAGTTCCTGTCCTGGTTCCTGAACGCGCTGCACGCGGCACTGGGCGGCACCAAGAGGAAGAAGAAGAGTGAGTGGGGGGAGGTTCTGGGGGGGCCCTCAGGGGCTGCTGTCCCCCTGCTGAGCCCCTGCTGTCCCCACAGCCATCGTCACCGACGTGTTCCAGGGCTCCATGCGCATCTTCACCAAGAAGCTGCCGCACCCTGACCTGGTGGGACTGGGGGGGTGTTGGGGTTCAGTGAGGGGTGTCAGTGTGGCGGGGGGTGAGGGATGTGGGGGTGCAGCATGGGGTGTCAGCGTCCAACAAGATCCAGTGGGGGGAGCTGGGGAATTGGGGTACAACGGGAACGGCAGGGTCTAAAAAAGGGTTTTGGGTGGGGGAGTGCTGGGGTCAGATGGGGGTGGGGGGAGTTTGGGAGTGGTGGGGGGTGTTGGGTGTAATGGAGGTGGTTGGGTATAATGGAGCACCTGGGCCCAGGCGATTGAAGTGTCCGGGGTCTCATGGTGGGGTGGGGTCC
Organism: Monarcha castaneiventris obscurior; assembly: GCA_026261815.1. Lineage (NCBI taxonomy): Eukaryota > Metazoa > Chordata > Aves > Passeriformes > Monarchidae > Monarcha > Monarcha castaneiventris. The sequence goes on from JAMPIT010000891.1 coordinate 326,825, forward strand.
AATGAGGAGTGTGATGGGGTCAGATGGGAGGTGTTGGGGTGTGGGGGGGGGGGGCCTTTGGGTACAGCAAAGGGGTTAGGGTCCAGTGGGGGTGGCGAGGTCAAATCAGTGGTGGCAGGGTCCAGTGGAGGTGATGGGTTCTTGGGGGTGATGGGTCCAGTGGGGCTGATGGGTTCTGGGGGGTGATGGATTCTGGGGGCTGATGGGTGCAGTGGGGCTGATGGGTGCAGTGGGGTTGATGGGTTCTGGGGGCTGATGGGTGCAGTGGGGCTGATGGGTTCTGGGGGCTGATGGGTTCTTGGGGCTGATGGGTTCTGGGGGGTGATGTGTTCTTGGGGCTGATGGGTTCTGGGGGCTGATGGGTTCTTGGGGCTGATGTGCCCACTGGGGCCGTGCCCCACAGCCGGCGGAGGAGAAGGCGCAGCTGCTGCAGAACAGTGAGTACCAGGAACGCATGGTGGAGTCTACGTTCCTGTACCTGACCCTGGACCTGCCCACGGCGCCGCTCTACAAGGACGAGAAGGAGCAGCTCATCATCCCCCAGGTGCCCCTGTTCAGCATCCTGGCCAAGTTCAACGGCAGCACTGAGAAGGAGTACAAGACCTACAAGGAGAACTTCCTGAAGCGCTTCCAGCTGACGCGCCTGCCCCCCTACCTCATCTTCTGCATCAAGCGCTTCACCAAGAACAACTTCTTCGTGGAGAAGAACCCCACCATTGTCAACTTCCCCATCACGTGAGCTGTGGGCAGGGGTCTTGGGGGGCTGGGAGCTTGTGGAGAGGGTTAAAAGCACCTAAGAGGAGATTTTAGGGATAACTGGGGGTGTTTGACAGTGTCTAGGGATGGTTGTGCGTGTCTAGGGCTTCTGGGGGGGGGATTTGTGGTTACCTGGGAGGATTTGTAGGCATCTAGTAGGGGTTGAAAGCATCTGTGAGGGGTTGAAAGCATTTAAGGAGGCCTTTGTGGGTCTCTGAGCAGGGTTCTAAGCATCTTGCTGGGGTTTGAAGGCATGTGGTGGGGGTTGGAAGCACGTGGAGTGGATTAAAACCATCTAAAGGGAGATTGTAGGTGTCTGGGGGGGTTGTGGATATCTGAGTGAGGTTTGTAGGCATCTAGGAAGGGCTGAAGGCATCTGGGACAGTTCTGTGGGTATGTGAGGAGTTGTAGGTATCTAAGGGGGTGTTGTGGGCATCTGGGGGGGTTTGGAACAGTCTGGGAGGGACTTAGAAGCACCTTGGAGGTGTTGGTGGGTGCTGTGGGGGTCCCCCGCGGCTGGTGCCCCCCCTGAGGATGCGGGGGGTCCCCAGGAACGTGGACCTGCGGGAGTACCTGTCAGAAGAGGTGCAGGCCGCGCACGCCCACACCACCTACGACCTCATTGCCAACATCGTGCACGACGGGAAGCCCTCGGAGGGCTCCTACCGCATCCACGTCCTGCACCACGTGAGTGTCCCCTCCTCGGGGGGCCTGGGGGGCGCCACGGGGACCCCCCCGAGTCACCCCGTCCTCTCCCGGGTCCTGGCAGGGCACAGGGAAGTGGTACGAGCTGCAGGACCTGCAGGTGACCGACATCCTGCCCCAGATGATCACCCTGTCCGAGGCCTACATCCAGGTGAGGGGGGACAGGGGGGCAATGGTACCCCCAGAATGTCCCTTGACACCCCCTGAACGTCCCCTGACACCCCTAGAATGTCTCCTGTGCCCCCCCAACCGCCTCCTGCTCTCCTGCAGATCTGGAAGCGACGCGAGGAAGATGAGACAAACCAACAAGGCGCCTGAGACCCCTGGGGACACCCAGAGACCCCCTTGGGGACATCCCCAGCCCCCTAGGAGTACCCTGAGACCCCCTTTGGGAGCACCCCAAGCTCCCCTGGGACACCCAGAGACTCCCAGGGACATCCATAGCCCACCTGGGGACATCCCCAGCCCCCTAGGAGTACCCTGAGACCCCCTTTGGGAGCACCCCAAGCTCCCCTGGCACACCCAGAGACTCCCAGGGACATCCATAGCCCACCTGGGGACACCTCCATCCTCCCTGGGGTCACCCAGAGGCCCCCCTAACCCACCTGGGGACACTCCCAGTCCCCCCGGAGGTGTGTGTGTGTCCCAGTAAATGCCACCTGTTATTTTTGTAACTCATTTTCACCTTTTCTCTGCTTTGGGTCTGGGAGCTTGTGGTTTCTGTTGCTTCCTGTGACACCTTCCAGCACCCGTCACACCCCAAAACACCCCAAAACACTGAGGCAGAGGTGCATCCAAGCTTTATTGGGCAGTGCCGGGGGGGTCCTGGTGCCCCCCTACAGCCAGACGTGCTCCTGGCAGTGCTGCAGGGCCTGCAAGGGGCGCGGGGGTCAGCTGGGGGTGCAGGGGGTTGCAGCTCCCCTGTCCCCCTGGTGTCCCCCCGTCCCTGCTCACCTGGCAGCGCCGGGCAGCCTCCGGGCCGGAGCACCAGAAGATGGGGCCCAGGGCACAGGGGCCCAGGGGGAGGGACAGCGCGGGGGCACCGACGCCCTTGGGGTCCTGGTGTGGGGGACACGGGGGTCAGGGGTCCCCCCAAGGGTGGGGGCACCCCCAGGATCCCCCAAAGCCCCTTCCCCAGAGCTGTGCCTTGGGGACTCTGGCACAGTCCTCTTGAGGGAGGGTGGCACTTGCCGGGGACCTCCCTGTGTCCCCAGGGGCGGTGGGACCGTGACACCCCAGGGTGTGTCCCCTTGGGGCTGTGACACTCCCGGACGTGTCCCCTCAGTGCTGTGTGACCCTGGGCTGCCCTGTCACCTCCTGGGGACCGTCCCCCCCAGCCCTCGGCGTGTCCCCCTCGTGTTGCCCCGGTGCCCCCTCACCTCCTCCGTGACGCACTCCGCCAGCCGCACCACGGCGGCCTCCAGCACCCGGGGGGGAGGCAGCGGCCCCGCGTCCTCGTTGTCCCGGTTGTCCTCGTTGCGACAGGCGAGGAACAGGCGGCAGAGCAGGCGGGGGCCCAGGCGGCCCAGCAACCCCTCGATCGCCAGGGCCGCGTAGCGCTCGGCCAGACACTGGCACGCCCCGGCCACGGGCAGCGGCAGCGCCCGGCACAGCCCGGCCACCGCCGCGGCCACCGAGCCCACGGGCACAGCGGCCTCCGCCCGCTCCACGAGCTTGCGGCACATCCAGCACAGCGGCATCGGCACCGGCAGCGCCTCCCGGGACAGCCCGGCCTCGCCGGAGCCCTGCAGGAGGGGACACTGCAGCCGGTGCTGGGGACGCTGCAGCCGGGGCTGGGGGATGCTGCAGCCGGGGCTGGGGACGCTGCAGCCGGTGCTGGGGACACTGCAGCCGGTGCTGGGGACGCTGCAGCCGGGGCTGGGGGATGCTGCAGCCGGGGCTGGGGACACTGCAGCCGGGGCTGGGGGACACTGCAGCGTGGCTGTGCCACCCAGCACCGTGGGGGCCGTCGCCTGTGGGGCCACCGCCACCCTCCCCCCGCTGCCCCCGGGTCCCGGTACCTGCAGGTGGGTGCCAGGCACCTCAAGGACGGGCACGGCCGGGGCGGCCCCGGGCTCTCCGTGGCACAGCTTCACCATGGCACAGACCTGCTGGGGCTTCTGCGGGGCAGCACAGGGTCACCCGGCCACCGGTGTCCCTGGATGCCATGGTGTCCCCAAGCCCCCAGCAGCCCGCATGTCCCTGGGGGCCACTGTGTCCCCAGACCCCCTTGCCGTGTGTCCCCACTGCCACTCATGAGGTGCTGGCACTCGTAGAGGAGGCGATGGACAAGAGCCTGAACCAGGGCCCGGCACGGGGTCACCACGAAAGGCAGATGCAGGCACAGAATCCCCTCCACCTGATTTAGCACCACCTTCGCCAGGACCAGCCACAGGGACAGCCACAGAGACAGCCACAGGGACAGCCACCACTGCCCTACTCACCACCGCTGCCACACCCCAGCCACACTTCTCACACTGCACCGCTGGTGCCCGTGGGTGGCACCTGTGACCAGGGCACACGCCATGGCATCCATCCCATCCCCTTGCCACCTGCTGACACCGGCCACCACTGCACCCACCCTCCCAGCACCCACAGTGGCACACAGTGGCCATCATGGTGGCATCTGTGACCACGGCACCTGCGGGGGCACCCTCATTGCAGCCACCACCTCATCAGCCACAGTGGCACGGCCAGTGGCATCTCCCTGGGTGGCACTCGCTGGCACCCACCCTGACACCCTGTGGCACCTGTGCCCATGGCCCCCACGGTGACACCCACAGCAGCCCCTGTTCCTCAGCCCCACAGGCACCTCCACGGTCGATTGGTTGGAGATGTGGCGGAGGAAGCCCACGAGCTGCTGGCACGCGGCACAGATGTCCTGCAGGAGAGGACAGCGGGGACATGGGGATGTGGGGACAGAGGGATGTGGGACGTGGGGATGGAGGGATGTGGGACACTGGGGACATGGGGAGCATGAGGACATGGGGATGTTGTGGCACAGGGATGTTGGGAGGGGGGACACTGGGACATGGGGGAATGGGGACATGGGGGACGCACGTGGACATGGTGTGGGACCATGGTGGGAGTATTGGGAACCCTGTGGAGTTTTGGGGACATACAGGGGGTACAGGGACAGAGGGAAGGGTGGAGGGACATTAGAGGGGTGATGGGGACATGGGGGGATCTCTCACCAATTCGGGAGATCCCTGGGTGAGGTGGGGGCAGCGCCCCAGGGCCCCACAGCGCAGAGCCGTCATCCAGTTCTGGCACCAGGCGGAGGGGGGCACCCCACAGGCCCCCCCCGGCGCCCCCAAACCTGTGGCCACTGTCAGCACCCGGCCAGGGGGACCTGGCAATCCGGGTCCCCCCCAATACACCCCCCTCAAGTCACCCCACCCCAACACCAGCCCTCTTGGGGGGACCCGGGTGTGGGACACCCCCTCAATGCACCCTCCCGCTCCAATACCCCATCCCGGGGAACCCCTGGCACCATGCCCCCCACCTCAAAACACCCACCGCCCCCAACACTCCACTCCAGCCATCATGGGGGGACCTGGGTGGAAGGGACCCCCCCCCATTACACCCCCTGATACCATATCCCGCCCCCAACCATCCCTCATGGGGGAGCCCCCCCAGTGACAACCCCCCCAATACCCCCTCCTAGCCCGAGACCACAAGAGGGGTCCCAGGGGCCCAGATCCCCACCCAAGGGCCCCCTTCCCCCCCTGCCCAAGGGCATCCAGGCATCCGTGTCCCCGTCACTTCACCACAGGGCCCTTGAGGGGGCACCCAGCTCTGGGGGCATCCAGCTCTGGGGGCGCAGGGGCCCTACCTGGGGTGGTGCCGAGCAGGGCAAGGAGCAGCGGCAGTGCCAGGGCCATGGTGGGGGACAGGGCCGAGGACGGGGACAGTGGCCGGGCCATGGCGGTGCTGGCAGGGCCGAGCCCGCAGCCTCTTATAGCCCCGCGGGCGGGACGCGGCCGCCGGCACTGGGCCAACGTGTCACACCCACGGGGGCACTGCGGGGCTGCCATCCCCGCCCTGCCCCTCTGCTGCTGGCCCCGTGCCCCCGTGTCCCCATACCATGTCCTCACTGGGGTCCCCATTCGAGGGCCCCACGTCCCCAGCAGGGATCCCTTTTAATGTCTCCATGTCCCCACTGAGTCCCCACTGCTGTCCCCGGGTCCCCTGTTGGGGTCCCATGTCCCTGCTGGGGTTCGCATTGGGGTCCCTCTGGCCCCATGTTCCCCTGCACCCCTCTCCATGTCCCCAATCTCCCCACATCCCCTCAGCCCCCCACCGTGTCCCCCCCACCATATCACCAACTCTCTCCCCTCTGCTGTGTCCCCACACCCCCCTGTTCCCATGTGCCCTTCGTGACACCCCCCCGTGTCCCTCCATAGCACCCTCCAACCTCTCCCCCCCCAGCCCCCTGTGCTCCCCTGGTCCTTCATGTCCCCCACCCTGCCATGTCCCTCCAAAATCCCCCATGTCCCCCATGTCCCCCGATGTTCCCATGTCCTCACTCCCATATCAGGGTCCTTCTCCGTCCCCTCTCGCTCCTGTCCCACGTCCCCACCCCCCGTGTCCCCCACAGTCCCCGAAGTCCCCCTATCCCCCCATGTCCTGCCCATCCCCCGGCTGTGGCCCCCTCTCCCCCTCGCCCCCCCGCTCCCCTTCCCGGCACGTCCCTCCCCGGTCACCGCCTTGTCCCCACTCGCCACTCGAGAGCTCTCAGCGCGGGCGCGGCCGCAGGGCGGGAGCCCTCGGGGAGGCACCGGGGTGGGGCCCAGGGGGGCACAGCCCCCCGTGCCCCCTGTGACCCTGTGCCCCCCTCACGGCCCGGGCTGCCCCGTCCCCAAAATGTGTGCCCCAAATCCCCGTGTGCCCCAAATCCCCGTGCCCCCCGTGTGCCCCAAGTCCCCGTGCCCCCCGTGTGCCCCAAGCCCCCGTGTGCCCCAAATCCCCGTGCCCCCGGTCCCAGCTCCTGTGCCCCCGCTCCAGCAGCTCCGGGCACACGCGGGGCAGGGGCTGGTGCCGGTTTGCTGCGGCTGGACCCGGCCAGGGGTGACCCCGGCACAGCCCAGGGACGGCCCCGGGAACGGCAGAGCCGGGAGCAGCACTGGGATAAAGCCGGGAGCGCCTGGGAGCGCTCGGGGATGAGGGAGCAGGGGGGGCTCAGCCTGCAGAGAAGGAGGCTCAGGGGGAACCTCACTCTCCACAACTCCCCAGAGGAGGGTGGATCCCCATCCTCACCCTCCCCAGGCCCTTCCCGCAGCAATTCCAGTTCAAGTGTCTCTTTCATAACGAAATAATTTATTTCCTAACAATCAAACAAGACAGAAATATCCATGGACACAGCAAAGATCTCCTAAAACACGGAATTCCTAAAAAAAAGCACCATTCTATTGGCTTGACATGGGATTCGGCCCAACAATGGGATATTTACAGCAGGAACGGCTGTAGGGATCCGACTTCCCAATGGAGCCGAGGCTGGGGTGGATCCACTTCTTGGGAAGCAAAAAGAACAGAAAAAATTATGGAAAAGCACAAATAAGAGGTGTCTCAAAGGATAATAAAGAAAAGGTTGAGTGGAGATGGGATGGCTCCACTGGAAAAATTAATAAGGATGAAACAAACATTTTGGTGCTTCCTGGGAGCTGGCGGTTTGGGATCTGCCTTCCCTAAGGAAAAAGAAAGGAAAAACAACCCAAAAAATGGGTGGTTTTGATTCCCACCCATCCATGCCCTGATCCAACTCCCCCCACTCCCTGGATTTTTGTCACAACCTATAAAAAAGTCCTTCCTGCAGCTTATTTCAGAGGAATGCTGGTGGATCAGTGAATTCCAGGAAAAGGCTGGCACCACCAATGGGGACCCGGAGATTCCGGGTTAGTGCAGCGTTTTGGGGGTTCCCGGAGCACAGCCTGACAGTGCAAAGGGCCAGGAAGGGTCAGTCTGGGATAGGAAGGAAAAAAGGGGAAAAAAAAGGCATTGGGAACTCAAAAAGGCACAAACCTGCCAAAACCCCTCATTTGTGCTGAGGCCAAACCTTCAGAATGTCCAAAACCAACCAAAAATCAACGTTTTGTACCTCTGGAAGGGCCTAACCAAAGCTGGGAATCACCTGCCCAGAGGGTTCTGCTGGGATTCCCCCAGGTGAAGGATGGAGCTTGGCAAAAGCCACCTGAGTCACCGGCCCCCAAGGGCTGATATTCCTCTTTTTCTCGGTGTTTTCCATCTTTTTGCCTTTTTTTCCCTCTTTTTGAAGGCGCAGGGGGTTGAGCGCAGGTGCCCATGGTCTGCGGCAATGCCGGAGGGTGGGAAATTCCAGCAGCTTTAAAGGAAAAATTCCTTGTGGTTTGGGTTTTTGTTTTCTCTTAGGAGCCAGCACGTGGAAAAAGAGCCAGAACCTGAGGGATTTGGGCAACTTGTGGGGCCTGAGGGTGGCTTCCCACTTCCCCAAGTGAGCCAGGAATGGGATTGGGGTGTTGAAAAAGAAAGGAAAAGGGGGAAAGGAGAAAGGGGGAAAGGAGAAAGGGGGAAAGGGGAACAGAAAAGGAGAAAAGAAGGAAAGGAAAAGCAGGAAAGGAGGAGAAGGAGAAAAGGAGGAAGGAAAAAGAAAAGGAAGAAAGGAAACAGGAAGGAAAGGAAAGAAAAAGAAAAAGAAAAAGAAAAAGAAAAAGAAAAAGAAAAAGAAAAAGAAAAAGAAAAAGAAAAAGAAAAAGAAAAAGAAAAAGAAAAAGAAAAAGAAAAAGAAAAAGAAAAAGAAAAAGAAAAAGAAAAAGAAAAAAAAAGAAAAAGAAAAAGAAAAAGAAAAGGAAAAGCACTGGAGTCTCCCGCTGCTCATCCCCTTGCACTCCATGGAGCATCTCGATGCCTTTCAGCACCTGTGTTTCCTGAAAGGGACTGGCAGAGCCAGCTTTGAATCCTAAACCCTTGGAGAGCTCCTTGCCGACTCCTCACCAGGGCCTGGCTGGCTCCATGGGGCTGGAAAAGCCCTTGGACCTGCTCGAGGGGAAAAGGAAGGTGTTGGAAGCAGAGCTCTCTACACGTCAACATTCCCAGAGCATCTCTACAAGCAGGAAGTGGTGGGAATGCTCCCTCCAGTGCCTTGGGAAACGAACACACACCACGGACAGCTCACGTGTGCTCCGGCTCGGAACCCCCCTGCCCTCCGGGGCTTCTCTCCCTGTGGTGGCTTCTGGAATCCTCCACGAGCCTGGAAAAATCCCGGATGGATGGACACGATCCGGGGGGTCCCGTGGGGTTATTGCTGAGCAGAGGCATCATCTTTGTGCTGAAGGGGTGGAGAGAGTCCGTGGGCTCCCTCCGAGGTAGAAAAAATTGTCCCCGAGACTAGAAGCGTGGAAAGGGAATTCCAGGAGTCTGGAATGCCGTGCCACGGGAGGCGGGACGTCCCACTTGGGTTTAGGGAGGGCAGAAACTTCCCAGCCCGGGGGCAGCCGACCCGAGGGGTGAGGATGGCTCTGCACCCCCGCAGCGCTGCTCCCCACGCCAGGAATGCTCCGGGAGGGCTGGGATGGGGTGTCCCTGAATATTTAGAGTCGGGGGGAAGGGGCCCCCGACTGAGGCTGATCCCTGTGCCCGAAATGCTCTTTGTTCCCAACCTGGCTCCGCTCTGTCCCGGTGGAAACTCCACAAAGGGCCGGTTCTCTCTTCGGATCTGCTCCCAAAAACGCAGCTTTTTGGGTCCTGAGGATCGGGAACATGATGTCGCCACCCAAATGTAGAGAAGATCGGGAATACCGGGCAGTGACAGCCTGGGAAAGAACCCAGGGAAGGCTCTTGAGGTCGCTGTTATTGCCAAGATATTCCCGGGCGTTTCCGCGTGTGGCTGGAATGTAGGGCCTGGCAGAGAAGACTCGGCCGGGATGAGCGGCCGGCGGTGCAAACGGAGCCCCGGGAGCAGCTGGATCGGCGGGACGTTCAGGTTTTTCCGTGCAGGGAATGCTGGGAGGGTCGGTGTGCTGGCTAACGGGATCCCAAGGGAACGGCGGCTCTGGAACGGCGATGGGAAGCGCTTCCTAGATCCCGACGGGAAGCTTCCGGCTGCTCGCCAGCTTCGCCCTGGTCCCGCCGGAGCTAGAATATCCCTCGTCGCTGCCGAGGCTCTGCAGGCTCCCGCGCTCGTCCGAGTCACTGGGGCTGCTGCTGCTCCAGTCCAGGTCGGCCGGGAGGTCGTCCGTGCTCTCCACATCCACATCCATCTCTTCTGCCGGAGGAATGGGAATGGTTGGAGTTTCAGCACGGCCAGACCCCTCGCCGGCCGTCCCCCAGCACGGGCTCTCACCTCGATCTGAGTCGGAGCGCTCGGAGGAGAGGCTGGAGCCGATGCTGTCTATCCTGACCCGCTCCATTCCCAGCTTTTCCAGCTGCCGCTGGAGGTGCCGCTGCTCCCGCTGCAGCTGCTCGATCTGGTGCAGGGCCCGGCGCTCCTGGTCCTCCAGCTTCTGCAGAGGGGACACGGCACCCTGAGCTCCGGGATTCCCTCGGAACCACGGCACCCTGAGCTCCGGCGTTCTCTTGGAACCACTCGGCATTCCCGGCCCAAAACCGCCGGCTCCCGAGGCGCTCCCGTCTCCAACACGCCTGGGATGTGGAGCCGTGTGGATCCAACTCCCGCAGTTATCCCAGCCCGGTGCTGATGCTCTCCCAGTTATCCCAGCCCAGTACCGGCTCTCTCCCAGTTATCCCAGCCTGATGTCAGTGCTCTTCCAGCTATCCCAGCCCAATCCAGCACTCCCCCAGCTATCCCAGCCCAATCCAGCACTCCCCCAGCTATCCCAGCCCAATCCAGCACTCCCCCAGCTATCCCAGCCCAATCCAGCACTCCCCCAGCTACCCCAGCCCAATCCCAACAGAATCCCAGTGCTCCCCCAGTTATCCCAGCCCAAGCCAGCACGCTCCCAGCACATGCCCTGTACTGGGATGCTGCTCTGGGCACTGATCCCGTTTCCTGGCTCACCTGGATGTGGAGCCTGGCCCTGGTGAGGAGGCTGAGCGTCGTGTGCCGCCCGGCCGCCGCTCCCAGCGGCACCAGCCCCTTCAGCCTCTCCAGGCACAGCCGGAGCTGGGCACGCCTGGAATGGGAGCACACAGCCGGATCAGCTTCCCCAACGGCATTCCCACCCCACTGGTGTGCAAAACTCGGGTGGTGGGAGCTAAACCCGACCAGGAGCCTTCCCAGCCTCCATGGGCTCCCAGAAACTGTGAGAAAACTGCAGCCAGGCAAAAGGATGTCTTGGAAAAACCTCATGGATAAGCTCTGCTGGCATCTTGGGCTGTTGGGATGATCCCAGGCAAGGAGATGCCAATGACCTGGGAATTCTGGGCAAGAATATTCACTTTTGGTCATTCTCTTCCCAAAAGGGTTCCACTTCAGGAATGCTGTTTGGTTCCTGCTGACAGCTGAAGCTGCCCAGGCCAACGCCCAGCTGCAAATCCCTTGGGAGTGCTTCCTTTCCCTATTTTTAGTAGGAACAGGGTGGTTTTGGATACAACACAAAACCAGGTCCCTGCAGGAGCATTGACCGTGCTCCAGGAATCCTCCCTCTTCCTGTAACATCTGGATTTTCTCCACATTAACAGGTAGGATGTCAATGCTGGAGGGAAACTCCAGCTCCTCGAGGAAATCCCTTTATCTGCTGAAAGCAGGGATGCTCCCAGCACATCCCAGTCTCCCCGTGTCCATTACTCCAAGCCCAACATGTAGGTCAGATCCTCGGGAATGGGCTGTGACACCCATCTTTGAACCGCCCGATCCCGGGCAGCTCCAAGTGGATTTTGCAATGACCTGCTGGTCTTGTTTGGGATACACTGGGAGTGAACAAGATTTCCTCACCCAAAGGACCTCGGGATGACAACACAGGCAAAAAAAAGTGGGATTTACTCAAGATAAATCCCAAACCCCAACTGGCTCAAAGATGAGCCTGTGAAAAGATAATTTCCTGAATAAGTGGAGTGGGAGCTGGCTGTGGAGAAGGATATCATTCCCAACAACCAAGGGCAGGGAATGCTTTAATCCTTGGTGTCCTTTATCCCACTCCCCCTCTCAACCCATCTCAGCTGGAATACCTCTGGAAAAGCAGTAATTCCCCCCAGCCCAGCTCCTGAGAACCACTCACCTGTTCTTTTCCATCTCATTGTGTGTCGACCTGGAAAAGAAGGAAGAAGTTATTAATTCCGCTGGCTGATTAGGGATTAACAGCTGGGATTAACATGTGGGAATTAGCAAAGGCTCCCTGGAAAAGCTGCAAACCTGGGGGCTTCCAGAGCTCCATACCCAGGAATGGTGAACGGAGGGATGCAGACGCAGAAATTGCCAGATAAATGGCAATAAAAGGGTCAGGAAAACCATAAAATGGGATTTTTATCCAGAGACTACATTTTAGAACTGGGATTGGGATTAACAGTGGTATCAGTGCTGGGAAGTTGCTCCATCCTGGCACTGGGCAGCATCCGAGTGGTCATGTCTGACTCCAGGATCCCCAAATGGCTCAGGACAGAAACTTCAAATGACCATGGAGCTGGGAAAAGGTGGAAAACACAAGCTATGACTGTTTTTCCCTCCACTGAAATCCAGGAAAGAAGCCACAGGAGGCCACACTGCTCGTGCTCCCAGGAATGGTGCTCAGGGAAGAGCAGCCTCCCTGCCTACCAACTTCCTAAAACCTCCAGAGGAAGCCTCAAGAAGCTTCACTCTAATTTGGGAAAAATGTTACATGCCTGAAAGCATAAATGTGGGAATAACCCACAGGCTGTTTGGAGGGAGATGTCTACTGGGATGGCCCCACGGGATCTGGGAGTGCTGGGAAAACAAGGGATGTCAGCAAAGGGAACATGAGGGATGGACCAAAGGGAAAATGAGGGATGTCACCACCCCAGTAGTGGGAGATGCTCCCTGAGGTCTCCTTTGCTTTTCCAGCAGCCTTTCCTGATGGATCACCCTGCTCCGGTGGCTCTGTTGGCTTTCTTGCAGTATTGGGGCCACATCTCCCACATCCCCAAAAATGTTTCATCCCAGCAGAGACACTTCCCACTCCAACGGCCAGGATTATCCTGGCACAATGGAAGGGCTCAGCTCTCCGGCTCCTGTGGAGTCACTCCATGAATTTTTTTCCTGGATAAATCCCTATGTTTCAAACTCAACCCTTTACCAAGGGGTTGCCATGGCCTGCAGCCTTAGGAGTTTTTCCCGTGATCCTAAATTATCCAAATGCTTCCTGAGCACTGGTACAGGCAGGGGTGAAGCTCCTATCACCTCCACAATCATTAATTACAAATCCATCCTCTCTTCCACCTGGATCCTTCCGGGAATGGTTGTTTTCTCTTTTGGCTTGCATTCACCATCACCAGTATTTAGAAAAACAGGAATTAATTGATGGATTTTAATTTTGGATAAAATAAACAGGGACAGAGGGGGTGGCAGCTTCGCCCCAGGGCAGGTGGAACTCTCACATTGGTGGCTCCCACATCCTCTCTAGAATGATCTCGTGCCCAGAGTCACTGATAATGATTCCCACCAGTTTAAACCTCAGCTGATCACCAGCTTTCCCTTCGGAATATGTTTTTTATTCCTGAAAACCGTAATAGACTGGCCTGAAGCAAACAAAATATTCTGAGAAGGAAACCCGGAGTGTTTCGGCAGGACAAATCCCCAGATTCACCTGGAGCCTGTTGGATTCGAGCCCAGCGGCCTCAGCTACCCCCCGAGGGGCTCCTGACACCCCGAAACGCCTGCATGGGCGGACACGGAGCCGCCCCAGCTCCGGGAGACACCGGGAATCACAGCAGGGACAAATCCAGGTGGATTTGTTCCGGCAGCTGCCAAAGGTCGGCCGCTGCGGCGTCGCGCAGACGGGATTGCTCCCAACCAGGAAAGGAGTGACAGATGTGGTGCCATCAGGGCCTGGCTCCTCCCTGGCACGATCTGGCGCCGGTGACGTGTTGGGATGGACCTGCTGCCCCTCACAGCTTCCCCTCGGCTGGGGGCACATCCTGGAGCCAGCCCTTCCCAAAATCAGCTCAAGGGTTCCCCCGCCACGAGGAGCCAAGTGATTTTAAGGTTATCAAAGCAATGGAATAAAGCCTCCAGGATGGTGGGATTTGCTCCTGAAATTCATTGTGGGTGCTTGGAGCCAACTTCAACTTGGAAAAAAAGGTGGTTTAGAATTTAAAATTAGCGAGGAATAAGAGCGAGGGGGGAATAAGGAGGAGGAACAACCAGGGGGGAATAAGGAGGAGGAACAACCAAGGAGGGATAATGGGAGGCTCAGGGTGGGTTTCAGGGTGGATAATTAAGGAGGTGACAGGAGGGTCCCCTCCAGCCCTGCCAGGGCCCTGTGACAGCAGGACCTCTCTGGGCCGCTCACCCAGGGACAGAAAGGTCCCACCCACGGTGTCACACACCCGGTGACAGGAGGACTTTGGTGACAGCAGAGCCCCACCCAGCCCCGTCACACATCCAGGGACAACAGGACCGCACTGAGCCCGGTCACCTGATGACAGGAGGGTCCCCCACTGCTGTCACGCACCCAGTGACAGGAGGACCTCCCTGCACCCCAAACACCCGGAGACAGGAGGGTGTGCCCGGCTTTGTGACACCCCCGGTGACGGCGGGGGACCCCTACCAGAGCCCGGGGACTGGGGGGTGACCCCGGCCCGGCCACAGGCCCAGTGACAGCAGGGCCTCCCCGGGCCGGGACACCTGGGACAGGAGCTCCCCGGGCCTGTCACACGCCTGGAGACGGAGGGACCTCAGCAGAGCCTGAGTAGCGTCATGACAGGAGGGCTCCCCCGGCCCTGTCACACACCCGGTGACAGCGGGGCTCCACCAGAGCCCGGGGACCGGGAGGGTGACCCCGGCCCGGCCAGAGGCCCGGCAACAGGGGCCTCAGCGGGCCCGGACACTCGGACACAGGAGCCCCCTCGAGCCCGTCGCTCACGCCCAGTGACAGCGGCGGCTCCCCGGGCCCGGCCGCACGGTGCCGGGCGCTCCCCCGGCCCGGCCCGGCCCGGCGGGACCCGCAGCCCTGCAACGGCCGGGCCCTTTCCGTCCGGTCCCCCCGCCCCGCCCGGTGCTGCCGTCACCTGCCGCCGCCGCCGCTCCTCCGGGCCTTGGCGCGGCGCCGCGGGGCCTCCCCGTCCTTCCCGCCGGGCCGCAGCGAGGCGTAACCGTGCTCGGCTTCTGCGGAGACACAACGGCGGGCGCGGGTCACCGCGGGGCCCGGCCGGGGGCACCGGGGCCACCGAGGGGGGCGCGGGGGGTACCTCGCTCCCGCCGCTCCAGGAACTCGGCGGCCTCCAGCAGCATCTGGATGCCGAGGCGGGGGGGGGCGGCCATGGCGGGGCCGGGACGGGCCGCGACCGGCGGCGGGGGGGTCGCGGCGGCCTCTGCCCGCCCCGAGCGGCCGCTCCGCCAGACCCCGTGCGCGCCACGCCCCCGCCGCCGCTCATTGGCGGGTGCTGGTGCCGGCCCCGCCCAGCCCCGCTGCTGATTGGAGGACGAGGAGGAGGCCCCGCCCAGCGTCTCCACGAGCGGCCCAGAGGGAGCGTAGATGCGCCCGAGGACACGCCCCCGCTCGCTGCCATTGGACGAGAGCGCCACGCCCTCCTGCCATTGGTCCGACCCCCCCGCGGCGCCCCGCCCACACAACCGGCCCCGCCCCGCTGGCCGCACGCGCTGCCCTGACTCACTTCCTGCCGCCCAGCCAATGGCAAGGCCGAACGGGGAAGGGGGCGGGGCCTCGGCTACGTGGGGCAACGTGAGCCCGGCGGGGACCCGGGGACAGGGACCGGGACCCGGGATGGGGACAGAGATCCCGGGATGGGGACAGAGATCCCCCCGGGATGGGGACAGAGATCCCCCCGGGATGGGGACAGAGCCCCCGGGATGGGGACAGAGATCCCCCCGGGATGGGGATAGAGATCCCCCCGGGATGGGGACAGACACCCCGGGATGGGGACAGAGATCCCCCCGGGATGGGGACAGAGATCCCCCCGGGATGGGGACAGAGCCCCCGGGATGGGGACAGAGATCCCCCCGGGATGGGGATAGAGATCCCCCCGGGATGGGGACAGACACCCCGGGATGGGGACAGAGATCCCCCCGGGATGGGGACAGAGATCCCCCCGGGATGGGGACAGAGCCCCCGGGATGGGGACAGAGATCCCCCCGGGATGGGGATAGAGATCCCCCCGGGATGGGGACAGACACCCCGGGATGGGGACAGAGATCCCCCCGGGATGGGGACAGAGATCCCCCCGGGATGGGGACAGAGCCCCCGGGATGGGGACAGAGATCCCCCCGGGATGGGGATAGAGATCCCCCCGGGATGGGGACAGAGATCCCCCCGGGATGGGGACAGACACCCCCGGGATGGGGATAGAGATCCCCCCGGGATGGGGACAGAGCCCCCGGGATGGGGATAGAGATCCCCCCGGGATGGGGATAGAGCCCCCGGGATGGGGACAGAGATCCCCCGGGATGGGGACAGATCCCCCGGGATGGGCATAGACCCTCCCCGGGATGGGGACAGGGACCCCCCGAGATGGGGACAGGGACCCCCGGGATGGGGACAGACCCCCCCGGGATGGGGACAGACCCCCACAGGAATGGGAACAGAGGTCCCGGGATGGGGATAGACCCCCCCGGGATGGGACCCCTGGATGGGGACAGGGACCCCCGGGATGGGGACAAAACCCCCCGGGATGGGGACAGACCCCCCCCAGGAATGGAGACCCGACAGGGACAGAGGTCCCTGGAATAGGAACAGACACCCCCACAGAGCTGGGACTCCCCCACCCAGGTCAGGGGGCAAACCAAGACAGGATCAATTCCCAAGGATTTGTGTGAGGGGGAATTGAGGCCCTGATTCATCTCTGAATGATAAAAAATAAAAGGAAAAATAAAGGAAAAAAATAGATCTGGGGTTTTATTAACAGGGAAACAAACCAAAACCAGGAAAAACACAGCAAAATCCCAGCCAGAAACCGACCTTTTTTGTAAAAAAAAACCCAACAAAAATCCAGGAAATGGAAACTTGTGGTGGCTCTGGCTGTGGGATTTGTTGGGAATAACCCAAATTCCACGGGAATCCAGCATCAGAGCCACCCAGGAGAGTGCAGGGAAGCGAAATCCTTCCATGGTGGGAGTCATGTCCCAGTGTCAGGCAATGAAATCCAGGGGCCTGTTGAACCCTCCTTTTCTGTTCATGTATTGCCTGGGTGAGGATGGAGCCAGAGTCAGCCCCGGATACAGGGAAATCGGGACCAAAACACCTGTGGGAGGCTGGGAACGGGGCTCAGTGGCCACAGGGAACCCAGTTCCACGTGGATTTGACCAAGAAAAGGGCAGGAAGGCTCCCAGAGAGGAGCTGCTCCAGAGGCTGGGCTGTGTTGAGGATCCCACCAGCACTGCCTGGCTCTACCCCCAGGCTCCCATCAGAAAGGGAACAGAGCTGACGAAGTGGGTGTTTTTTGGGAATAAACCAGGGGAACAGCATCGCTTCCTGCTGCTCCCATCCTGTTCAAGCCTTGCTGGGCACATCCCATCTGTTCTTAACATGCTCGTCACTCCTCATCCTGATTTCTCCATTCCCATTCTGGAGAACTCTCACCACTGCTTTTATGTCTAAACCTCACAAAATTCCTGTTTTCCCAAGGCCTGGAAGCTGGACCACCATGAGACAGAGACCACAGTTACCTCACAAAACAAAACCCTCTTTCTATCCCAAAGGAGGGGACACACACCTGTACTTCCTCTTCTGGGACACGTTGATGGCGTAGGCGTTGGCAGCGCCGTCCACCTTCTTCCCCTGAGGAAAAACGTCCCAAAATCCCACGGATTATCCCCAAACAGGGCAGGTGACACAGAGAAGCCCATGGGAGTGGCCCTGGGCCTGCGCTCACCTTGGTGGTATCGAAGGAGGCAAAACCCATCATCTTCATCATCTCGATCTCCTCCTCTGTCTTGCCCTGCAAATCCTCCTCTGTGGGAAGATAATCGGGGTTCCCAAAAATCCGGGTGTTCCGGGGCTGGCCCCGGCCCCATAGGGCATCTGGGAGTGTTCCAAGAGGAAGATCCCCCCTCACCTGTGATCAGCCGCTCCTTCTTGGAGTCCTTGAGCTCCTTCTTCTCCTCATCCCGGCGCTCCTTGGGCCGCGCTGGTGACGAGGAGCTGGAGCGGTGCCGGCGCGGGGACCTGCTGGGGCACACGAGGTGGGGCTGCAATTCCCACCTGGAACTCCCACCTGGAGCTCCCCCTGTCCCCGGGTCACCCATGCTGCCCTCACCTAGCTGTCCCCACCCCACGCTGGTGTCCCTGCCCTCACCTGGATCATCCCTGCTCTCACTGGAATGTCCCTGCCTTCACCCGGCTGATCCCTGCCCTCAGGAGGATGCCTCTTCCCTCATCGGGACAGTCCCCTCACCTGGATGGTCCCTGCCCTCACCTGGATCGTCTCCGGTGTGGGGAGCGGGACCGGCTCCTCCTCCTGTCCCTGTCCCGGGACCGCGATCGCTCCCGCCGCCGCCTGTCCCTGTCCCGGGACGTGGAGCGCGAGCGCCGGCGTTCTGCCCGGGGAAGGGTCAGCTCCTGCTTCCCTGCCCGCTTCCCAAAGAAAATCCCCGCAGAACATCCCAGGTCCCAAGCAGAGACCCCGAGACAGCCCCTCCCACCCCTCCCTGACCCCCCAGGACAGTTCTGGGCTGAGAGACCCCTATGGGCAGCCCTAGGAGTGGAAAGAGCAGCAGGAAAAAAGCTCCACCTGGAGCGGGGGGAATCATCCGGGGAGAAATCACCCTGGGGGGGGTCAGCCAGGAAGGGGGAGATCC
This sequence comes from Monarcha castaneiventris obscurior, assembly GCA_026261815.1. Classification (NCBI taxonomy): domain Eukaryota; kingdom Metazoa; phylum Chordata; class Aves; order Passeriformes; family Monarchidae; genus Monarcha; species Monarcha castaneiventris. Next base: position 345,147 of record JAMPIT010000891.1, read on the forward strand.
AGCTATAGGGTGATGGTCCCCAAAAATCTGAGGAAGGTGGAGAGGGGTGGGAGGAGAGGAAGAGAAGATGAGGATGGGGAGGGGGAGAAGAGGAGGAAAAAGAAAAGCAGGAGGAGAAGGAGAGAAGGAAAAGAAGGATGAGGAGAAAGGAGGATGAGGAGGAAGAAGAGGAGGATAAGGATGAGGAGGGAGGGAGTCTGCTCTCCCCAGAGCGAGGAACCGGGGCCTCCCCGCCGTCCCCCGCCCTGAGGGCCTCGGTCCCCGCCCGCGGGTTTGGGGGAGCCCCGGGCCCGGCCCTTCCACCCGGATCCCCCCGCGCCCCGTTCCCCGGGTCCCTCCGACCTGCCCCAGGCTCCCGTTCCCCCTCACCCCGCCGCGGCGGTGACCGGGAGCGGCTGCGGCCCATGGCCGCCCCTCAGCCCCGCCCTGGGGCTCCCACGGCGCCGAAGGCCCGGAGCGGGGCCGAGCCTGCGGGGGCCGAACCGCTCAGCACCACATCGGCCCCGGCCCGCTCCCGCCGCTCGCCCGAGAGCCCGCCCAGCCCGGAGAGCGAGGGGATGGCAGGAAGAGGAGGGCAGGAAGGCGGGGTGTCACCTTCCGCCGGCTGCTGCTCTTTGGCTGCGGGCCCCGAGCGCTGCTGTTCCCCGGCCCGGCCCCGTAGGTGGAGCCGCGGCCTCGGCTCGGAGCCCCGGGTTCGAGCAGGCGGGCGCAGGCCGGGGCCGGCCCAGCGCGTTTTCAGCTGGGGCTCGCCCGGCCCAACCCGGAGTCCGAGCGTGTCTGGGTAGTGGGGTCTCCGGAGGGGCTTCTTTGAGAAGCTGCTGGAACCTGCTCCGTGTCCGGCACATCCAGTGCCAGCGGCTCCGGGCCGTCTCAGGGCACTGAACTGGGGAGTGCCATTCCTAAACTGTGACACCCTCCCATCCTCACCCTGAGGGGATATGGATCCCCTTCCCATTTCCACCTCTACCCCCCTGCCAGCCCCAGCCCCATCCCCGACCCATCCCATCGCACCCTCGGCTCCACCGCCATCCCAGCTCCAGCCCCATCCCCGACCCATCCCATCGCACCCTCGGCTCCACCGCCATCCCAGCTCCAGCCCCAGCTCCATCCCCGACGCCTTCCATTCCCACCTCATCCCCACACCACAGCCACCTCCATCCCCACGCCGCCCCTTCGCCCCTCAGTCTCCGAGCGCTGCCGGGTGCCAAACACGGGGTTTATTTACACCGGCGTTCCACGCGCTCCCGGCCGCGATTGTCACACGCGGGGACAATGCCACACCCCGGCCTGCTCCCGGTGGCATTCCGCGGGCTTCGACACCCCCACCGCCACCGGGGCCCTCCTGGGCAGCCCCAGCTGGGAGGACGGGTGCTGAGTCCAGCTGGATTCGCCCGTGCCCGTTGCCAACATGCGATCAGCCTCTGTTTTCCAGGGGAGGTGCAGATGGGGAGGCCCCGGATCAGGGATTTGCCCCTCCCTGCCTTCCCCTGGAGAGACCCCCCCACCCCTGAGCCTTGCTGGAGTGAGAGGAGGCAGGGAGGGAGAGTGGGGGAATTTCTCGAAGGGTGGTCCTGGGATGGGATCTTGGCTCTGTTTTCCTTCCAGCTGTGCAGCCAGGACCCTCATCTCTATCACAATGGTGATGATGGTGGCACTGGAGCCTTCGTCCCTGCTGGGAGGACACTGGGTCCCTTCCTACCTGAAACTCCCCGGAATTTCATGGGAGGGGGAAATCAATCCCACTGCTAAGCCAGTGTCCCTTGGAAAAAGGGGTGACAAAGGCCCTGGGGACAGACCCCTGGGGAGAAAAGGGGTGGCAAAAGCCCTGGGGACAGACTCCCAGGGACAAAGGGGTGACAAAACCCCCGGGGGAGCCCCGGGTTGGGCTGGGGAGTGTGGCAGTGCTGTCATTCAGGAATTCCCCCCAGGTGGGACAGTGCTACCCCGGGGAGGTGACAAAGTCGTGTCTGCTGCCCTGGGTCACCCAGGGGGAACAGGCCCAGGGACAAAAATGGCCTCAAAGAGCCTTAAAATCAGTGGCAGTGAGGAACAGCGCCCCTGGTGACAGGGCTGGGGGCGCAGAGGGGGTTTAGGGGCTCAGTGGGACCCCCTCGGTCCCCCCCATCCTGCAGGAGGGGGATGGGGACCTGTGGGGGGGCAGTGGGCAGGGCAAAGGCTCTCCCCGGGGGGGTATGGGCTCTCTGCTATTTCCTGTGCCCCAATCCCTGCCTGCATCCCCCAGTCCATGGGCTTCCTGCTCTTCCAGAGGGGATCCAACCCCCATAAGCTGTCTCACAGCAGCAAAAAGCTTTGAAACCACAGTGATGGCACATGGGGAAATCCTGCTGGGGTGAGGAAACCACAAATGGGAGGTTCTGGGGCATTCCAGACCTCCTGGCCAGGACTCCGTGGATCCAGGAAGGCTCAGGGCGAGCACCCCAGAAAATTGGGAGGATGAAGGGCTGATCCCATTGATTTGTCCCCACATCCCAGCACTGGAACGACTGTGGGGAACATTGGCATGGCTGGGGCTCTTCCCGACAAGGGGTTGGCCAAGAGGTTGTGATGCTGGGAGGGAAAGGAACGCCAGGAAGGAGCGTACTTGTGCTGGGAATCCAAAGCTGGGAAAAGCAGGGATCCGGTGTGGACAGGGTCGCTGTGAGCGGAGGCCGGTGGGAATTGGCAGCGTGTGTTCATCCCGAAGTAGCACTTAGTGAGTTTTGCTCAGTTTTAAATAACACAGACAATTCCCGGAGGTTTTTTTCCCTATTTTCCCAGGTGCGGGTTGTGCAGTGAGGTGGGGGCTTTGCCAGTGGTGGGAAATCCTGCTGCTCTTCCTTGGGTGGGGAAGACAGGGGATGGGGGTACCAGGAGAAGGGGATGAAGTGGTGCTTTAGCCCAACGAGAGGAAGATCACAATCCAGGAAGGAAAAACCTCAGTTTCTCCTTCAGGAAAAGCAATCCCCTGCCTTCAGCTCAATCCCACCTTCCTGGTGAAGTGATGGACAGTTTTCCCTGGGGATGAAGCCAGCGCCATTCCAGCAGAGCTTGAAACAGAAGGTGAAGAAAATAACCACAAAACACCCTTTTCTTCCTCAAATCAAGCAGATCTGGGCTCTGGTGGAGAAAATTCAACCCTCAGCCCATGGTGGGAAGGGGCCGGAGCCCAGGAGGGAAAGTGGGGAGGGAGATGCAGCGGGAATTTCCCCAAACGGGGACCACAGTCTCTCTAAGCTTGGTGGCCACCTCCGGAGGTGGGTGACAAGGGGGATGAGGTGCCTTGTGCCAGGAGGACCCGGAAAACAGCCAGAATCCAGGGGTTTTGGGCCGCGCCTCAGCCAGACGCACGAGGCAGGAGCTGCCCCCACCCCGGCATTCCCGGTCTCAGAGATCCCTGGGATCCCCGGGATCCCCGGGATGGCCATGCTCGAGGCCTTGGGAGACTCAAGATTCGATCTTTTCCTTCTTTTTGCCTTTTTTCAGGAAAGATGGGGTCCGGAATTTCTTCTTCTTTTTGGAGGGTGATTTGGAGGGTGAACCGTCAGGGGACACTGGGTTGCTGGTCACTGTCTCCTTCTCCTTGGGGGCATCCTGATCAGCGTTGGGGGTTGTCCGGTCTGTCCCTCCTTTTCCAACATTTTCCTCAGTGCTTTGCTCTTCATCCTTCCCATTCACCACCGCTGGTGGCTCCTTCTTGGCAGTGGAATCAGGGGGGGCTTGGCCGCCATTGGCCTTCTTATCACCTTGGGAAGGGGAGAGGGAACAGGGAATTGGGGCAGCAGCACCGGTGTTGTGGGGGTTATATCCCCCCAGATCTCCAGTGGGACCCGGGCAGGAGCAGGATTTGGCCTCCACAGGTGGAGAATGCTGGGATTTGATCCTGTCCTGCCACAGGCACTGCTTCCCTGAGCCTCCCCCCTCCCTGCAGGACAAGCGATGTGGGATGGAGAGCCAGGAAAGGCAGCAGGAAAAGCAGAAGCAACAACAAGGAGGGATTCCCCAAGGGATTTCCTAAGGGATTTCCCCTGAGTGGGGCTGGAGTGGGCCACTGAGACCAAAGATCCCCCCGAGCCCGTGTCCCTCGTCCGGGGTGGCCTCTCCGTACTTACTACGGCGCCAGGGATTCAGGGATAACTCCTTGGGTGACAGGCACACGGGGAGGAAAGAGAAAGGAGACGTTGTGGAGACAGACAGACAGACAGACAGACACCACGAGACACCATGGCAGAGCCAGTAGCTGCACCCCAGGCACCCGCTGTGGATTGGAACAATGGGAACATCGCACCCCCCGGAGCGTGAGGACTGGGAGGGGGGACAGGGGTGTCCCCCTGCACCCCACAAAGCCACCGGCAGACACTCACATCCTCCTGCCATGAACCCCCATCGGAGCTTGGCCCCTCTGGAGCAGAGAGCCCCCGGGGACAGGCGGGGGGACGCGAGGTGACAGCGAGAGGTGTCTCAGCGCGGTTTGGCCACAGCTGCCCTTTTCCCCCCCTCCCGCTGCTCACTGGGACCCCAGCCCTCGTTTTGGGGTGTTTGTCACCCCACTCACCCTCCGTGGGCTCCGCAGGCACCGGGGGCTCCAGAGGGGGTGGCTCTGGTGGGGGAGCTCCACTCTCCTCTGCTGCCGCGTCCTTCTCGCCTGCCACAGAGAGACACGCTGGCCCCAGGTCCCCTCAGTGCCACCCAGGGCTGTTTGGGGATTTTGGGGTGTCTCTCCTACCCTGCAGGTGCTTCTTCCTCTCCACCTCCTGCTTGTACTCCTCCAGCTCCTGGTCCGTGAGCTGGCTGAAGGGGTTGGGGGGCTCTGGCTCAGGGGGAGCCTCTTCCTGTCCCTCCTTGGCCTCTGCATCCCCCAAGTGGCTCTCAGTGGACTGAAACAGACCCCCAGAGTGGTGTCACCCCCCCGGAGAGGTGTCACACCCTCTGGAGCTGTGTGACCCCCCCACCCTGAGCAGTGCCCCCTCTGCCCTCAGAGCGGTGTCACTGCCCCTGGACCTGTGGAATGCTGGGGAGCCAGGGAAAGGTTGGGTGCTCTGGGAAGGGGGACTTGGGGCTGGGCATGGGGGGCGATGTGGGGCTTGGGACAAGAGATGACGTGGGGTGATAGTGGCCTAGGGATACAGTGGGGACATGGGGTGACAGGGCTGTGTCTGGTCTCAGCAATGACACTGCTCAGCAGCTGTGATGGGGGACATGGGGTGACACGGGTGCCATAAAGGGCTCTGGCTGGTCTCAGTGATGGCACTGGCCAGCAGCTGTGACTGGGGACGTGGCAGGACATGGGCTGGGAATACCAAGCTGGGGACAGGGGGTGTCTGTCACAGGGCTGGGGATGCAGGGCTGGGGACATGGGGGGACACTGGGGTGACAGAGGTGCCATACGGGGCTGCGGCTGCTCTCGGCAATGACACTGGCCAGCAGCTGCGACTGGGGCCCGGCTGACTTCACGTCTTGGCGGTTTTGCTCCCGGATCTGTGGGTGAGGACAGGGATAAATCCCCCTCCGAGGACAGGGATAACCCCCCACCCAGCACCCCGAGGCCCCCCTGTCCCCCAGCCCCCACCTTGTTACGCATCTCCAGCACCTCCTGCGGGTCCGTGTAGAGTGGCACGAACTGGTTGGGGTTCTCGATGCGAATGGGGGTCCCACTGCTGCCCTTCTCCACCTCGTCTGCTCGCAGCCACTGCGGGGCCGGGGAAGGAAACCCAGGAAAGGTGTTTTGGGAAGCAGGAGACCCCAGTAGTAGAGGGAAAACACCATAAATGCAGGGAGACCCAAATGGAGAAGGGAGACCGCAATAAACACTACTTGCATAGAAGAAAGACCCGACAAAATGCATCATACATAGAAGGAGGACCCTAATAATAGAGGAAGACCCCAATAAAAGCACCTTGTGTAGAGGGGAGACCTCGATAAACAGGTTTTACATGGAGGGGAGACCCCAATAATTGCATCTTGCACGAGGGAGAAACCCCAGTAATAGAGGGGAGACCTTTATAAACATGTCTTGTGTAGAAGAGAGACCCCCATAAAGGGGAGACCCCAATAAAAGCATTTTATGTAGAGGGGAGACCCTGATAAATGTGGGGAGACCCCAAACAATGCATCTTGTGTAGAGGGAAGACTGCAATAAATACATCTTAGATAGAGGGGAGACCCCCACAAATGTATCTTGCACAGAGGGAAGACCCCAATAAAGCCGATGGCACTCGGCCCCACTGGAATGGGGTGGTGGGATTTCAAAATAATAATTTTTATGGGATGAAGGTGGATCCCTAGGCCTTCCTACACCCCAGATTTTAGTGGGATCAATAACCAGGACACCCTCCACCTCCCCGGTTGTTGATCCCCAAGCCCCCGTCTGCCCCATCTGCCCCTCACTGTGGTCTTTGTCCTCTGGCTGCCGGCGCTGCCCTGCGGCTCCTCGGCCAGGTTGACCCTGGTGTAGGTGTTGGGGGTGTTGAGCCACCTCGTCTTCTCCTTCTGCTGCTTCTGGGCATGCTGGCGCAGGGCGGGGGTCCCGGCGGGCTCCTCCTCGAACACGAAGGCCGTCACGGTGGCGGGGATCAGCACGTCGCTCTTGGGCTTGCTCTTCTCCTGCACGAAGGGGTAGCGGTACGTGTAGCCTGTGCGGTATCCCTGGAAAAGCGCAGAGCGGGGAGTCAGGAACACGGGGATAAACCGAGGGGGTGGAGCGCGGTTTGGGGCGGGTGGGTAGGTTTTGGCGCTCACCAGGTTGTCCAACATCCTCATGAGGGCCTCAAACTCGTGCTCGCCCAGGCGGCTCTTGTGCAGGGGCCCGAAGGTGGTTCCGGCGCGGCGCACAGCGCCCAGGCCATGGGGCACGCGCTGCTGGGCCCGCTCCAGCACAATCAGGTTCTCTGCGCCGCCCGCGCTCGCCAGTGCCGACACCTGCGTGGGCACCAGGCACCACTGAGCTGGGGACACCAGGGATGAGCCCCACAGCTGCCCTCGGACCCAGCACTGGCACCCGGGGGAGTAACGGTGGTGAGACCTGGCACAGCTCAGCTCAGCGCTGATGGAAGTGAGGGGCTGAGACCTGGCACAGCTCAGTGTAGGGTGGGGCTGAGACCTGGCACAGCTCAGTGCATGGGGATGAGGCACTGGGCTGACTGCAGAGACCTGGCACAGCTCAGCAGTGATGTAAGTGAGGGGCTGAGAGCTGGCACAGCTCAGTGCATGCTCCTGGCACAGATTGCTGCCCACACGCAGCTCATCTCACGGCCTGCACTCACCTGGACCTCGCAGGCTGCCTGCAGGTGGAAGATGCTGTAAAAAGCCTCCTCGGCTGTGTCCCCCAGCGCCAGCACCCCGTGGTTCCGCAGCACCAGGATCTGCAGCACCCGCGCAGGACGTCAGCAGGGCAGGCAGCGGATGGGGGGGTGACCCCCGCGTCCCCCGGGGTGTCCCCTCACCTTGCAGGTGGGCCCGAGGCACTTCTGGAGCTCCACACGATCGGCCTCATCCTCTACCTCCCCGCGGAAGTCGAAGTAGGCGACGTCCCCCAGGAGAAGAGCGGCGCGGGAGATGGGCAGGAGCCCACAGCGCATGGCCGACACCTGGGCATGGGGAGGGGGGAACAGGGCAGAGGGGCCAAGGAACCCCAAACACCCCCAAAGAACACCAACACCCCAGAAAAAGCCCACCCCCCAAAAATCCCCAACCTTTCCCAAACTCCTCTCCAAAAAACCCATAATCTCCAAAAAAAACTCCTCAAAAATCTCCAACCCCCACCAAATCCCTCCATAACCAACTTCCTAAATTTTCCCCAAACTCCCCACCTCCCAAACTCCAAAATCCTCCTAAAAATGAACTGCCCGCAAAGAACCCCAGCCCCCAGAAAACCTCCATCATCCCAGTCACCCCAAACCCTTCGTGTGCCCCTAAAGCCTCCAAGTCCCCCAAACCCCTTCAAACTCCCAAGGAACCCAAGTCCTTCTCAGCCTCCCCAAACCTCCAATCCCACTACCCCTCCAAAACACCCTTCCAACCTCCCAAATCCCCCCTGAACCCAACTTCCCCCGAAGGCCCCCAAGTCCCCAGGCCCCGTTGCCCCTGCCTGCAGCCCATACAGCGGCAGCAGCGGGGGTGTGCAGGCGCACGATGCAGCGGATGTCAGGGCGCGCGGCGTAGATGGCGGCGTGCAGGCTGAAGCTGCGGGCGTCGGGTGCGAAGCCAGTGCTGCCCTGCTCCACCACGGCCCCCAGCACGTTCACCTTCACCTTGGGGGGCACAGTGGGCTCAGGGGGGGCTGCTCCCCCCCAGGCAGCCCCACGGAGGGAGGGGGAGGCTCACCAGGCTGGCCGCTGTCACCTCGCTGCATGCCAGCCCCTGCGGGGCCACCAAGAAGTGCTCCTGCTCCTTGCTGACCCGCAGCTGCCGCGGGGGACGGGGTGCAGTGAGAAACACCCCAAAAAATCCTCAAGTAAACACCACCTCAGAACCCCGACACCTCTCTGATCACCCCCAAACCATTAAAAAAATCTCTGAAACTTCCCCCCCAAACCAATACCCCAAAGGAACCCAGCAACCCCAAAACCCCTCAAGATCCCAACCCACCTCAAATATCCAAAACCCCCCAATCACCAACATCCCTCTAAGAACCCAACAGCTCCCAGCCTTCCAAAATCCACCAAACCCCACAAAATCTTGCCAAAGAACCCCAGTTCCTAAAACTCCCCAAACCTCAATCATCCAAAACCCCCCCACCCTCTCAGACACCCAACTCCCTCCCAAAATAACCCCAAACAGCCACTCCCAGTCCAAAATCCACCCAAAACCCCACACCTCAAAACACAACACAGTCTCCTCAACAAACTCCCTCAACTCCTCCCCAGACCCAAAAAACACCCCCAACCCTCCTGTCCCCCTGTACAGGTTTTGGGGTGCTGATGGTATGGATGGTATGCCCTAGCCGTACCCAGTTGAAAAGGTCCAGCAACCCCCAAACCCCATAAACAACACCAAATCCCACCAAAATAACCAAAATTCCCCCAACATCCCCCTCAACCAACCCCAAACCTCCTCCAACTCCCCCAAACCCCCAGATCTCCTGTGGGGTTTTGGGGTGCTCACAGTGACAGCAGCGTGTCCCAGCTGTGCCCAGCCTATACAGGTCCAGCACGTACCAAAAGCCCCATTAACCCCCAAATTCCCCTAAAACAATCCCAAATCCCCCCAAGACAACCCCCGTCCCCCCAACCCGGTTTTGGGGTGCTCACGGTGACGGCGGCATGTCCCAGCTGTGCCCAGCCGTACAGGTCCAGCAGCCGGTGGATGCTGCCCACCTTGCAGCGCATCAGCCGCTCGCCCTTGGCCAGCGCCGGCCCCTCCGTCCCGTGCAGGTCATTGATGGGGGTGACTGACGCCAGCCCTGGGGATCAGGGACCCCCCATCAGCAGTGGGACCCTCCCCGAACCATAGGGGGTTCACCAGGGACAGGGGAGCAGAGGGCTGAGGGAATGGGTTTGGTGGCTGTCAAGGTTTGGTGGATCCAAAGGTTTGTTTGACCTCAAGGTTTGGTGGCCCCAAAAATTTTGGGGGTCCCCAAGGCCTCAAAGGTTTGGTGTTCCCCAAGATTTGGTGGTCCTCAAAGGGTTTGGAAGTTCCTAGGGGTTTGGTGGCACCCCAAGATCCCAAAGAGTTGATGGTTCCAAAGGTTTAGGAGTCCCCAAGATCTCCAAAGTTTAGGGACCTCCACAGTTTGGCAGACCCCAAAGGTCTCAAAGGCTTAATGATCCCAAAGGTTTTTGGGGTCTTCAAGGTCCCAAAGGGTTGGTGGTCCCAAAGCATTTGATGGCCCTGAAGGTCGCAGTGGTTTTTGTCCCCCCAAAGGTTTGGAGATTCCCACAGTCGCAAAGGTTTGGTGGCCCCCAATGTTTTGGGGCTTTTCCCACCCCCCCGAGTTAAACCCCTCATGAGCGTCCCCAAACCGCCCCGTCCCCAGCCCCGCGTACCCATGGGGGAGGTGGGCAGGGCGGCGGGGGACGTGGTGGCCATGAAGTCGGCAATCTGCCGCAGCGCCCACACGTGGGACGAGTTGTTCCCCTTCTTCATCTGCTCCTGGATCAGGCTCTCCAGCTCCTCCCGGAAGGACTGCGGCACCGGGGACGAGGTGACAACGGGGTGGACGGGAGCGGTGGGGACATCGGGGTGGGGGCAGCATCACTGGCTCAGTGGAAGTGGCACTGCTGACTTGGTACCAGTGGTACTGACAGCTTGGTGGCTCAGTGGTGGTGCCAGCATCGCCAGCTTGGTGGCAGCATCACCTCTGGCTCGGTGGCACAGTGATGGTGGCGGTGACAGCATCACCAGCTTGGCGGCAGTGACACTGCCAGCTCGGTGACACAGCGGCGATTGTGGCACCACCAGAGCGGCGGTGTTACCATCTCGGTGGTGTCAGTGACACCGCTGGTTCGCTGGCACAGCTCAGCGTGGCAGGGACATTGCCAGGTGGGGACACGCACCACCATGTGGTGACATCTCTTAGCTCGGGGACAGGAGGGATGGGGCGGGGACAACAAAGGATGGGGCGAGGGACAGGAGGGCTGGGACAGGAGGGACGGGATTGGGGGACGCAAAGGAAGAGGCTGGGGACACGAAGGACAGGGTTTGGGGACAGGCGGGAGGCGGCTGGGGACAAGGGGGCCAGCGTGGGGCCGGGGGCTCACCGGGCTCTGCAGGATCATCGTCACCCGCTTCTTCTGCTCCATGAGGTTGAAGTCCTGGCGCAGGTCCCCGGTTCCGCTCCGCGCCCGCAGGAACTCGGGGTCCTCCTGGGGGGGGCAGCGGGGCCCGGGGGCGGGGGGCTCGGGCAGGGGCTCGGGGCTGGCGGCCGTGCTCATCCTGCGGCACGCGGGGACACGCGGCGTCACCCCCGGAATACAGATTGGGGAGAAAGCACCGAAAACACCGCGCGGCTGGGCCCGGCTGATAAGGCCCGCGGGGCCCCCGCCCTGCCCGGCGCCTTGCGGGGACAGGCTGGGGACACTCGGGGGGAAAGCCCCCGGCTGGTGGCACTGCCCAGGCTGGGTTACACCCCTGTGACGACGCCACGGCTGAGAACGGGCGCAGCTCAGCACACAAATGGGTGCAGCAGCCGAGAACAGACACAGCTCAGTGCACCGACGGGAGCAGGAGCTGAGAACAGGCACAGCTCAGTGCATAGGTGGGAGCAGGGGCCGAGAACAGGCATAGCTCAGCACACTGATGAGAGCTGAGAACGGGCAGCTCGGCACACTGATGGCAGTGGCGGCCAAGAACGGGCACAGCTCCGTGCATCAATGGAAGTGGGGGATGAGAACAGGCACAGCTCAGTGCACCAGTGGGAGCCGGGGACGGACAGCTGGGCACAGCGATGAGAGAGGCGGCTGAGAACGGGCACAGCTCAGCGCACCGATGGGAGCAGCGGCTGAGAACGGGCACAGCTCAGCGCACCGACGGGAGAGGCGGCTAAGAACGGGGACCACTCGGGGCACTGATGGGAGCTGACGTGGGGCACAGCTCGGGTCACCCACGGGAGCCGCGGCTGGGAACGGGCACAGCTCAGCACACCCATGGGCGCTCCCCCCGACCCCAGTCCCGAATTGGGGTCACCCGCTATCGGGGGGTCGGCGCCGCGCTGCCGCCGCACGGGGGGCAGTTCCCAGCCTCCCCCCCCGGCCCGCGGACCCCAAAAGGACCCTCCCATCCCCTGCCGGTCACCGAGCGCTTCGGGGATGCTGCTGCCGAGGGCTCCCCAAGCCAGGGCACCCCAAAACACAGGGTGGGGCTGGTCCCCCAAACCCAGGGGTGTGACCCCCGGTCCCCTCATCGCGCAGGGCAGAAGGGGACACCCCACAAATTTTGGTGCTCGGAGCGCACCTGGCTTAGCGGGAAGGTGAGGCCATGGCCGGGATAAATCCAGGGGGGCCCGGCGACCCCAGGCCGCAGGGCCCGAGCAGCCCCGGGAGAAGGCGGGGGGGTCTCGGGGGGCTGGGCTAGGGCCCCCCAACGCTGCCCCCTCCCAGCATCCCCCCCGCCTCCGCCCTCGCCGCGCCCAGCGCCGCTGCGGCAGCCGCAGGGCGGGGGGGGGGGGTGGGGGGGTGAGAGGGAAAACCGGGATGAAAACCGGGATGGATCCGGGGGGCTCGCAGCATCTCCCCCCCTCGGGGGTGGGGATGGGAGCAGGGGTGGGGTCGGGTACCACCGAGGGATGGAGGCCTGGGAAAGGGGGGAGGGGTGGGATGCAGCCCCCCCTCACCTGCATGCAGCCAGCCGGGGGTGGGGTGTGGAAAAGGGGGGGGTCATTCAGCCTCCCCCCACCCTCCCCAAATCCCCCCCTCCCCGAGGGATGCTGCGGCCGGGGGCTGCTGCCATCACCCACCTTCCTCCTCCTCCTCAGAGCATCCTGACAAAGGGCCGCCCCCCCCTCCCCAACACACCACGCGTGTCCCCGCACCTCCCCCCGCCCCGCCCTCCCCCCGCACCCCCCCGGGAACTCAATCCCTGCAAATAAACAAGGGGGGACCCCCAAAGCCAGCGCTGACGCTCCGACAATCCCTTTTTATCATGCAATTGATTGGGTTTATATTAATAATCATTAATAAGCCCTTACCTGGGGGTGGGGAGGAGCAGCTAATTACTAATTACAATTTCATAAAGCAATTAATTACAGCTCTTCCCCTCTGAACCCCCGCGTTTTAGGGGTGACAGATCCCCTGCCCCCCCAATTCTGGGGTGTGGGTTTCATGGGGTGCAGGGCTCCAGGACAGGAGCGTGACCCCGAAAATGGGGGCTGGAGCCTTGAACTTGGCCTTCGGGGGGGACCACCGCGGGCCTCCCCGGATTTTTAGGGATGTCAGGAAAAACCTTAAAGAAAAGAGAAAAATAAAGATTTTTTTTTTTTTTCCTCACTTTTGGAATATTTTGGGGAGAAAAGGTGATTTGAAGCCCCCCTTGTTTATGTTGGTATTACCCAGATGCTCCCCCAAACCCTAAGCCCATGGGTGTCCCCCCCAAATTTTCTGTCCCCACTTGGTGCCCCCCCAGGCTGCTCTGTCCCCACCCAGGTGACACCCCAAACCCCCAGGGGGTCCCCCAAGGTGCTCTGTCCCCCCTCCAGGTGCCTCCCCCAAGCTCATCCACCCCAGGTGCTCCCCCAACTTCCCACGGTGCCCCCCAAGGTACTCTGCCCCCCCCCGGGGTGCCCCTCACTCACCGTCCCCCCCCTCTCTGGCAGTGCCCCAGGGTGGAGAGCCAGGAGGGGGGGTCCCCACGGGCATGGGGGGGCACTGCCAGGGCAGGTCTCAGGCGGCCCCCCCAGGGACACCCCTCCAGTGTCCCCCAGTTCCTGCTCTGTCTTGAGTTCCTGGGAAAAGGGGAATTAAAAAAATATTGGGGGGTGGCTCCCCAATAATAATACCCTCCCCCAAATAATTCCATTTAATTATTAAATTAATTCCAACCTCAAAAACCTCAAGAAGGAAAATCCAAAAATCCCCACCAGGCCCCCAAGCCCCCACCTTATAGGGGGGTTCTGGGTCAGTTTTGGGGCTTACCCTCAATAACAATTCAATCTATTTCGAATTTTTAAATTAATTCCAACCTGAAAAATAAAAATAAAAATCCCGCAAAGCCCACATTATGGTGGGGGGAGGGGTGTCAGGAAGATCGGGTCCCCAGAGGTGGGAGTCAGTTTTAAGGCCCCTCCTCAAATAATAATTCAATTTAATTTTGATTATTAAATTAATTCCAAGCTGAAAAATATCAAGAAAAATCTCATGAGCCTTCCCAAACCCCAAGATTACAGGGACGTTTGGAAATGGAGGGTCAATTTTTGGGTCCCCAGATGCTGGAGGTCAGTTTTGGGATGCCTCCTCCAATAATTATATTTATTGTTAATCTTAAACTGAATTCCAAACTGAAAAATCAGAAGAAATTGGAAGAAATCTGTCCCTGCTCCATGTAGCCCATCCTCAGCCAGGCACTCCCCCATCAGCCCCCCCAAATTCCATATTATAAGAGGGGGAGTTGGAGACCAGGGGTCAGTTTTAGGGTGCCCCACAAAAACCTAATAATTGGAAATAAATTGAATTATTAATTCCAAGGTGGAAAACAGCAACGAAACCTCCGCTGGCCACCCAAAATCCCACATTGTGGGGGGCTGGGGGGCCGGCTTTGGGGTACCCACCTGGCAGCCCCCCGCGTCCCGCAGCACCCCCCGCAGCAGGCGGATGTACTGGGCTGCCGCCCGCAGCGTGTCTGCCTTGCTGGGCCGGCGGTCCCGCGGCACCAGCGGCACCAGCGCCCGGAGCTGGGAGAACCCCGTGTTGAGATTCCGGATCTGCAGGACACGGGGACCCCCGGGGAGCCGGGCGGAGACCGAGGGAGACCCCAAAGGGGCCCCGGTTAGAGACCCCAAAGGGACACAACTGGGGACCAAGAGGGGACCCCCCCAGTTTACACCAAGAGCCCTGAGTTAGACCAGGACCCAACTGGGATCTCTTAAGATTAAACTGGGCCCACCCCCAGGATTCAACTGGGCTCACCAGGATTAAACCAGACCCCCCCCGAATCAAAACTGGGGCTCCCTCCCCCCCCCGAATTAAACTGACCCCCCCCGACTCAATTACTACTGAGAATTAAAGTAGGTCCCTCACAAAATCAAGATGCAGTCTCCAGGATTAAACTGGGGCCTTCACACATTTAAACATGGCTCACCAGAATTCAACCTAGAATTAAACTGGGACCCTTCCAGAATAAAACTGGGCTCCCCAAGTTTAAACTAGGCCCCCTCCCAGGATCAAAACTGGGAGGGGGACAGTTTTATTTAAAATTAAAACCAGCCCCTTCCATGATTAATCTAGGCTCTCCTAGAGTTAAACTGGGCTCACCAGGACTAAGCATAACTCTCGTAGACTTAAACGGAGACCTCAGAGTTTAACTGTGCCCCTTCTAGAATGAAACTGGCACCTCCTAGATTTAACTGGGTTTACTAGGATTAAATTGGACCACCCCAGAATTAAACTTGGGTACTTGGGATTAAACCAGCCTCTCCAGGATTAAATTTGGACCCCATAATCAAACCATGTCCCTCAGGGTTAACCTGGGGTTTCTCCAGGATTAAACCAGACTTCACTCCATTAAACCAACCCCCTCTTTCTCAGGATCAAACTGGACTCCTCGGAATTAAACTCAGCCCCCCTAAAATTTAACCAGAGCTCCCCAGGATTAAAACAGGCTCTCCTGAAATTTAAGTGGGCTCTCCCAGGATTAAAACAGGGCCCTTCCAGGATTAAATTTGGACCCCATAATTAAACCATGTCCCTCAGGGTTAACCTGGGGTTTCTCCAGGATTAAACCAGACTTCACTCCATCAAACCAACCCCCTCTTTCTCAGGGTCAAATTTGGCTCCTGAGACTTAAACTCACCCCTCCTAAAATTTAACCAGAGCCCCCCAGGATTAAACTGACCAACACAGGATTAAACCAGGCACTCCTAAAATTTAACTCTGGTCCCTCAGGATTAAACCCACCCCCGCCAAATGCAAAGTCCCCCCTAGAGCACCCCTGTGGTGGCACTGTTAGAGCCCACTGGTCCCCAGCTGGAGCCACCCTGGGTGGTGACACAGCCCCCAGTCCCCCGGGGGTGATTTGGGGCGGGGGTCAGCAGGTTTTGGGGTCGCTCACCCTCTCCCTCTCCTTGGCGTTGGCCGCCTGCCGCCGCTCCAGCACCTCCGCCGGGTCCCCGCTGGGCTCGTAGGCCCCCTCAGGGCCGCGCCGCAGGCGGGCGATGGCGGCCGGGCGGGGCAGGGGCCCGAAGCGCTGGCTCAGGAGCCCCTCCAGCAACTCGGGGGGCGGCGTGGGCTGCAGGACCCCCGGGACCCCTGAGGGCTGCGGGACCTCTGAAGGCTTCGAGACCCCTGAGGGCTGCGGGACTTCTGAAGGCTTCGAGACTCCTGAGGGCTGCAGGACCTCCGGGACCCCTGAGGGCTGCGGGACCTCTGAAGGCTTCGAGACTCCTGAGGGCTGCAGGACCTCCGGGACCCCTGAGGGCTGCGGGACCTCTGAAGGCTTCGAGACTCCTGAGGGCTGCAGGACCCCCGGGGGCTCCAAGACCTCTGAGGGCTCCAGGGCTCTCGGGGGCTCTGAGGCCCCTGAGGGCTGTAGCACCCCTGGGGACTCTGAGAACCCCAAGACCCCTGAAGGCTCCAGGACCTCTGAGGGCTCTGAGACATCCGAGGGCTCCAGGACCTCTGGCCAACCCCCAGCTCTGCTGGGCTCCCCCATCCCACAACGGGAGCAAAGCTGTGCCCGCTGCGCTGACACTCGGGAAGGGGGGAGGAATTGGTGAAAAAGGGCCTTAAATATCCAGGACCAAATGAGGCACAGGTGGGACCCGTCTGAGCCTGATGAGCTCTGGCGGTGCCTCAGTTTCCTCACCCACCACCCCAGCCTAGTAGCCACAAAGCCCTGAGCCCAAAAAATGACCCCCAAAACCAAGCTGAGGGACATTTGAAGGGCCTGGCACGGATGGGCACCTGGATTCACTCCAGAGAGGTGGGCTAGCTTGAGAGGCCTCGTGTGCTCCTAAAAACGCGGGAAGCACTTTTGCGTGGGGAAAACAGAAATATGATGTTTAATAGCACAAAGCCTGTCTCGGTAGGTGGCAGTGTTAGTCCCTAAAGCTACAAAACTCAGGGGGGCTGGAAAAAAATGGTAAAACCTCCCCTTTTCCTCCAAAAAGTCAGGTCACTTTGGGTTATCCACCATGGGGAGAACCTCACTCCAGTCCCATCACCGGGATGGATTTCACCTCCCCTGTGGTGTTTTCATGGGGAAAAGCCCTCCAAGGGGGCTCATCCTGTTTTCCTGGGGGGTTTGGGGGCTCCAGAAGGGAGTGGGTGCGCTGTGGTGACGTGTCCCCTGTGCAGGGTTGGGGCTGCCCTGCCTCAGTTTCCCCAAACCTGGAAGCACCTGTGGGGGCTGAAGACCATCCCCAGCTGCTCCAGGATCCTGGAAGTTCATTCTGTGTCCATAAAGAGAGTGAGGGTGCAGAGCAAATTGTAAAGAAACCCCTAAATTACCCTAAAATGAACCTCAGAGGCACCTGGAAGTTAATTGAGGTTTTTCTAAGAACTTAGAAAAACCCAATTTTCTTCTCTTTAATGCTCTGTAATGAGCTTCCCTATCCCACAGCAGGCTCTAGATAATCCCATTATTCCTGCCCCGATCTGGGCATAATTCCGGTATCTGACAAATTAATCTCAGGGCAGGGAGGTGTAAAGTCACCCCAAAAATGGGTCTGTGCCCAGCTGCTTACCTGCATTCACCACATGTTGAACCCCCCAGCTGGGGTTTTTTCCTTTTCTGTGTTAGGAAAAACTGGGAAACGCTCCAAGTTGAACGGAGGGGGATTAAATATTGAGGGGAAAAATGAGGGGTGGGGGATGGAGGAGGGGCTGGTGGAAATGGGGTTTGCAGGGGTTGTGCCCTGAGAGGAAATGAGCGGAGCCAGTGGGGAAGGGATTGGGGGTTGGGGTTATTTGGGGTCACAGTTACTGGGTGTGTCATGGTTATTTGGGGTCACAGTTATTGGTGACTTCATTTTAGGGGTCACAGTTATTAGGATTTGGGGTCAGTAGGGGACACAGTTATTAGGTTAATAGGATCTGGGGTTATTAGTGGTCACAGTTTTGAGGGTCACAATTATTAGCATTTGGGGTTATTAGGGATCACAGTTTTTAGGAGTCACAGTTATTAGGGCCCACATTTTTAAGGGGTCACTATGTTTTGGGGTCACTGTTATTAGGGACCTCATTTTTCAGGGGTTGTGTTTTCTAGGGTGACAGTTATGAGGGGGCAGGGTGATGAGGGGTCCCAGTTAGGAACGGGAGCTTGGAAAAGGCTGAACTCCTGTGAAACATCCCAACAACCCCGGGGGTGCTGTTTCAGGAATGCCCATGGGGAATGCTGTTTCCCAGCCCCTCAGGCTCAGTTATCCCTCTCATTTTCCCTCTCTGAGCACAGACAGAGCAGCAACCAGGTCCCAACACCCATCCCTGGATGCTGCCTAAATCCAGGTCTCTCCGTCCCTTTGGGGTCACGCCATGCCACCCACCCCAATGCCAGTGATCCGTCAAGGATCTGACATTTGCCGATATCACAAGACTGGAAAAACGCCCCGTGGGTTTCCAGTTACTGTGGCGGGGTGGCCTGGGAAGGTCAGGGAAGAGGGACGGTGCCAGGGCTGATCCGGGGCCGGGGCAGCAGTTGGCATGGGATTAAACCCAGTCCTTCCTGGCATGGTCCCAAATGCCTCGGAAGTGTCCAGTCCCCGCCAGAGCTGCCGGCCTCGTGCCGGATCCATGGTGCCCAGATCCCGGCCATGGGTGGGGAGAGTGGGAATAAAACGCTCCAAGGGGTTTATGGAGCTGTGGCAACACCTTCGGCCACTTCCACCTCTCCATCCTCCTCGTTGTGCTGCCAAACACATCCCAAGACACCTGTTCTGTGGGATGTATCCTGGAATTTCTGGCATCATTCATAACCTGCTCCCTGAGCTCTCCAAGAGTTGAGCCTGGGTTGGCACCAGGATCCCCATCCTGCTTCCAGCGGGTTCTGGGTGCCCAGGGATGGGCTCGCAGCTGCCAGTGTAGGGAAATGCGGGAGAGCAGGTATCCATGTGGACTGGGAGGCTCCTGGAAAACTTCATCCTGTCATTAAAGCCACGAAATCCCCTCTCCTGCTGCTGTCGGTGCTGCTGGTGACATCAGAACTGCATCTCCCAGGTGCCTTATCTTTGCCAAATATCCCGGTGCTCCCATGTGAGACACAGAGATCTCTTCTGGCTCAGTTTTCCCAGCTCACTCAGTTAAGTCTGAGGGGATATTTGTGAGGGACTTCCAGAGGCTGTGTTTGCCTCTCAATCCAGCCCTGGGGTTGATGCTGTAGCATTTGTGGCTGGGTAGGTTCCCACTGCCACGTCCGGGGGTCCGAGGGACATCCCAGGGGGCATCGCCATCCTGCCGCATCCCAGGCACCCGCTCCTCCAACCCCTCCTTATAAAGGGATTATTTATCCCCCTTTTGTAATGAAGAGCAGGGGGTGGGGCGCTGGGGCGGTGGGGATTGTCCCGGCCACCCACCGAGATTCCTGGGAGTCCCATGCCGGGAAGGGGCAGGTCTCACCCCCGCCATGCCTGGATTATCCATGAGGTGGGAGAGACAATAAAGGGATTTATTGGCACGGCGAGGATTCCGGCAGGGACAGCCGGGCTGTGGGGCTCGGCACCGCTTGGATCCCCTCAACCCTACCCGTTATTCCAGGGGGGATATTAAACAACCCTGGTTTGATTAAACCCAAATAATGACTAAAATCCTACTGGCATTGGTGGGAGGGAGTAAATTCGGCACGAGCAGCGATGCCCCAGCGCTCATCTCCCACCACCCAGCGCTCGCGGTTCACTGATTCCCTCATTCCTGGAGATTCCCGGGAGGCGGATGGCGCAGCCGGAGGGCCGGTGCCGGTTCTGCCGTGCCGGCCGCGGTCGGAGCGAGATAAACAAAGGCGGCTCTGTCCGTCCCGGGTGAAGGAGCCTTTGTGCAAGCTGTGGGCGGCGGAGGGAGGATCCCAGCCTGGAGCAGCCGGAGTTTTCCCCGTCCGAGCGCAGAGGAATTTTTGGAGATAAAAGAAGTCTCCATTGGATGAAGGCACTGCCAAACTCCCGTCATGAGGCAGGTGGATGCGGGCGCAGCTCGGGGTGGGGGTCTGGCTGTTCCAGGGTCCGTATGAGTCCTGGGCTGTCACCGACAGCCATGTGCCCTGCGGATGGGATGGGACAGGGACCGGGGCTGGGGCTGGGGCTGGGACAGGAAAGGGATTGGGGATGAGATGGGACAGGAACCAGGACGGTGTAAGGGATGGGGATGGGGATAGGACAAGGGTGAGACGGGACAGGGATCAGGACAGAGGTGGTGACAGGGATGGAGATGAGAATGAGGGTGGGGATAGGGATGAGGACAGGGACAGGGGTGAGGATGGGGATGGAGATGGCACAGGACCAGGATGTGGATAGGGGTGGTGTCAGGGATAGAAATGGGAATGGGGATGAAATCGGAACAGGAACCAGGACAGGGATGGAGTCAGGGATAAGCAAGGGAACAATTGTTCCTAGACTAGGATTGAGATGGGGATAGTGACAGTGATAGAGAAGGGTTTGAGAATGAGTTAGTGACCAGGATGGGGACAAGGATGGTGTGAGGGATGGGGATGAGGATGGGATGGGATAGGGACATGGCCCGGGATGGGATAGGGACATGGCCCAGGGTGGGATTGAAGTGGGAGCAGGAACCAAGACAGAGACGGTGGCAGGGATGGGGATGGGAGCAGGTTTGAGATGGGGATGGGGAGGAAGATGGAGATGGGGACAGGATGGGAATGGGATTGGGACAGGGATCAGGATGGGGGCAGGGATGTGTATGGGAATAGGGTTGGGACAGGAATCAGGGTGGTGATAGGGGCAGGGATGAGGACAGGGATGGGACCAGGGCTGGAGCTCAGCTCTGCCTTGCTCCTCCAGCTCACGCAGCACCTGACCAAGGGCTGGGGCTGAGCTCAGCACCTGGACTAAGATTTAGGTCTGGTCTTAACCTTTAGCCCATACAGGTGGTGCCTAAGCCCAGCCTGGAGCCTGCTGCTCCCAAATCTGAGCTTTATCCCTTCTCTCAAGCCTGTCCCTCTCTGTGATGGGAAAACCTGAGGCTACAGCTCCATCCTCCTCCTCCCCGACAGCAATTCCTGCCTTTCCCATCCCAGATAACCCTCCAGCGCTGGCTGCTGGTGCTGCTGGGCTCTCCGAGCTGGATAATCTCTGTTAGAATTAATAAATGATTTAACCTTAACCCTCTTTGCCTGGCAGCTCCTCTCAGCAGCAGGGAGAGGGGCCCTGCGTGCCCACTGTCACGTAGGGATGGACCCACGGAGCCACGGGGTGGGGGAGGAGCCAGGCAGCTCTTTTCCCCCTCTTTTTTCCCCCATCCGGGTTTTTGGAATTCTCCAGGACTCTCAAAGCTCCTCACAAGCACAGGAGCCGCCGCTGCTGCCATGGCAGATGCCGCAGATCCCAATTAAGCCCTTTGCCGGGTCAGATCCATGTGGGAGGCCACGTGTCCCTGTCCCACGTGTGCCCTCACACGCAACACACATTTGCACACGCATGATGGGTCTCCAGCAGGCTTGGGGCCGCATGGACTTGTTCCGCCTCAGGGCTCCCAGCTCCTCCGAACACATCCATCCCTCCTCAGCAGGGATTTTTCCATTTTATTTTCCCTCTCTGCAAAAAAGGAAAGAGGATTCCTCAGTAAAACTCTGCACTGAAATTTGGGCTGGGGGCAAGCGAGGTCACCCCCACAGGGACAGAGCAATGCGGGGCTGATCCACGATTTGGCTGCTCCTTATTGCCGTGCCAAGGGGTGCGGAACGGGGTGTGCTTCCATGGGGGTCTCAGTGTGAGGCACGAGGAGCCTGGACCCTCCACAGAGCATCTCATCCCAGACAGCTCTGTCAGTCTCATCCCAAGGCTCTGGGATTACACCGCTGCTGCTAAAATCCTGTCTTCATCCGCGCGGTGCCCAGCCAATGACCTCGGCGCTGGCACGCAGGGCCTTCCTCCGCAGGGATCAGAGATGATAAAGCCCTCCCAGCCCCAGCTCGGCGCGGCGAGGTCTCAGTCTCAGCAAACCATGGTGGATGCTCCAAGGATGACATCCTCGCACACGGAGAACGGGATGGACGGCGAAAGCTTCGCCCAGGTGAGGGGATTTTCGCCCTGGAATTCAGGATTGTGGGGGAGTTTGTGCTCCTTGTACTTGGATGAGGATCTGCGATGGATGCAGCACAAAGGGGTGAAAGGGGAGCAACTGTGGGTGTCAAGGGATCACGGGATGGGTGCTGGGGAATAAGTGATGGCAGGGTGGAGGGGAGTTGTGTCTCAAATCTCTGGCCTCAGCCAGGTGGGGTGATGTTGGAGCAAGGTGGGATGAAATATTTGGGGCAATTTTCTGCCTGTCAGAGTGAATTGGTGGAAATACATGTGACTGGGGACTTTGAGCCAAGATCATTCTGTCAGGCAGTGAGAGAGATGCTGCTTGTGGTGAGCGAGGATCCCGGGAGAGCCCAGCTCTGTTCCTGTATCCCAGAGAGAGCTCTGGGCTGGACTTAAGAATCGTTCTGGTCTTGGGGGATCTGGGGGGTTTCAATCCTTCTCTGCCCACCAGCAGTGCCGTGGCTTTCGGCTGGGATTTCAGAGGGGCAGGAGGTGGGTTTCCAGCCCCTCTCTCCCTCGCCAGCTCTTCCCTGTGCCTCACCCAGACCCCGAGGATGGGCTGGCAGGCACATCCATCTGCACGTGGCTTTGCCACGCTGGTGTGGACGCTGGTCCCTGCTGGGACACCATGGGATTGAAGGGTGGGAGTCTGTCACAGCTGTGTGCCTGCGTCTTCCTCGAATCCAAGTTTTGGGCGATTTCCTCCGATCGGGTGGGAAGGATTTCACGGGGTCGGTGCAAGCTGGATGTGGCTGTGGCACGGGACCATCAGGGTGGTTATCCCACTCCTGGATGAGACCCCTGGGATCTGGCTTGCTCACACCCACAGTGCTAGAAGAAAGGATGAGGGTCCCATGGCAGAGGTGGGGGACAAACCCCTGGCACCAAGCATTCCCTGCCAAGTCCCGCTCGTGTCCCTGCTCCAGTTTGGTGGCATCAGGGACGTGGCGTGTCCCACGCTGTGGGACGTGGCGGTGCCCACGGAAAGTGCCCCAGGAGAAACCTCCCCTTTCCGCTGCGATTGGGAAAGTGCCGCACACAGGAGTTGCTCATCCCAGGGCAGAGTGACTCAGGGTCCTGTGTCCTGACCGGGACTTTTGACCTCGGAGCTGTGCCAGGTTTTGTGGCACTTGGCACAGCCTCTCTGGGATGCAGGATGGTCCTCAGCTCTCCCTGCATTTGGCCATGCTGGCTTTTGGGGACACCTTCCTTCCTGCCACAGCTCCTGCCAGCTCCAGCATCCAGGCTTTGGGTACTGGACTGGGACTTCTGGGACCTTCCTGGGATGTTGGGGACAGTGTGGCTCCTGGGAATGGAAGGGGCCAGACATCTCCTCTCCCTGTGGTGTCACGGGGCTGATCCCGTGGAGCATCCAATGGATCAGAAGATGTTTGATGGAGCTGGCGGGCTCCTCTATAGCTGGATGAGCTGGCACTGCCCCGAGGGAGGTCTGGGCAGGCCAATGTCATCTTCACGGTGTGGTGATTCGGGAGGCAGCAGCAGGACGTGCAGGGCAGGAGCTGGGAGTGGAGGGGGAAAAGTGCTGGTGGGGAGTGTCCCACTAAAAATTCCCCCTGGGCAGAGGGGGCTGCTTGGGGATGGAGATGATCCCAAGGTTGAGGGTCACCATCACCAGTGGAGAGTGGACATCACAGAGGGACGGTGGCCACAAGCAAGGAATGGCGACCATCACTGGAGGTGGATGGTTGTCACCAATAGAGAGTGACTGTCACTAATGGAGGGTGGCCAGCAGCACTCCAGGATGGCTGCCACCAGTCAAGGATGGCCATCTCCAGTAGAAGGTGGCCATCACCCCCAGTCCCCTCCTGGCACAGGTCTAGTGACCCCCATGCCCACCCACTCACACCCATCTCTGGGTGCCGCTACCCAGCCAAACCCCCTTTGGATCCCTCCTGTCCTGACTGGTGGCCTTGGTGGCTTTGAGGGTCATGCAGGGTTGGGGGAGCGAGGGAAGAGCCGGAGCAGTGTGTCAGTGACACGTGAGGACACTAAAATTAGGCGGCTCCAGCTAATCTAATTTAATCTCCCCTTTTCTGTCCCTTCCATGGAGATTAGCCTGGCAAGCGGGGTGGGAAGCCAGGCTGTGGGATCTGGGGCAGCCCAGCCCAGGGACACCCAGCCCGACCCTCGGGGAATCCCTCTGGCTGTTTTGGGGAGGGGTGGCTGTCGGGGGTGACCTTGGGGTGCAGCTGGGATTTGGAATGGGCTGGAAATCGCTCCGGCATTATGAGATCTGCAGAGGAGCAGCAGTGGGATGGATGGACGGACGGACGGACGGACGGATGGATGGATGCGTTCCCACCCCCCCCAGTGTGGGCAGAACACAATCCTCCCCTCCCTTGCCCTTCATGGAGCAGTTTGGGATGGGCAAGCCCCCTCCCTCTCCGCAGAGCCAGGGAAAGGCTGTTTCACCCAGCTCAGCCCAAGGTCACGCGCTTGTCCTGCGGCTGCCGAAGAAAGAAAAGTTCTCCGACCGGTTTTCTATTCCCGGCCCCGTGCGAGGGCTGGGTCCAGCCAGGTCCCAGGTTTCCGGTGCTTTGGGTGACAGGGCAAAGTCAATAACTGGTCACCGGTGTCATCCTGGTGCCGATGGGTTCGTGGGGATGTGTGTGTCCGTGTCCGTGTCCAATGAAACCTCGTTGGAAACTATGTAGAGCAGCGCTGGAGCGATGAATCACGGGGCAGGTGATCCCAGATGAGTTCATGCCTCTCCTGGAGCAGCTCCAGCTCCAGGATCATCCCAGCTTCTCCGTGTTTGGATGGTCTGGTTCCCAGTTCCTCCATCCCCACCCGTGCCTCAGTTTCCCTGGCATAAAAGTGGGACATGACCCTCAGTGGGTTCCAAGCAGTCTCCTGGGGATCCCCAGGAGCAGCAGTGCTCCATGGGGAGCTTTGCTCTGTGCTGTGGGTCAGGCTGGTCCCAGGGTTCTGGGAGGCTCCGTCCCTGCTCCGGCCGCCGGGCATGGCTCTTCCTCACGCTCCGACATTGTTATTACTGCATCACCCGTCCTTAAGGAATCACATTAGAGAAATTAGAGCTGGTTGCAGCTCCAGTCCCTGCAATCAGCCGCTTCCTTTTCCTAAGGAACGTGGCATTAAATGCCGATAGATTATTACAAGCCCATGTGGTGTTGGGAAGCAGCTGGGATGCCTTGAAAAGATTTCCGTTTGGAGCTCTACTCCATGAAAGGAATTCCAAAACCAACTGAAAAACCTCAAATTAAAAAAAAAAATTACTTTATTTAGAGGAACTGGTTGAGCAGTGCCCAGCTCCTCCTGTCTTTTCCCGACTAGGGTGTTATCTGGCAAATCAATGGAGTCTTGGGGAATATTTCCCCTGAATAAACTGATTTTGCGGGACAGAAGGATGAGACAGGTCCCTCATTTTGTGCAGACAGTCGCTTCCTTCATCCAGCCAGGCCGGCGGCAGATGGGGAAGGCGGACAGATGTGTCCAGCTATTTTTAGGCTCAAACGCTGCTTTAATTTCAAGTTAACCACGGAGAATTTGGCTTTTAAGGGTAAAAAAAAAAAAAAGCTGGATCAGAGGGTGAATTGAAATGTAGGGGCAGTGACAGAGATTAATGGAATATCCTGAGCTGGAAGAGATCCACAAGGATCATTGAGTCCAAATCCTAAAATGCATCAGGTCACGATCCAGGGATTTAACCGGAATGCCTGACAGATTCATGGTGGGTCCAGTGGGACTGGATCCTCCAGGAAAAGGTGTCTGGTAGCAGGATTGGCTCAGCTCTGGCTTTGGTTGCTTCTCCCCCTCTTTCCTTTGAAACGGAGTTACAATTCCTTGAGCAAAAGCACCAAAATGATGTAAATGGCCGCGTAGAAAGGACTCTTGAGAGGGTGAAGGCAAGAAGAGCCGGAGCTGCTCCGAACTGGTTGGGAAAGCGGCGGGAGCGGGCAGACGGGTTGGGTAACTCCTGCCCCAGGGCTGCTGGGACCGGCTCTGCTGGGAGCGGGGAGCGGGAGCCGCTCCGGAGGGCCAGGACGTGCCGCGGCCCTCGTAGGGCTCTGGGCCACCAACGCGCGGCTGCGGCCCTCGGACTCCCGGATGGAGCCGGGATGGAGGCGAGGCGGAAGACGGGGGTGGTGGAGGCAGATCTCAGCCCCGGTGATGCTTTCCGAACGATGCTCCCCGAGGTTTTCGGGGCGCAGCGGGCACCCCCTCGCCGTCCGTGGCTGCGCACGGGGAGCGGGACACGCGGGCGTCAGAGCGAGCGCCACGGGCCGCGGGGTGATGGATGCGAGCTGACGGGTGCACAGGGCCGCGCACGTTCGCACGCATGTGACAGCACCGGGCACACCGGGCCGGGAGCGGCGGCTGCGGGCACGGACGCACAGACGGGCTGCCGCACAGGCGCGGTGCACCCCCAGAGCACCCCAAACACAGCCCCGCACTGGTCACCCTCACTGATGCTCACCCTCTAATGCACCCCCCTCCTCAGTGCGCCCCCAACCTCCAGCATCCCCCAATGCACCCCCAATGTAACCCCCCAGGGCACCCGCAGCCCCCAATGCACCCGCCAAGCACCTCCCCATACGTGACCCCAGTACACGCACAATACACCCTAATTCACCTCCCGGTGCAACCCAAACCCCCCAAAAGCACCACCGATGCAACGCCCAGTACACCCCAGTGCAACCCCCATGCACCCCCAGCTCCTTCGGTGCATCCCCAATTCACCGCTCCAGGGCACCCTCGCTGCATCCCCAGAGCTCCTCAGTGCACCCCGCAATTCACCCGCCCAGCACCCCTAATTTATCCGCCCAGCACCCTGCAAGTCACCCTCCCAGCACCCCCAACTCACCCCTCCAGCACCCCCAACTCACCCGCCCAGCACCCCCCAATTCACCCGCCCAGCACCCCCCAATACACCCGCCCAGCACCCCCCAATTCACCTCTCCAGCACCCCGAAATTCCCCCGCCCAGCACCCCCCAATTCACCTCTCCAGCACCCCGAAATTCACCCGCCCAACACCCCCAATACACCCGCCCAGCACCCCCCAATTCACCTCTCCAGCACCCCGAAATTCCCCCGCCCAGCACCCCCCAATTCACCTCTCCAGCACCCCGAAATTCACCCGCCCAGCACCCCCCAATTCACCTCTCCAGCACCCCGAAATTCACCCGCCCAGCACCCCGAAATTCACCCGCCCAGCACCCCCAATTCACCCGCCCAGCATCCCCAGCCCACCCGCGCCCTCCTTGGTGCACTCCCGGCCCCCCGGTGCACCCTCAGTACACCCTCCCAGTAACCCCCGCTGCATGGCCAGAGCCCCTCTGTAACCCAGCCCCCCCGTGTTCCCAATGCACCCCCGAACTGCACCCTCAGACCCCTCAGTGCCCACCCCAGTGCAACCCCCAGCCCTCCCAGTCTCCCCCCAATCCCGCCAGTGCACCTCCAATACACCTTCCCCGGGCGCCCGCAGTCCCCCAGTGCCCCCCGGTGCCCTCCCACTGCCCCCCAATGCACCCTCCCGTGTCCCCCCCGTGCCCCCGCAGCGCCCCAGTGCCCACCCAGTGCACCCCCAGTACCCCCCACTCCCCCCCCCGGTGCCCCTCAGTGCCCACCGGTGTCCTCCCGTGCCCCCGCAGCCCCCCAGTGCTCCCCCAGTGCCCACCCAATGCACCCTCAGTGCCCCCCTCAGTGCCCACCCACTGCCCCCCATTGCCCCCGCAATGCCCCACCCGTGCCCCCCCGGTGCCCTCCCACTGTCCACCCATTGCACCCCCACTGCCCCCCCCGTCCCTCCCCGTGCCCCTGCAGCCCCCCAGTGCCCCCCAGTGCCCCCCCAGTGCCCCCCCGTGCCCCCCATTACCCACCCCAGTGCCCCCCAGTGCCCCCCCAGTGCCCCCATACCCCCCACACCCCGTGCCCCCCAGTTGCCCCCCGTGTGCCCCCCCAGTGTGCCCCCCCAGTGCCCCCCAGTGCCCGCCCCGTGCCCCCCAGTGCCCCCCAGTGCCGCCCCGTGCCCCCCGTGCCCCCAAGTGCCCCCCCAGTGCCCCCATTTACCCACCCCAGTGCCCCCCCAGTGCCCCCATTACCCCCCAGTGCCCCCCAGTGCCCCCCCCGGTTCCCCCCCCCGCGGGCGGCCCCGCCCCCCCGCGCGCGCCGGGCACACACCCTCGCGGTCAGCCAATGGGGAGCGGCGTTGCGGCCGCGTCACCGGGGCCGGGGGAACCTCCTCAATGAGCCGCGACTGGCGCGGGCCGCGCGCGGCGCTGCCGGGGCCGCTCCGCTCCGCTCCCGCTCACCGCGGCGCTCCGCTCCCGCTCCCGGCGCTCCGCTCCGCTCCGCTCCCGCCATGATCGCCTCGCACCTCCTCGCCTACTTCTTCACCGAGCTCAGCCATGACCAGGCGCAGAAGGTGAGGGGGGCGCGGGGCGGAGGGGCCGCGGGGGTGAAAGTGGGGAGGGGGAGGGAAAAAAAGTGGAGAGAGGGGGGAAAGGTGAAAAGGGAAAAGTGAAGAGGAAAAGGGAAAGAAAAAGGCGAAAGGGGAAAAAAAAAAGGAGGAAGGAGTGAAAAGGGGAGAAGATAAAGGGAAAAAGGGAGGGGGAAAAAAAGGATGGTTAAAGTAAAAAAAAAAAAACCAAAACGGAGGGAAAAGGAGAAGGGGAGAGTGAGGAGGGAAAAGAGAAAAAGAAAAGGGGAGGAAAGGGAAAAGGGAAATGAGGGAAAGGAAGAAGAGTGAAGGAAAAAAGAGAGGGGGAAAAAAGTTGAAAAAAGAGGATGTAAAAGGAAGGAGGAAAAAAGAAAAAAGCAGCAAAGGGGAAAAGGGAAAAAGGAGAGGAAAGCAGTAAAAACAGCAAAAAGGAGGGGGGAAGTGGGAAAAAAAGTAAATGGGGAAAAAGAAGAGAAAGGGGGGGAAAAAAAGAAAAAAACCCCCTTTCTACAAGGGAACAGGAGGCAAAATAACCCGGGGGCGGAGGGGAAGCGGGGCGCAGCGGCCGGGCCGGCGGGCGGAGGCCCCAGCGCTGCCCGGCCGGGGCCGCGTGCGGTACGTGCCACGGCTGCGGGACCCCGCGTGGCCGGGCGGGCGGAGGGGGAGGAGGAGGAGGAGGAGGAGGAGGAGGAGGAGGAGGAAGCGGCGGAATCTCCGTGCCTCTCCGCCGCCGGAGCCGGGACCCCGCGGCCGCCCGGCGCAGCACGTGTCGCCTCTTCCCGCCGGCGCGGAGCATCCCCGGGAGCCGCTCCCTCCGTTCCCCCGCTCCCAGGGCCACGGGCAGGAGCCCCCGCGGGGAGCGGGGTCAGCCCGGGCCGCGATCCCGGAGGTGGCGCTTGCGCCTCGGGTCCCGTTCCCCACGCGGTGACCCCCCTATCCCGAACCGCGCGTGTCCCCCCATCCCTGCGCTGACAGCGATGGAAAACACCTTCCTGCCTCCCGTTCCCTTAATTCTGGGGTTCTGAATCCTTAATTTCGGTGTCCTGGACTCCCCGAGCCTGTTCCCAGACTGCAGCCCCAAGCAGCAGCGTCCAGTTGGGATGCGTGGAGTGTTGGTCACCCCTCGTTCCTGAGTTCAGGCACTGGCAAAGCTCGGGCGTTCTGCTCTCCCTTGGCTGGGGGAGCAGCCGGCCTTTGTCTGGCCAGGACAGCGCTTAGGCTGGGCTTAATAAATTATTCCTGGAGAAAAAATGCTGGATGGGAGAGAGTGCGGAGGCTCAGGCTCTTCCTGCAGTACTCCGCTGGCATCTGGGAATAGAGCAGAGAGGATCTCATCTGTGATCCCTGACACTGGGAAGCGGTCAGGATTTGCTGATCTGAGTGTGAGGTGATCGGGATTTACAAATATCGCCATAAAAAAAGTGAGGAAAATGCTTGGAGAGACCTGGCATAACCCTGGAGATGCCACCGGGGAAGTGAAACCTGCCACGTTGGCCCTTCGCCGGTGTTAAATAGGAAGGAAATCGAGGGAGAACGTTAAAAAAAACCAAAGAACAACAACAAAAAAACAGCCCCAACCCAACGAAGTGCAGGGAAAACTTCCCAAGGCAAAGCGGTCCGTAAGGAAATACGGGCTCGGCTTCTCCCTCCGCTCGCCAGTGGCCCCGGGGTTGTGCAACAGCCAAATCCACGGGAAGGGGTTGTGTAACCCGGGCAGAAATAGGCCAGCGGCACAGCCCGGCTCCGGGCTCCGGGCTGCTCACGCCTTCCTTATCGGGAGCCCGGAATAATGGAGAGGGAAAGCCTGGATGAAGGAATTTGCCTTCCTTACCCACTGGGAGAAGGGTGTGCGAAGCCTCAGGAACCGGCTTCGTTTCCCTCCCGGCTCCAAAACCCAAATTAAAAAAGTTGTTGAGATGTGAGGGAGGAAAAAATATCCAGGAGCTGCCGGCCGGAGCTCGGGATGCTGTGGGAGATGGCACTGCCCTCCCGGCCGCCTCCACAACTGGATTTCTCCGGGATATTTTTAAACAAATTCCTGTGAATCCTCCCAGTGAGGCAAAGCTGGGAGAGAGCACGGAACTCAGCTCGGCTCAGCGAAGGGGAGAGGGGGGAGAAGCCAGCTGTCCGACCTGGCTGCTTCCACCCTGGGTGTCAAAATTATTCCTGGTTTATAAATCTCTCCATGCAAAGGGAGAAGCATGGGGAGAAATTCTTGGAAAGCTGCGATTTATTTGATTGGGTCTTTTTATCAAACCCTCTACCTGAGACTGTATTTGGGGAAAAAAACTGCAGGTGGTAGCCTGGGATGTGTTTTCCCTTGGATCAGGGAGAAAAGGAGCTCAGCTGGAGTTAAAAAGTGTCCCTTCCGATAGCTGTGGTTTGCATCCACCTCAAGGCCTTGAAAATAGCCTCAAAAATGGGATTATTCTTCCCATTCTTGCCATGGAGTAGCTTTACCTGCTCTGCCACTCATCTGGGGGCACATTACCTTCATCCCCAGCTCCTGCCCTTTTCCTGCCTGGAAAGTGGGTTGTCCAGGCTTATCTAACCCCCAAAGGGATTGTGCAAACTTTAATTAACCTCAGCAGCGTCCTTTGAGATCCCAGCTTGAAAGTCTGCCACCGCTGACCTGCGTTCCCTTGGGATGTGCCGGCTCACCCTGGGCTTCCTGCTCCCTCAGCCTTGTCATGCCATGGGAGTGGGAGCCGAGCGTCTCTTCTTCCCCATCCCCCCTCCAAAAGGGGAAAAACTGGGGATGGGATTGGTTTTCCTGCATTTGTGGCTGTTCCCAAGCAGAGGCAGGTTGTCCTCGGTTTGGTGTTTTTTGTTTGTGTTTTTTTTTTTTTTTTTTTTTCCTTTTGCCGAGGGATTAGTTTTACCCGGCTGATTCCTCCCTGGCTGCCTCTGTGGATATGGGAGGGGCACCTATGGCAAATTCCTGGAAAACCAACTTAACAGCTTCCCCTGAGGCTGCCGAGGTCAATGGCAGGAGCCAAGGTCAATGCCAGGACAGCTTTTCCTGCCTTTGGGACCTTTGGGAAGCCATCCTGTGTCCCCTTGCACCTCTCCACCTCATCAGAGCTCCCCAGCCTCAGTTTCCCCTCCACAGTGAGGTGCTCCCACCATTCCAGGGGGGATTCTTGGGGCCAGTGAGGCTTTGCCATCCAACATCCAAGTGGGATTTCTGCCCGAAAGACCTTCTGGGTTCAGCGTGGGGGAGAAGGAGGACGAGTGGCAGGGTGGTGCCTCGAGGGCCGGTGGGAGACAGGAGCAGTTGGATGTCTCCAGTTCCAGAACTGGAGGGCAGAGCACTGCCCTGGCTGGACTGGGTTTTGGTGGGGCTGTGGGGCAGCGGGGTCACCTGAGGATGGGTCGGTGGATGCTCCGTGGTGTCACTTCCTCACCATGGGTGCCCAGCTCCACCTCCGGCGTGGACCCAGCTGCTGTCCCGAGGGTGAGGATGGGGAGGAACCGGCCGAGCAGGAAACATCTGACTCACCCGGGCTCGGGATGACTCCGGGCGTGTGTCATCCGAGGCTTGGCCGTGGCGGGGAGGGCACGTGGGCTCGGATTCGGCGTGGAGGAGCTGAAGGACGTGGGTGCCACCGGGGCCAGGGCTGGGGAGGGTGGGTACAGCCCAGCATCACCCTTGTGTCACCCACGGGAGGTTGGGGAAGGGGACGAGCCGGTTCCTTGTGCTGAGTCACCGGAGTGGGAAACAGGGACAGGCATGGGCAGCGCAGGGACCGAGGACATGGAACAGGGAATAAAACCTTCCCAGTGCTGGAGGCCTTCACCCTGCAGCCTCTGCTGCTCCCTCTGCCTCACTTTCCCCAAATTCCTCACATCCCACCTCAGATTCGGGTGGGGTGGGAGCATGGCTGGTGCTTGCACAGCATCCCCCTCCCAGGGAAGTGGGGAGAGAGTCAGCATTCCCTAAAACTTCAGGGATTCTTACAGAACAGCATGCTTGGAGTTAAAAACTGGCATAGGGAGGGAAGTAATTTAAAGAAAATGTAATTCCCAGCAAAAATGTCCCTGGAGCGAGGGGTGACAGTGCGTGCTGTGGGTTTGGGGTGTTCCAGCCTTCCCCAAATGGGAACATTCCTCTGTCATCTCACACACAGCAAATATTTGGTTTTGTTGCCAAAAAGGTAAAGAATCTAGCCCAGAAAGCAGCCACCCTCTCCCAGTGTTCTGCTTTTGCTCAAAAAGCTGCTGGAATTAGTCACATCCAGCTGAAAAATACAGCGGGAGGATGCTGGGGGATTGGAAACACGTGCTCCCGCTCCAGGTCCTGGCAGCCACGTGGCTCTGGAAAAGTATTCAGAGTAAAACCGAAACAAAAGGCAAACAGCTTCCCCTTCTCGGAACCTGGGATCATTAATGGGGAAGATGTACCTGGGACCTTATTGCAGAGGAACAAAGCTCCCCGGGCCCTTTCCCTCCCTGCTGGGCAGGAAGCGCTGGCGCAGTGCCGGAAGCGCCGTCGCGCTGCAGCTTCCAGCGGCCGCAGCAGCCCTGCCCCGAGTCCCTGAGTGATGGGGAGAGGGTCCCCAGGGTCCCTGCAAGGGCAGCGTATGGGCCAAGGATCTCACAGAGTCCTGGAATGGTTTGGGTTGGAAGGGACCTTAAAGCCCATCCAGTGCCACCCCTGCCATGGGCAGGGACACCTCCCACTGTCCCAGGCAGCTCCATCCAGCCTGGCCTTGGGCATTGCCAGGGATCCAGGGGCAGCCACAGCTGCTCTGGGCACCCTGTGCCAGGGCCTCCCCACCCTCACAGCCAGGAATTCCTTCCCAATATCCCATCCCACCCTGCCCTCTGTCACTTTGAAGCCATTCCCTGTGTCCTGTCCTTCCAGCCCTTGTCCCAAGTCCCTCTCCAGCTCTCCTGGAGCCCCTTTAGGCCCTGCAAGGGGCTCTGAGGGCTCCCCGGAGCCTTCTCTTCTCCGGGTGAACAGCCCCAACTCTTTTCTATGGAGAGTGGCATTGACTTGGAATTAAGTTATTTGAAGACTAATTAATATTTCTACAGCACTGATCAATATGGATACAGCATTGACTCGGGGTCCAGGCTCCTTAAGAGGAATCTTGAGGAGTAGAACAGTGTCCAGCTGCAGTGCTGGCACCGGAGCCATGAGTTTGGAACTCAAAAGCTGTTTTGTGGGTTGCTTTAAGCTCAGCTCGGCTTGGCTCAGCTCAGGTCACACAGCAGCAAAAATTGGGCAAGTTGAGGTTTCCCCAGTTGCGGGGCAGGCGGACCTTTCCCAGCAGTGGCTGTGCAGCCGAGGCAGGCGACCCTGGGCACCTCTCCAGCATCCGGCGTGGAAATGAGCTGAGCCTTGGAGACAGCCTTGAGCCAGGAGATGGGGATTTGCTGGGGTTTGGTTCAGAAACGTGGCATTGAGCTCATTACACCCACAGCTACTCCATGATCCGGAGCTTTAACACAATGTCCTGGACTGGGGCATGCCAGCTTCCAGCTGGTATTCCCAGCTTCCATCCCTTCCTTATTCCTTCAGTTCATTTAGATTTCCTCCAGGAAACACACCTGGAAGCTTTCCAGGAATTCGATTGCCCCCTTCAGGATCCTAACCTAGTGACTTTATTTGTTTGGAATTGGCAGTCTGACCTGAGCTATTCCATGATCTTCAAAAACATTAAGCAGCTGAGGTGTTTTGTCTGGAAAGATGCTCAGACCCCGATGCTGCAGGTTGAATTCCCCCTGTTTTATCCCATCTTTGTAACAATTTGAGGGGTGCTTGGAATAACGAGCCGGGCCACAGGGCTGGGAAGCTTTGGGAATGACAGTGGCCGTGGCTCTTCCTTGGTGGGGGCCAGGCACAGCCGGGGTGGTTTCACTGGGGAAGGAGTGTCCTGCTGTACAACCTGACCTGCCTTAGCTGCCAAGTGGGGTGATATCCACGTTGGGAGAAGATGATCCAGGTTTTAAAGGGCTTTGGAGATTAGAGGGAGGTCAC
Organism: Monarcha castaneiventris obscurior; assembly: GCA_026261815.1. Lineage (NCBI taxonomy): Eukaryota > Metazoa > Chordata > Aves > Passeriformes > Monarchidae > Monarcha > Monarcha castaneiventris. The sequence continues at coordinate 379,384 of JAMPIT010000891.1, forward strand.
CCTGCTCCTCAGGCTGAGGGTTATTCTCGGTACGCTGGAGCCTGGAGGACATGGGGGACGTGCCGAGTGGTGCCTGTCCTGGGGAAGGAGGTGAAGCCTCGGGGTGGTTTCCCTGTGCTGGGCTTTTTTGGGGGGTGTCTTCACTGCTGAGGAGCAGCCGAGCTCCCAAAGCACCTGGTTTCTCTGGGGTGAGGACCCTCTGTCCTGGGCTGGTGGTGTTGACTGATAACCCTTGGCACAGCTCAAGGAGAGGTTTCCTACCCTGGGGCTGGCATGGAGGTGAGCTCCAGCCCCAGAGCCACCTCTTCACCAGTTAACTGGAGGTTACTGGTGCCAGTAACTGGAGCCTCAGCACACAGAGGGAATTTTCTGCAGGTGAAGGCAAACAGGAGGGGAGGGAGGAGAGTGTTTGACTTCCTGCTGCTGGGCTGGATAAGGAGAGACTGATAAACAACTGGTACCAGGAAATCTCCAGGTTTCCTTCTCCTTGGCCTTTCCCTCGTGTTTACCTGGTCTTCCAGCTCCTGATTTTGGGCAGGAGCTGAAAGCACCAGGAGAAAGGGGGAGGAGGTTTTACCCATCACACCAGAGGATGCTGCTCCCCAGGGGATGCAGCATTGCTCCTGGAATGTGCTGGGCCGGGCTTTCCTCCATCCTCTGACCTCGCCAAAGGGATCTCAGCTCCCAAATTTCCAGCAGAACTCAGGGTGGGGGAAAAAAGGATGCGCTGGAGCATCCTAAGCCTGAGACACAGGCAGCCAAAACCGCATCCAGAGCTGGATGGCACATCCGTGAGCGAGGTCACGCTGGGGCAGCTGCAATTATGCACCCACAAAATGCCCATTTCCTCCAGCGTAGCCCCATAAAGCACAATCCGAGCCCGGGTTCCGGTGACCTGGTGTTACGTGCCTGCAGACAGGTGAGCGCGCGGGGTGGAGCTTTCCTCTTGACTTCTCAGGGCTTGCAGCTGCCCTTTAATTAATTTTAAGTGAAGCTAATTGAAACAGGGCATCGTTTGGGAGCAGGCAGTGTCCACCTCTCCCGCTGCCCGCTCCGGCCAGGCTGCACAGACACGCACGCTGCTGATGGACAGCTTGGGGAGGAGCTTTTCCATGCCTTTCCCAGGCAAGACAAGGTGCTTTGATGCCGTTTATGGAAGGGCTTCTCCATATCCCCAGCTCGAGGGTATAACGATTCCCAGGAATGGGGGGGTGGATTTCTTCCCTCTCTGGCCATGGCACCTGCTTGTGTCACTCCAGCTCCCACTTCTGTCACTCCAGTGTGGTTTGCTGGAGGGTGTTGAGTAGCTCTTGGTTCTTGGGGTGATCTCAGTAGTGGAGAAATGACAGGGCAGTGGATTCCTGATGAGCATCCTCAGTGTAGGAAGAGGCCCCGGGGGTCAAGGTCAAGGTGCCTTGGTGCCGTGGAATGGGAAGGGCTTTGCACCTGGAAAACCTCCACTGCTGACCTCCTGACTCACTCCTGAATTTGAATTCCTGCTTCTGTAGCAACCTGTTTGGGTGTCTGTAGATGACGGAGCGGGAAGATGCTGTGGAGCATCAGGAGCAACTTGTGGTTCGGCATTCCCAAGCTGGCAGCAGCCAGGGAAGGGGATGTGGGATGGCATTTGGTGAGCTCCTTGGAGAGAGGGGCAGGGCAGGGGTGGGTGATGCCTGGGATGAGCTGTTCCAGCAGTGCTGTCCCTGTACTGGTGTTGCCATGTCCTGCCCTTTGGGATGGGTCAGAACCTGCTCCTGCTCCTCGTGTCACCCCAGCAGCCGTGGGAGGGGCTGGACACTGCCCTGAGCCTGTCGTGGGGCTGTGCCCACGTCCCCAGCCCTCCACCTGACCTTTGGAAGGGCCTGTGCCCACGTCCCCAGCCCTCCACCTGACCTTTGGGCTTTATCTCCACCTTTCAGATCGATAAGTACCTGTACCACATGCGGCTCTCTGATGAGACCCTCCAGGAGGTGTCCCAGCGTTTTGAGAAGGAGATGGAGAAGGGGCTGGGAGCAGAGACCAACCCCACCGCCTCCGTGAAGATGCTGCCCACCTTCGTCAGGTCCACCCCAGATGGGACAGGTACTGTGGGACAGGAGATGCTCCTGGGAGAGCAGAGGCAGGGCTGGGGACACCCATCCTCCTGGCACTGCCCAAACAGGGATGGCACCCACGGCCACCTTCACTGCTGGTCCTCAGGGCTTCATCCCGCTCAGGCTGAGGGTGGGGACAGGCCTCGTTCCCCGCTCTGTGCTGGGACTGGAGGGGCTCCCAGTTCCTGCTGGAGGGAGGAGGGAGGGTGGGAAGCCGCCCTCGCGTGCCCTTGCTGGCAGGACAGAGACAGTCACGGGTCCTGCTCATCAGATTTCATTAGCAGCGAGGCGGCAGCGGTGCCAGCGCTGTCTGAGTGCCACCAGGGCCCCGGCAGGAGCAGGGGCTCTCCAGTGCTCACAATGTGGCCTTTCTGCCTCTCCCCGTGCCAGCAGGGCCGTGCTGCCCATGGCACGCTCCAGCCAGGCACATCCTCCTCTCAGCCCAAGGAGCTGCTCCCTCAGGCATCCAGGGGGGAAAGCTCCTTGTTCCCTCTCCCAGCCCGCCGTTTTTGGAAGGAGCTTGTCTCTGTCCCTGCAGGAATCACCCCTTGCCCTCAGGGTACCCGGGGCCCACCAAGTGTTTGGAGCTGTCCTGGCTGCTGAAGGGAAGGAGGGACAGAGCAGTTCCACACCTGGGCTGGCAGCAGCCCTGGAAAGGGCCCCAGGGATGGTTGGTTGTTTTGGATGGAGTTGCTTGGGTTAGGATTGGGTTGGGGCTGCTCTGGTGCCACACCTACACAGGGATCTGTGCGAACCCTCAGTGGCAGAGGCTGCTGGTCACCAGCAGGAGAGGTGGATGAAGAGAGACAGAGCCCAGATCTGTAATGGCTGCTGGCTGTCCACTCCCTGGGGGAAGGACAGAAGTGACAGAACCATGGAACCACAGAATCATAGAATCATGGAATGGTTTGGGCTCGGAAAGCCTCTACATTGGTCAAATCCAACCACTCCCAGCACTGCCAAGGCCACCACTGACCCAGGTCCCCAAGGGCCACATCCACATGGTTGTTAAATCCCTGTAGGGATGGGGACTCCACCAGTGCCCTGGGCAGCTGTGCCAGGCCTGGACAGCCCTTCCCATGCAGGAATTTCCCCAGTATCCAACCTGAACCTTCCTTGGCACATCTTGAGGCCATTTCCTCTTGTCCTGTCCCCGTTCCCTGGGAGCAGAGCCCTACCCCCCTGGCTGCACCTTTCTGCCAGGGAGTTGGTGACAGAAGGTCTCTGCAGCACTGGGCACTGTTGGGCATTTGCTGGCAATGTCTCGGTGAGTCTGGGGGTGGTGGTGGCATCTCCCACATCCCTGGGGAGAAACAGGAATCATGGAATTGTCTGCGTGGAAAGGGACCTTAAATCCCACCCAGCACCACCCCTGCCATGGCAGGGACACCTCCCACTATACCAGGGTGCTCCAAGCCCCATCCAACCTGGCCTTGGACACTTCCTAATATTATCCAACTTAAATCTCCCCTTTTTCAGTTTAAAACCATTCCCCTGTCCTCTCACTACACCCCTGCTAAAAGTCTGTCTCCACCTTCCTTATGAGCCCCTCTAATCCTCAAAGCATCCCCTGATCTCAGCCCCCCACCTGCACCTACACCCAAAAGCTGGACCTGGCTGCCTGCCCCGGGATCGAGATTCCAATCTATTTAAATGTTAGAGAATATTTTTAATTACAGGGATAGCCAAGAGCCGCCCCCGGGCACGGGAACTGGTGCAGCCAAAGGTGCTGGGTGCTGCGTGTGTCAGCACTTCCAGCACCCTGACCCACTGTCAGGAGAAGGAGCAATCCCTCCCCATGCCCTTACAAGACAGATCCTTGGCGCCCTTCCCTGTATCCAGCTTCTCCAGTGTCCCAGCTGGCATTTCTCACCCGGGGAAGGGGGGAAAGGGGAACAGCAGCATGGAAAATGTCACATGAGAGGGATGCTGGGGCAGTCATGGCGCTGCAGCTGCCCAAGGGGGGCTGGAAAATGTGGGAGTTTTGAGCAAATCCCAGGGAACTAAGAGCTGGGATTCCCTGTCCAGCTCGAGCTGGATCCAGCCTCTGAGTGGCATCAGTGTCCCTTGGGTTTTGGAGAGGGAGCTGGAAGGTGGCATGTCAGGGCTGGGGGCTTGGTGCCCTGGCACAGATGGTGTGGCAACAGCTCGGGAGGAGCTCAATGCCCAGGGCTACGTCCTTCCTTCTTTTTAAAGCTCCTGGGCAAAGTCTGACCTGGGCTGGGCACCAAGCCCTGCTCCCGCTGCCCCCAGGCGCCAGCAGCTGCTCCCAGCCCAAGGTCAGGTTACTCCTCTGCTCCAGCCCTGCTCCAGCCTGACTCTGGTGCCACAGGGCTCCCAACCATCCACCTGTGGAGTGTCTCCATCCTCCCTCCCCTCATTCAGCAGCGCCCGTGTCCATCCCTGTCCCCCCTGCAGCACCCGTGTCCACCCTGCAGCACCCGTGTCCACCCCTGTCCCCCCTGCAGCACCCCTGTCCCCCCCTGCAGCACCCATGTCCATCCCTGTCCCCACTGCAGCACCCGTGTCCACCCCTGCCCCCCTGCAACACCCCTGTCCCCCCTGCAGCACCCGTGTCCACCCCTGCCCCCGCGTGTCTCTGCTCTGGGATTAGACCCCGTTTAATGCGCAGCTCCCAGGATCCGGGAGGATGAGAGGCGCTTAGGGAAATACAAGGTCACATCTGCAGGTTAAGCCAAAACACAGCCCTGGCTCCCGGCTCTCGGTGGCTTTGCCATTCCAGCATGGTGTGATAAGAGGGGGGAATTCTGCTTTGGAAGCAGAAACTGTTCTAAAAACAACTTTCCTTGCTTTGCTCGGCTCTGGCAGCCGCTGGAACGCCACCATGCCATGCTGGCAGCGAGGTGATGGGGAAACAGATCCCAAATAAGCTTCTCCTTGGAGCCCTCATGACTCTCCGAAGGGCTCTCCCTGCTCAGTGCAGCTAACACCCTCCTTCCTGCTCCCTTCCTGGTTTTTCCAGGCTTTTCCAGGGTCACCAGGTTTCGTCTTCCACACTGGTGTTGACACAAGGATCTTGTGGTGCATCCTCTATTAAGCCCCAGCAGCTGATAACCCCAGCCGGGAGCTTTCAGGAGGATGCTGCAGGACTTGGGGGTCAAATCCCTGGAAATCTGAAGGATGGCTCTTGGCAACACCTTTCCCCTTGGCTGGTGGGCTCAGCTCCTGCCAATAACCTTCCTCTGCAGGAAAACCAGCTCATGTGGTGCACAGGCTTGAAAGGCTCGACAAAAATTGCTGTTTTCATGCCCAAAGTCCCGTGGTTGGGGATTTATTGCATTCCCAGCAAGGTTTCCCAAGGAAGCCATGTCTGCCCCATCCCTGAAGTGTTCAGGGCCAGGCTGGATGGGCCATAGGGCCTGGTCCAGTGAAAGGGCAGGGGAGTGGAACTGAAAGGTCCTTAGGGTCCCTTCCAGCCCCAACCATTCCATGATTCCATGAATTAGCTGGAAGGAGGGAGGGCCTGCCGGGGGGGACAGTGGGAATTGCCGGGGTCTGTGCCTCCACCTTCTCCTGCATCTCCCTGGAGTCTGTGCCTCCCAGCTCGTCCTCTTCCTCTTATTTTTCACTAATCCGATTTGCCGGAGCAGAATTAGAGCTGGAAGCCTCGAGGTGGGATCTCTGAGGTGCTGGGACACAATCCCACACTTGCTGCTCTGGTCCCCTGGCCTTGCTGCTCTGCCCCACCTGCTCTTCCCAGGAGCACAGAGGGTTTCCAGGCACTCAGCTCTCACCCTTTGCTGAAAGCAAGCAGCCCCTGGGGTCAGGGCTCTGTGTTTGCCCTCCCTGTTTGGCTTGTGGGCTCAGCACCAGCGCTGATACCTTATCACAGGACCTGGGAGCCCAAAGTGGGGGGCAGTGCCCAGACCTGGTGCTGGCCCGTGGAGCCCATCACGCATTCCCAGAATGGCTGGGAATTTTCCAAGGGAGAGTTTGCTGCCTTTTTCCTCCTGCAAAGGCGATCCGCCCGGGAATTGCCCCTGAACTGCTTGCGCTCCTCCCGCGGTGCTGAGGGTGTGTTGGGCAGTGTTTGGGTCCCGCTGGGGTTCTGTGGCGAGGGCAGAGCAGAGCTGGTCCCACACGGCTCCGGGGCCATGAGCCCCACGGGGTGGCTTGGCCGAAGCTCCAGATGTGTGAGGCTGGGCAGGACAGAAGGATGGCCCCATCTGGGCTCCTCAGCCCTTTTTTTGGGTTCCCTGCATTACCTCCAAGGAGCTGAGCAACCTGTGACCCTCTTGGCTCTGGTGCCCTTATCCCTGGCACATTTATCAGCCCCCCTGGGGTGTTCTCCACGCTCTGCTAATGAGCAGAACGGCCTCAGTGCCGATGGCCGGGGAAGCGGGAGCACAGCGACCCGTGTGAGGGGCAGGACACGGTGCCAGCGCTGCCCAGCCGGGCACCACATCCAGCTCTGCCCGGCTGTGGCTGAGGGTGGTGCTTGTGGTGGGCTCACCAGGGACAGCGGGGCAGTTGGGAGCTTCTCCAAGGTTCTCCTGGTGTGTTTTCCATGTGAAGAGCCACCGTGGCCATGGCGTGCCCCGTGGCTGGCAGACAGGCTGCGAAATGAGCTGCCAAACTGGTCTAAAGCTCATGGCTGCAAAGGGTCAAGGGGAGCAGGAGAAAGGAACACCTGGGGATGGACTGACCCAGCGCAGGAGCTGAGGGCTCTGATGGCTCTGTGCTCTTCACTGGGGCCTGCTCTGACCCCCCTGGGGGGACATGATGCTCTGACCCCTCTTGGGTAATGCACTGACCCCTCTTTCGGTGATGTCCAGGCCCCCCAAGGTGCTGCACTGACCCCCAAGTGCTGTCCCTATTCTCCATCCCCAGCTCTGATCCTGCTGCAGCCGCACATGACCTTGGAGCCCTCTCATTCATTCCTCATCTCCTTGGAGCACAGCAACTGCTTTCCATGGCCCTTTTCCTCCTCTATAGAGCTGCTCCAGCTCCCAGTTGGTCCCGTGCCCCGTTCCCTCGCCCCGAGCCCTCGGAGGGTCAGCCCAGGAAAGCCGCCAGGCCAGATGGAGCCCCACGGGCTGGGATGGGAGCTGCCTTTTCAGCTGGAGTCACTGGAGATGCACACTGGCGTGTGCATACTAATGACCCACGGGTTTTGTTCCAACTGTGGCCCCTTTGTACCGCACAAAGCGGCCCCCGGGCGCCGGGATCGGCCCGGGGGAGCAAGCACAGCACATTTAATGAATTCAGGACTCCAACAGTGCTGATAGAGGGCTTTCCCCGGCCCTCTCCCCACTAAAACAGCCAGCTGGGCGCTTTTCCTGCTGCCCGGCCCCGAGTTCAGCGAGCTGCCTTGAAAACAAACAGGAGGGGACACTCCGGGCTCAGCCCTTGGGGCTCCCCTTGAGAAGCCAGGTCCCAGCTCTCCCTGGAGAAGGTGGCAATGGGGCCCCAGAAGTCTTTTGGAGCTTCTCCCTCCCTGGTTTCCTGCTGCCACTGCCGTGGAGCTGCATGCCAGGAGTGTGTGGGATTCCTGGGGCAGGGCAGTGAGCTCAGCCTGGGCTGGGGAGGCTGAGCCTGAGCGTGAGGGGTTTTTGAGTGTATCAAAAACTTAGCCAAGCTCCGATGCTCCCACGGCTGCCATCAGGGTTTAGCCCCTGGGGATGGAGGTTTAGGAGCTTCCACAAGCATCAGTAGGGTCAGGAGTGGCTCGCTGCCTTCTTCCTTGTGGAGCCTGAGGCGAGAGCTCATCTTGCCTGGGATCTCTGTTGGTTTGGGCATGGGCTTTTCTGGCTGGAGCTGGTGGGGTTTATCCTCCCTCCCCAAGGCATCTGCATCTGGCTCAGTGATGGTGTATTGATCCTCCATTGGCTGTGGGGTGCCAGGGGGCAGAGGAGGGGCAGGGAATACAGTGGCTGCTCCTATAAAATACCAAAAAATATAATAACAACGAATAAAATAATGAAATAAATTAAAAAATCAGACCTTATCCTTGTACCTGGGAGCGGGCTGGTTACCTCAGGGCTCTGGCGTGGTGGGGACAGAGGGCCCTCCAAGTTAACGGGTTGTCCTTGTCCTGATCCCACAGAGGACGGGGACTTCCTGGCACTGGACCTTGGTGGCACCAACTTCCGTGTGCTGAGGGTGAAGGTGTCGGACAACGGGCTGCAGAAGGTGGAGATGGAGAACCAGATCTACGCCATCCCTGAGGAGCTCATGCGCGGCAGTGGGGTGCAGGTGGGTCCTGGGAGAGTCCCTGGTGTGTCCTGGGGCTGGAGCAGGAGTGGCCATCCCGTCACTGCCCGGGCCAGGGGATGCTGCTGGAGCTTGTGCTGGGAGCTGCAAGCTCCTGGCAGCCAGCACGGCCACGAGCGAGGGCGGGCAGGGATGCGGGCACAGCGTCCCCTCCAAGTGGCAGCCAGCTGAGGTCCCACTCTTTACCTTTTTTCCAGCTTTTCGACCACATTGCCGAGTGTTTGGCCAACTTCATGGACAAGCTGCAAATCAAAGACAAGAAACTCCCCCTTGGCTTCACCTTCTCCTTCCCGTGTCACCAGACCAAGCTGGATGAGGTGGGTGAGGGGCTATGTTGGGACAGGCTGAACTCTCGCTGTGGGTTCCACACCAATTTAGCTCAGGCTTTTAATTAGACTCATTGATTTTGGGTCATGCGACCTTTCCTGAAGGGCCACATCTCCCATTCCTGTAAAGCCATTTCCCAAGCTCTGGGTGAGAGGAGCTTAAGAACAGCACCGTCCCTTTATTTTTATGAATATTTTTTGTTGGTGCAATGACTCAGTGGCTGCAGGGTCAGGGACAGAAAGGATGGAACATTCCTTCAGGGAATGCAGAGCTTGGCATCACTTCCCAATAACCCTGGTGCTTGTCATCTTCTCCAAACACACTGTAAACCCCCTGTTTAAAGGAAAATCTATGTTTGCTAAGGATATGTGCCAGGTTGCCTTTTTTAAAGCTGTTTGATGACAGTAAGTGGTGGTGGATCTCCTGTTTTAAACACACCTGGCCAGGTTTTCCTAGGAGCCTGGAGTGGTTTGGGTTGGAAGAGACCTTAAGGACTGTTCAGAGTTCCACCCCCTTGCCATGGCAGGGACACCTCCCACTGTCCCAGGCTGCTCCAAGCCTCGTCCAGCCTGGCCTTGGGCACTGCCAGGGATGTGGCAGCCGCAGCTTCTCTGGGCACCCTGTGCCAGAGCCCCTCCCCATCCTGGATTTCTGGGTTTCACCTGATTTATCTTGAGGATTTTTCTGTGAGCTTTGACGGGGTCCTCGTGGCCCAGGGTCACTGTGTGTGCCAGCGGTGCTGGCGGAGCGAGGGACGCGTCCCAGGAGCCCCGGGGGTTTGGGAGGCGACGTTTCCATGGGATGCCTCCATGGAGGGCAGCTTTTCCCTGGCTGCACCAGAGCTCCAGACGTGCCAAGCATCACATCCCCCCATGCAGCCGGCGCGGGGAGGGAGGTCCCTGTCCCCCTCTGCCAGCCCCGGGCACTGATGACTGTCACTGTCACTGTCAGCTCTGCTGGCAGCCGTGACCTCGCCGGGAGACCAAACATCCCCGAGCCCAGCGAGGCACAGGGAGGGGGTGATGCTCCTCTCCTTGCCCGTGTCTCCCGCGCCGGCTCCATGGAGCGCAGCAGCCCCGGCACGTCCTCCTGGCAGGACTGGCGCCCGTGCCTCGGCCCCGGGGAGGCATTAACGCTTTCCTCCTGGTAGCCACGGGGCTGTGAAGAACGCTAAAATACAGAAGCTGCAGGGGAGGTGTCTGTGCCCCGTGACCTCACCCAGGCTGCGTCTCTTGGTGCCTCAGTTTCCCCAGCTCTAAGGCGGGGCGGGTGTCTGCCTCCCCAAGGGGGCTGTGGCCACAGAGTTGGAGATTTCAAATGTAATTGAGTCCTTTCCCTCCCCCCAGGGCTCAGCTCAGCCCCCGGCCAGGTCCTTCTGGCCACAGGGGACTGCGGGCTCCCCACCCCACAGGGACGGGTCAAGGAGCATTCCTTAGGCACAGTGAGCCTCTCACCCCACGGGGCTGGGTCAAGGAGCATTCCATAGGCACAGCAAGCCACCCACCCCTCAGGGGTGGGTCAAGGAGCATTCCTCAGCCTTGTGAACACATTTTGCTGCAGGGCTTGATCAAACCTGGTCATGGGAAGCACGTTCCTCCTGCCAGGGGAGCAACGAGCAGCTCACATGTTATTTCATGGCCATAAACTTTATCTGACAAGGAAGCTGTGGCCAACAGTGCAGCTGGTGAGCTGATAACGGGGGTCTCCCCCACAGGGCCATGTGTCCATTGTGCCAGGAGTCAGGTGTCACCTCCAAGCTTCCCTCTTGCTGTTCCCCTGCAGAGCATCCTCGTGACGTGGACCAAGGGGTTCAAGTGCAGCAGCGTGGAGGGGAGGGACGTGGTGTCAATGCTGCGCAAGTCCATCAAGAAAAGAGGGGTAAGAGCCTGGGCAGGCGGGGTGGAGGCACACAGGGTCCCATCCTGGGACAGGAGACCTTGGCTCTGTGGAGATGTTTCGGTCTGTTTTGCCTGTGTTGGGTCACCCTCTCTCCTTTCCACCATCTCAGGACTTTGACATCGACATCGTGGCCGTGGTGAATGACACCGTGGGGACCATGATGACCTGTGGCTATGATGACCACAACTGTGAAGTTGGCCTCATTGTTGGTGAGCTGCAGCAAGGGGGAAGAGCTGGGGTCCATGCCTTCAGGAACTTCAGAGGGAGATCCTGCTTCTTGCAGGCCTTGGGATCTTTGGGGAAAAAAGAGAGGGGGATATCAGTGCTGGAAAGCCAGCATTGCCCAGTGTTTGTTTGCTTAGTTCTTCACTTTCTGTGGTGCATTGGGTTGTGGCCAAAGGGAGATGAGGGATAATGGGAATGAAGAATAATGGGAACGAGGGAAAGGCAGCGTCCTCGCTCACCCTGTCCCCGTGCTTGGCCAGGTACCGGCACCAACGCCTGCTACATGGAGGAGATGAGGCACATCGACCTGGTGGAAGGGGATGAAGGTCGGATGTGCATCAACATGGAGTGGGGGGCCTTTGGCGACGACGGGGTGCTCAACGACATCCGCACCGAGTTCGACCGTGAGATCGACATGGGCTCGCTCAACCCTGGCAAACAATTGTGAGCAGATTCTTGGCTCGGGCTCGGGCTCGTGGTTTGCTCAGCATTGTCCGTCCTCCCATACTGCCAGCGTTACTGGGACTGGGGAGGTCATCCCAGCTAACTGGGTCACCGCGTCCTCCGCCACCCGTGCAGAGAGGGGCAGTGTCCCAAACCGGGGCCGTGTCCCAACCTGGGGCTGTCCACCCTACCTGCTGCCCTCCTGAACCCCTCGTGGGAACGTGCTGCTTCCTGTTCCCTTCCTGGCCAGCAAAGTCACCCACCAGCCCAGGCAGGCACCCTCACCTAATGTCCACATCCCAATCCTACAGATCTCCCACTCCCCACAGGGCTGCTGTGGCGTGGGGGTGATCTGGGGATCGCTGCAAACTGACTGAGCCCCTTCAGGTGGCTTTGCAGAGTGATGGTCATGTCCACACAGCTTCATATTCTCACTGATGGGATAAACTGCTCTAGGAAGAGATTACCTAGATTTCATTTGGGATGGGAGGCTGCCAAGGGGTTTTCAGGTCAGCCTGTGGCCACCTCGTGGCACACACAGCCAAACACACACATGGTATAGCCTGGAGAAAAGGAAGCTCAGGGGGAACTTATGGCGAGATAAGAGAGGTTTAGGTTGGATATTAGGGAAAATTTCTGCTCTGAAAAGGTGGTCAGGTGTGGCACAGGCTGCCCAGGGCAGTGGTGGTGTCACTGTCTCTGGAGGGATTTAACACCTGTGTGGGTGTGGCACTTGGGACATGGGTTAGTGGTGGCCTTGGCAGTGCTGGGGAATGGCTGGACTTGATAACCTTAGAGGACTTTTCCAACCCAAACCATTCCCTGATTCTGTCTCATGCCTCCCCATGGGCAGGTTTGAGAAGATGATCAGCGGGATGTACATGGGGGAGCTGGTCAGACTCATCCTGGTGAAGATGGCCAAGGAAGGGCTGTTGTTTGGGGGAAGGCTCACACCGGATCTGCTCACCACTGGCCACTTCGAGACCAGATTTGTCTCTGCCATTGAGAAGTAAGTAGGATCCGGGGGGTTTCCTGGGTCCCAGCCCATCCCCTGACACCCGTGGACAGACCATCACTGACCAGACCTGGACCATCACACAGCAAGAGTTGGATTCCCTGGCATGACCCCCTTTTTGTCCTTCCAGGGAGAAGGAGGGGCTGCAGAAAGCCCACGAGATCCTGAGCAAGCTGGGCCTGGAGCCATCGCACGAGGACTGCCTGGCCACGCTGCGCATCTGCCAGATCGTGTCCACGCGCTCGGCCAGCCTCTGCGGGGCCACGCTGGCCGCGGTGCTGCGCCGCATCAAGGACAACAAGGGCGTGGAGCGGCTGCGCTCCACCGTCGGCGTGGACGGCTCCGTCTACAAGAAACACCCACAGTGAGTCCGGGGACGGGGACCTGGGGCAGGGTGGGGACAGGGACACAGAGAGGGATCTGCTGCCGACAGCAGTGGGTACAGCTTGGCACAAGAGAAGTATCTCTAAATATTCCCTCGGGCACCTCATTTGGATCCCAGGGGATGCCCAGAGGGTCACACTCAGATCCCCTTTCCTCCTCCTCCACAGCTTTGCCCGTCGCCTCCACAAGACCGTGCGGAAGCTGCTGCCGGACTGCGAGATCCGGTTCATCCGCTCGGAGGACGGGAGTGGCAAAGGGGCGGCCATGGTGACAGCAGTGGCCTACAGGCTGGCTGCACAGCACAAGGCCCGGCAGAAGATCCTGGAGCCCCTCAAGCTGAGCCACGAGCAGCTGCTGGAGGTGAAGGCAAGGATGAGGACAGAGATGGAGAAAGGGCTGGGCAAGGAGACGCATGCGGAGGCGACGGTGAAAATGCTGCCCACCTACGTGTGCTCCACTCCCGATGGAACAGGTGATGTGTCCCGTGTAAAACCTCTGTGTGAGAGCCCATGGATGTCCTGTGTCCTTGGAAGAGGCTGGATCCTTTGCTATGGCCGGTTCCTCTTTGTGGTGGGAGTGGCACAAACCTCCAGTTTGATACTGGGCAGAGCACTGAGCCTCCGGGACGTTCTGCACCTGACTTAACACAAAGCCTGGCTCTGGCTGTGGTTTTCCCTGCCACAGGATCCTCCCCACCCTCATCCTGGGTTGTGCTCCTGGTTCTGCCTGTGGCTTGGGTGAGCGCCTGACCTTGGCTTGAAGCTTGTGCAGGTCCTGTGCAGGGCCGGGAGCTGGACTTCAGTGATCCTTGTGGGTCCCTTCCAACTCAGGTTTATGATTTGAAGCATCACTCCAAGTCTGGAGCAAATCTGTCCATCCTCTTCCTATCTGCAGCCCCTGTTCCTACCTGCATCCCCAGCCATGTCTCTGTTTCCATCCCTCTCCCTGGGAGAGGGCAGATTCCTGTCTGCTCTGTGCCACGTCCTGGGTGCCCCGTGCTGGGATCTCTCCTGATGATCCTCTCTCGGCTTGCAGAGAAGGGAGATTTCCTTGCCCTGGACCTGGGAGGAACCAACTTCCGCGTGCTGCTGGTGCGCGTCAGGAACGGGATGCGGCGCGGGGTGGAGATGCACAACAAGATCTACTCCATCCCTGTGGAGATCATGCAGGGCACGGGAGAGGAGGTCAGGATGGGCACATGGAGAGGGGAAAGGGGCATCTTCCCTGAGCTGGCTGGAGCAGGGCAGACCACGGAGCTGGTCTTGCCTCTCCAGGGAGCAAACCCAGGGGTGGAGAGGGCTGGTGCTCTCCTGCCCTTAGAGCAGCGAGTTCTGCCCGAGGCTCTGGGGTTTGGGAAGCTGAAGACTGTTTTGGTTAGAAATGGTATTATTCCCAGACATGACTGAACCTCCCTGAATCCCACACACTCCACAAGGGCAGATAAGCATCATCCCCATATCCTAGATAGGGAAACCACAATACAGGCACTGACAGACGTCTCTGGAGACACATTTGGAAAGAGTTTTGCAAACCACTCCAGGCGGTGCTTGGGGACTGGGAGTATCTCCAGCAGACTGGGCTGGAGGGCTGTGGGGATCCCTTGCAGAGGGACCAGATTCCTGTGTCACCTTCCTGCTGGCCCCCACCTCTCCTGGGACCTGTGAGATGGAGATAAAATCTCCCTCCACGGAGGGGATTTGTGGGTGAGGAAGAGGGTGAAACCAAGCTTTTTGGGGTTGCTCACCTCCCACAGTGCAGCTGAGCCGTGTCCTGCTCTGTTCAAAGTCCTGGGAGTGATTTGAACATTCCCACAGGCCTGGGAATGGGTTGGAATCCCCAGCAATTTGGGCAGGCTGGCTTCCAGCTGGGCTCTGGCTGTGGTGGTAACTTTTCCCTTTGGCTTTGCTCGTCCAGCTTTTTGACCACATTGTCCACTGCATCTCCGACTTCCTGGAGTACATGGGGATGAAGGGCGTTTCGCTCCCGCTTGGATTCACGTTCTCCTTCCCCTGCCAGCAGAACAACCTGGATGAGGTAACCCCACCCCTCCTGGCAGCACCCCTGGCTGGTACCTGGCTATCCCTCTTGCCTGGTGTTGAGGGGGACTCACTGGGGGTCTTTTCCACAACAGGGAATTCTCCTGAAGTGGACAAAAGGTTTCAAGGCAACGGGCTGTGAGGGAGAGGACGTGGTGGGCCTGCTGAAGGAGGCCATTCACAGGAGAGAGGTGAGCAGCCACAGGGCTGGGAGAAGCCGGCGGCTGCTCCCACATCCTGACTCTCTTTAGCATCATTAATTGGCCTGTAAAACAAATTACTGGGCTGAGCTCAGGGCTAATGAGTGTCGGAATTTTCACAGCCGCCCTTACTCATCACTTGAGGTTGAATTTTCAGACCCCGGAGCTACAGGCTGGCTCTTGGCCAGGGCTGGAGCAGACTTGTCTGGCCCTGAGCTCAGGAGACACCAGCTCGTTTCCTTGGCACAGACCACCCCGAGCTCCTGCCCAGGGGCTGCTCCTGGCAGAGCTGACTCAGCCCTGGCAGCTGGAGGCATCTGAGGTCTGAGCCCTAGCTGCAGACAGATGGGGCTGTGGGAAGTCCGGGGGTGCCTCCATGTCTGTGGAGGTCGATGGTCATGGAGGACAAGGGAGAACAGTTTTAAGTTAAAAGAGGAGAGATTTAGGTTGGATGTCAGAAAGGAATTTCTCCCTGGGAGGGTGGGCAGGCCCTGGCACAGGGTGTCCAGAGAAGCTGTGGCTGCCCCTGGATCCCTGGCAGTGTCCCAGGCCAGGCTGGATGGGGCTTGGAGCAGCCTGGGATAGTGGAAGGTGCCTGCCTGTGGCAGGGGTGGGACTGGATGGGCTTTAAGGTCTCTTTCCATCCAGACCATTCCATGATTCTGTGACTCCCGTACTCAGCAGACAGACAGGTCCTTTCCCAGCCATGGGGGCAGACCTAGCAGGAATTCCAAGTCCTCCAGGAATAACTGGTGCAATCCATCCCTCTGCAGGAATTTGACCTGGATGTGGTGGCAGTGGTCAATGACACAGTTGGCACCATGATGACCTGTGGGTATGAGGATCCCTACTGTGAAGTTGGGCTGATTGTTGGTGAGAACTGAAACCTCCTCACGGAGCTCCTGGTCTGTGGTCCCACACCTGCCCCGTGGGGCGCGGGAGGTGTCGCAGGGCTCTGATCCCGCTCCTCTCCGCAGGCACGGGCAGCAACGCCTGCTACATGGAGGAGATGAGGAATGTGGAGCTGGTGGAAGGGGACGAGGGCAGGATGTGTGTCAACATGGAGTGGGGGGCCTTCGGGGACAGCGGGTGCCTGGATGACATTCGGACGGAGTTCGACCTGGCGGTGGATGAGCTGTCCCTCAACCCCGGGAAGCAGAGGTGGGTGGTGGCTTTGGGGGGCTGGAAGGGACTCCGATGAGACTGAGGGTCCAGGAGCAGTTCTGCCCCACCAGCCCCTTGGTGGATCCAGGGGATGACGAGCAGGGCAGAGCCTGGTGTTGGGACACACCGGTGTGTCCCTTGTCCCCTGCTTGTGGGTGGGGGCCGTGCTGCTGGGCTTGCTGAAGGGATTGTACTGAAGGCACCTGGCAGAGCTGGAATCCCCATCCAGACCCAGTGTCCCTTCCTGTCCTGATCATTCCTTCCTCATCCTCTCATTCCCAGGTTTGAGAAGATGATCAGCGGGATGTACCTGGGGGAAATCGTACGCAACATCCTGATGGATTTCACCAAGAGAGGGCTGCTCTTCCGGGGACGGATCTCGGAGAGGCTGAAGACCAGAGGGATCTTTGAGACCAAGTTCTTGTCCCAGATAGAGAGGTGAGGTCCAACAGGCGAGTGAGCACCAGCTGCCAATCAGAGCAGGGATGGAATTTGGGGAAAGAGCCCCCAGGGCTGCTGCTAGAAGTTCCAAGTGCTTAGTCTGGAGCCAGGGTGATGCAGGATGGTGCCACACAGATAAATGGGCAAGAGCCCACGTGGTTCTGGCAGCGCCAGTGTGGAGAGATAAGGAGGCTGGCTGGGGCTGGCAGCACAGATGGCTCTTTATCCTCTGCCCTGGGCAGAGAGGGGCTTTGGGTTACGGGGGTGTCACACTCCGATGGCTTTGTCCTGAAATAGCCTCCCTGATTAGGATGTGACACCAGGCCACGTGCAGGTCTGAAAGCTGAGGTTGAATGGGGGCTGCAGGGTCCCCCCAGCCACTGCCACCCAAGCCACGAGTCCCTGGGCTCTGCAGGATTAGAGCAGGAAGGGGAAGCCACACATGCCAGCTGCTCCATCTCCTAACGCTGCCCGTGCTGGTGTCCCCCCAGCGACTGCCTGGCCCTGCTCCAGGTACGCTCCATCCTGCAGCACCTGGGCCTGGAGTCCACGTGCGATGACAGCATCATTGTGAAGGAGGTGTGCACGGTGGTGGCGCGGCGCGCGGCCCAGCTCTGCGGCGCCGGCATGGCCGCCGTGGTGGACAAGATCCGTGAGAACCGCGGGCTGGACTTCCTCAAAATCACGGTCGGCGTGGACGGGACACTCTACAAGCTGCACCCTCAGTGAGTGGCTTTGGTTGTGCTCCAAGGGGTCTGCCCGGGGGTACCTGCCCACCTTGGGCAGTCAGAGGGCTCAGGGGGAAGGTTCAGGGGATAAAGGGGGAGGATTTGAGGTGTTTCAGGGGCTCGAGGGCTGCCAGGAGCTCTGAGCCGAACTTGAGGCCCAGCAAGAGTCAGCAGGGGCTCCTCCAGTCCCACTGGACCTGACCAAGACACAGTGGCCAGGTTCAGCCAGGACCCCAAGTCATGGGGATGAGGCAGCTCTAACCAGCCATGAGCCGGGTCACGAAGGTTCACAGCCACACAAAAACCTGCCCGTGCCAGAGGTGGCAGCTGGTGCTGCTGGACAGAGGGGCTCAGACAGGGACTAAAGCACTGGGCTGAGCTTAAATAGGGCTCAGGAGCCTGTGGGCAAAGGGAGGCGCTGAAAACTCTCCCCAGCTGGGGCTGGTCAGGGCTGTTGAGGCTCATTAGTGGTCCCAGGGCTTGGTGGGACTCGAGAAGGGGCTGGGTTTAGTCCTGGGTGAAGGCACAGCATGGTTGTGTTGTAACTATGGGCAGAAGCATGGAGATTTGGGCTTTCCAAGCTTCATCCATCCATCCATCCATCCATCCATCCATCCATCCATCCATCCATCCATCCATCCATCCATCCATCCATCCATCCATCCATCCATCCATCCATCCATCCATCCATCCATCCATCCATCCATCCATCCTCCTCGGGGTCTGTGTTGCTCTTTGAGGCTCTGTGCAAGGCAGTGAAGGGGTTGGGACTGACACCTTCATCCCATGGCCAGTTAATTCAGAACGTCTCCCTCCCCTTGCCCTGCAGCTTCTCCACCGTCATGCACGAGACAGTGAAGCAGTTGTCCCCCAAGTGCGAAGTGACCTTCCTGCAGTCGGAGGACGGCAGCGGCAAAGGCGCCGCGCTCATCACGGCTGTGGCCTGCCGCATCCGCGAGGCCGGGCAGCGGTAGAGGGAAGGAGGTTTGCCCAAGAGCTTGGTTTCAGCAAAACAGGACATTTCCTCACCCAATCCCTCCCTCTCTGCACACACTCACACACGCACCCCTCCCCTCCAAGCAGACTCGTAGCTTTACTTGTTCTCCGAGGCACCACGGTGGGACTGGAGACGCCGTGGGCTCTGTACAAAGTGTTGTCGTAGGAGTTTCCTTGCATGCCATAAAACCGCCTGTCGAGTAAAGCTCACAGTGTCTTTTGGCTTCTCCCTGCATTTCCAGGTGGAGCTGGAGCTGTCCCACCCGCAGCCTCTGCCACACCCCAGCTCTCCCCCACCGCTCCGAACCACTTCCCCAAACAGCAGTAGGGATAACGCTCGGATAATTGAGACACTGCATTGTCACTTTAACAGTACCTATTTATGTCGGAGTCGTAGCTGTCCGTGCTGTAGAAGCAAACCTCTAAGATTGGGCTAAAGACCTCCACTAGTCTTTTACCCTGATCAAGGCTGTATTATTTCCATGAAAGTCATGGTAACTTAAAGCACAGGGTGCAGATTTCCACCGGCGTGGCCGCGGCTGCACTGGAGGTACCACGTATCTCCCTAGGTGAGCAATACTAGAGAACCTGCTGGAGCCAGGCTTGGGGGGCCCCTCGGCCGGCTCCAGCAGAGCACGTGCCTGGAAATAATTGGGGACTCAGGGTCTAATCCCATTTCCTGACCTCTCACCCGCACCCTCAGTAGTGTGTAGGAACGTGGCGTGTACGTAGGGTCGTGTTTCACCCCTGGACACCACTCCCCCCTTCCCTGGTGCATGTGCGGGCACGAGGAGCCACTGCCATGGGTCGGTGTCTCCCCTGCCAAGCCCCAAACTCGTGGCCGTGTGTCTGCCCTTGCGTGGAGAGTCTGGTTTGCTTTGTGTCTGTGACATAGTTCTGTGGCTGCAGCCTTTAGGTGGCACCTGGATTTATACACTGTATATTTATGTTTTAAGAGATCTGATGTCTTTTTATGTACATAGTCTCGGGGGGGGGGGTTGTATCACGTAGTTTTAACATCACCTTTTCATGTCGTTGAAGAACAGTACAGAGTAATTATTTTCTTTTTTTTTTCTTCTGTTGTGTAATTTTTTTTTTAATTTAAAAATTTTCTTGGGGTAGACTGGAGAAAAATTCCTGAGGACAGTTGTACAAGAGGTTTGGGCATTCTGACTTTATCACCAGGACAAAAGGGAAAGCAGAAGGCCAGGGACGTGCTGTGCAGGAGCAGCGGGGCCCTGTGGTGACGCTGCCGGGTTTAGGCTGGGTTTAACCTTAGGAGAGGTTTTATTTTGTCCCCTGCCCTCCCCAGCTGTGCTCTGGGGGGTCACATCCATGGGTAGATGGCATAACCCAGGGCTCGGCAGGGCTCTTGACCTCACGCACTGGCAAAGCTGAGCCCATCCCTCGGTGAGGGGACAGCAGCTGGTGCCACTTCAGCCCCACGTGGCATCCTCAGGGACGCCCGTGCCCGCAGCATCACTTGTGTGCCATGGTCAAACACAGGGATCAATTTTTGCCAACAGAAAACTTTGGATGAACTAAAAGCTGCAGGTCTCTGCCTCGGTGAGCAGAGGCAGACGGAGGGGGGGGTGTTTCTGTAAATATTTAGCAGAAGTTAATGAAATTCCAGTGATGTACAAAAAAACCAAACAAACTAATAATTCCCACAAACAGCCCTTCAGATTGGAGGATAGAGTTTTTGTCTATTTTTATGTATATTTTTATACTGCTTGGGGTAACCTCATTACCAAAAGTCTCTCTTCTGTGTTGGGGGTCAAGTTCAGTAGCACAATTTTAAAGCAAAATTATTCTTTTGGGCATTTTAAATGCTTATTTTTTTATAAGCCTCAAGACAATTATAACAAATAAAACCTGTGTATAGAAATGATGTAAGAAACCAAGTTTAGTGGAAGTTTTAGAAGCTGTCAAATAAATCTTTGAAGGATGATACAGAAATCCTCTAATCTGGTACCAAGCAGTTTTGTGTGATTTTTTTCCTCAGAAAACCAGCATTTTGCCTACTGAAAAATGGAAACAGAAATGTTTTTAGCTGCTGCACTGTGCAGAGTTGCATTAGTGGCTGTTTTTACTCTTAGCCAGCTGTACCCCTTCTGAAATCCATAGTGTTTTCATCAGTTAGTGAGTGAAATTTTATACAACAGTAGTTTTGGGGGCAGAATGGGAAGGATTGGGATCTGAGCAGCCCTGCTTTTGATTCAGGCTCCATTGGAGCAGGGGACTGAGAGGGTGAGAGGGAAACGGGGAAGCTGAGTCTGGAGCAGGGTCAGCACAGCCCCCTCACCTGTCTGGGGTGAAGGAGGGGCTGTGGCTTCACAGGGGTGAGGAAGGATCACCCTGAGCTCACAGGGTGGTGGTGGATTTTTGGCTGGGCTTGGTCAGAGGGATACACACCTGGATACCCACCTGGGTATCCGAGGCTCCCATAATGCTAGAAAGCTTTTGCTCAGACTCAGAATCAAGCAGGGTCTGGAATGTTCACAGTTAAAAGCAGTACTTGAAGCGTTACAAGACACCTGTGTTACCTGTGAGTGCAGATCCTCCCCGGGGCTGCAGGGAGGGGTTTGGGGAACACCTGGAGGAGTCTGTGCTCCTCGTGGTCCCCAAGGGCACGAGCACCTGAGGTGTTTGATGTACAGTCTGATTGTGATGGCTGGGACTGGAACCTCACGCCAAAACGTCGCCATGGGATGTTCTGTGAATGTGTTTAAAATGAAGAAGGGAAGAATAAATCCTAATTATTGATATGAAGGGAAGATCAAATGATTATCTGTAGGGACAGACAGACAGACTGCTGCGCCTGACTTGCCCAGTCTGTGTCTTCCCTGCAGCAAGAAGTGCTGCTTTGTGGATTTAGGATGGTTTTGTTTTGCTTGGTTGTTCCCATTTGGATGCATTTTCTTTGCGCTCCCGGGGTTCTGGGACATTCTCTGGCCACGCAGGCAGGAGGGAACAGTGTCTCTGGCCTTCCCTCCCTGGCAGATCTCTCCTCGTTGGTACTTTGGACAGGATTTTATTGGGTTTTTAATACAGATGTAGGTATAAATATAAACACAATCAGCAAATTACTGAGCCTTGCAAGCACAATTTACCTCTTCCCTTCCTGGAGTCCAAGGCTGGGAGGGAGAAGCTCCTGCTCAGGGGCCCGAGGGGTGTGAGGGGTGGGGCACAGATCCCTGGCCTGGCAGCAGCCAGGGTGCAGTTTGACCTGAGATAACTCGGTGCCTGCTCTCCCTTATCAGGCAATCCAAACCCAACTGGCTGTCGAGAGATAAGGGGGTGAAAGGTCCAAGTGCATGGGAGGGGAGAGGTGTAAAATGGTGGCAAATGCCCTGTGCAGGGGTTGTGAAATACAAGGTAACAACACAATAACCTGGATTGGGGGGGGCACTTGCCCCAGTCCCCTCGTCTCCAGATAAGGAAATGCCTGCTTTGAGCAGATCATTCGCTTGCTCTGGTAGGAAAATGGGCACTGAAAGCAAAAAGAGGCAATTCCTGTTCTCAAGGTCATTTGGAGAGAGGGGGAAATTCTTTCCCCTGTGACATCCCTGACCAGTCTTAAATCTTTCTGGCCTGAAGCAAAGAAAATGCATCCTGATGTGGGCGCTGGCTCCGTGCGGGCAGGGGAGTCATAAAGCCAAAGAGTGTGTGGCTGCTGGCAGAAACGAGTGCTGTAGATTCACCTGATGTTGTTCTTTCGTGTTTACAATATTTATTTTTAGCAATTGACTGCAATGATATTATATATAGGCTTCCTTATTTTTGTACTTTTCATACTGTTTTCCTGAGTGTGGTGTTGTACTGCTCAGCTCCCCTCGGCCACCACTGCTGCTCCTAGTCAGTGACAATAAACGAGAGAAAAACAACCACCCACCCATTTCTGGGCTCAGTGTCATGTGTTTCAGCTTCTGTGCTCCCCTGGCCCCTAAGCAATCCCTGAGGAAGGGCACCTGTGCCCACCCCATCCCAAATCCCTCATCCTGGGCCCTGGGAAGAGGGACCCAGCTGGGAAGGGGGCTGTTCCCTTGCACTGACAGTGCCCCCACAGCCAGGAGGGTGAGGGAGGGCACAGGGAGACCCAGGACACCCAGGGATCAAGGGGAGGTGTTGCTGCCTGGAAAAGAATACCAATATGAGCTTCCTGCTCCATATCCCACATCCTGGTGACACTGGGTGGGTCCCAGCAGAAGGGGGGCCCTGGGATCCAGAGGGCAGAGCAGGATTGGGCCCTGGTACGGGTGCAAAGCCCTGCACAGCTCAACCCACCCCCAGCTGAGACTTCAAGGATTTGAGGTACCTGTTCCCTCCTGCCATTAACCAGCAGCCCCTCTTGCTTTCCACTGAATCAACTTTAAGGAGCTGATACTTCTAATTAAAATCAGAGTTAAGTATCCAAATGCAATTAATTAAATAAATAAATTCTATGCCGTAGCAGCTGAACACCTGAAAATGCTTCTGGCTCTCTGCTGCCAAAGCTGTGACACAACACAAGATCACACAGAGGTGCTGAATCCACAGGGTGAATCAAACACAAAAAGCTATTCCCAGCAGCAAAGGACAGACATGGGTGAATATTCCACTTGAAATCATTTATTGACAAGTTGCCACATTTTTCTATCTTGCCCAACACATTTTCATCCTTGTTATAAAGTACAAATGGTTTTATATTTTTCTGACATTAAAAAAATAGGCTAACAAGGCAAAAGTTCCCACTTTGAATCAAAAAAATCCTGCTGTAAGAATTCAAAATTGTAAGAGACAAACATAAAACCCAACAAAGACTGAACAGAGTGTACCATGACACGACTCATCCATCAAACCAAGTGGAGAGGAATCCCTTGTTCCCAGCTCTGCCTTTGGATCCTGTGACCTTGCTGAACTGATGTGAAGTTGGTGTTACACATACAACTCAAAAGGCACTCAAAAGTCACAAGTTCCTGAGCTAACACGGGATGCATTCCCAAGGTAACAGCTAAAACAAGCCACAGAAAATGTTTAAAAACTGGTATTTGGTTTGTGCGAGTAGTCAGCACTCAGCAGAACTCCAGCTGAGAGCTGCTGCTGACAGGACTCAAGTGATGGTGAGGACATTGGAGTATTTGCTGTACATTGAAAAAATAATTCACTTATGAACATCCTTATTAGTAAATTAACCTGCTGAAAGACAGAATTATTGGCTGCAGTGTTAGAACAAGAGCAAGAATGAAATTTGTGCGAGTGAGCTGCAAAAAAGGGTTAAACCCAGCAGGTGGGAAAGGCTGTGCAGTTAAATAATCAAAGTTGAGAGGCCACATTTACAGAGATTATTTGGCCCTAATGGAAAAGGACCAGGAAAAAAAGCAAAACATGGATCTGGTATTTACAGATCAGTTATTAAAAAACCCAACAAATAATACAACCAAAACCCACACAACCTACAACATGTGCTCAGAGTGCAACAGGTAATTTCCTAAGTTGTG
Source organism: Monarcha castaneiventris obscurior (assembly GCA_026261815.1). Taxonomy (NCBI): domain Eukaryota; kingdom Metazoa; phylum Chordata; class Aves; order Passeriformes; family Monarchidae; genus Monarcha; species Monarcha castaneiventris. The sequence continues at coordinate 403,050 of JAMPIT010000891.1, forward strand.
ATCCACACAAATTCCCTATTTCCAGTTTGGCTCAGTTTTCACCCAGAAAAGCCCAAGTGTAACACTTCTCAAACACAGAATGGCTACTGCCTGACAATGCAGAAGAGAAATAAAATAAAAAATAAAAAGGGTAACTGGTTTTGGCCTACCTAATGTGTGATCTCTTCAGAGCTGCATAGGAGAGCACTAAGGCCAGGGCTGTTGCTACAGTGTAAGGCCTGCTTGTCTGAGCTTTGGAGCAGCATCCAGGGTGGGAGAGGGGCTGCCACAGACCCCAGGGAGGTCTCAGGCTTCCAAATTATCCAGCTGGGCCTCGCTGTCTGCCCTCTTCTCTGGCGATGTGTACAGGAAGTTGCAGCAGATGTAGAGGGGGAATGTCAGGAGTCTGCTGTCCAAATTCATCACGATCTGCTCCTGGAGCACACACGGGACATTTGCAAGGTGAGGGGTGGCCAGAAAGCACAAGACTGATACAACAGTCATTCTGCACATTTTAATGACTATGGATTAAAATCAGAATATAAAAAAATAAAGCAAAGACGGTTCGCCTTCACCTCAAGTTTGCAACACTGACACATTCCCAGCCTGCCCACAGCTCCCACCCCAGAGCTCCCAGCCCTCCGCAGCACAGGGAACCACCCCAGGAAATGCTGGAGCAAATTTCCCCTCCAACATGCTGGGGAGAAAGGCAGAGTTTTCAGTTTCAGGAGATTTCACCAACCAGGCATTCCCCAACACTTTATATCTGAAAGCAAATTTCAGTTTGCGGGTAGGAATTTTTTGGTTCCACTCTAGAAACTGGTTTTGGGGAAGCAAAATTGAGACTTCACCCTAGTGAGGATGCAAAACAATCGAAACTTCAAAACTGAAACTTCACCCCCCCAGTGAGGATGGCACTGACAAGGAAAGGTTTTCTGTGCTCTCACCACCTTTGTCTCACTGCTGGCTGGGATTTGAGAAACTTGATTAACAAGTCCCACACATGCCTCACTAAATCCTGCCGTCAGCAATGGGTGGAAAAGGGCACATGCTCTAAGAAAACTCCCCTCTTCTCTGGGGCTTTTATCAATTTATTTGAGTAGTAAATCAAACCCTTAAACAACATGTAGACATTCTTTTAACTCCTCAGCTTACAAGAGTCTTCAAATTCCAAATTTGCCTCTAAATAAGGAGTCTGATGGACAGATTATACAGTGCTGGAAGGCTGGGAGAGCAGCAGAACATGACACTGGCAGCAGACAGCAGCACCACAGGCACTAATTTCACTAATATGGGAACTAATTTCATGTTATCAACACTAATGAAACCCACACTACCCTACTCTAGATCCACTTCACAAATTAGCTTAATTACCCACTACCTCTAACAGGAATGCCTGAGATTCCACATAAGCAATGACAACAAGAACAGCAACTCCCTTTCACAAATATTGGTGACTTCTCAGCATTTTTTTCATGCCTTGAACTCCACCATTCAAGTTCAACAGCTCAAAAACCCACAGCCATACCTGATCCTTCTCCAGGGTCAGGATCTGATAGCCTGTTGTCCTGCTGCAGATCATCTTCCCACTGCTATCGAACGAGGCCAGGCGCAACCTGGGGGCAGAACGGTGAAACCACTTCAGCCTCCCCTATTTTTTCAGCACCGAGGAGCTTCTCCCCAGGAGACTGGCTAACATTTTTTAATGTAACTGACTCGGTGGCAACAAAATCTCGTGGCAGCAAAAGCTAAGGCAAGCAGGGCTGGCAGCACTGCGGGAGCCCCGGCCCCCCGGCTGGCACCTGAAGGCGATGCTGCGGCGCGGCTGCAGGCTGACGGAGCCGCTGCACGGCTGGTTCAGCGTGTTGCGCTTGAAGATGATGTAGCGGTTGGTGTAGGTCACCAGCAGGTCCAGGCCGAAGTTGAAGCCAGTCCAGCGCCAGCAGTACTGCAGGACAGAGGGGACACAGAGAACCCAGCCTGAGGATGGGCTGCGACACGGAGCAGGAGCACCACGCCAGCTCTGATGGGTCAGCCCTGGGAATGGGGGGCTGGGCTGCAGAGAGGGGGGTTCAGGGATCCCTGCCAGCACCTGTCTGAAACGGAGAACTCAGTGGGAACAACCCTCACCGGGTGACTGTGTGAGAGTAGCTGAGTGTCAGCTGCCTCCCATACAGACAGGAACACACGTCACACCAGTGGGTATCAAGCACACAGCACTGGGTAACGGGGCTGATCTGTAAGCCCCAGCCATGCCCAAAGTACTCCTTGGGGTCAACTGCCTTAGGTTATGTGACTTCAGTGGGAAAAATTCATGTTTCTAACAGTTTTCCCAGTCTCGCAGCACGAGAGCACAATGAAACACCAGTTCCTTACTCCTTTCAGAGACAATTGCTTCCACCCTTCTGGGGAGAAGAAAATGGTATCTTTCTCCATGGCATCTTTTGGATGCAGTTTGACAAAGAGGACCTACGTGATTTGGAAATGCCTGACTCATCTCAGCCATGCCAGCTCTGCAGTTTGCCACATGCCACACTTACATCACCATCCTTTGCCAGTTTGCGACCACACCTCATGCTGTTTCCTTCCAGTTCCTCTTTATTGATTTCTTGAGGCCTGAAAAAAACCCCAAACCAGCATCTTTAAGGACAGTTCAACAGCTTTGTATGATACCTTAATGTGGGAAAGATGAACAGACTGGAGTAAACTTGTCTGACCACACAATCATGGAGTACCCTGAGATGGAAGGGACCCACAAATGACCCTTCTTTGAGCAGAGGCATGACTAGATGAGCTCCCAGAGTCTCTTCCATCCCAAACTGTCCCATGAACATCCACCTACACTACAAAACTGCAATACAAACCAGGTTGTGACACCTCAGTCAGGCAGGACTTCTTTTACAAAATTATGTTTCCAGATAACAAAATAACAGCTGTTGCAATGAAATACATTCTCCCAGCCTTGTAAAAACACAAGTGTTTTTTAAACACAGCAGGCTGATTTCTTAGGCACAACCAGAGACAAGTGCTGGGGCACAGCTGCAGGGCTCTGCACGACAGCAGTGCTGTGAAGCAGCAGCCACGAGACACTGGGAGAGGTTTCTCAAGGGGCCGGTTACACAACCTGGCTAAAAAAACCACTTCCCCTCAGTGTTCATGAAGTGCCAGAGCCTCTCAGAGCTCCCAAGGTGCCAGAGCCCTTGGCTGTGTCATCCCACACTATCAGCTCCTTTCACCCAACAGTTCTCCCTGCATCCAACACGTAGAACAGTCTTGCAGAGCCAGCACGAGTGAGATCAGTCTTGATTTTCCAGAAGTGTGTTACTCACTTTGCTTCACACACCATGACATCATTAACCCAGCACCCACTGCCAGGAAGGGTTCAAGTTACACCAGGCCAAGGGCTGGCAGTGAACTTTATTAATCCCAGTGATATCAACCCCCGCAGGTTGAACTACAAACCCACAAGACCCAACAATGCCCTCCAAGCCAGAAAAGATGCAGCAACTGTTCTCCTACTGCTTACACTCCACAGCAATTTGCAGCTAAAGCTTCTGTAAACTCAGCCCGGGTCTCTTCTCCCATTTCTGTAAAAACCAATCCTGGGAGGTGTTCAATGAACAGGTTATGCACACAAGCTCATCGCACTTGAACAAATTCACCCAGGAACCTCCCGTGTGCTTTTCCACATCTTCCAGCTGAACTGGTTCCGTGGCTGACCTAAATGCAGTAATGGTGTTAAAGGATTTATTTCTGTTTAATTAGTGACAAATTTCACAAACATTAGTCCACAATGCTCAGACTGACATTAACATCTCCCTCTCCATCCCTCGAGCAGCCTCAGATGATGCAGAACTTCAGCTTTAACCACTTCCACCAGCTGCTACACAGTGAACAGTGGAGTTATTCTTCTTCCTTCTTACACACTGCCAAAGAGACTGCTAAGAGCAGAAGTGAATCCAGTCCCAGACTTGAAAGATCTGTCTGGCTTTTGCCACAAAACACATGTTTAATTAAAAAAAAAAGTGATCCACTTTAACACAACAAGTAAACCTTGAGCAGCTACAGTTCAAAGCCATAAACTCCACTGTTAACACTAAAAAATTCTCCAATTCTGAAGAGCAAAGAAGATGTTTAATCCTTTTAAATGCAAACTCGAAGTAGAAGGGAAACACTTTCTTCCCCTCCTCTCTATAAAGTTACCAAGAGAAACCACATCACACGTTTCCAAGCAGCACCATTTCCATGTTGGCAGTGTTAGAATAAGCAGGTGCAATTATGCCCTGCACCAGGTGGGATATGGAAATAGCGCCTTACTTCAACGCAGAGGAGTCAGATTCACGTCTTGCCCTGATTCCTAAGTCTGCTTCCTTACCCCCAAGGGAAAACGTGTTTGATACTGATATGGACAGTAGGTGAGAGAGGAAGAGCAACAGAGCTGCATAAACGATGGGCTTACAAAACCTGAATTCTTTTCTTGCAGCTACAGGTTGGTCAAATGGCCAAAACATTTGCACTCACTCACGCAAAGTAACAGCTGCACGTGTGCCCTTCTAAGGCTGAGACTTTTGGGTTTTTTTCTGTCTTAAATAATAAACCCATACTGCAAAAGAGAAAACTAGACAAGCAAAAAAGAATGTGGAAAAATATTCTGCCCATTCCAAGAGCCATTGAAATCCTCAGCTGTAGCTGAATATGAAAGTTGCTCTTTTCCAAGCTGGATGATCCCCATCATCCTCACTGCAGCTCTGTGGGAACTCACTTTTCCAGAAGCATGTGTATCCAGTGGCTGACAATTCAAATGCTCCCACGGCACTAAGCCACAAAACACATCAAAATTAGCAAATACAGGGTCTTATCTTGTATCATAATTCTTGTGACTCACTTCCCTATGAACCCTGGTTCCCCATAAGCCAGGAGGGGACATTTGTCTGCTCTCAGATACAGCCACAGCAGCATTGCAAAAGCTGTCCCAAGAGAACAGCATCAGAAACAAGCCAGGGCCACTCAAAGTTCACCTTCAGGAGTTGAATATGAGAATCACAATTCTGTACTTTACCTCCACCATTTCCTAAAGGACTGCTATTGAAGAGTGTAACTTTTTAAAGACCCTGGCTATTCTTCAGACCACAGTCTGGGGCTTTTGTGAAGCTCCCGTTACAACCCAACACATCCCTGTCCACAACGGCACCCGTGGGGTGACATGGCTACGGGAGAAAGGAACGAGCCAGTCTGCTGGGGTTTGGGAGGTAACAGGCATTCTGCAGATGCCTGACTTGGGCATTTTTTCTCCACAAAGCTCTCTAGGAACCAGGAGAGAAGACAAAGGCATGATCAACTCCCCCAGCTACATTTTGCCATAGCTTTGGTGTTAAATCAGGGACCTGGCTCGCTGCAGCATGGCCAAGAGCCAGCAGAAGGAAGGCAAACAGTTTGATGGCCAAAGTATCTTTAAAATGGAATGCTCAAAAATTACCCTTTCACAGCCTCAACACACATTTCCAGGCCAAGTACCTGTGAGAAGCATTAACCAACATAAAGGAAAATACAGAACATGTGTCCCCCACCCAGCGTTTCCCTCCGGTCCCATTATACCAGTTTTCCAGAGTTCTACTGGTTGAAGGATGGGAGACCAGCGAGCCCAAGGGAATAGAGAGCTCCACAGAGATCAACAGTTTAAAAGCACTAAAGTATGCTTCCTCCCCTCCTTTTAATGTAAACTCCAAAGTAACTCACGTCAGAATTTATATGAGAGGAAGGTTTCTAATTTAAGAAAGAAAGGAAGGAAAGCCTGTAATATACCTACCCAATATCATTGTCTTGTTCTGCTCTGAGCATGGCAAACCACTGCTGTTTGTAAACAGAGGACAGCCATTCTAAAATTAAAAAAAAAACAAAAAAGCTTGGTGTTGTTTTTGGAGCTGGGAATGGGGATGGGCATATACATTTGAAATAGAGAAATAAAATTACATTGAAATAACGAAGTTATACTTATGAGCTGGACAATCTATGCAACCCACCCCCTGATCACTCCCTGTGTTCTCCAGCGCCCAGCCTCAACCACAGGGGAAGGGATAAACATCCACAACTAACAGTCACTCCAGACTGTTCATCTCCTCAAACATCCACTGCTGCCACAAGTGATGCAACTCCACACATCTCCTCAGCACACAAAGCTGTGCTCAGCCAAGGAGCTTGTTAACAAGCTCTTGGGAGAAGGTGCTGTTTTCTGAATCCCCAGTGGAGTCTTACGTAAGTTAAAGAAGAAGAAAACACAATCAAGGGATAAAAGAAAACAGTGACTTAACACAAATATGGTAAAACAAACAGAAATTGTACCCTACTAGGAATAAACATAAATCATGTCTTCCTTGGAGAACACACAAAGATTTTATTGGCTGTGTTAATTTAATGTTGCAACGGAGAGATAAAACAGAACAGAACTCAACAGTTTGTCAGGCGGTTACACAAAAGGGATCCCAAAAGCACGGGGTGTAAGAAGTTCTTAGTCAAGATAACAAATGGGGCAAGGGGGCAAGGTCACGTATGAGAACTGGGAAATGGGCTGGGTGAGAGGAACAGGGAGAGCCACTGTGACCAAAAACAAACCAGGAAGCTGATGAATGTGACAGGAGGGAGGCGAGGCGAGATCATGGATGGAAAACTTAAAACCAGCCTTTGTCCCACTGACTCTAGAGTGGAAGTGCAGACTGTGATAGGAGCAAACCAGGAATTAACCAAAGTACAACAGAAAATAAAAAATTAATTAAGGAAATCTACGCAGGTAAGGAACAGAGAATGGATGTGCTAGAAGGGAAGGAAAAAAGTATCAGGAGGGAGAGCATCTTCTCTCTTTGTGTACGTGCATGCATCTATTTCCTACCCCACATTTCGGCTGCAGTTCGTCTGCTGATTTATGAAGAGGGAAAGTGCAGCTTACGGAATGTTCAGAAGTCACCAAGTAAAACAGAACAACAAACACTGTGCTCACACAAACACATTATATATTCCTGTCTCTTGCACCTTTTCTGCACAGAGACCAGACTGCTGTGAACTCCTAACACAGAATTTCAGTTTTCCCCTGCAGGCCCTACACACACAGAGTATAAAAATAAATAGATAAACAAATAAACAAATAAATAAATAATCACAGTACTACTTTCAGCTTCTCAGTGTGATTTGCTTCTCTACCTCAAGAACAGTTTCATCCGGAATAATCTAAAACGCTTCCACCAGGACACAAACTACCCAGCAATGGCCCTGTCTGCAGATCCTCAGGTACAAAGCATCCCATCGAATACTGAATGCTGGCAGCCAACAGCCTGTTCCAAAGTGCAGCCCAGGATTTATCTAAACTTCCTTGTAAACAAAGAGCAAAAGTTCTGATCTTAACACAGCTTGTGGCTACACCCTGGTATGAACAGGTCACAAGGGCAGGCAAGTACCAAACTCTAACAGCACCTCCCTACACGCAGATCCTCCCCTGCACCGAGCACGTAGCCCGTGCTCCCTTTCCTGGCACCACAGTGCCACCCATCGTGGCTCAGGGACTGCTTCCTACAGAGCCAGCACAAATTCCACATTCTTTTTCAATAGGCACAAGGAAATCGGCCTCAGAGATGCAACTAATCTCAGAACAATTCTTCCTCTGACAGACACAGGTAAAGGCTTCTGGGTTTGAGAATAAACACGACATTTATCCACTGAAGAGCACTGTGAAAAGGCTGCCCACCGCACTGTAAGGGATGACAGCAGACATCAGGAGGAGGAAATCAAGTGTAGCTCCGGAAAATTTCTGGTTTGCAACACCTTATTGACATGCTGACAAAGCCACTTCACAAGGATACAAATCCACTGCCCTCTTGTGTCACCATTAAGGATCTAAAGAGTCATTCACCCGAAGTTATTTTTTACAATAACCTTTGCACTTTGCCTATAACCGGTACCAATATCACTCTGAAGTATGATGGATTATATTTACTTTATACATCACTTAAGCATGCAAAGTATCATGTATCAGAGCTGAGACCTGTTCTTTTGGGATTTTTATGCATAACAAAATGTTACCAGACATCAGCAGCAGGATGAGAAGGGGATTTTCACTTTCCAGTGATACTGAGATGTCAACATCAGTAATCTCTAATAACATGAAATGGCATTTCACTCTCTGGGCTTCAAAAGCACCAGTCCCCAAGAGAATGATGTATTTTATACAAGTCAAAATGCAGGTAAATGGACAAGAGTAGAATACTTGAATACCCTCCCTGCTCCAAATCATCCTAAATCTCTATTAGTAAACAACATTTGTTTTGGAAGAGGGAAGAAGAGTTCACAGCATCTTGTGCTTCTTATTTTAATTTTTGGGTTTTATTCCAAATCCTGTCAAAACCTATCCAGCTCTTTTCAGAAAGTAATGGCTAGAAAACAGCTGAGTCTCAGCAAGTTTTACTCTCTCAAAAGTAAGGTGATTTTTTGCTTATCTGGGCCCCTGGGACCATTTAAACATTGATAAAGTACTATGTATTGGTTGTAGAGCATTTTGACAAACTGACTGATGAGCAGAATGCTCATCACGTGGTAGTGACACCTACATGGGTGCCTCTAAAACTTTCATGCCTGTAATTTTCATACTCAGCTTCTGCTGAATCTTCAACCACAAACCAGATGCTGGAGAGAAACATGTGAGCAGTAAGACAAGCAAACACCCTGAGATCTCCCCAATTACTCTAGGGCAGGACAGGCTGGGGAAGGCACACAGAACGTGATCAGTCAAGAAGAATCATGGAATGGTTTGGGTTGGGAAAGTCCTCTAAGGTCCATGGGTCTAACTGCTCCCCCAGCACTGCCAAGGCCACCACTAACCCATGTCCCCAGGTGCCACATCCACACGGCTGCTGAATCCCCCCAGAGATGGGGACTCCAGCACTGCCCTGGGCAGCTGTGCTAGAGCTGGACAACCTTTTCCATGATGGAATGAACCTCCCCAATATCCAGCCTGAACCTCCCCTGAGACCGTTTCTTCCTGTCCTGTCCCTGTTCCCTGGGAGCAGAGCCTGACCCCCCCCAGCTGCCCCCCTGCCATTAGGAGTTGTGGAAAGTGACAAGGTTCCCCCTGAGGCTCCTTTTCTCCAGCTCCCTCAGCTGCTCTTCATCAGACTCGTGCTCCAGACCCTTCCTCAGCTCTGTCTCTCTTGAGACACACTCCAACACCTCCCTGTCTCTCTTGGGGTGAGAGACCCAAAACTGAAGCCAGGAATTGAGGTGAGGCCTCACCTGTGCCCAGCACTCACTCACCTGAGGGCAGCAGGGCATCTCTCTCCACGATTCTGGCTGAGGCCAGGTCACTGATGATGTACTGCAGCCTCAGGTGTGCGAACACGGGCAGGAACGCGTTCCCCTGCGCTGACTCCAGGAAGGCAACGTCATCCCCAAACTCTGCAACACACAGCATCCACATCACAGTTTGCTGCCCTAAAGATTTTCCAGACCCTATTTATGCTGGAGTTCTTATTTATTCATTAGAGAAAGTTATCATGGGCAGGCAAGTCACCTTTTGCCACTAAAATTAAGAAATGACTCGTGTTCAAATCCCAAACCAAGGCCAGGCCAACTCTTCCTACCTCTCCTGCGCTCAGCAAACCAGGCATCAGCTTCAGTTAACACCTGCTTGAAAGACCCATTCCAAGAAGGCACGAGCTGAAGGAACATCCACTGAGCAAAATAAATAAATTCTAGTGAGTCAGTTGAAGAAGGTTTCAGATAAGTAATCTGCATGCTAGTAAGACACATTTCCACAGTGCTTTTATTTCTATAAAAGTTCTGCTACTCCATTAAATACTTTCGGTCCATCCCACAAAGGTTCCACTGCAGCAAGCCCCAGGCAAGTACCTTTTTGAGAGCAGTGTACACATCCATTTCCACCTGCAACACAAACAGGTTGGAGGAGCTGATCAGCTGCTTCATGAGGTTTACGCTGAAAAAAATAAATTGTAACAGGTCAGTGAGACAGAAGAGAAAAAAAGAAGGGAAGGTAGGGAACATGTGACCAGCAGCAGCCCAGAAAGTTATCTGCTCCAGACTTGGGCAGAGACTTGTACAGCCCCAGTACCTGAGTTCCTTGAAGAGTCCAACGCTCTGGTGAGTCATCAGATTGTTCAAGAGCCACTCAAGGCACCTGCATAGAAAGCAAGGAATTAGGACCTCTGCTTGTTTCTTCTCTACGTCAGCATTCCTGCAACAGCTGCTCCCTCAGTAAATTTGCAGACAATGCTAAGGTGGGTGGGATTGTGGATCTGCTGGACGGCAGGAGAGCTTGGCATAGGGATCTGGACAAACCCAACCAGTGGACCAAGGACAATGACATGAGGTTCAATAAGGCCAAGTGCTGAGTCACTGCAGAAAGCCCAGGCAGCTCCAGGCTGGGGCAGGAGTGGCTCAAGAGCTGCTTGGCAGAAAGGTACTTGGGGGTGGCTGACAGCTGGCTGAGCATGAGCCAACAGTGTGCCCAGGTGGCCAGGAAGGCCAATGGCATCTTGGCCTGTACCAAGAACAGTGTGGCCAGCAGGACTAGGGAAGTGACCATTCCCCTGTACTTGGCACTGGTGAGGATGCACCTCAAGTGCTGTGTCAGTTCTGGGCCCCTCACTTAACAAAGGACATTGAGGGGCTGGAGTGTGTCCAGAGAACACTCAAGAACACAACAAGGCTCAGGAAGGGTCTAGAAACCATGTTTTATAAGGAACAGCTGAGTGAGCTGGGTTTGCTTAGTCCGGAGGAGGCTCAGGGGGGACCTCATCACTCTCTACAACACCCTGAAAGGTTGTAGTGAGCTGGAGCTGGTCTCTTCTGCCATGCCTGCAGTGAGAGGACATCAGGAAACGGCCTTAAGCTGAAACATGGGAGATTCAGATTAGGTGTATTTTTTTTTTCCTGTTTGAGTGGCCAGGCATTGGAAGGGATTGCCCAGGAAGGTGGTGGAATCAGCACCCCTGGAGGTGTCTGGATCTGGCTCTGGGTGATGTGGTTTAGTGGTTTCAGTGGTAGTGCTGGGTGGATGGTTGGACTGGATGATCTTATAGGTCTTTTCCAACCTTGATGATTCTATAATTCTATTCTAAAAAATTACTAAGACAATTAACCTGGTCATTATGGTACTGTGTGTAAATTCACTGTTAACTGGCAGTGTCCAAAGCAGCTTGGAGACAGTAATTCTTACTTTTTCTTCACGGAGTCCAGCCCATACGTCCCTGCAGAGTTGTAATAACCACACACGGTTTGGGCAGTGATGGTTTCCTTCATTGTTTCTCCACATTGCTGGATTAAGCCATCCTGCAGGGAGGGAGAAACACACAAACATTCTGAGTGTTCATTTCCCAACAGACACTGTGCTGTTCATACAGATTTTCATGCCTGAGCCATCCCCAAAGTCCCACAGGCTGCAGTGACCGGTGCTACACTGTTCAAAACATTTAAACCATCACTCCTCAGAAACACAGATGCTCCTTAAGAATATTTCCCATGAAAGAAAAGCGTACTGAATACCTTCAGGGTAGAGCAAGTGAGCTCCAAAACCTATTTAATCTACTTTTAGATATCACTCTCAAAGCCCTTAATCTCACACCTCAATCTTAGTCACAGCATTTTTCAATAAATCCACTGCACTGTTTGGGTTTTTCCTCACTTAGCCTGAAAAGCTGATTCACTCCTCTGGGTGAAAAAGGCCACGTGGGCAAGGATGTTATGAACTGTTTCTTTCCAGGTAAAGACAAAAATACTGGCATTTCTGACTTACGAGCTGCAGCATGCAGGCTGCTGCTAGCAGGGCGACCACGCGGCTGGGGTTTATCAGCACATCGTCCCTGTAGAGTGAGCCAAAAGCCACCTGCAGAGCTGCAAAGGGAACAGGAGTCAAACAGAGACACAGCACTGAGCATGGAGCATTGAAAGAGTCCTTAAATACAAGCAAACCCCTTCACTGCACACCTTCTCTATGGTCTCAGTACTGGCTCTTGATCTAGAGCAACTGACCAGACAGAAAACACAACATGGGGCAGTAACCATTCCATTACTGAGCTTCCACGAGTTAAACGAACTCTTCAGCACCCCTGAGAGCTGTAAAACTGTACAAAAAGAAGTTGAACCTCATGAGCCTTCTCTGAGCATCATGAGGTTTAACTTAACCTCTCCCTTCAGGGTTTTGTTAAAATAAAAGGCTCCCACTTACCTTCTACATCAATATTTTGATCAGGAATCTCCAACTCTATGACGTTCATGCTGGATTCTTTCCAAGAGCCACTGAACATACTAGAAAAGTAGCCTGACTGTATGAGGGAAGAGAGAAAAAGAACTCAGCTAAGAGATTTCATCCCAACTAAAACTGCCAAAAGCAGCACATGGAACCAAACATGATTAATGTTTACCTTTATGTGGAACAAAATATATTAAGGGAACTTTCACAAGCTAAAACAGTCTGACAGACTCGAGGGGCCAACTGTAGTTGCTGTTTCTGACACTCAAAATGCCTACAGGAAAACTTGGGCTACGTGTGTGTAATCAGAGTAAGGAAAGAGTTTGAAAAGGCCAGAAGAGCCACACAAGGTCTTTTCCGACAAACCACATCACCAGTGGGGACAGAATTAGTCCAAGATTTAAGTCCTTAAGGTTACTGGCAAACAACAAAACCTGCAGGCATTAGGGAATGCCAGTGTAGGGACTGGGTAGGGGGGAAAAAAAAGAAAAAAGGCATGCAAGACATACAAATTATACAAATTACTGTACGAGGCTGTAGTCTCATACCAAGGACACAGACACACACACCATTTACGGCAATATACCTTTAATTATTAAGTGAAAAGCACATAAAACTAGAATTTGAGGTTTCCATCCAAATGAAGGGAAAGATAATGCTCTACTAGGGTTCCTGATTTTCCTTCCCAGCAGCAGATGTGCCCATTATGAGATGCTATCAATGAAGTTTACCTGAGAGATCAAAAAAATAAAGTCTATTTGTACAGCACCACATTCCCTGACCTCTTCCCTCAGCATTTCAGCTCAGGGCAGCAAATAACACAAAACCCAACTTTGATTTCATTTGATCAGGTCAGTATTTCTGTACCCTCAGTGTATTCCTAACTCTGACAACACACAACATGCTCCTATCAAACCTAGGACCTCACTCATCTTTTGTCTTCCTCACAAAGGAAGACAAAAGCCTCCTTGTTGAGGCTGCCCCGGCTTTGCCACAGAGATCAACTCCCCAGTTTCATAAGGATTTATAATTTTTGTAACAGCATCAGGAAAAAGAAACCCCCCATTTCTCAGAGCTGTGGTGACCTGGCAGAGCAGCACCTGATTGTCCTTCACCGAATGCAAGGCAGTGCCTGGAGAGAGCAGGGGAGCAGAAACAGCCAGGCTGAGTCTGCTCAGGGGCACAGAGGAGGAGTCACAGTGGCATTAAGAGTCATTTACATGGAGTTATTTCTAACTTCCAACACTGTTTTACCTACAGTACCATAATCCCAATGCAGGAGCGTGCCCTGAAACAGAACCTGCCTGAGGAGAATGGTGAACTCCCCCCAGAGCCCATCTCCCAATAACACCACTCCTACAACAAGGTGTCTGCAGACAGCCTCACAATTTTCAAACCCCACTCTACAGCGGCATCCACAGAAGGGAATTCACACCCACTTTCAGTCACCAACCCGCGCTAAGGCTTCAGGAGTAGCTTCACAAACTTGACACAGAGCAGCCGCAGCCACAGTGACAGGACACAGCAGCAGCCTGAGGCCACACCAGCACTGTGCCCACCCTGCACAACCCAGCCCTGACTGCTCCCCATCGCTGGGGTCCAGAGTCCCACAGGGCAGTGGGAGCTGTGCCTGCCAGCTCTGCTCCTGCCACGCACCCCACGGCCCTGCCAGTGCCACTGCTCCGGATCTGGCCCACACAAAGGACTCTCCTGCTTTCAGTTTATGCTTGTTAAAAGGTTCTCACACTCTAAAAAGAAAAGGCTGTTTCCTACAAGAAAGCAATGAAACACTTCCCTCACTGGACCCATGCAAGTAATTGCTGAAGCTGCTCTGGAATCCTGGCACTGACACAGCAACAGCCACAAAAAATCCAGAATTTGCTCTTCCTGTCACTTGTTGCACCAGAGAAACTTCAGCTGTGTGCGGAGCACCTCCTGGTGCCACCGTGTCACACCCCTGCTCTAGCTCCCACTGCAGCTGACACACAAGTGCCCTCCTGTCCAGCTACAGCATCTGACAGCTTTGCATCAACCCCTGGCAAGGCCAGAACCCCTGACAGTCACGGGCACAACTGAATTCAGTGTTTCATGGCACAGTCATAGCTCCTCCCCACTTCTGCTACAGTAGGAGTGACACAGAGAACAGACAGTGAAGCCAACAGCACCTGTGTTCCCAAAACACAGACACAAAGGACTCCACCCGAACACAAGCCCAACAGAATATGTTTGTGGAAACAGCAACTTTTTCAGATGTATGCACTAAGATTTATTCCTTTTTAGAGTTCCTGAGCAAACATTCCTCCTGCAGCAGCAGGGAAGCTGCAAGGAATCCTTTTGTGAAGGCTCATAACAATCACATAACAGCTACAGACACCCAGCACCAGCAATTCCCTGCAGGTCCCTGCACACAAGTCCAGCGGACAGTAAAACTGAGCTGGGACACTACAGGCTTTACAAATTCCTTCTGGAAGTGCCTCCTTTGCTCTGCAAGAATATTCACACCACAGGAGCATCTCAGCCACTTGTTCAGCAAACAAGAACATGTTCTCGGGACATCAAAGACAACTGTCAGGACTGTTTTCACAGAGGATGCACCAAGATTAAGAATAAAATAAATTAAACAAAATTGAAAAATCAAACAGTAAGAGAGAGAAGCAAAGAAATTGTTCTAACACGAAGCTACAGCTCTGCTTCCCAACATTGCTAACAGGAGTTGGTTCACTGTCTACATCTACAAGAAGAGTGAAAGTCCTACATAGAAAGGGGGAAAAAAAGGACAGATGTCCAGTCATACTTCACAGTTCCCAGACATTCTTTTATGAAAAGCACAGTTCCAACTGGGAGTTAGAGAGGAGCCACTTACCTGACACAAATAAATCTTGTGCAAGTTCCACTCCTCTCCCAGAGCACAAATTTTGATATCACTGTTCTCCCCATTTAAAAACAGCGTCTGATATATATATTTCGACGTGCTTTTCAGTTTTTTCCTAGTAAAAGAAAAAAACGAACAAACCACAAACAGTGAGACACGCTCCTTCCAATTCTCCCGTCACAGGGGCAACAGTCGGTCTCAAGCCCTCGGGAGGTTCGTCCAGTCCAGTCCAGCCCAGCCCAGCCCAGCCCAGCCCGACTGCCGTGTCTCCCCCGCCAGCATCACCTTCCCCGTGCCCGCCGCTGCCGCCGGGGCCTTTCCCGAGCGCCCCAGAGCCACCCCCTGACCCGGGGGGACCCCTCAGAGGCCTGACCCCGACATCTCTCCCCTCCAGCCTCACCTCGTTCCTGCACGACGGGCTCCGACAGGAGGCCGGGCCGGGCCCTCGAGTGTCCCCTCAGAGCTGCTCCCCCAGCCCGGCCCTGCATCCCCCCAGCGCCTCTGCCCGGCCCCGGCCCTGCAGCTTCCCCAGCACCCCCGGCCCCCTCAGAGCCGGCGGCCCCGGCGCCCCTCCCTCAGCCGGCCCCCAGACCTGCGGCCCCGGAGGTGGAGGAACCGCTCCTCCCGCTCGGCCTCGCCGTCGCTGTCGCTGTCCCCGGGTCCCTCGGCCCCGCTGCGCTTCCTCTTGCCGCCCTTGCCCGCGGCCGCCGCCTCGCCCCGCGGGAGCCCTGCCTTCCGCCGCAGCACGCGGCTGCCCAGGGAGCCCATGGCCGCTCGGCCGCCTCATGGGGCCGCGGGGAGCGGCTCCGGCGCGGGAGCGGGGCCGGAGCGGCAGCGGCGCCTCAGCCCCGGCCCGCGGCCCCGCGGCTCTGCGCCTGCGCGGGCGGGCCCGGCGTGAGGCGGGCGGGCGCTGTCCTGCGCTCCGAGCGAGACAGCCTCCGAATGGTTTAGTTAATGGTTTAAATTGACTGCTGAATTTATTGTTGTACTTAATCACAACTAATACATATATATTAATAACAAATAGTGCGTCATTCTTAAATTATTCTTAGCCAGCATTTAGCAAAGTTGTCATAAGCTGCTTTTGCAGAAAGCTTGGGAAAATTACTGAAACTGTTAAGTGTTGATAAACAAACTCTGATGTGCTTCAATGAACAAAGCCTGCGAGAGAACCGTGTTGGTGAGGGGACTGTAGAATTTATGGACAACAAGGACAATTTCCAGAAACCAGAAGATAAAGAAGAGAGAAAGACTTAAGTTAATGCGTTGTAAAGTCCTTACCGGAGGGAAAAGATACTAAAAAAACCGTGGACTAATTAGCATAAGGAGCAGCCCAGCAGCCGCTCCCTGCAGCTTCCCCAGCACCCCCGGCCCCATAGCAGAGCACAGGAGCTCGGAACAAAACAAGTTTTTCCCTGTGTCCCCTCCCAGAACACACCATCGGGACAGAAAATACAGAAACAAATTCTTTATTCATTTTTCAACACTCAGCAACCTGACCCAAGGCATTAAAACCCAACATGACCCACGGCACTGAAACCCATCCCCAGCCCGAGCACCTCCGCAGCTGCTGTGCTCTGCTGGGCGTTTCCCTGCCCCGGGCAAAGCCCTCAGAAGAACTGGATAAAGCTCTGCCTCCTCTCCCGGCAAAAGTCAGGAATGTATCTACAATGGCAGCCCAGAGAAGGAGAAAGGAAATTATTTTATTGGAGGTCACAGAGGCATCTCCTATTCCAGCCAGCAGCAGCCCATTCTAGAGGAAAATGATGATGGAGTTGGGGTGTAGCCACCTCAGTGTTTCAGCTTTGACAATGCAGCCTCAGTCTGATCCTTCAGAATAGGATTATACACCAGCAGTAAAAAATAAATTGCCAAGCCAAAGCAGAATCCCATTTTTTGTAGTGAAAACAGTGAACAGGCAAGTGTGTAGGGGAAAAGTCTCTCCCAGAGGTTGATCCAGGAGAGGCCTAGGCACAAACATGGGATCCCTTGTTGGTCCTGTGACACGTGGGACATGTGGGCAGGTGTCCCAGGGAGGTCTGGGGAGTTATCTCAGGGAAATCTGGGGAGCTGCCACAGGGAGATCTGGAGAGGTGTCCTGGGAAAATCTGGGGAGCTGCCCCAGCACCAGGCTGATGAGGTGGGGTTTTGGGGACAGGTCATTCCTTAAAAGGCACCGTTCCAATGACATCGCTTTATCCAAAGCAGAGTTTGTAATATAACTCTAATTATTTATACTCCCATGATCAAGCAGACAGATCAAAAGCACAGGGCTGCTCTAACCAGGGCAGAAAAAGGTTTTTCTGATGTCACCAGTGACAACTTCCCCGCTTGCAGATCTACATGCAACATACACATACAGTAGAGCCAGGCTGCTCCACACCAACAGAGGCAAGTAAATATGTAAACGTGCTGGTATTTTAAATATTTGGGTTGTGTTTTAATTCTACCCAAAAACTGAAGCAAACCCATGTTCTGCAGTCTCCATGTACCAATGAGGTTGGCTTTTCGCTATGCAGCCTCTCACACTTTGCACCCAGGTTTGCTTTAGTTGATGCATTTTGCTGGTGAACACAACAGCAAAGGGGCAGCTGGTCAGAAAACAACTTTTATACCTTTAGTTATAGCATTCTGTGTAAGATGGGCTTCACCAGCCCAGTTAGTAGGCATATGGATGTTCCAAGCATAGAAGTGTATCAAAAGGGTCAACCAGAATGGCCACTATCTAACCAGTGCATGAACTAACCTAAGTCAACAATCAGAGTAATTAATAAGGCATTTGGGAAAAAATAAAAAGAAAGAAATCTTTATCATGATTGGGCTCGATGATCTTAAAGATCTTTTCCAACCTAAACAATATTTTATCAGCTGCTTCCCATCACCCAGCAGGTCTCCCAGGCCTCCTTTAATCCTCCCCACCACACAACCTGAGCAGAACCTTCCTGTAGTCCCCTGAGCAGTCTCCCTAGAGAGAGCAGAAAAAAGGAACACTATTAATTTTGCAGCTCCATGGAAAGCAGGATTCCTTCCAGCATAAATGTCTTATTGTAGTGTTTGTACCCTCTTTGACAATTTAATAACCAAGAACATTCAGGGAAGTTTTCAGTACATAAATGTAAAGTCTCCTTAATTCCGCCTACTCTAAAATACCCAAAAGGCATTGAGAGGGTCTCCTTGAAGCTGCTTAGCAAATGCAGGTCTGTTTGTAAGATTGCAGAGCTTACCTTGATGAAGGAGTGGAGTGATTTCCCATACATGGACAGGAACTCCTTCCTGATGTGCAGCATGTCTATTTCCGAGCGGGACACCATCACCCGGATCAGCGTGCTGTCATCTGTGCCCAGGCCCTAAAGGAACAAAACACTTTGGACAGACACAAAGATTTGGCCTTCTGTGGAATCCATTCCTAATTAGATCATTTTTGCATCAATGCAGGGATCCACTACCAGCTCTGAGATTCCTGAAGGAAAAGAGGTCCACAGAAAAGCTCAGACTTCTTTTTTTCCCCCAATTAACACAGTTTCTTTTTCTCATGACTGCTGTCATGCTAGTGACTCAAGCATGGAGAGGCAGGGGGGAAAATACCAAAAGCTCTTTACCTTCATGGATTTATACAATCTTTCAGCAAAATACGCAGGTTTATTCCTCAAGCACTTTACTGTAAGGGAGACAAGAACAAGAGAATTAAAGCAAATAAACACTGAAGGAGAAGGTCTTCCAAACCCTTCCAGCACTTTCCCAGTGCAGATGTTTATTCTGTAAAAATGCAACTCAACAAGAACGGTGCAGACATCCAGAGTCAGTGACCTGCTGTCAATCGATGTCTCTGTGCCCAGTGTGCAGCAATAGAGTATTTTTAAGGCTTTAAAGCTTCCAGACAGCAAATGTCAGCTGTCAAAGCATCCCTTGGCAGAGAAATACAAAGCACAGAGCCTTCTTACCAGGTCATATCTGCAAAGATTAAAACACTGTGGCTTGTAAAACAGTGAAAAAGAATCTGCCCTCTGAAGCTGCACAAACAGTCAGGGCAAGAGACAGTATCTTTAATTATTCAATTCGTTTGTAGACAAAGTTTAAAAGCAGGGAACTCACCCACAGCTAACAAAGCATCCTCGAGGTCTCCTGACATCTCGGATTTAATGCTCTCTGTGATGTCCTTATTAGCAATCCCTCTGTACACATCAAAAACTAGGAGAAAGAGTCGGATAAAAAGAGCCAAGTGAGCTGCTTCAGTGTGTAACCCCCCAGGATCACTTTGCAAGATCAAGCTCCTCATACGCTGTACAAACATTGCACCATTACCGTGACATTGTAAGCTAAATCAGGGCTACCCCTCAGAAATAATTAATTTTAATTATCAGCTGTCTTGCTAATTAGCCAACCACTGCTGCTAGGATTTTGCAGAACTGCTATTTAATGCAGATAGTTTCCATACTTAGCTCTGTCCCATGGGAGTCATACTGCCTTATCTCTAATTCACACACTAGAGCAAGTTGTATGGATGCTTTTCTGAACTCC
This sequence comes from Monarcha castaneiventris obscurior, assembly GCA_026261815.1. Lineage (NCBI taxonomy): Eukaryota > Metazoa > Chordata > Aves > Passeriformes > Monarchidae > Monarcha > Monarcha castaneiventris. The sequence goes on from JAMPIT010000891.1 coordinate 422,666, forward strand.
CATTTTGTCTCAGGAGGGAATAAAATGGTCCAAAAGAATTGAATCAACTGGCCCCAAGAACATCTGTTGTCTCAGGAAGGGATCACAATCAGTTAATGAACAAGTACAAAGCTCCTACAAAAGTACTGTCCTCAAACAAGGGAAAAAATCCACGACACCAGAGAGGTCCTACCTCTTAGCAGGTGGCACCTGTTCCGTGTGCAGAGGATGGACATGAACTGCACCTCATCTGTTCCCCATCTCTTCTCCCCAGCTTCATACAGGCACTTGAAGACATTATGAACAGACAAAGTGAGAACACCAGGTGTATATATTGAGGCTTTTACTTCATAGAACTATTTGGCTTGGGAAAGCCCTCTAAGGTCATCGAATCCAACCCTTAGCCTGCACTGCCAAGGCCACCACTAACCCATGTCCCCAAGTGCCACATCCACAAACCTGTTAAATCCCCCCAGGGATGGGGACTCCACCCCTGCCCTGGACAGTCTGGGCCAGAGCTGGACAACCCTTTCGGGGGAAAAATACTTCCTAATATCCAATCTAGTCTCCACCTAGGGCACTGTTGACTAGCACAGCTTCAAGCTTACTCATCTACCTTGAAAAAAAAAGTGGTCTAGAAACAGCAGGGATTCACCACACATCACACATACAAACCCAGACAGTTCTTGCAAGGAAGCAAATTGCTACCCACCTGAGCATCTTGTTGAGCAAGGGCCTCATCCACAAATGTTCCCTCATCTCTGTTACCCTGCAGAGATACAAGGGTGAAAGAACTCATTTCAACAGCAACCAATGGAAGTAAGTCCTGCAAATTCCCCATTCAAAACCAGTTACTGGAGATGTATAATGGGGTTCTTAACATTGAATAGTGGGTTACAAATATGGCAAAACATGATTCAGAAGTGATTTGTTCTTCCGTTTGAAACAAGCAGCCATCCACTTGAATTTAAAAAGAGCATGTGGCATTAAGGCATGCCCACAGTCAAGCTGCTCTCCCTGCAGAAGCTGGTGTGAAATGCAAGAGAAGTGAAATAACAGCCAGCCTGAAGCACCTCATCGGTGAGTGAAAGATGTCCAGCAACAGATTCACCCCCATTGTTTCCCCAGTCCTGGACTCACCGTCGCGAGGGACACGAGGACTCTGCGGAACATGGAGGATGTGTCAGAGACAATGTCGTCCTCAAGGGTGGAGCCGTATTCTGCCAGAGCACACACACACAGCAGATCCATTACTAACAACTCACAGAATCACAGAATTTGCTGAGTAGGAAGGGACCCACAAGGATCACCAAGTCTAGCTCCTGAGCCTACATAGAACCATCCCCAAGAGTCCCACCATGTGCCCAAGAATGTTGTCCAAACACTCCCTGAAATCCATCAGGATTGGTGCTGTGACCACTTTTCTGGGGAGCTTGTTCCAGTGCCCAGTCACCCTCTGGGTGAGGAACCTTTTTCTAATATCCAGCCTAAACTGTCCCAAGACTCGAGTTGCCTCAGCTGTGCCAGCACAGGGGGACAGGCACTGCCCTGTCCTGCTGGCCACACTGCGACTGGGACAAGCCAGGATGCCCTTGCCCTTCTTGGTTTTCATCCCAGCAATCCAGCTTTCGTATTGAGTGGTACAGGGCAAAATTAAGAAGCATAGCCAGCAAAAAACTGGCAAAAGATCTACCAGCCAGAGCTCCAGCTGACAGACATAACCACCTCACCCCATTATATTCACACCGACTCAATTTCTGGGTGGAATTCTAGTCCTTGATGCTGACAGATCCTTCTCCTGCCTCTTCACACACCCCTGCACACACCCAAGTGGCTTCTCAGCCAGTGTGAAATTGCAGAGTGAGCCACATACGGAGTTTGTAGTTCTCGTTGATGTGCCGGATCTCTGTGTTGGTGCGAGAAGCCAGGATTTCAATCAGGCAGCCTTCATCTGTTCCTGCTCCCTAGGGAATCGCAGAGACAAGAGCCAAGATTATGACAACTATTTTGAAGGGCAACTACAACTTTTGTTTATTATATTTAGGTTAATAAGAAATTAATAATTAATATACAATTATGCCATTGCATACTGAATTGACCATAACTCATGCAAGACAAAAGATGATTTCCAAACCTTTAGAGCCCTTCTCAGTTCATGCACGTCATACATGGTGGTAGGAGTCATCAAACCAATGATCACCCTTTCAAAATTCCCACTCAGCTCAGACTTCAAGTCATCAATCAAATCCTAGAAGACAGAAAGAGAAGAAAGAAGACACGGCCTTTGAGAAGAGGAAGAACTTGTTCACCACTTTCTTCATGCTCCAGCCCTCCTTGGATGAATAGTTACTCTGAAGTGAACAAGACAAAAAAAAACTTGGCCAAGGAAGCTTGTGCTCAGTGCCAATCATACTCTTGTGGAGACTGGGACGTTCTTCGCATTTTGCCCGAGTGCTACAACCCAAAAAAGTCCACATCTCCCAGGCAGAGCCACAGTCACTGACCTCTGAAGAGACCTACCCTGCCAATAGTGCTTTTATAGGTGATCAGCACTTGCTGACGCTGGGAAACGTTCAGTTTGGTCAAGATCTCAATGATGGCATCTTCATCTGTGCCTGGAAGGAACCAATGAAAACCAGTCAAGCTGCTTGTACCAGAACCAGAGGCCTGCTCTGGCCTTGCCCAGGGTGTGCCATGGGCCACGGAGCCTTACACACATCCTTGCACAACCTGGGCCTCATCTGTGCACAAGTGCCTCAGCCCAGCAGCACCACACCACAGGAGAGAGAAAACAAAAGCCTGACTGAGGATGTTTTTATGGCCAAGACTTGGATTTCCTGAAGGAAAAGGGGGGGGGTTCAAGTTGCCCAATTTCCTCCAATGCCCTCACAGGGCAGTGAGGTGATGCAAATGGCTGAACTTCCCTTCCAAAAAACCACCAGTAAAAACCTTCCATCAGAGCTATAGAAGAAGGTGTAACAGTGGAGGGAGAGCAACTTACCAAATCCCTTCATAGCCTTCCTTAGTGCCTGTGCTTCTTGCTCAGCACTGAAAGTTGAGACGCCCTTGACTGTTGCCTAAACCCATAGGAGAGGAGTTATGAAAAGTAGTCACAAAGTGAGACACACACAGAGTAGAGCTGAATTTTAAGAAAAAGGCAATTCAAAAGATGCAAACATCTTTTTTCGAAAGTGGCAGCAAGGAAAGTCCATCCTCCAAACATGATTGATTTTATACCAGGTTCCATCCTATCCTAAAAAGAAATGGTTTGCTCTAGAGGGACTTCCCAGACACATATGAAATAAGCCACAGGGACTCAACTGAAAGGAAAAAATATCTTAATGAGGCTGCCCATGGAGTATCTGCTTTCCAGTTAAATAAGGACACACAGCCTGACATCTCTGCTCAGTCCAGCTTCTAACCAGCAGTTTTCCATGTAAATCATAGAAGAGGCTGTTCCCATCAAAGCCCCATTCCTGCCTTCTCTCAGAGCAGTCAAGGACCATCATTCTGTTAAACAGCACACCAGGAAGGGCAGTGTTTTACTTGAAATGGTGATTCACAAGCAGGTTTCTCCTGCCTCTGGTCTAGTGCCATTTCTGGGGAAATACATTTTTCTTACAAAGCTCTTCATGTTCCCAAGAAAATCATCAGCAAAACACTGCTTAACATTCAATGGGCAGAAAGATGTTCCCCTGTCCCTGGAAGTGTTCCAGGTCTGGGTGGATGGGACTTGGAGCAGCCTGGTCTAGTGGAAGGTGTCCCTGCCCATGGCAGGAGGTGGAACTGGATGACATTTAAGGTTCCTTTCAACCCAAACCATTCCAAGATTCTGTAATAACAACCATAGAAATGGCTGCCTTGCAGGCTCAACCTGGAAAGAATAATATGCCCAGGAAGTTTATCTGGAGAAATTAATGTTCTTTGAATTAATATCTGATCAGGTTTTCCATTAACTTCCCAAATGCAAAAGCCTGTATGTGTGGGTCATTGTCCTCTACAATGAGGAAGCAGAGAGAGGTGATAAATTCATCCCCTTGAAGGGACAGACAGTGACAGTGTTCTTCCTGCTGTGTCCTTATCTGAGCTACGCTCCCCACATTTATCAGGTCAGAGCAAAGGCTTGGCACAGCCTGGCACAGCAAACACACACACTCACCATCGTCTCGGATTTGGTCAATCTGTTATTGTCTGCGTCCGGGGCACTTAGACAGCTGTAATAAAAAACACAGGGAGTGTTAGTTTTCTAGCAAATAATTAATAGAATACGCCCTTCCCTTGAAGGTTAATTAAGCTGGTTAAGTAACCATCTAATTCTTTGAGGATTAAAAGCAAGATTGAACAGCCCAAGTGAACGCCCAGAGCAGCTTCCCAGAGTGTCTAGCCCTGCTTTGCGTTGAGCAAAGGCTGGATCATGACAGCACAGGGCCAGGGCCAGGCGGGAAGGGATGTGGTGGACAGGCAGGTGATTAGCACTGGTAATTTAATATGATTCTTTTCTACCGCCAGCGTGACAGCCAGGCTCAGGAGAAGCAGACAGTGTTGCCCTGGAAACAAAGAAAATAGTCTTGATTCCCATGTCCTTCAAAACACATGGCTTTGACCTTGACAGGTGAGAGCCTGAGGGTGAAGCAGGGTGAGGGTGCCCACACAGCCCTAAGCCTCCATGGACCTCCCTGGGAGGCAGAGACATCGTGGTGTAGATGAGCACACAAACCTCGCTTGAGCACTGGGCAGGAGAATTATTTTTCCTCTTAATATTTTAATAGAACATTTTATATTCTACATCCCCTCAGTTTGGTGCACTGTGTCCTTCCTTGTAGGGCTGCAATTTTAACTGACAAAACCCTTGGAAAACCCCAAAGCTTACCTTGCCATCTGCCCAGGGTTATTAGTTCTGTTCATAATTTTGTTTTCAGTCATAGAGCCTTTGCATGAACACACCCGAATTTTCCTGTATCCCTGATCACTTAACAGGATGTCATGTACCAGGACAAAGTTCACTTCCCCACAATTCAAGTTTATCCCAACATCTCAGGAGAGGAGTTAGGAAAGGCAGGCTCAAAGAAATACCTACATACAGTAGGGTTGAATTAAATAAAAAATAAATTCAAAATATGCAAACACAGTGACAGCAAGTGAAGTCCACCCATCAAACATGTGGGTTTTTTCCACCAAAATGAGAGTGTGTTCTCTCATTAAAGCCCTGAGGCAGAAGCAGAGGTGCCAGCAGCAAGTTGCCCAATTCCCTCCAATGCCCTCACAGGGCAGTGAGGTGATGCAAATGGCAAATGGAACTCTCCCCAGTTCTACTCATGATGCTTAATAGCTGCTATCCATGAGCCCAGACAGTTGTGCAAGAACAGGAGTGTGTTTGCTCATGCTCCACATGACTCCCACAGCCCTGGGTGTGCTGTTCAGGCCAGTTAACTCCCAGTGTGGCACTTGCCATGGATGTGTTACACACAGGCACTCACGGGTGCACCTCTACCTTACTACACCCTGTGCAATCAGGCAACATACGGCCACTAGTAGTGTTGAGTTTGCTTTCTTTCATCTGATCATAAATTCCAGTGATCACATTATGACCTAGACCTCAGAAAAGTAATCTTTGCTCTTCTCTAATCTTTTACAGAAGTAAAAAGCCAATTCTATTTGCTTTAGTCAAACAATAAATGAAGGCTCCGAATTTCACTGCTGTTTTTATGATGCAGCTTTACCATCCAGCTGGTTTGTACACAAGTTTAGCAAATCAATTAGGAGGCAAAATAAAGGCCAGTAGCAAGGGAAAGGGAAGCAGAGAAATTCTGAGTGCAAATGAGCTCGCAGAAGGAAACCAAACCGTGAGGAGAGGCTGCATGTACTGGATTCAGGGCAAATGCTCTCACAACATCCATTTACAGCAGAAATACCACACTGAATATTGACTGCAAGATTCTGGTTTCTTCATCCTGTGAACATCACTGAGAATTGAAAGAGCAGAGCACTGAAAAGGCAGCAGTGCAAACCCCACTGCTCAATCTGCAAATGCTGGTTTGTTCCTGGTGCATTTCTGTGTGAGAATGAGCCACTGAAGTTAGAGGAGGGAGAGCTCAGCAGTTCAGCCAGGCTGTCCAGCAATGGCCCCTGTAACCCTTTCACAGCTGAAGGGGTCTGCAGCTGGGGCTTTAGATGAATGAAACTCTCCTAAGCCACCCCTTGGCAAGCAGAGAGAGAAGGGAATTGCTCAGCAGATTTGCCAGCATTCAGCAGCTTAACACAATTCCTGGCCTGCAGCTCAATCAGGAAAAACAGCTTCAGGATAGGAACAATACTTCGCTCTGTGTTTTGTAGAATTAAACTACACGTGCAAGAGTCATCCAGCCAGTGCTATGGTCCTGATGTTATTTGCTTCACCCCAGAATAAAGGCCTGCTACAGTAAACCTGGCTTAGAACAGGCTCAAAACACTGTGCCCAGGTGACAGAGTTCAAGTGTAGGAGGCATCCCTCCCATTACTCAATTTTTTTTCCACAGATGATCTTTTCCTGGCAGGCTTTATCAGCTAATCAGCCTATTTTAAGTCCATATCAACATCCTCTAAAAGCTGAATCCAGAATAAACGTAATTTATCAGAAAAGTGCTGAGACTATCACGTGTGCTGGCCAGTTCAAGTTTAGGCTTGCACACAATCAGGTTTTCCTGACTGTGCTCAGAGCACACACACAGGAACCAGCAAGGAAAGCTTCCAACAGCGTGAGAGGATAAGAACACGGCGTTTACCGCCCCCCCCCCCCCCAGTTTGAGCTCGCAGCGTTGCCTGTCCTATCCCTCGGATCTGGATAGAAACCCACTGCTTTGTGACCCTTTGCGAGGCAAACACTGGACTTGTCTGACGAGTTCCTTCATTCGGTGCACGTTTACCCAAACAAAACCCACACCCTGCGCTGGCTCAGCTTTTCCACAGCTCCGTCACGGCCAGCTGTTCCCGGTGCGCGGGATGCAGCCCTGGCTGCGCTCCCGGGGTGCCCGGGCTGGGGCTGGGGCTCGCCGCAGGGTCACTGACTCCGAGTTTGCAGCTCAGGAAAGGATCTCCTGCCTGCTACGAGCCCCGAGCCAGCTGAAATATCCCAGCGCCTCCCACACGCTGACCTTTATCTGGCCACTGCCCTCACAAGGAATAAAAATATGATTTTATAGCCTTGTACGCCTCATTCAGCCTGTGCGCCCACCCCGAGCCGTGTCACGCCCCGGCCGTGCCCTCCGCGCTCCAGCGGCTAGCGGGGAGGACGTGCCAGCCAAGGCACGGCACAAATAGGAACCAAAACCCGCACTCCCTGTGCCCGGGAAGGGTCAGCCCTTCCTCCATCCCACAACTGCTCCCTGTCCTTCCTCAGCCCCGGCCGGAGCGCCCGGGCTGCCTCAGTGCCTTGGCATCGCCCAGCCCGGGGCTGCCGCTCCCGCACTGCCGTCACTGCGCGCTGGAAAGCGGGGACGGCGCTTGGCACCTTCCCAGGCACCTCCAGCCGTGCAGCCCCGTCCCCATGCCAAGGCGGATCCCCACTTCGCTTGGCACTCACCTGCTGTCCCACGCGGGTCCCTGGCGGAGATGGGGAGAGCTTTGGTGGCTGTCCTGGGAGGCAAAGTCCCCGCCCTGGAGACACGCGGCAGTGACGTGCAGGAGCTCCAGCCCTGCTCTGCCCATCCCTAAACAGTTGGTTGTAATCCAGAGCAGGGAGAAGTTCAGCAGGGAGCCTCACTCACACTGCACGTTTGGGATGTAACCCCAAACTGCACTTTTGGGGTTACACGGAGGGCTGGCAGGTTGGGGCATTCCCTGTAGAAATCCCTGCGAACAGAGGGGCTCTGGCTGCAGGCTCTGGTCTCTCACTCATGTCTGCGGCAGGGCACACCCGAGGGGGGAGCGAGGGGGACGACGGCGTGGAGCGCACAGGCAGCAACCTCCTGGAGCAAGAAGTCCCGTTCCTCCCCGGTGGGGATTTCTTATCTGCATCGTGCCTCCTCTGCTCCCCCAGCACCTCTCTGGGTCTTCAGCATCCTCACCCTTTGTCTAAGAACTCTGCATTGAAAATAGCCATTATTTCAGTAAGGATGATTCTTTGCATAAAGATTATTCATTTTGCCCCAATAAATGGCAGTGCCCTCAAGCCAAGGCCCTTCAGGCAAAGGGACTTGACTTTTACCCCGATGTGCCCCTGCCAGGGTCAGCCATAGACATGATCACAAGGCTGACAGAGGGAAATTGGCCTTCCAATAGACATATCTTGTCGTCAAGTGTTTATCCTCAGGGCCTTTGGTCTCCTCTGATGCCAAAAGTGCTGTTATTATCATGGGTAAACCAACCATCTCAGTTTTTTCCAGCTCATACGACAGCCTGTCTCATCCCTGTGCCTGTTTGCACATGCTCGTTTGCTGGAAGGGACCTAAATTTAGCAGCTTGGATGCAGGCAGGCTGTGCCCCAGTGAGCATGTCTGTGTGGTTTATTTATTACAGCTCCCGCTGCAGCTCAGCCTCCCAAAACAGCTCCACAGAGCCCAGCACTGCTCATGCAAAGGGACAGGGACCAGGGGAACAGAAAAACTAGGTTCGAGCCTCAAGCCCTCTCCTTTTGCACTGCAAAGCCTCTTTCCTTGCAAAATCTGGCACTTGACCCTGACCAGGATTCAGTGTGGACCAGCACATTATAAACTGTCTCTAAGGAGAAACTCTTCTCTTTCCTACATCTGTGAAAGTTTCCATTCTCATCTCTTCTTCTCACGTCAGCAGTCCCTGCTCTGGGCCCATTTTAATCCACCAGCAGAACTGCTGTGTTTCTCCATCTTACATTGCCAGTGATTTTTTTAGCCTGTGTATTTTCATCCTTCTGTTTGCTTCCCAGTCTTTTCAGCCCCCAGGACTGCAAGGTTCTATCACTGCAGTCACTGGTATGTACAACAGTAATTATTTAAGACCATGAGTTATTAATTTTCTTTACAAATTATTTATCCTTTAAATATTGCACCAATCCTGCCATTCATGATTTTCATAATTTAACCTTTTCTTTCCTCCTGGGAGAGGCACCAAGCAGGAGGAATACTTGAAGATGTGTTTGTGTGGATGTTTTTGGCCACCTGGAATTAGTCATGTAAGTGTAGTCCATTCAGCAGTCAGATCCTGATGCAACACACAGCCAAGTTCCCTGTAATCTTGGCTGGTCATAGGTGCTGGCTCTGGAGCCATTTGATTCAGTCACGATTATTTGGACCAGAAAGAAAAAAAAAAGGCACAAAAGCTTCTGAGCATTCTGAGAGCTGGCTGAGCTTCTCTGGAAGGTGGATAGAACGATACGGGAGTTAGGGAAACCTGTTGTACCTTGCTACAGGAGCTGCTCCCTTCAGGAGGGAGAAGAGTTGTTGCTGTATTTTCCTACACAAGGTTCAAGTGACAAAGCTTTGTCTCTCCAGGAGCTCTTTGTATGGTCTGCTCAGCTATCAGCTTTGTCTTCATCTCTGAAAGGATGGAAAGGCTATGGTTATCCTTCAGTATTCTCCAGCTGAAGCACTGGCTGGCACAGCTTTTCTGTCTTTGCATTAAAAGAGGGACAGCAAGGGACAAGCCCACAGTCCCTCTCCTTGCAGTGACAGAGTGCATTGCCCTTCTGTTCATGGATATTTCGTTTGTCCTGTCAATTATTTTAACTACCCCTGTTATTAAGCTCTCAACGCCCCAGACTTTCCTCAGTTACCCACATGCTTTCTATTCCCATTCCATCCTGCTGTTCTCCCATCTACAAAAGACCTAATAAAAATTAAAGGTCACAGAAAAACAGGGAGGGCAGTGTGCATTAAGTAAAAAAATTGAGCTCAAGCAGCAGCCCATTAGGAAGGGGGTATTTATTCAAAGTCCCACAATGAGAACAGAGCTGAACCTCTAGAAAATGGCAGCATTTGTTTTTGCCTGAAGGACCTGACCTTTTAAATTTGCACCTCAGAGAGCAAAGGAGCCTTGTGCTAGGAGGAAAGATTTTCAGTGAGTCCTTTCATTAGCAGGTACCTGCCTTTAGATTTAGAGAAACAGCCTCACCTCATTCACTGAGCTCCAAATTCTGACACCAATGAAGTAATTCACCAAGTGAGGGTCAGAATTTGGGCCTTTGGGAATTAAGCAGGTGTTTTTAGGAGGTTCATAAGGGAAATGCTCATTTTCATACCTGACCACTGGCAGTTTGCAAGCAGCAGCCCCTTAAAATGGGGTTATTTAAGGGTTGCACAAGTGCTGTGGGAGTGTGTTGGATGCTGTAGCTCAGTCAGTGTTGTCTCCATAGCAGCAGTACCCGAAGGTAGGGTGGAGGCTGAAAACCAGCCCTTGCTTTTCTAAAGTACTGAGTTCTGTGTGCTTGTAAGAGGGTAAAGAATTCTCACATTCCGTGTATTAATATCACAACAGTCCCAAAGTGAACTGCAGTTGTTAGGGCTCACTGCAGAGATCCAGGGGCACTTCAGACCTTTGAGCAAGGGTGTGTCCTTACCTGCTGTTCAGCACTGTGTAAGGTGAAACAGCCATTTCCACAAGTCAGAGGTGTTTGGGGAAGAGGTGTTTTAGGGAAGACCTTTAGGAAGAGGCAGCCTGGAGATTTTGATCTATGATTGGAGTAGAGCCCTTTTAACACAAAGAGAGGAAGGAAGATGAAACACTCCCAGACCTAGGTAAGCAGTGCTTATTTGAGGTGGGAAAATGGAACTATTCCAATTCACATAAGAAATTAGAGTGCTCTTAACTTCATAACCATTAGAAACACTGCTTCTGCACTCAGTATTATCAGGGGAATGCGCAGTACTCTCCCTTTTAGCAATCCAGGCAGGATTTAGAAGCCTGAGCACAGCATACCAGCACTGCTATGCAAGTCAAAGGCTCTCTGGGTAGATTACATAAACATAAATGTCACACAAGGCCAAGAAGGAACTGGGGAGCAGAACCAATTTGAGAAAATGCCTGTAACCCAAGCCTTTAAAACGAGACCACTTGGACACGGGGGCCCACATGCCTTAGACAATAAGTTGTAAGGGGAGACAGCAATGAGCACTGCAAGGATGAGACAGCCAGGAGTTGAATTCCCCGTTTCAAGTGTGCTTCAATCACCAGGTTTTTAAGGTGGGGATGTTTGTGTGTTCTGCAGGTGGGCACACAGCAGGGGATCCCGGATGCTCTCACAATTCCTCACGCTGACAGCTCTAACAGCATCTCGGGTGCTGGGGGCTCTCCACACTGCTGTCCCCTAGCATATGCTGTGCTGACACTGCCTCAGAGATGCCCACCCACTCTGCCTTTCTCCCACAGAGAAGCTGAAGGCTGCACTTGGCCACGGGCCCAGTCTGCTGTTGTCTTTTATTCACTAAAGCTATAAACAGCAGGGAATGCAAACAGTCCGGGGCCATCGGTGGTCTGATGGCTTTGTTGGCTGCCTGTGTCCATGAATCCATCCATAGGGAAATGGGTGTCAGCAAATACCTCCAGAGTCAGGTTGTGAGGATGACTAGTCACTTGTGGGGTGAGACTTTTCCCATCAAAAGAGCCCCTTGGTGTCATACATTTTGTCTTTTGCTTTTGATCCTACTTGTATTGTCTCACTTGCTGTTCAAAGTGAAAACAGGGCTGCTGCATCATCTCCAGCAGGGCCTGAGGCACAGGCTGTGGCAGAAGATGCACAGGAATCTTCACAGGATCTATGGCTGCCTGATAAGCCATTCCCATTACTCTCTGAGAGAGCCGGAGTGCTTCCCTTATGGAGCCAGGCTGAGTTGGAGTTATTTGGCCTGGAGAGGAGAAGATTCTGGGGAGAACTTGGAGCCCCTTCCAGTGCCTAAAGGGGCTCTGAGAGAGCTGGAGAAGGACTTTGGACAAGGGCCTGGAGGGACAGGACAGAGGAGAAATGGCATCCCACTGCCAGAGGGCAGGGTGAGATGGGATATTGGGAAGTGAATTCTTCACTGTAGGATAGTGAGACCCTGGCACAGGGTGCCCAGAGAAGCTGGAGCTGCCCCTGGATCCCTGGCAGTGCCCAAGGCCAGGTTGGATGGGGCTTGGAGCAGCCTGGGACAGTGGGAGGTGTCCCTGCCTGTGGCAGGGGTGGGACTGGATGGGCTTTAAGGTCCCTTCCAACCCAAACCATTCCAAGATTCTCTGAATTACACCGCTTGTTGTGCTATAGCCTGTTTACATGAAAGGCAAGAGATGGGCTAGAGACCACTGCAATTGCATTTACATTTCAATTTTTGTACAAATATAATAATTTTCTCTTGGACAGCTACTCCCCATCAAGACTAACTAATACAGTTTAGGCCCCAGACTTCAATGCATTTGCCAGCTCCACGGAGAACCACTCAGTCAGGGAAATTCCCAGTGCCCTGTGGAAGCTGTAGATTATTTGTGGCCCCTCCTTCCCTAGAGCTGCAGGCTATGAACTGCTACACCATTGCTTCCAGCAGCTTTAAATGCATTATCAACTTAAATTTCATCTAATGGGCTTAATGAATGTTTACTTTAATTAGCATACATATAGTTCTGAAGAGGAAATGAGTAGCTTTCACTTTTTTTTTCTTAATTAATATCTGCCTCCATGTAGTTTTATCTTACTTAGCTGCTCTGTAATTTGACTATAACCCAGCTCTAGGGGATGGAAACAGAGCTATGACTGCCCAGCTCAGGATGACTTCTCCTGACCCTGCATTTAAACAGAAGTGAGCAATGGGTGTGGGGCAGAGACCCCGGTGAGGTAGCTTGGGGCAGGAGGAGCCCCAACAGGATCCCGACACTTGAAACGCAGCTGCTAAATCCCTTCTCAGGGAGAACCCAACCCGCAAATTTCCCTCAGTGTAACAACAGCTGCTTTAAAGGACAGTGTGGAGCTGTGGTGCAAAGTCATGCTCCTTGAGAAACACGGCTCTTTCCCACCAGTGCTCCGTCCCCTGGCTGTACACAGGGTCAATCCAAGCTATTGCATCCCATGTGCATGAGCCTGCAGAGCTCCATCAGCTCCATTATTCCTGTGTGTGCCTACTAGAGTGCCATTACCGTGGATGGAAGGCATTGGCTTCCAGCCACAGGAAGCAGAGCCACTGCTGGAGCCAGTGAGGAGGTCCTGCAAGGGCAAACAGGAGCACCAAGGAGGTGGAAACTTCCAGTTTTTAAACATGTAAAATACAGATCTGAGTTTTGGAGTCTTTTTGTTCCTCTGCACAATTCTGAACCCAGTAAAGCCCAGCTCCATGATAATGTGCTTGAGAACTGACCTTTTCTTGGGGGTGATGAAGAACAGTGATGTTTTTTCTGGTCATACTAATAGTGCATGAATATGCACTTGAAAAGAAATCCTTGAAATCCAGAAAATCACAGGCAGAGAGATGGATGGAACAGTGGCTCTATTCTTTAGCTGGTGAGAAGCTTAACAGAGTTTTTTGCAGTAAATGTACGTTTAAAGAGACATAGTACAGTGGAATGGGTTCGGTTGGGTTAGGAGGGACCTTAAAGCCCATCTTGTTCCAAGCCCCATGGGCAGGGACACCTTCCACTATCCCAGGGTGCTCCAAACCCCATCCAACCTGGCCTTGGACACTTCCAGGGATCCAGGGGCAGTCACAGCTTCTCTGGGCACCCTGTGCCAGGGCCTCACCCCCCTCACACGGAAGAATTCCTTTCTTATATCCAATCTGAATATCTTCTCTGTTACTTTGAAACAGTTACCCCTATCACTGTCTGCCTGTGTAAAAAGTGGCTCTCCCAACATCCGTATCGAGATAAACATAACCGTGTGATTAAGACTTAATTATTATGCGGTGAATTCAGGAAAATGTGACCATTGCTTTGTTTCCCCTGGACAGTTAAGTGCCACCAAGAACAGGAAGCTGTGCCGGCTCTTTTCTCCGTCGTTGCCGCTCCTCGAGTTCTCCAGAAGGGGCCAGTGTGCCCTCGCCTTTCGGGGACCGCAGGAAACTTGTCCAGACCTGTGTTTTTATTCAGAAAATGCTGAGCTGTCTGGAAAGTTTGATGAAGAGGGATGCAGCTGTATTAATGTGCTTCTTCCTGAGGATTTGAATGCATTTTCTGAGCAGTACAGGAGAACCAGGGATCAGGGAGACAACGTGCAGGGAAGCAGCTCTGCTGACCGCACTCGGGTATTTTAAACCTCGCATCATGGGATTTTAGCAGCTTAAAATTTGGTGTTTAGGATTGAGCGTATTAGTCAGACTGAGGTTCCTCTCTGCAGCAGGACAAGTCTGGGAGCACTCTGGAGTCGCTCTGGGCTGACATGGGAGAAGCACCAGGCCATGTCTGTGCTGCAGCCACTGATCAGCTTTTTCACTTAGAGCTTTCAGGCTCAGTTCCCTCTGATCCCTGTGAAGGTCACTGGGATTGCAGCAGTGCAGCTGAGCCTTGTGCCTTCTGGAATAAAGAACTTCCTCAGCATCTGCAGCCGGGGATGACTCCTGCTGTGCTTCTGCTCCCCAAAATGGTCATGGATGGGGTTTGTGTGCCCGTGGGCTGAGCATCAGAGCCCCCAGCCGTGCGTGGGTCTGACACTCCCTGCATTGCACTGCAGGTATGGTTAAAAAAAGCCCTCTCAGAGCCAGGGAGGAGGCTCAGCAGTGCATCTGCAGCTCTCTGCACGCAGTGGCTTTTATCTTCTTTAGTTGGAAATGAGTCATTTCCCTGTACTGTACAGAGATGCCCAATTTCCTTGGAAGTTGTTCAGTTCTGCAGAGTCCCCAGAAATCCCCGTTGATGGGACCCATTTTTTGTACTGGGTGTTTTACCTCAGTCTTGAGAGATGCCTGGGGTTTTTCACAGGTTAGAGGAATTAAAAAAATAATTAAAAATAATGGATAGAACTGAGACTTTACTCAGTTCATATTTTTCTGAAGGGCATGTGAACCTTCTGTATTGACCACTGGCAATTAATTCATCACAGAGCCCCAAACTGCAGCCAAGCAGGTTTCATGCAGATTAAAGCCTGCAAATGGAAAAGGGACTGTTTTCACATGTGTGTTAGCTGCTGGGCTGAAATGATTGCAGTCTCAGCTGCATGGACTTGGGGCATACTTGAAAATGAGGTGCAGTCAGCAGCCACCCTACAAATTATGGGTGACTAAAGATGGTCAAAGGAGGACTTTGAGGTCTGCAGGGTGGGCTTGTGGGCCCTTACCTGTAACACCTGCTGAGGACAAGGATGGTGGAAGAGGTGTAGCATTATCCACAGTGAAGAGGCACAGTGGCTCAGCAGAAAAACAACCGTACCGTGACATGCTGTCAGATCTGTGGATCCAGGTGCTAAATGTTACCTCCACCAATTTTACCTGCCTGTTCTGAGAGCCATATGCATCTTAAAAGTCTTCAAACACTGTGAGGGAAGACCAGTTAGATCCATTTACAACATGCTGATCCAATCTCACTGGCATTGCTGGAAGCCCGTCACCAAAGCGAGGCCGGATGAAGAAAAGGGCTGTGTGAAGGGTAAACATTTTTGTCATCCCAAAGTAACCAGGCCTGGCCTACCTGGTGGGGACAGGGGTTGTCAGCAGGATGGCTGCAGTTATTACTGTAATACAGGAAATAATAGTCATTGGGAAAATGGGACCATGCTTTGGTTTCCTGTTCCATCCCAGTCAGAGGGGAGGAAGGAGAGCGGTGTGTCATGGAGGTATTCATTTGGCAGCCACATGCTGCTTGGGTTTTCCAGAATGGGCTTCATTCTGGAAAAAACAATTTTTGCCATTTTAACATTTCCCTCTGCTGTTAGAAATCGCAGCTCCGGCCTTCAATAATGCATGCCATAGGCTAGGAAAATCTCCTGATTTCTGAGGAGAAAATGCTGAAAAGAACCCGAAGTGCATTTAAAGTAAGTTTCCCAATATTTGAACTAAAGTAAACCTTTCCAAAGCTTGACCCAATGGCTTTGGGCTCTGGAGGAGCTACAGCACCTCTGATGAGCATCTTGCCGGTAGTCGGGCAGGAAGGAGGAGCTGTAATTTGACAGCAAATGCAAGGCATAGGCTTTACAAAACCAGCTACCAGATGTAAAACACTAAAGACATTTTGAGGGCTTGGGATATCTCTGTTTTTAGGATTTTTTTGAGGCTCTCAAACCAGGCGCTAGCAGGGCCTGTGTGAAGATAAGTCTTGTGCTTCAGGTTAATCCCAAGATGTCACAACAGTGGCCTGTTATTATTATATCACAAAAACATCGAGTTTAGCGCGTTATTTCAAAGATAAACCTAAGTACCGGTCACCACGCAAAGCCCCAAGGTGGGCCGTGGTTCCTCACGGACAGGATTTCTGCACTCATCCCTCGCGACGAAGAGGACACAGACCCCCCGGAGCTCGTCCGCTGTCGCTGGGGCGGCCCCCGGTCCCGGCCGGTCTGAGGGGCGACCCCGGCCCGGACACTTCACCACAGCCCCCTCACGGCCCCGCCGGCACAGCGCCCCCTGCCGGCCAGCGCCGCGCGGCATGCCGGGACTTGTAGTCCTCGCCGCCCCAAGGCCCCCCCCCGCTCGCGACGCGGAACTACCGCTCCCAGCGTGCAGTGCGCGGCGCCGCCATCCCACCGAGACCCCGCTCCCCCTCCCGCCGCGCTGTGGAGCGGGGGGCGCTCTGAGCGCTCCGGGACAGGACGTTCTGGGACGCGACATCCCGGGACGGGACGGGATAGCCTGGGACGGGACACGCCGCGGCGGCGAGGCCAGGCTGGGCCCTGCAGCTGGCGGAGGCGCGGGGGCGGTGCTCCCGACGGCAGCCGGGACTTCCTGTGACGGCCCATTTCCTGGTCGGATGGGGCCGGCGGGGGGCGGCGGCGGCGGGGTCGGTCCCTGTCCCTGACGGGCTCGGTGGCCGCCGGTGACGCCGCCAGGCAGCGATGCGGGCCCCGGGCCCTGCCGGCAGCCGGCTCCCGCCGTGACCCGGTGGGGCTGCGCACGCCGGCCCCGCGGGGCGCATGGAGACACCCGCCGCCCTCTGCGAGGTACCGGGCAGGGTCCCTGTGGGTCGGGGCTCGCCGCGGGGCCCGCGGAGGTAACGCCGCGCCCCCGTTATCCCCTGTGGTTTTGCAGGTGTGAGTCCCCGGCGGACAGCGCGGCTCGGCCCCGCCAGGCGAGCGGCCCCGGGCCCCCCTCAGCGGCCGCGGCAGGAGCCAGGAGGGGCTCGGGACCTGACACCGGCATCGCCCCCATCGCCGGCAGCTGCCGCCTCCTGAGAGATGAAGAAGTTCTTCGACTCGCGCCGGGAGCAGGGCGGCTCCGGGCCCGGGTCGGGCACCAGCGGCGGCGGCGGCGGCAGCAGCGGCCCGGGCAGCGGCTACATCGGCCGGGTCTTCAGCATCGGCCGGCACCAGGTCACTGTGGACGAGGTGCTGGCGGAAGGTAAGATCCCGGTGCCTTTCAGAGCGCTCGACGTGCTGGTTTTCCTTCCCCAAGCTGAAAGGGAGGCCTTGGGCTGTCCCGGGCACCCAGCCTCTTCCTTCACCCCCAGATTCCCGAATATTTCATTGTCCTTGACAGAGTTGCAGCTCCGTGGTGTCTGTAAACTGACGTGTCTCGTCTTCCCGTCTGTATATCTAGTGTGGGTTTGCTGGATTTAGCTTTTTCTTTTTTCTTTTTTTTTTTTTTATGCTTTAAAAATTGGGGGGTTTTCAGAAGTTAATTGTCTTCCACTTCTCCTAAACTGGGAATTAAAAAACCCCAAAGAAACCCTCACCAAATATTGTCAAATATTTTGGTGCAGAACAAGGTGTTGTAAATAAAGAAAACAGTGTTCTTCATTCTTAAACTTTCTTCAGCTGTTACCTCCTTTCCCACCACAAGCAGAGAGGATTAAAACACTGGAGTAAATTACTTGTAGTTATGTCATCCACATAGGTAAGCTGAGCAGGACTGGCTGTGACCTGGGATGAGGGATTTCTGTGTGTGTGTGGGGTTTCTGCATGGGGAAGGTGTAATCCCAGTTGCTTTTGTTTTGTTGTTTTCCCCCAAATAAAACAGGTAAAGACCTAAAAATGAATCGTAGGGGTTATAGAACTCGTAACGTGTGCAGGCCTTGCCAGTGCAGCAAGCTGCTGGTGGCATTTAATTGCAACCAGCTCTGCTGCTTGAGCTATCGTTTTACATTTCATTTGTTGGGATTGTAAGGAACCTCCTGAATGGCTCTGGCTGGTAACCTGAGCCTCGACCTTCAAAGAGATGTTGGCCTCCTTAGACCCAACTCCCGGTCCCTTCTGCGCAGCATCCTGGGCAATTTTAGTAAAAACAGTGTTTTGTTTTGATGGTGAAGGAGAGGGGAGCTGCTGGGAGAGAGCTGAGTGGGAGGACCTGTGTTGGCTTTTACAGAAAGAGCCCTAAAATGGAAAAGGGACTCTGTGTATGCTGCCTGTGTTCAGGTTTGTAAGAATTCACCATGGTGTACAAGAAAATAGGTCTGTGACTTATTTTTTAGACATGGTTTCTGATATGTTCTGCTGAGAGGAGCACCGAAACCAGGCTTTTAAGTAGTAACTATAGTGATTTTTTTCTTGAAATTTGCAATATAGGTTTGCCTTGACTGGTATTTCCAAGGCCCTTTCAGCCCTGGAAGCTTAGGACCTACATGAGCTAAACTTGAGAAGCTGTCAGAGTCTCTTTTTGATGCAGGATGGCCTCATCCTGGTAACATGGGAAGGCAGAGGCTTTTTTTGCTGATGAGTAATCTGCTGGCAGGTTCTGCCCCGTGCTGACAGCGCCGGGAAGCGGAGCCGTGTATCACTGGGCTCTCCTGCTCGGCAGGGCTGAGCTGCAGCAGAGGTGGAGGTGGTAGCACAGATTGCCTGGGAGAGAAGTGCCTCCCTTTCCTGCCTCGCTGTCCTGGGGGAGCTGCTGCTTGTGGGGGCTTTTCACTGCAACTCCTGGTTTCTTGGCTGGCCTGTGGGATGGAGCACAGCCTGCAGCTCTGGGATCCTCACACACCTGTGAAACAGGTGCTGTGTTCTGTTCCTGTGAGGCAGAGGGAGTTCTTCTGGTGAAAGGTGCTGCACAGGTATCTTCCTCACAGTGAGACTCTGCTGTGGGCAGTCTGAAATCCTTCTGCGTGCAGAGCAAAGCCTCTGAGGGGACAAGAGCAAGGTGGTGTGTTGGTTTGCAGGTTGTCACCTTTTTTTGGAACAGAGAGGTGAAAATGCCGTTTCCTGTGTAGGAAAGTTGGGCCATCTGGGGAGGCAGTGTGTGTCAGAAATGCTGCAGCTCTGCATGCCTGTGGCTGAGTGTGCTGGTAAACAGCCTTTTCTCCCTGACTCAGCTGGAGACCTGGGGAGCTTGTGGGCAGCCCGGTCCCTGCGCTCCTGACGTCTGAAACCTCGGCTGGAAAACCTCTCTGTATCTGCAGTGGTGTTTCAGCAGTGCTGAAAAGGCAACTCTTGGCTATTTCTGCTAAAAGGAAAAGTCCCCTGGGAAGCACTTTGTAGGAGGAGTATCCTGTCTGGGAAGGAAAGACCTCTCATCCCCGTTGCTTTAGGAGGGAGTGGGGAGGCCTGTGTTTTGGTGCAGCATGTGAAACATTAAAAAAAATGAGATGTAAAAGTGGCTTAAAAGAGAGAATCAATGAAGTGATGAATGGTGTGGAGGAGATTTGAGTTGAACCAGAACTTAGGGAATTGAAGTGTTGGGATTTACCTCTGTCAGAGCTGTGCCTGGTCACCCTGAATTCTGCTGAGCAACCTTGCTGACAGGGAGTGTGCCCTGGCTGCAGCACTGCGTGTGCCAGGTGGCAAATGGCTCCATGTGCCTCCGTGCATTGTGTAGATCCCCCAAAATATCTGCTGTGGTTAGGTGCACCCCCACCCCCTGAAAAATAGTTGTGTCTGGATACTTGCCTTCCTGGGCAGGGAGGAACATCCCTTCCTTTTGGAAGGAAGTAGATGGGAATAATATAGAAGGAATTTGAGGGGTTGGTTGTGGTGTTATGGTACTGGTGAATCAGTGGTTTTTTTACAAACAGGGTGTTGCAGTAGGTGATTCCTGGTTGGGTCTTTGTAGCTGTCCTGCTCTAATCCATGTAATAGCACAAATAATCTCTTGAAAAATTCCCCTCAAAGTTTGCACAAGGATTATCTCTGGTGGGAGGGCAGTGCTGCTGGCCCTGGGGGGTCTGCAGGGCCAGGTTTGAAGTGGCACAGTGCCCCGGTACGGGCTGCGGGGTGTTGTGACTGGTTTTGGGGTGAGTGGTGTTTCACAGAGCTGAAGTGAATGCCCAGGAGCTGTTGCAGTGTGGGGCTGAGTCAGGCTGCTGTCTTGCTGTTTTCCTTCTGAAACGAAACCAAAACAGTGTTGGACCAAATCAGATGCTGCTCTTTATTTCTGCCTGTGTGTACGGAAAAAAACAAAACAATAAAAACCCACCCCAGAGCCCCACACTGGAGCTGTAGGGAGGTTGGTGTTCCTCGGATGAGGATCAAAGCAGCAGAAACATTGAGAAGGATGTTGCCACAAATTAGGAATTTGCTAAGGAGTTTGAGAGATGTGCATGTGTGGCGAAGTACCACAAGGCATGGGAACTCCTCTGAGCTAAAACAGGGTGGGGATTGCCCCAGTGTCCCATTTCTGAGGGCCTCTGTGTTTTGTGTGACCCTGTGCTCACGGTGTTGTGAGAGGGTGTTGAGCTGACCCGAGGTGTGTAAACACTGATGGGGCATGTGTTTAAGCAGGGTTTTGTTTGTCTTGCTCTGCTTCTAGCAAAAGTTACAGGCTGAATTGCTGCAGGTGATGAAAAGTTACTTTTAAAATCAGTATTATTTTTCTGAAGGTCTTTTCCCCTTGAAGTGTGTAAGTAAGGGATTCAGGTTTAATAGTTGTTGGATAGCTCACTGGAGTTTCTCAGGTACATGCCTGTGTGCTGGTAGCTGGCGCTGATTTGAAAGCATTTAATGGTTGATACTGCGAACCAGTGCAAAGTCACCAAATCATCTTATGTTTGCCAGATGTATTTTTTCCTCTGTTTTGAAAAGAGGGACATTCATCCTGACTTTCCTTAGCAGACCTGCAGGCCAGTGCATGTAGGAAGCATCTGGGAGAGGCTGTGAATGCCCAACCCATGGGCATTCCTGGTGGAGAAGGGGGTTCCCTGAGCTGCTCACTGGTGTGGCTGGGCTGAGTACAGAGGGTTTCTGCTGACCCCTGCCCTGCTCAACCTTGGCACCTCCTTTCCCTGCAGCACCATAACCTGAAGTCACTGAAAATACAACTGAGCTTCCTCTAAAATAGCTTCACTCTAAAGCAAACCCCATCCGAGGTACATTTTGCAGATTTATATGATCCTCAACCCAATTCCAGTGTGGTTGGGTTCAAGACATTGCTTTGAAGTGTATTTTGTGAGTTATTGCTTTCTAGCTTCAGCCAAGGGCCAGCTGCTAATCAGCTGACCGGTGACATTTGGATTACAAATTAAACTGTTTCTCCTCTTGGAATGGGACATGTGATTTTTATTTTTTTATTTTTCCCTGTTGCTTTTTCTGTGTTTCTTGTGAGGCAGAACATGTACTCTGCTCTGCTAGGTAGGATGTTTGATTCTGTGTTCTAGCAGTCTGGTTTTTTGAGGGTAGAAGCCAGGGGAACTTGTGAAGAATCCCAAGGGAGTTATTTGGTAAATATTGAGGTAGCCCAAGTGTTTTGGGGCTTTTAGCAGCACAACTTTTGCTGGTACAATGTGTGCTGTGTTCTGAGATGTAATCAGGGAGGAAAGGCAGGTGTTAGTGGATTTAAGTGTGCAAGAAGTTGTGTAGGCCTGAGACTGGCCTGGCCTGGCTCGTGAGCTTTGTGCAGCCTGTCAGAGAAGGGGTCTGGGTTGTACCCAGGGGGGCTGGTTCCTCATGTAACAGCTGTGGTAGCTAAAAGCTCGTTTAGAGGCAGTGTTAGTCCAGGGCAGGGGGAGTCTTGTGCAGTCATCATCATCCCAGGAAGGAACCTTCCATGTTAAACCAAAATAGTTTTGTTGCAAGCAGTCCTGCTATGAAGTTGTCGGTTAGTATAAGCTTAGTTTTGGGATTCTGGCTGGGGGTAATACATGATTTAACTCTCCAGCTGGGGTCTTGCAGAAGTGTTCTAGTAGTTATAAAGGAACAGGTTTCTAACCTCCAGTTGCAACATCAGCACTGACATTGTGGCTCTTAGGAGAACGTGCACTGCCATAATGTTTTTATTGGGGTGTGTGTCTTCTCCCCTTTGTGCAGGAGCTTGTCAGCAGCTGAGGAGAGCAGGTGGGAAGTTATAAATGTGCTGAAGACAAGCTGGAATCCAGTCTGGATTTAGCACTTCTTGCCTTCCAAGCTCACCCACCTGCATTAATCATGGCTAACAAGGGGTCAGGGCTGGCTAGGTGCTGCACACTTGTGTTGGGACTGGGAGCCTCTTCCCTTGAAGGTGACTTTTTTTCAGTGTTTATAGTGTTCTGGGCAGGCTGAGGCTGTGCCCGTTGGGAAGGCAGTGTGCCAGCTGCAGGGCTGGTGCTGCTTCTCTGGGAAGTCACAACCAATTTGCCTTCACTTGTGCTAAGCGTTTACTTGTGTTCCACATGTGGAAGGAGACAGGAAGTCTCTGAGGAGAACATGCCATAAGCAAACTTGGTTTGTGGAGGAGTTATCCTCTGATAACAAGAGGTAACTAAATACATTTCCCAGGAAAGGGTGCTGGCTTCCTTGGATGGGGGAAGCACAGGATGTCCTTGTGGCGGTATCATGCTGGAAACAAACCTCCTTGGATCACATTCTGGCTGGTGTACTTTTTGAGAGTAGGAACAATACTGACAGTGATTTACAAGCCCAGGGAAAAGATTTGGAAAGGCTTAAGTGAGGCACTGCAAGGTAATTCTCATTTGTGGTTTTTTGTCATTATGGAAACTTTCTCCTTTTGTAGGAGGTCCAGGAATTGCCACTAAATGAAATGAAGGTTATTGTTAGCTGCCTACAGTGTGATGCAGAAGAGGGAAAGCAGAGGGGATCTGCTGCAGCTCCTCTAATGTGAGGAGCTCTCACTACCCAGAGTATCTGAGCCCTGGCACAGTCTGTGAATGTGTCCTTCCATCCCTTTTAGGGCTGCTGGGAACTCAGATACGGAGGTGAAGCAATGCATAGCCTGTGTGGCCAAGTCAGGAATTGATCTCTGGCCTTCCAGATTGGGTGCTTTAATTGCAGTCTGTGTTTCCTCTCAAGTGCTGCCTCTGTGTGATTTCAGTGAGTGTGCTCTTGGCACACGTGTGATTTGGGTGTAAATTCATGCTTGCTCTGTGGCAGAACCCCTGCTGACACCAGGACCCTGGGCCATGTGTTGCAGGATTGGATTAAAGACATTTTTGGAACAAGATGCTCATAGCATCTGGTTTGCTTCATGATTTTGCAGAAACAAATTACGTACCAGTGACGGGTGATCTCATAGATTAAAAATAAAAAAAGCCATCAGCAGCTGAGTTCCCTGAGCAGGGATTTGCGTGTGCATCCCCCCACAGCTGAGCTGGAAGCTGGCTGGTGCTGTGATGAGGGCAGGTAGAGCTGATCTTCATTCACTGTTAGCCACACATCGGTTTCCATTCCCATTAGGTGATCATAGGCCTGTTCTAGAGGGCCCCAAAATGTGCCTGTGTGAACTTACAAAGCAATCTGACAAGCTGTTCTCGAGGGTGTGAGAGCAAAATGCAAGATCATCTGAGGCTCTCTAATTGCACAGCTGTTGTTCAGATGATATCTTAGCTTGTCTCTCCTTCTGTAAGTGAAATGATGCTTGCAGGGCTGACACGTGCTTTTGCTGCACAAATGGCAGCAGTAAAATAAACTCAAGCTTGTCTCAAAGATGTGCAGAATGCTCCATGAGGACACGATGTACCTGGTTCCTGTGGCTGTCACTGAACATCAGTCTCTCTTCAAAGCACCAGAGCAAGCAGGAGGAGCCCTTGGTTTGGTGTGTTATATATGTTTTGTGACTTCACTGCTATCCCAGGTTGCATGCGGGTGCTATTCAGATGTTTATGAGAGTGATGCAAAATTTGGAATTTCAAAGTGGTTTGAAATACTGAAAATGAACACAAGAAATCAGTGCTGATGTGAGAAGCACAGAAGTGCAGACCTTTTGCCTTATGTGCCTTCTCTGCATGACCTACCTGCTAATTCAGTGTTACTTTAGTTACCTGTTGTGACCCTCTGAAGGATTAATGGCTTGTGACTTGGGAAGTGCTTCAGCTGTAAAGACCTCTCTGGCGCTGAGCTGCTGCTTGGGAGGAGGGAGCTGGATCGATGGGAAAGCCTCACTTATGGCTGCAGTGTGTCCACATGAAGGTTGTTTGTGGCTGCTGCTGGCCCAGGGCTCTGCTCTAATAACTCTCTGCATGACCTTTGGCAAGAAGTGTCTGATACCGGGGGTATGCAAATGGCTGGTGGCATGAACAATACCATGAGATTCTTAAAGAAAACTCTGGAGTTAGAAGGATCTGTGAAAGCCCCTGTGTGTGCAGAGACTCAGGTGCTGCACACTTTCCTTTTCACCCAGATTTTGTAGCAGCTCTCCTGGGACAGGCATCCAGGTGGTGGGTAGGGAGTAGGGATGGGATACAGCACAGGCAGGAGATGTTGGCTGGAGGGAAGAGGCAGTGCCATGTCTCTTTGGAAGAGGGGTGGGGAGAAGCAGGATATAGCAAGGATGGCTTGGGCTGGGATGGATCCTCTTTGTTGGATTCCATAGGATCCTCTGACTAAGGTTCTGCCAGTGTCCCATTAGGCAAATACACACTTGAGAGGAACCTGCTAAACTCCTCTGATGTCTCTGTGCCTTATTTCCCCTTTACAGTGTAGGAAACTTCAGAGGGATGCTCGTGGCTGTGTTGGGAGCAGCTGATGTGGACTCTGCCTGGTGTACACTGGCTGTTCCCTGGGAATTCCATTCCATGCCTGCTTGCACAGTAATGTGTGTTCTGGCTGGAGCTCTTTAGTGGCTGTGTATTTGTCACAGCCCTCTCACAAGGCAGGCAGTGTAAGATGACACACGAGGCCAGCCCCAGTTGTCAGCTGATGAGATCCTGCTGGTTCTTATGTTTGTGGTTTTTATTGGTTATGTTTGTAAGGAGATAAAGAAATGCACAGAGCCCTGATGTGTGGGTTGCGGGGTGGCAAAGGATGGAGGAGTGACAGTGTGGCAGAGAGAAGGAGAGGGGGCAATACAGGCAGGTCACACTGTCCTGTGATCCTTGGGCACACATTTCTGGCAAGAACAAACCTGCTGAACATCAGAGCCTTTCTTTTGGCCTTTACCTGTTGCTTTGAGTCAGAAGATGTGCTTGCACATGTGAATGTGAGTTTACCCTTCTGTTTCTGTGCTCTGTTACCAGTTGTAGTTTGAGCTGCTGAGCTGTCTCTGCTCTCTGGAGAACACAACGGCTCCAGAGGTTGTGAGGTGTCACACAACCTGTGGTTCTGTGCCTGTCCCCTCTCTGCAGAGCAGACAAACAGATGGTGGGAGGGAGGCTTATCAAATTATTTTACAAATAAGAAGCTGAAGCCCATGAAGATGAAGCCATTTGATAAGGGCTGTGTAGGAGAGCAGGGACAAAGTCTTGTATTAAATGCAAATATACTCCTTGCCTGGTGTTTTAATCACAGGGTCATTAATATTCATGTGACCATAGTATCCAGGAACTTTTATCATGGACCAGGGCCCTGTGTCACATAATGCAAATGCAGAACAAAGCCTGTCCCTGCTCCTTGGAGATTCCTGGCCCTTCCCTGTGCCTGCTGGTTCTCAGCACTGTGCTTGGTACCAGAATACACTCGTGTGCTGCTGCCTTAGGAGGCCCGTTCAGAGAGAGAGTGTGAGGTACAAGCAGCTATGATGGTACAGCTGATCACGATGTGAGAGTTGATACACAGGATCTTCTGGGGATCTGATATTATTCAGAGACCATGGGAAGCACATAAACTCAGCCTTGCTCACCCAGCTTTCAGCAGAACATGTGACAGGATTAAATGTATTGGATTTTTAAAAAAATTAAAATGATGCTATTTTTGAAGGGGGGCAGATGGTGGTTTTCTACCTTTTGCTTTTGTTTTAAACTTAACAACACAACAAGTCCTTACACTTGAAAAGTGTTATCTTTGAAAGTCTTTCTGCTACTGATGCATTTAATAATATATTAATTATATTTAAGTTGGGATATAAATAAATAAAGCAATTATTTAAGTTCATTTGAGCTGATGAGTTCAATCCCCGATGGTTACAGGCATGGTGAGTAACAGTCACAAGACTGCAGGTTCTGGACCCCTGCAACTGTTTCCTGCTCCTGGAGATCTGACAAATGAACAGACAAATAGTTTATATCTCTCCCTCCTCACCCATGCATGTGTGGAAAATTCAAAGCCCTGTTTCATGTAGAGCTGATTTTTTTTCCCATTGAACGCTGGATACTGTGTGCTCCTGGCTGTAACTGGGGGTTTAAATTCCCTGAGGGCTGCCCGGTGGCATAGTGGATACTTCTCCCCATGCTTGGCATGTACTGAGGAGTTGAAAAGTTCATTGCTGTCTTCAGGGGTTGATCAGCATATGCCCCTCAGAGGAATGGGATGTGTCCTTAAGTTGTGTTTTCCTGTTACTCAGGGAGGTGGCACTTCAGTGGCTCAAGGGTACCTGTAACCTGTAGTTACATAGGTAGCCATAACCTGTAGTTATATGGCATTCCTGGAAAGGCTGAACTCTGGATTCCTGGGTTTAAGGAGAGGAAGCTGCTTGGAGGGAAGCCTTCATTCACTGCTGTGAAGCTCTGGCAGTGTCCTGTTGGCTGTGAGCTCGGGCTCTTCCTGTAATGTATGTAGTGGAGTTTTGCTTGTGGTTCTGCTGCTGCGCTCAGGAGGTGTGTCTGGGTGCTGCCATAGTAATCAAAATTCCTAAATGCCTAACTTGTCTGTTGCCAGGAGCTGTCCTCGGATCCTTGCATAATTGCTTCCCAAATGGAGTGTGCTGTTACCATGGCACTTCAGGTCTCCCTGGCCTGCTCTGCCTGGCCCTTGCAAGCCAGTCCAGTTAAAGGCCAGTGCCAGCCTTGGCCTTCATCTTGCTTTCTCCTTCCTCTACACCTCCAGCTACAACCTGCTCTCTGCTTGACTAGTTTAGCTTTTTTCTCTCCTCTCCTGCCAATGTGATTCACCGCTTCCTTGCCTTTCCAGGGAAGCTTTTCAGCTGCTGCAGCTTCTTGCTGGCTTTGCAGTTCCAGTCGTGTTCACTCAGAGCCTGTCATGCTCCGCAGCATGTTGATACCGGTGCTAATTTCACTTGGAGATGAGCAAGGGCTCAGATGCTATTAGCGGCTGCTTGGAATAATAGCAGCTGGAATGTGCTTTTTAAAGGGCTGACTGATAACTAAACAAATGACTCTTTTTAATTTTTTTAAAGCTGTGAGTTATTCATGACCCATACATTTTTATTTTTTTTCAGGCTTACAGTGGAAGTTCAAGGACTAAAATTGTTACAATTGAGAGGGACTGAGTCTGCCTTGCCAAGTAATCTATTTGGAGGCAGCGTGTCTTGCTGCATAGTAATAAAACATTGTTCTATCAGCTTTGGTTTTCCAAGTCTGCCTGTCAGGGAGGAATGGAGTGGATGCACAGGGCTGTGCAGCAGAGCACATGCCCAGCAAATCTACCCACGTGAACGCCTAAACGTGCTTCCTGCTGTGACAGCCAGTACAGTTTCATCACCTCCAGTGAGCTGCTGTTTGTTATGAAATTGCTGTCACAAATATTGAAAATACTGAGACTTTAATGCCCCTGAATTGGGGTGTCTGGGCTGTGCTGTGCTGCTGCTCTCGGAGTGCCAAGCTACTGCTGCCCTTGGACCAGAGCTTCTGACAAGAGCGTGGATTTAAT
The DNA here is from genome assembly GCA_026261815.1 of Monarcha castaneiventris obscurior. Lineage (NCBI taxonomy): Eukaryota > Metazoa > Chordata > Aves > Passeriformes > Monarchidae > Monarcha > Monarcha castaneiventris. The sequence continues at coordinate 450,531 of JAMPIT010000891.1, forward strand.
GCACAGGCTGGATCTTGCCCACTGATTATTTTAGGCTTCTAAAATGCTGTTGCATGGAAGACAATTATTTCCTTCCTCTCCTTTCTCTGCTGTGTTGTGATTTACAGCTTCCTCTTTTGTGCTTTTCCATGGACCTGGCTGGGAGTTGCAGGAGGATTGTGTGGGGAGTGAGGTGTCTCCTAGAGGTAATGAGATGGGGTCCTGAAACATTCAAAGAATTGAAGCTGAATGGTTTTAAATCAGCTCTGTCAAAATAAACCCCCAGAGAAGTGACAAGGGGCAGTTATGCTTTTTCCATGTCATCCATGTCGTGAAAAAGCCTCTAACTGTATAATTATTTTGTGTCTATTTGCTGTTGTGAGAGTCATAGCTGATAGACTGTGCTCACTCCCAGAACTGCCACAATCCCTGGACAACCAGTCTTGCTCTCCTAAAATCAGGAGAGGTAAAGGCCGTGCTTGTGCCGTGTGTTGGATGAGGTTCTGGGTTGTATTATTTCACACAGTTCAGGCACTCGTGGCTGGGGCTGCCACACCAACATTAATGGTGGTGACGTCCTGCCTATTTAAAAGGAGAGGGTGGAGCTTGTAAATCTAAATCTGTCTTGTCATGGCCTAGATATTGCAGCAGTGACACTAAGCAAGGGCTCTATAATTATGGTGGTAATATAGGATAATCTCATTAGGATTCTCAGCTATGGTAAATCTGTGTAGGGCTGACTATGGCCCTGCTTCTTCCTGGCTGAGAGTCTCACCCATGAACTCTGTGTAAGCTCAAGCCTTTGTTTTACCTGGGGAGAAGTCCTTTGCTCAGATGTGCTGGATGTTCTATTAAGGTTTTCCTGGTGGTATTTAAAGCCTAAAGCTTAAGCTGTGCTGTAGCTGGAAGAGCTGCTGCTTTCTGGAGTTGGGAGTGAGAAGGGTTTGTGATCAGCCGGGCTTTGCCTGGGCTGTTCTGCTCTATTGGAAGCAGACCTTTGCCTTGATGATGGGTGTTGTCTGATGGACTTGGGGGGTATCTTTGAAGCTGGTTGGTTGTTTTTTTTCCCTTTTTCTTCCTGTCTCCCACTGAATCCCAGCTGCATTTTGTGTGGGCACCAGGCTGACGCAGATGCCTGGCTTTCCGTGCCCAGAGAACTTGCTCGGCGTGAGGCTGCCTGAGGGATTTCTGCTGGCCAGCCGTGGAGGCTCCTCTGCTTGCTGCTTTAACATGGAAACTCCATTGCTGATGTGCAGATTGACTTTGTGCAGATCAAATTCTTCCCAGCTCGAATGTGAGCTGTGTGGAGAATTTCTGGCTGCTTGAAATGGTTATTATTGGAAGGACAGTACCTAACTCTGGGAGCTTGTAGGGCTGCACATGTATTTCTCTGCTATGGACTGTGTGGAACAGTGAGTTTATTGCCTGCCCTGCTCAGAGCTGCTGTTGTGAATATGAACCAGGTGAGGACAGAATCCACCTCAGTTTCCCAACACTGCTTTCCTCAGGCAGTAGGATGAAGCCTGCGAAGCCCCAGCATTTGCTAGGAGGAAACGAGCTATGCACATGCTCTGCAGTGAGGGAAGGGGAGCTGGTGATTTGCCCAGCAAAGCTTTAATATTCTTCAAGAGTTTGTCCTATGCCGGGAGGATTCTGTCCTTGGCTGGCTTGACACACAACCTGTATCTGTGTCCCTTGTATGGTTCCTTCAGCTAAAGTATCACTAGAAATAGTCATAAAATAGGAGCTGCATTTCCTGTATGTTCACTTTAGCTCTGAGCTCTCCTGACTTTTTACAGTTGTAACAGTTACAATCTTCTTTTGAGTATGTTCACTATTAAATTCTTGATCTTGTTGCAAAAATACCTTCTTAGCTAGTTTTCCATCTGGGGAGATGCAGGATTCAGCTGATTTTCCTGATACCATGCCTGTTTCAGGTTTCCTGTCATGAAATACTAGATGTCCTCTATGCTTTTTCTAGGTGCTGTCTACTTTCCCTGCAGTTCTGGAGCTCTGATTGCCTCCTACAGCCACTTAAAATGGTCAGAACAGAGCTGAACTTTGGTTACTGTGACCATTGCTCCTTACACAGACGAGGCTCTTTCAGCTGGAGTTAGTGGTGTGCCCTTTCTTCTTTGCCCTCAAGACAACTCTTAAATGTTCAGACTACTTAATTGGCAGTTGATGTTTCAAGATCTGATTTGATAAGTTTCCCAGAGCAGTTCTATCTCCACTCCAGGATGAAACCTTTTAAAGTGCTGTTTAGGGGCAGTGGAAATGGCCCAAAGGAACAGACGAAGCCACGACTGAAAGCTCAGCGAACCACCCAGAATCTGCACTGATTTTTGTTGAGTTTTAGTGTGTTTAACTCCCTGTACAGGTGACCATGGTAAGGTCAGACACTGAGAGCTGTATCTCTCCTCTGGGAAATGAACATGGGGAGCTTCCCAGGGGCTGTGATGGAAGTGTGGTACGGTGTTTTCTGCAGTGTCTGTGCTTTGTAGCTTTCAGACCTGTATGCACAGTAAGGACTTGTGTCTTGGTGGTCTAGAGCCCTAAGCTGAAGGAGGGCAGCACTGCCCAGAGCCCTCCTGTCTGCCCTGCAGAGACCAGTGGTTTGTGTTGCTGATAAGCAGAGCTCCTTGAAATAGCTTGCTCCAAACACTGCTCTGGGAGATGCTGGGACAGGCCTTTGGATTGAAGTAGTCCCTTAAACTTGGCACTGTACGCTTTAGATAAGTCAAGGGACTTAAAAAAATACAACAAAAACCAGCTAAGTAAAGCTTGTTATTTCCTTTGAGGTAGAAAATCTGGGCTGAGAGAGGCCCTGTTTAATTTAGTGTTATTATCTGCTCTTCTCAGCTGGGGAGGCTGTTGGCAGGGGATGAGGGTTTCTTTTGTTCAGAGCTGGACCCTGGTTTATAACACACATGTACACAAACACATGCACTGTTTACAGACATTTGGGTGTAGGAAGACCAGGAGATGCACGTTCAGGCCCTCCTGGAGCAGAGCCTGCTGCTGCTGTGTGTGTGGTGTCACCTCTGTCCTCACTGCCGCCTTCACACAGTGGTGCAGGTGCCACTCACACCCGTGGGTCTGTGTGTGAGCCTGTGGCTGAGCACACGCTCTCAGTGCTTTGTGCTTCAGCTTGCAGACTGTTGACACAGTTTAGCCCAGGTTAAAGAGGATCCTGGTTTTTTAGCCTGTTGTGGGGAACAAACACCAGTTTTGTCCATTTACTCCTGGGAAGTGATGCAAGCCTGTGCCTTGGAACAGGCTGTGTGTTTTCTGTGCCTGCAACTTGAGGGTGAATAATCTTCACTTTTATGGATATAAAATGACATGTAAATACCCTAACGTAACCTGAGGATTATGGAATTGGGTGGGAGAGTGAGTCATAGGCACTAATTAAATCCCAAACCCAAGTGTCGTGTCTCTCCAACATGTAGTACTGAAACAACAAAATGCAAACACAAAGGAGAACATTAGTACAACCACCACTGCTTTGAGTCCTTCTAGTCTTCTTGTGCTGGATAACCTGGAAAAGACTCTGGATAGCATCCTTCCAGCTGCCCAGGAGGTTGTGGAGAAAAGATTGGTTATAGCTACATTGGCGTGTAGGGGAAGAACTTGGGGTTGAGATCCAGTGGAGATTTTGGTGAGACTTCCTGGTGGTGACAGGGTGACAACACCCAGGAATGAATCGCTGCAGAGCATGTGGGGAGTGTGAGTAGAGTGGTGAAAGAACAGGCTAGAGGATGTGCTGGGGGTGGACTGTGGGCAGGATCAATCCTGCCAGAGAGAGGCTGAGTTGGGTGAAATCCTTTGTGATACCTGGCAGTGCTAGGAAACCTCTAAAACTGTTTCTTCCTGTTGGTAATATGTTCTGCCATACCCAAAATGTCAGGAGAAGGTGAACCTTCAGTCCCATCCTGTTGGGATGAGTTGCTGCTGTCTCTTACTAAGGGATGTTGTGGTTTGAGGGGTCTGATCTGGGCTGGGACCACCTGAAGGTGCAGTTCCCCCACTAATTTGCTTTCTGGAGCCAGGCTGCAGAGCTCCTATGTGAGAGGAGGTCTCGGGGGTGTGAGCTGGGTGAGCAGGGCCTGTACCTCACCCTGCTGCCTTCAGCGGTGTGTTGGCAAACTGAGCCAAATGTTCTCTGGTCAAGTTCTAAGTTTTTTGCCCTTTTTTATTCAGCACAGGTGTCCCACCCTAGTAGCATCCTTTTTAACACCATGGCTTGGAGAACAGAGAAATTACTTGCAAATTGCTTCTGTTTCTGACTGTGTCCATCTGAAGGAAGTGGGAGAAGAAATAATGTTCCAGGTTGAACTCAGTAAATCATAGATTGTACCAGTGCTGTCTTTACTTTCTTTGATATTTTCATGATCTTGGACAGTACAGCCCTAATGCAAAGTCTGCCTCATTACTGTGCCTTCTGAATTACACCTCAAATGACTTCAAAAACAAAATGAGGGAGTTGTATTTTTCTTTAGGGGTGTTAATGCTGACACTCTGTGACTTTATAGGTGTTGCAGATGCTTCATAAAGCAGAAAAAGCAATGTGCAGTGATCCTGATCATTCCAACCCCTTGTTAAATATCACAGTAGAACACTTCACAATGCTGCCTCTGGTTTGTGGGCACATTTGGTAATAACAAGGAATAATATTGGAACAGAAAACTTAATTTGGGGTGAAATATCCTGTCCTGGAAACAAAGAACTCAGAAGTGATGCAGAAGTGGCATAAAAACGGGGAAAATGGGATTTGAAATGGTGTGTTTTCAGCAGGTATGTGCAGCAATATCCTCCTGCTGGGCAATGGAAGAGTGGAATAAAGGCATCAGAAAGAATACATTGGTGCAGATTAATAGCCACAAGAATAGCACTATAATCCTAATGCCCATCATGGGGAGCTATTATTAAAATAAAGAGCCCATATTAAAATATGCCAGCAAATATTTGCTTGTGTGGAGGGTCACACCAGATCGTGACACGAGGCAGGATCAGTAGGACTGTTTTCCTTGGCTTCCCTCCCTGTCACTGCTGGGTTTGTGGGACAGTGTGGTGCTTTTTATAGGAGCTGCTGGGGAGTCTCCTCGAGACTCGTGGTGTGGTCCCAGTAGCACTTCCCAGCAGTGCCAGGAAGGTTTTCTGGAGGTCTCTGCAGCTCAGCAGCCCCAGTGTGCTCAGAGGACAGGATCCCAGGGCACCTCTTCTGCGTGTCTTACAGAGGAGTCACTTGTCCATCTTCATCCTGGCTTTGGAGGTGTGGGGGACCAAGCTGAGGGTATCCCTTCACCTTTGTTGAAAGCTGGCCCGGAGAGCTGTAGGGGAGCAGCACTGGCACATGGAGGGCTTTTCCCTGATGTGCTTGCAGAGCTCTGCTGCGCTTGGCTGTTGTCTGAAATAATTACAGATGATTGTATTGTTTAACTTTGGCCAAACTGTTTTCCTTGGCCTTTTTTCTTTGTGATGACTCCACTTTTTAAGTGACTCCAAAGCTGAGGTTTGCTGTAGCCATCTCTGTCTCTGGAAAAGATGCCCGAAACCATGGGTGCTTTAGGATCAAGAATCACATCTAAGAATAGAATAGTTTGGGTTGGAAGGAGTGACTATTATATATACATAACTAGGGGGAATTTTTTTTTTTTCTTGAATGACTGTATGTTGCTCCAGTTAGAGGAGTCAGAGGTGCAGGATGGCTTCCTCAGGACAGCAGCAGAGAGAAAATGGTTCTGGTGTTGCCAGGTGATGATGTCCAGTGATGGGTAATGTGCCATTGTCTGTGTGACAGCTGCTTGTGGCTGTGACTGGGGGGGAAAATGCATTACTGTGTTTTAGTAAAGCTTTGGGAATGGTGAGCTGGAAACACCCCGCACGAGGGAGTCGCTATGATTTTCCTGTAACTGGATCACAGCATCCTGACTGTGGGGGAAAAAAACAGAACCTGAGTGAGCCTGTCCTTGTACTTAGGAAGGTAAGTGCTAAGGAAGTTCTTCTGGCTGGTGAGATAAGGCAAAATATGACATAATTCTTGATGGATAAGAATCAGTAAGTATTGGAATTGTGCAAATGCAGTGGCTTTGTGCCTGGTTCAGCAGAGCACTTAATTTTGAGTGCCTGCTGGTACAGCTGGAACTTAAAATGCCTCTCTGGCTGTCCCTGGAGGCTGAATGTTCCCGGGGCAGTTTTGGGGACATCTGAACAGCACTTGGCTTCCCCTCAGCTGCAGTGCTGGAGCACAGGGAGCTGTCTGCATGCAGAGCTTTGAGGGGGATGAGTTGGAGCTAAAATACAGCAAGATGGGAACAATTCAGTGGAAAACCATGTCTTGTTTGTCCATCTTGGAAAAGAATTTCAACCCTGAGGAATAAAGTTTTTAGTGGCATTCACAATGTTTATCAGGAGCTATGGTAATTCCAGGTATTGTTAATTTGTTTGTGGAAGGGTGATGGAGAAAATCCAAAATGAAACATTGTTTTTTTATTTATTTTTGAAAGTGGAAATTGGTGACTTGACAACTTCAAGCCCGATGATTTGACTGCCTTAACTGAAAAGAGGAGCGATTCCTCCTGAAACCTAACGTTGCCTCGGGAAAAAAATGAGGGATGTGATTGGAGGAAAACCTTGACAGTGTTTGCAGAGGGAAAACACATCCATGGAGATGTTTTTGTAGCTGCTATTGCAGAGCTCAAATGTGCAGCGGGGAGGTCATGGAGCTGTGTGTCTCCTTTGCTCCCAGACAAGCAGCACTCGTGTCTCTGCGAGGAATATTCAGCAGCATTTTAGGAGGAGGTTCTGCCTAATTGTGTTTGGATGAGGCTGTTCCTGTTTTGTCAGTGTACCTGCAGAGTACAGTCTGGCAGAGGTTGTTGGGTCAGCATGGCTGGGTAGCACAGGAATGCAGTGTGTTTTGGGAGCACTGATGGCTCGTGGAAGGGCCTTTGGTCCTGCAGATCCCATGAAATCCAGCCTGCTTTTCTGTGTGCACAGGGCAGAGTCCAGCCCCGCTCCTGGACTATGCTTAACTCTGGTGAAGTGGTCTGCTGAGCTGGGGCTTCAAACACTGTCTGGGCTGCAGCTGAACTTGCTTTATTTTGGCCTGGCTTGGACAAAACATGGGGGAATTCTCGGGCTGTCCTGTGCAGGGCCAGGGGCTGAATAGGGTGATCCTTGTGGGTCCCTTCCAATTCAGGATATGCTATGATTCTATGAAAACAGGCTTTTCCTGGGGACCTGTTGTTTGGCAGGCACACCCCCTGCCTGTGAATGTGCCTTGTTTTCCTCTCTGCTGTTCCAAGTTACCTTTGAATGGGAAGATGTGGAGCGGGGTTGAGGAGGTGATGGTGTGTGGTGCTGGTAGGAAGGGGGTTCTCAGGACAAGCCATTTCGGGTGGTTTCCCTGCTACCCCCCAGGGGTGCCATCCCAGAAGGACCAGGTGGGTCTGTGAAGGGTGAGGGGGTGGTGTCCGGGGCACAGCTCGGCTGATTTGTGTGGCCCCAGTAAAAAGCAGCCCTGGAGGTGCTTGTCACCAGAGGGTGACGGAAGGAGCCCACTTCCCTGTGGTTCCTGCTCGCCATTCCATGAGTCAGTGCAAATTCCATGCAGTAACAATGCTGTGCTTGGTTGCAGGTTGGCATTGCTGCCTGCCTGGGACTTGCTGGCTGCAAGAGGATTCCAGGCTTGCAATCCACGTGAATCCCTTAAACTCAGCACAGTGCTATCTCCTTACCTTGGAGGAGCTGAGAGGGATCACGTGCAGCTCTGTGCAGCTGCTCTTACCTAGTTTAGAAGTGCTTGCCTGGCTGTGAGGAGTTCTGCATCCTGCTGAAATTACAGAAGGGCTGAAAACATAACTACCAGAGCTGGCAGCTGGCCAGCTCCCTGACACAAACCTGCATGGAAAATTGCTTTGGCATCTATATTGACTGGAGATAATTGGAACTTCCCAGTATTTTTTCAGCTTATTCTAAAACCTTTTAGCAAGAACAACAGTCAGGCAGCAGTGTGTAGCACGATAACCATGTTTCCGTGCTGTTGAGGCAGGCCTAAAGTGCCAAAGAGACGCAAAAAAAGTTTCCCTAGAGAAACCTCTGTAGCTGGTGGTAGCTCTAAGCTGACGGTGATCCCAGTGCTGGCTGTGTGCTGCCTGCTCAACAATGTTAATATGTCTTAAGGGTGAACACAGAAATAACTTCTCGTGTTTTAGAATGGGAATGGTATTTTAGCTTTTTAGGTATTTTTTAGCTGGCTGGTATGGGAAGAGAATTGAATTTCCTTCAGAACCTTAAATCACAGGCACATGTGCAGGAGAAAACTGTCCTCTGAGGTGACTCTCAGGCTTAGCTCTTAGCTTTTGTTGCTTCTGGCGCTTGCAAGTCTCTGGATTTATTTATTCTGTTGCAGCTGAAGCTTTGCACTGGTCTCATGCCTTTTGCTTTCCACACATGTATTGGAAAAGAGGCTTTGCCAGCAAAGATATGGGGATGTTCCTGGTGCCTGGAATACTTTGCCTCGAAGCTGTGCCTGTGTGTGGCCACGTGTAGCACAGGCTCCTGAGCTGACCTTGGCTGCCGGGAGCTGCACAGATCCTGGGATGATCATCTTTTACATTGGAGCTGGCAGTGCCTGGCTGTTGTCTTGCTGTTCTCGGAGAATAGAAGTAAATGGTCCTGTAATGTGCATCTGGCAGGGCTTCATCATAATTGCTTGTAAATTTGTCTTTGATCTGTTTCCTTTCAACTTTACCCAGATTCAGCCAAGTTGGGGGTTGGACTGGAGTAATGAGGGAGAAATTGGTTGTGGTCAGGAGCTCTGGAAACTGAAAGCCCTTGAGGCTGAGGAGGTAGCGGTGGTGTAGATGTGCAGTGGGCAAGGAGGAAGGGTTAACTCGCTGTCAGCAGTTAAAAGATAAGCTAAGGGTATGATTTTCAGCGTGGTGCTGACTGTGAAAAACAGAGTTCAGATGGGTGACGTGTCTGGGCAAAGTCTGTCTGTGGAGTGGGCAGTGACCAGGCAGGGCTGCAGCCATCCTCACCCTGCAACCCATGGGAGACACCCACCAGCTTCTGGGAATGGCCCCTCCTCTGCTGGAAATGCTGTGTGCTGGGTGAAGGGGAGCTCTTAGATCCATCAGAAGGTCTTGGTGAAGCAGTGCTGGCTGCAGTCCAGGTGCTGGGTAGCTCGGTCCCTCCCCGGGCTGTTGTGGGCTGGCTGGTACTGCCAAGGGACACTCTCAGCCATCTGGTGGGTCCTGCTGCCCCTGTGCTGTCACACCTGAGCTGTGTTTGCTGGCTGCTCTGCAAACAGTGCTCTGCTTCTGAGGGGTCTGAGGAGCACGGGTCCTTCTGAACTGCTTTGTGGTGTGAATTTGATGGCCACATTTGCCAGTAAGAAGGTTTCAAGTACTTCAAATGCTTCGAGTGTATTGGTCAATAACCTGTGTATGCACCTGCCCCCCAGCCTTAAAATGTTGCACCTTTTCTGCAGTGTGACAGTTTGTGGCCATTTTCTTTATCTTTGTGCAGTTCATGAGCAGTCAGTAATAAACATTTTGGGCATCTGGGAGGTGAAGGATGGGCCAAAGCTCCCAGACTCATCTCTTGTGCACAGGAACTTGACAGGAAATCTCCCCAGGTCTGGGTACGGAGTGCCAAGCATCCCTGCCACTATCTACCTAGCTACAGATATATAAAAATAAAATAGAAATAAAACATACAAATTAAAAATATGTATAAAAATCAAAATAAATTAGATAGATATATAAAACTGTGTAACAGAGGTTGTGGCACAAGAAGCCCATAAGCAGATGTACCTGCAGCTCTAACCTTGGCCTGGGAGGACCTGCAGCCCCAAGCCTCCTGGAAGGAGCAGGATTCCTACTGTAGCTCCAACTTGCTCCAGCCTGTGGATGTGCCCAAGCCCCGTTCCTGCAAATTTGTGTGGAAGTTGATGGCCTGATTTCTCTGCCCTGTCTGTGCTTCCTTTGGAGGCCAGGTTGGAGGGGAAGGTTTTCAGTGATCTTAAAACTGACTTGTGTGTCCTGCTGATGGACTTGGATCTTACACACAGAGGGCTCTAGACATACAAAGAATGTGGCAAGAAGCTGCTGTCCTTTGTGCTTCTTCCCTTTCCCACTCTTCCTGCTGTTTTCCTGTTTGCAGTCCCATTCTCTGTGCCAGACTAGGAATGCTAGAGCCAATTAGCAGGGGAAGATGTTATAAATGCAGATAAATTCGAATTTGGGTGGTATTTTTCACACCTTGTGATTTAAATGTGAAGTGGGTAGTTAGAAGTTCTTGATTGTGTTGTGCTTTTCTGGACTAAATCCTGGGTACAGTTGAAGCCTGGGAAGTAATGCTGTGGTCTGCTTTGACTGAGGCAGTTGGACCAGATGACATAGGAGTTGGACAGAAAGCAAAACTCTCAGATGGGTGTGGGTCATCAAATTTTGCCTCTCTGATGGCACAGTCACTTTCTCTAGATTGCTGTGTAAAAATTGCTGTGTTTTCCCCGATGGAACCAATCCCTATTTTCTCCGGAGGGAGCTGTACTGCTTTTGCATGTAGCAAAATTGTCATGCTTTAATCTGCAGTCAGTGGGAGCTTAATAATAAAGTAACCACATTGGTGGGTTTATTTGCAGACAAAATAAATGTGACGGTTTTGCACATCTCCTCTATGTGTGGTGTTTTCAGCTGAAGTTGCAGGAGTCAAAGGTGAGGGAGAGAAGGACATGAGATGCAATTTTACTGTGACTTCTCTAAGTGCAGATGTTCCTCTTCCTTGGATGTGGCTTCACCTGATGTATTTTTGTCTCACTGGTGCATTTGGAAGATGCTCCAGGCCACGAGTCTGTGTTGATGTTTGAGTCCTGTGTCAAAACCCATTAGCTCAATTTCTATTATTATTTTTTAATATTATGAACATCTCTTTCCTCTGAGCTCTCGGGATGCGCTATCTGTGTTCTCCCTTGCACAGGCTGTAGTTTTCTGTGCCAGTTGGCTTGTGCACAGCGAGGGTGCTCTGGAGGTGACTTTGTTAATTAGCCCAGGATCCTGGTAGAGGGAAGGGACCTGTGCTAATGAGGCATTAGCAGTTGGGTCTGAAGGGGCTCCAGTCCCACTCAGCTGAAGCAAAGATTTCGGAGGAGGAGGAGGTTCTTGAGGGTTAGTCGAGCTCCTTTTTTTTTTTTTTTTTTAAAGTTTAATTGATCTATTTTTGCTGCTCAGCTCGTGTTTCTTTCTGCTGAGCACAGCACTGTAAACAGAGATCCCGTATCCTGCTGGCCTGGCCAGAGCTGGGAAAGGGAACTGAGCCCCTGCTCATTTTGGGAGGAGGAAGGGAAGCCCAAAAGTCATGTGATTACCAAAAAGTTTTGAGGATGGCTGAGACTGTAATAAACTGAAAAACCAACTCTTTGGGGCTTTGTTTGGTTTTTGTTTTTTTCTTGTTTGATGTATTCTCTAGTATTTTTCTGAGATCCATGGAAATTTAAAAATTTAAAATTAAAAAAAAAGTTGTCCAAGCCTGGTCTCTCCAATAATTCTGAAAAACATAGACTGTTAGGAAAGAAGCGTTTGGGAAAATTGTGTTGGTTATGGTCCCTTATTTCTTCCTGGCTCCATTGTGGGTTATAAGAGGGGGAAGAAAAATCAGTGCAGTGCTGTGTTACTCCTTTCCACAGCCACCCTCTGGGCTAAAGATTCACAGCGGGATGTGCGGATTTGTTCTCCAAAAACGAGACAAATGTGGCTGGGGAGAACAATAAGGCTACTGCTGTGTGTTCAGAAGCTATTAAAAATGACTTGTAATTTGAGATCCTCAACTTGAAGCAGCTTCGGGGAGAGTGTCAGGGTTATTTTTGGGTCTGAATCGAGCACTGTGCATGGAGGCCCCTCCAGAGCTGCGAGGAGGTTTGAGCAGCTGTGATGTGCTGCATCCCAGGGCCATGTCCCAGTTTTCTGAATTTGAATGTCCATTCTGCAGCATGGGTATAGCTCTCAAGACCTTTAATTGAAGTCTTCATGCTTTTTTTGGGAAGGGGAGAGGAGTGGGCATTTTTTTGTTTGTTTTGCTTCTTTCTGTTGCATCTTTCTGCTACATCTCTGGGGCTGCTTCTGAAAGTCAGTGGGGCTTCCTCGAAAACTCTGCCCTTGTTCCTGTGGCAAACTGTGCTGTGTAAAACTGAGGGTTTGCCTGCTGAGAGAGATTCCTGCTGAGCAGTTCACGTGCTGGCAGGTGAGTTACCTGCATGTGTAACTCCTGTGTCGGTGTGGAAGAGGGGCTGTTATGTTGTAAAAGCCATTGATAAGAAACAGGGAGAGTTGTACATTAAACACAGCAGTGTTGTCTGGTTATTTGCCCTTTTTCATTCTTTTCTGGTCATATGCCACCTATTTTAACAGTAAATTTTACCCAGGTGTGGCTTTGTTTGTCACTTGTCACGCAATGGGGGCAACCCATTCAAGTGCTGGATAGCCATGAGGCACAAACGTGTCCAGTGGAACTGTGTGGTGGTGATCTGGTGGTCTCTGGTGGCCTGTGAAGAATGAGATTCCCTAAAGGCCTCAGACTTGGAAAAGGAGAATTCTTTGGCATGTGACTTGACTTCTGTGGTGTATAACTGCTGCTCTCCTTGTAGCGGGACTTCTGAAGACACGTAACTCACTCGTGAGCTGAGCCTTTATGAGTCCTTGAGCATAAAAGAAATAGGTGGTGCAGTGTAAGGTGCTGGGGAGCAGATGAGGTGCTGTTGGGTTGCGGCATCAGCAGTGTCATTGTGCCTCCCCTGGCTACTTGGATCTGTGCCACTTGGCCCAAATTCATTCCGATCTCCGGAGCCAGGTGTGAAGCTTTTGATGCCTCTATCCCTCCATCCTCCATCAGCTTCCTATTTCTGCCAGGACTACAAATGTAAACCTTTGTATTTGGATGGAGAGCTGACAGAGATGAAAGGCTTTCATCTGAAACAAGTAATTTATCCTGGGAGTCCTGACTTTACTAATAGCAATGACCAGAGAATGAATTGTGGGTTTTTCCCTTGTTCTTCTGTCCTGATTTAAAAGCATTAACATCAAACCACATGTGGGAGATGTTTCTTCTACTTCTTGCACAAATCAGCTTTGTAATGTAACTTAGATGCTTCAAAGTTGCAGAGCCTTTTAAGTTTAGGCCTTTGGTGGTTCAGTGGGTGATCTGTAACTCTGATTTCTGTCCAAGGCAGCATTGCTGTCCTTCAGCTTCTTCATAATGGGAATTAACGGAGCAACGAGGGACTGTCTGGCAGGACCAGGAGCTGGTGTAGTTGCTTGTTTTTATGGAGATGTTAAGTGTTAACTTCGTTGCCGTCAGTTGAAGATTACCCCCTTGGATCCCTTTTAGTTCCTAGAGATCCAGGCAGAGCTGGAAGCTCTGGAGATGAGCATGGGAAGGAGCATTTCCACCATGAAGTGGTGGGAGCTGCTCAGTGCCCTCCCTCTTCCTGCTGTACTCCCCTGGCAGGGACAGGGTTGGGAGCAAAGAGGAAGAGGTTTCTTGTTAATGAGCAGGTGATTCTGTGTCTTCCGTAGGTGGCTTTGCAATCGTGTTCCTGGTGAGGACGAGCAATGGGGTGAAATGTGCCCTGAAGAGGATGTACGTCAATAACGAGTACGACCTGCAGGTCTGCAAGAGAGAAATCCAGATCATGGTGAGTGACCGCTCTGTGCTGGGGCCCCAGACTGGAATGCAGTGGGGTGGGAGCCTGGTCACCTTCTGCTTGAGAACTCTGTGGCATCAGGTCACAAACTGTGCATTTTCCTAGCAAAAATGGCTTTTGTGTGGAAAGACCTGACCCCGGAGTTGTGTGAAAATCTAGAATTGTTTCAAAAGTAAATAGTTCCAGTGGACAAGGAAAACCTGGTACCTGAAAAAAACCCAGGGAATTTCAGGAAAATGAGGGGTGAACTGCATGGTTTAATGAGAAAAGAAAGGCTGAAGGGGTGAGCATGGCTGGGAGTGTTGGAATTCAGAGTCTGTGAATCTTCAGTTGAGAGCTCAAGTCTTCAGCATTTTAAACTTGATCAGAAGAGGCTGATGATTCTGATATCTCTGAACTGAAATCAGTGCATGGATGGCAGACCTTCATCCTGAGATAAATCTATATCACAACATCTTCTAATCCTTTGGGTCAGGATGAAGGTTATCTCTGCATTGGTGAGGTTGGTAGATTAAAACAGTATTTTTGGGGTAGTTGCTGCCAGGGCTTTTGAAATGTAAAGTATTTGTAATAAGCTCTGGGATGTTTCTCTAGATTATTGGACACAAAGATTTGTATGATGGGATAGCTATTTTTAATAGCTGTTTTAAACTTAGCTTCTCCAAACAAAGACAAAATGGAGATGATCCAAATAGATTTGCCTAATCTTGTTTGCTGCATGGTAAACATGGGAGGTGCCACTTTTGAAGTTGTATTCCAAGATACTGATGAGCATTTAGAGCAGCTGCCAGGTGGGGAAGGAAATATTAAATCCTCATTTTGTGAATTTACCCCACGAGGTACAGGTTTGGGGTAGATGATCCTCATATCAGAAACTCCTACCTGTAGCAATTCTGGGTGTAATTTTTGAAGCAGCTTTTAATTAGATTAATACCTTTAAAGTGAACTGCAGTAGTTTGTGATAGTGCAGGGAAGCTTTGGGCTTGGTTTGGCATCCCTGTGGCTATGTGGGAAAAGGTGAGATTAGATCTCACATCAAAGGTTTAGCTGTGCTCACAAAGCTTGTTTACTTGGGTTTCACTTGCTGCTTTCTCTTGTCTCCATGTCTTTGGTGCCTTTGGAATGGTGGCTCATGGAAAGTGAGTGTGAGGAGGGTCCTTCTCACCTGGCAGGGCTGCTTGCTCCTGGGCTGGATCTTATCCCAGGCACTTGTCTGTGTCCTGAAGAACCAGTGCATCCCTAAAAGGAAACACTTACTTCTTTCCCAGCTTTTCTGCAATAAGAAATTATTTTGCACTTAACTGCAGTTTTTGCAGCCCTATGGTGTTACAGCAGAACCTTGATTTCCTTTACTGATGAAGCCGAGCATCAGACTGGGCTGGCTGTCACAGCTGGGAGCGTGTGTGAAGCTGGCAGTCCCAAAGAAACAATTTTTCCCTGCAGTTTAGCAGGCGTCTCCGTGGCAGGGGCTCAGAACTTGATCTTTAAGGTCCCTTCCAAACCAGTCTGTGATTCTGTGATAAGTCATTGGTGTGAGAACTTGGTCTTTAATCCGTTGAGTTACTTAAAACAAAGCACTTCTAAAAGCAAGGTTAAAATTTATTTTGTTGTTTTAGTGGGTTTTTTTGAGCATGTGAAGATTTGAAATACGTTTTGTCAGCCAAAGAGTTGGAAGGAAGTGAGACAAGTAAGGCCAGCAAGTCCTGCGTGGCCACGGCCGCCATCTGCCCTGTTCTCCCCTCCTGTGGAGGAGGAGCAGCTCCCGGGGCCTGGCCTGGGCCGCCTCAGGGAATGTGCCAAAGTCTGGACCAGTCCTGAGCAAGTTAATTCATCAGGTTGGCTGTTCCTCTGCTGTTTGTCTCAGATCCTTCTGGAAGGAAAACAGGTGGAGACAGACCTCAGGTTTGCTCAAGCTCTGCAGGACGATTAATCCCAAGTGACAGAAGCTTGTGCGGTGTGGAGGAGCCAGATGAAAACGCTGCTGACTCTGCGTGGCTGGTCCATGGTGTGAATTTGTCTGTCTTGCAGCGGGATCTGTCTGGCCACAAGAACATTGTGGGGTACATCGACTCCAGTATCAACTCCGTCAGCAGCGGGGACGTGTGGGAGGTGCTGATCCTCATGGACTTCTGCCGGGGTGAGTGGGGGCCTGGCGTGTTGGTCATGGGTGCGTTTGTCCATCTGTGCTTACAGGGAGCTTGCACAACATCTTCCTTTTGAAAGAAGAGCTGTTCCTAAGCTGTCAGGAAGCTGTTCTGAGCTAAGCAAAGCCAGGACTGGGGGTGGAGAAGTGGATGTCCCGTGAGGCTGTGTTGACTCTGCTAATGGGTTCGGTACCATCTTTGCTGCTGCCCAGGGTGGTCCTGGATCCCCTCTGTTGTGAAGTAGGGCCCTTAGATCTTGCTGTTGTCTGTAGAATGGTCCACGCAAGAAGTGATTCCTCTAAAACTGCCAGGAATATAATTTTTCTTCACTTTAGTCTCATTGCAAGCTTTGATCTACATCAGCCTGGCTTAGGATTGTTCTGGAAGAAGCATGAAATCAGTAATGGAAGCCAAAAAGCATTCCTCTTGCCTCTGACCTTTTTGCTTGGCTGTCTGTAGCCAGACAGGCTCTTCTAGCTGTCCCAAAGCTTTGATCTTTGTGGCTGGGATGTGGTGTTTGGAACATGATGCATGTGCTGGGCTCAGATGCCTCTTGCAGGAAGAGTGTTCAGCAAGAGTAATGTTTTGGCCAGGTGACTTCAGGAGCCTGTGGCTGGTTTGGATGGTGGCAGCCGATGGAAATTGGTATTTTTGGGCCTGTCTGGCTTTGCGGTCAAATGTAGCAAGGACATGTAGATGTCGTGCCCAGGGCAGGTTTCTGTTCTGCAGTGTCCTCTCTGCTGCTTTGCTTTGGCGCAGGAATCTTGACTGCCTTGCACGGGGTTTATTTGCTGGTGAAAGAAAGAACTTTGTTGTGTAGTTTTGCTGAAGGAATCACTCCGTAAGCTCTCTTTAAGCTTAAACCTAAACATGACAAGACCTGTTGTAAGCGCCAGGCCTGGCAGTGCTGCTAAATCCCTGCTCAGCTCCATGTGCAGAGCCCACTGTGGCTACAAACCTGAGTTGTTCACATGCACCCCCCAGCCCAAATTTTGGGCCGATTAAGTAAAATCCATCTTCCTGAGGAGTTTCCTTCCATCTGAAAGGAGGAGAGCTGCAGGGTGGCATTTCTCACGTGGCTCTTGCCAGATGCTGTGTTGAGCACACGCCGGCTGCTGTCTGCAGCATTCCCACTGCAATGGTTGTTACACGCTGATTTTCCCTTGTTACTTTCCTTTTGTGGCCAACAGTTTCCAAACCAAATCAGTGTCTTTGTGTGCAGAACTGCATTCATTTTGAGTGTAAAATGTTCACAGCTGTAGTATTCATTAAACTGAGCTTTTCTTTCCTACCATGAAAGTTTTCCAGCACTTGTGATGTGGAATGATACAGTACTGCTTCGCCAGAGCTTCAGAAAGGAGTTTTTCTCTGTCTGTCTAGGGTGTTTAGAGGAGAAAAGAACCTCTGGATTGTTTTGGAAAGGCCTTGACAGCAACAAAACCTCAAAGTTGAGACAAATTCAGGGCTTGTTCATAAAAACTTGATTTTGTTTGTGCAGAGTTTCCCTTGTTACAGCTGGATTTTGAATTTCTTTGCCAGTCAACAACTTTAGCCAAGCCACTTAATGTGTGGGTTTTCTGAGTGTCTCCCTTCCTCCCTCCTCTTGCTTACATGTGGCAGACTAATCTGTGGACTGTGGGTGCCCCAAATTCAGTCTTTTATTCCTCTAGTTAGACAGAATAAGTCCTATTTGGAAGAAAAAAAAGAAAATTACATGGCTTAGTTGGAATGACTTGAGTGCTGACACAGCCAGGGCAAGGTGGGCTGTGGGAGCTGGTGTGAAGGTTTGCTCAGAGCCCGGGTGAGCTGTAACACCTGCCCACAGATTCTGCAAACCCCTGGGATGCAGGGGAATGAAACAAGCTGAGTGAGCACATCGCAAACAGCCTCCTGGGAAGGTTTGTCCTGAATTTAATTTGAACTCTTTGTGTGTTGACTGTACAGCCCCGGTTTGAGGAGCAGCCCAGGAGCAGGGGATAGTGGGGGGACTGGGTTTGGGGAAGCCAGAGCTCACTATGTGTGTGCTGGGATTTGGGATGGCCAGAGCTCACTGTCCCTGCTGGGATTTGGGATGGCCAGAGCTCACTGTCCCTGCTGTGGTGTGGGATGGCCAGAGCTCACTGTCCCTGCTGTGGTGTGGGATGGCCAGAGCTCACTGTCCCTGCTGTGGTGTGGGATGGCCAGAGCTCACTGTCCCTGCTGTGGTGTGGGATGGCCAGAGCTCACTGTCCCTGCTGTGATGTGGGATGGCCAGAGCTCACTGTCCCTGCTGGGATTTGGGATGGCCAGAGCTCACTGTCCCTGCTGTGGTGTGGGATGGCCAGAGCTCACTGTCCCTGCTGTGGTGTGGGATGGCCAGAGCTCACTGTCCCTGCTGTGGTTCTGTCCCTGCCAGGGGGGCAGGTGGTGAACCTGATGAACCAGCGCCTGCAGACCGGCTTCACCGAGAGCGAGGTCCTGCAGATCTTCTGCGACACCTGCGAGGCCGTGGCCAGGCTGCACCAGTGCAAGACTCCCATCATCCACAGGGATCTGAAGGTGAGCTGTGGCTCCAGGGGTGCAGCAGGGAGGGTGCATCCTCCTCGCTGTGTCTGCCAGCTGCCCACGCCCCAGTGCTGTGCTTCTCTTGCTAGTAATGAGAGAAAGTGGGCAAAAACACACCTCTCTACTGGAAGATAAAAAAAGAAATGAGCCTCTCAGTGCTGCTTACCATATGTCTGCCATCTATAGATCTACTTAAACACAAATGTTTGTGAATAATTCTGGCTTGCACGTGTGCCAGAATGTACCTGATGAATTATTCACAGTGACCTGAAACCCTGCTTATTGAAGGTAGCTCACAAAAAGTGTGCTGTGATGTTGTTTCCTGGACCCAGATTAAAAGGAGCCCTCGAGAAGTGTTGGCCTCGGGGCAGGAATCCTTAGGAGCTTTTGGAAGTGGCCTCTGGAGCTCTGACCATGAAAGTGTGTTGTAAAACTCTGTGTGCTTAGTTGGGAACAGAGCTGGGCCAGCAGGGACAGCTTGGGAAAAATCCCACACCTGTAATCAAGCAAACAAAAAGATGTTCCCTTTGCTCTCAACCAGCTCGTAAAATGCTGGAATGAAATATTCAGCCAAGAAGGAGGCTGCTGCATGCATTTGAAGTTCAGATGTGCTTTGTGGGGCAGGTTCTGTTTTCAGAGCCCTCACAGATGTTTGTTTGTGCCACTGGCCATTGTTTTACAGGAACCAAAGATGCCACGTGTACCAAGGGGAGCCAGGTAGAGCAGGGGGAAAAATCCTCAGGGTTTGGTGTGCTCTGGCATGTTTGAAATGACACTGATGCCACTGCTCAGTTGGTTTGGATACGGAAACAACTCCTGTGTCTCTTTCCAGGGGGAAATGGGTGATCTCTTACCAGCCTTAGTCCTGGATTTAAAGCTGGGAAGTCTGTGGGCAGCTTGCAGGAGTTTGTATAGGTCAGGAAAACTGGGGGGTGAGAGGATGAGGAACAGGAACCTCCCCAGCTGACATTAACCCTTGCCCTTACCTTTTTGGTGTCTCCCTGGTGGGTTTAATAAAGAGAAAACTCAGTGTGTTGCAGGGGAATAAATCTGGAACATCTGTGCTGGATTAGTGAGTTGATCTGGAGTGTTACTTTCTGCCCTGGGTTGCAGCTGAAATGGGCTGTTGGGGCTGGTGTCCAGCCCACTGTTGCCTGCTTAGGTCAGGGGAGGTTTTGCAAGGCCTGACTCTTGTTAAGCTGTGCCCAGAGTCAGAGTTGGCTCTTCTCTGCTTGGAGACGTTTTCTGCTTGAGTAGTGTATTGTTTCTGTCATGGTGACCTCTGAGGATCTAAGTACTGCCACAGAATTAGTGTTTATATATGTTTTGACTTTATTTGTGTTAAAATGTAATACTGTCAAGGGGGAGTTGCAAAGCCAAGAGATATTAAGGGCCAGAGAAGTTTTGTACAAGTTCTGGGTGTGAGAGGGGACATCCATTATGTAGGTGTTTTCTTGGGGTGCCTATAACCCCGCTGGGGCAGAGGGGGCAGATGTTGGCTTTGCAGGCAGCTGCCTGGGGATTGGAGGCCTTTTTTGCCTTCCAGCTCTTTGATGTTGCTCTGGTGCTGGAGGTTCCTGCCCGGAGAGCTCTGCCAGCAGAAGGGAGGCTGTGAATGAGCTTTCAGCCCTTTCAGACAAGTGCAGCTGGAGGAGTTTCAGTGGCCCCTGGCTCTGATTTTGAATTAACCCAAAGGCTTTGCCTGAAGCAGAGCAGCCTCCTGTTGGCACAGTCCCCAGCTGGTGGGAAGTGACCAGCAGCTGGGGACAGCAGCACCTTTACCCTGCATGTCTGTGGGCAAAAGGGGACATGGCACTGCGAGTAAGGACCACAGACAGATCCTGTGCCACCCCTGGGCGTGTTCAGGTGTCCCCTCCTGGGCTGGTGGTTGATTTCAGTTGCTGTGTCGCTGCCTGCTGTGCAGTACAGGCTGTGATGTTTAGTTTCATGTGCTTTGGTTGCTGCAAACCAGGTGTATATTTATGCTGCTTTTTCCTAAAAATGAGGAAGGCCCTCGTGCCTTGCCTCTGCCCCAGACTGGACCCTGTGAGGCAGAGTCAGCCTGCTGGCAGTAGGTCTGCTTCGAGTGGTTACCTGTGCTTGTTCTTGCAGGTATTTTCCTCACCCTCAGGGCTCAAAGGCCATTGCTGCTGCAGGACAGTCCCTGAGAAGTTTATTTTTTTGCTCCTCTCTGAATAAGAGCAATTCCTGGCTTGGCCTTTTCACAGCAGAGAACAAATGGCCAAACCTTGTGGCAGTCTGTTATCATGTGGTTGGGAAGTTTCTGCTGCTAAGTTGGGATCTGTATAAGAACTAAACTTGTCAGACCCCAGTGGAGCAGGCTTGAGGGAGGGAAAAATCTGCCTGGGGCTGATGATAACATTTACACAACTACCCCACACCTGGTGGCAGTTGTTTGCATGGTTTGTTTCATGTTTAACCTTGTCTTTCCAGTCTCACATCCCCTAGCTCGTGTTGTTCAAAGCACCATCTTAGGACCGGCTTTGATTTCTGCAGGGAGAGGTCTCCCATTTCTGTGTGTGGTGCTTCTGCTGGTCTGAACCCACCTGGTTGCAGGAGCAGGTGACTGGGTGGCAGATGAGAGGATGATTTTTCCTGTAGCAGACACAGAGCAGGACACACCCAAAAACTGTGTCAGTCAGCCCAGAGGATGCTGTTGATCCAAACCTCTTCCTTCCTTTCCCTGCTTTCTGCAGTGCCCAGAAAGTTGTCCTCTCAGGATGAGGACGTAGTTTCTCCTGTTTTTATTCCAGCAGGAGTCCTCACAGTGTAGCCCTGCTGTGATCAGACAGTCCCACTGTGCTGCCATCATCTCACTGCCTTCCATCGCTCTTTGCAATGCCAACTCTTGCCCTGGTGCCACCAGCGAGCCTTTGCCTGGAATTTGTTAGGAGGGATCTGTTGAGTGTGTTGTGTAGAATTGTTCAGTCCCCTCGTGCTGGCCATGGCAGGAGTGTGCCTGTGCCAAAATCAGTCAGTGCTGCGTGGCTCTCACCCTGTGCCATCAAACACTGCGTTGGCTCTCAAAGGTAAATAGCCAGCGGTGCCAGGGGAGAAAGGGAAGTGGAAACATCTCTGAAGAGAGCTGGCAGTGCTGGAAAGCAGCCAGGAAGTGTGCCCTGGTCACACATCCCTCCCAGATCACTACCTGAGCTCAGGAATATACTGGCCTCGAAGCCGTTGCTCTCAGGAGAGGGTCACAGGTATTGAATCCATCAGCTAAAGAAAACCTCTGTCCTCATCCCTCCCCAGCACAGTGGTTTTTATTACTCTGCAGTGGTTTTTATTACTCTGGTTCTGTTCTAGCAGAGAAGCATTTATTTTGGAAAGACTGAAGCTAACTACACTCTGTAATCAGCAAAACTTAAGACAATTCATCATCTCCTTTAAAGTCTTTTGTTTGGGGTCTAAATCTGACTGTGCTGGGTGTGTCAAAGGCTGCAGCCAGAGTTACCAGTGCTCAGCAGTGTTGGA
The DNA here is from genome assembly GCA_026261815.1 of Monarcha castaneiventris obscurior. NCBI lineage: Eukaryota > Metazoa > Chordata > Aves > Passeriformes > Monarchidae > Monarcha > Monarcha castaneiventris. The sequence continues at coordinate 472,401 of JAMPIT010000891.1, forward strand.
AGCTGGAGTGCAGCTTTCTTGAGTGTTTGACCAGAAGAAAACACCTCCATACTCCTTTTAAAGACACTTTTCTCTGGCCTGGCAGTGGGTAGCAGTAATTTCTTTTGCTGTGTTTATTTTTCCCTTCTCCTGGAATTTGCTGATCAAACCTGGTTGCTGGATAGTCCCGTGCTGGTGTTTAACAGCCCTTACAGGGTGTTTCAGTGAAAAATCACCTCAGACTTCTCAGCCAGATAAACTGAGAGGACTCTTGGGGAAATGCTGGAGGAATATTTGCAGGGAGCAGGGAATAACGCCGCCAGTGTTGGTCTGCTGGGGAGAACATCTGTGTGCAGTGCTTTATTCAAAGCAGATGGATGGCAGAGGGGGAAGGGGGGTGTTTAACCCTTGGTTTCAAGCCAGCGTTCTCCCCCTCAGCTGCTCTAATTTGGCTGCTTTTTCTGATGCTTAAAATGCTGACTCCTTCTTTTTCTTGCCTTCTTGTAAAGACCATCCTCGACGGGGAGCTCTGCTTCCAAAGGGTTCTGCTAGCAAACGCTTATGTGGTGATTTTTTAAAATTTTGAACTGTATGAGCAGTATATTTGATCTCATTGTTGTAACTGAGCATTTGACACTGATTGAAGATAAAGACATGAAGAATTGTGTGTTCCCTCGAGAGAACATGCTGTAAATGCTGCTGCACAGATGAGGAGCTGGGATGCTCTGCCAAAGCAAAGATCTGAACACAGAGTTTTACACATTTTAAGTCAGTGTTGAAACAGGCAATTTTCTTAGGTGGGTGCAAGGTAGATTTTTGTTAATGCACAGTTGTGACTATTGAGGAGAAGGTTTCTGCTGATTTTGTTTCAGCTGTCCCAGGTGTTTGTTTCAGCATTTGTTTCTGTTGCCTGATTCAAGGTACCAAATAATAATTGAAAGAAAGGGGTGTTCTCAGCAGTCTAGGGGAGCCTCTGCTGCTACAGCCCCTATTTAGGGACTGCAGACTGAGAACAAGCAAATAAATGCGAGCATGAGCTGAGGTTTGTTTTGAACGAGACCCTCAGGGACAAGCAAAACGCAGGCAAAGACCTGGAGATGTGTTTTAATTTGCTAAAGTACAGAAGTGTGTGTGTTATTTGTTTGCCTCCCCTCTGCCCCACAGACAGTGAGGAGTTACAGCCCTTTGTAAAGCTGGGACACCTTGGATTTCCTGTCCCCAATTCAGATGCCAGACCGGGGCACAGTTACTTGGGAAGGTTGAGCTCCAAAGGCACTGGGACACAGTTTTTGTCCTGAAGTTGTGCAGAAGGCAAAGAAGAGTGCTTGCAGGAGGAGAAGGGAGGGGTGGCAGGATGGAAGGCACAGTTACAACTGTGCTTCCATGATTTGACTTCTATTTTAGGAGATGTGACAGAGTTTTGATGCCTGTTTTCTTTGCTGTCATGTTAGACTTTAGTGTCAGATGTGTCTGATACGTCTTCAGGCACTTAAAACCTTGACTCATCTGAAAAAAAAACAAACCCTGAATATTTTTTTTTGTCTGAGTGGTTCTGTGTCTGTCTGTGATGCTCCCAGGTTGAAAACATCCTGCTGCATGACCGTGGCCACTACGTCCTGTGTGACTTTGGAAGTGCTACTAACAAATTCCAGAACCCTCAAACAGAAGGGGTGAATGCGGTCGAGGAGGAGATCAAAAAGTAAGTGTGCTTTGCCTTTTCAACTCGGCAGCAGTTTGTATTTGAAGGGTAATTTTTTCTTGTGCTGGGATTAATTTTGCTCAGCCTGTTGCAGCAGATTGGCTGTGCTGCATGGCAGTGTCTGCTGCAGATGAATGAGTGCCCGGGGGAAGGTGAAACAATAAATTGGGCTTGATGTAATTGCTTTGGACCTGAAAGAGTGAGATTAATGCAGAGAAGCAGCCCCACCTCGGCAAGGCAGTGACCTGTTCTGTCCTGTGCAGGGTCAGGCTGTCTCTGTCCTTCATCTGTCTTGGCTTCTCTGAGCTCCAGACAGGGATGGCACAGTCCCATCCTCCCTGAGCTCCCGTCCCCACGGGATGCTGACTGGGGCTGATCCCCGCTCTGCATGGGAAGTGTCAGGTCCTGGAGGGGTTTAACCCAGCTCCTCCTCCTGCCCCATGCACTGCCAGCTGTTGTGGCAGCATCTCTGGTGCCCCTTGGTGCTTTTTAGAAAGGGGGTTTCACCTGCAGTTCAGTGAGGCCTGGATCAGGCATGGAGCACACCCCAGGGCCTTGGCCTTGCTTTAGTTTTAACATCACTGCTGCAAACTTGCCACTCCTGCTGATAACAACTTTCCGGCTAGTTAGAAATGTGTACAGATGCCTCTTTTTTGTTGGGATTCAGCTACACCTGCCTGGATTTCCTAGGTTTGTTTGACTGGAGTTTTCAGAGTGCTCCTAATCCGGCATTGCAGTCCCCTTGGAATGCCCTGTTTGTACACTTAAGCCTACAAAACCTTTGCCTTTGGCAATGCTCTCCTGTGGTCAGGGTAAGCAGCGGGCAGAAATGACAGACCTGCTGATAGAAAATCTTATCAGAAGAGCCTCATAATCTGTGGAGCAGTTTCCAGCTTTTCTGGTTGTTGTGATCTGTTAGGGCGAGGCAGATTCTCGCTGTAGTTTGAGGCACACAGGGACCCTTGCCTTGCTTACAGTGGCTCTGAGCAGGAGTGAAAATCTGCTTTTTGGGAGCCACATATCCAGTTACAATCTCTGTAATACAGTTGGCCACAGCCCTGCAGTGAGGGCATTGCAGAGGACATTTGTTTACTGACCTTGTTAATGCTTTGAATTCTTGAATGTTTCTGTTCTGGTTCTTAAAATGACTGTACAGTTTTGTGGTGAATTCTCTGCTTTAGAAAGGATTGTGGTTACTATTTTGGCTTCCCAGGGCAGTTTGAGGGGTGTTTTATTGTTTGAGGTGTGTAGCAGGTGATGCTGTTAGAAGATTTTTCTGATAGATATCTTTAGCATCCCTTTCCCTAAAATGAATAGGGAAAGAGTAAATTTTGAGTTATTTGGGAATATGACATGCCTGATATATCGCTTTTGAACTCCCTGATCTGCTTTCCCCTGCAGGTACACGACGTTATCCTACAGAGCGCCAGAGATGGTCAACCTATACAGTGGCAAACTCATCACTACAAAAGCAGACATTTGGGTACGTGTGGGAACCACTGGGCATCCTCCAGCCAGGCAGGGAGACGGGGCTGGCCTCGTTTTCTAAGAGCCTGGACAGTTTCTGAATGAAGAGTTCCTCTGATGATGTGTCTGATGAGTTCCTGCTGAGCAGGGAGGCTGGTGGAGAAGGTGTTACGTGTACTCCTGTGTGGTTTGAATTTAGAGACAGACGAAACTCCAGGGCTGAAGAGGGCAAACGTGATTTCATATCTAAAGAGTTAAACCAGAAAATTCAGGATATTGTGGCTCATTGTGCCTGGGCTGGGTTGTTAGTATGTGAAATCAAAGTTCTGGTCAGAACTGAGTAGAAACCTGAGAAAACGGCCCTGCCCCCAGCAGCAGCAGTGTGCTGATCCTGTGTAACACAGGGCTGAGTTGTCAAACTGGCCAAACTTCTGCACTCTTTCTGCTGATCAGGGCAATCTTGCCATGCTCTTCATGGTGAGAAAAAAATCCAGCTGTGTGGAATCCAGGCCTGGCTAACCTGATCAAGGGGGAAAGGCTCCTTTGGGTGGGACAGAGGTGAGAAAGAGTCTGTGCTGTTTGGAGTGTAGTGGCAATTCAGCACATGTGTTTAAAAGGGTTTGAAATGCTAACTGGGAGCTTGTTTTGTGTTCTTTGGAGCCCTGAGCTAGGAAGTAACATGGCAGAAGCAGAAAAAGAGAGTTATGATGTATCTCCAATAGTTCTGCGTCTACAAGAAGGAGAATTGCTGCTGAGAGAGTCCCGTGTCCTCAGAGAGCTTGGCTGGCCCTGGGGAAGCAGCAGCTCCTGTGGGAGCAGGTTTCACTGGGCTCTGTAGGCTCTGCCCTGCGCTGTGCAGGGTCGCTGGCCTGCAGGGAGTGGAGAGGGGAGGTCACAGCTGTGACAGTGGGAAAGGACAGGGCCTCTAAGGCAGCCAGAGGAGAACCAGGATTTGCACTCCTTCCTGTGATAGTGTGGAAAGGGGGAGATCCAAAGGCTCTGCTCTTCCTGGCATGGCAGGAATTCTGTTCCAGTGACATTTGGAGCATGTCCAGAGCAGTGTGTGGTGGTGAGCACAGTGGGGCCTCAGCTTCCACGCCTGTTCCAGTGCTTGTCCTGCTGGAAACCTCCCTTTCTCTTAAATCTTATCAAGGTTATTTTTAACCAGAGTGCAATTTCATTGTGAAACCCTGTGACAAAAGGGATGAGCTGATGATGAGTTTCTTAAGATTAGGAAATGTTTCCTGCTCCCCCCTCTGAGATCAGGGGAGTGTTTCATAATTAGCCCTTTGTGCAAAAACTGTTTTCTTTTGCAATAGGTGGTGGTTCTTGCTGCCAAAAGCAGCATGGCGGTAGAGGCAAGGGTGGTAGAACCTGGCAGCCTGCAGAATGAGCTGTACTTCCCTGGCATTTATTTATAGCAGTTGAAAGGTTGTTTGAACTTAATGTTGGAAACAGTTTGGGTTTCTCTTTGTCAGAATAGATGTATTAACAATGATGGTTGCCATTTATTTGTGCTGTTACTTTGCTCTTCCCTCCCAGCATGTGGCAGAAGGGCTTTGCCTGTTGGATGACACAGAGGGTCACGCTCTGCGGAGCTGTGGGGAGCTGATGATGAACAATCCCCCGGATCAGTGTCTCAGCCTAATGAGGGAGAGCTCTGCATGTGTCCATCTTCCCCTGCAGCTGTGCCTGTCTCAGGTCCCTCACAGGACACTGGTGCAGACATCCCCAGGACCCTCCTGTTCCCTGCCGTGCCCTGCTTGGCTCAGTTTGGTGAATCCTTGCCCTGTTCTCTCTCTGCAGGCCCTGGGCTGTTTGCTGTACAAGCTGTGCTACTTCACCCTGCCCTTCGGGGAGAGCCAGGTGGCCATTTGTGATGGCAACTTCACCATTCCAGACAATTCTCGGCACTCCCAGGACATGCACTGCCTCATCCGTGAGTGTCTGGCAGTGCCGTGACCGACCGACAGGCCTGAAACAGCGCAGGGGTTTTGGTCTTACATCCCCTGCCCCTACAGTAAAAACACCAGTTTTTCTCTCCTTTTCAGAGGCTTGCTTGCACACAGAGGTGGTTAAAGTGATCTTTTAGTAGCTTAGGAGATCACTCTTGGAGAGACGGTCATGACAAAGAGATTTCTGTTTGGCCAGGCTGGAGTGAGCTCTGTGGAAAGGCAGGAACACAGACAACCATTCGGTTTGAGTCCTACAGAAACTTGCACAATAAGCCTATTTATGCAGAAACGTATTTCTGCAGTAATAAATCTGTTTGGATAAGGAACTAAAAGACCACAGTGACTTAGGCTAGTGATAAGAATTCATCTTCTGTGAACTGGGAAACAGAACTGCAATGATTTATAAATATCCCACTGATGAGAGTGAATGTGTAATTAAGTGTACAATGCACTACTCTTGGCAAAGCTGGGGCAGCTCTCTTGTTTCCAGCACAGCTTTTGATTTTTTTTCTTTCCCTAGCCACAATCTTGACTCACACAGAGTTGGATGTGTTTGCAGAGCAGGCTGGTATTTGCTTTGCTGATGTGGGGGTATCTGCAGTGGTGCCTGTGGCTGCCCTGTCTTCTGCCCTGCTGACACACCAGGGCTGGATCAAGCCCTTTTCCTGTGGGTTCACTTGGAGGGGCCCAGTCCCACCCAAGGCTATTTATTCCCTGGCCAGGCAGAATTTCCCCTCCTTGCCCCAGAGGCTTCAGGAGCAGCTGCAGGTCACAGCTCTGTTGGAAAATATGTCCTGGTCCATCCTGACTGTCCTGCCCCATTCCCAGCTGAGGCCATGGTCAGCTCAGTCCTGCTGAGCCTGCACTGACCACACGCTTTGAAGGAGACAGGACACCCTGCTAGCCCCTGATTGTACCAAATGTGGAGTCGTGGAATTGGTTGGGTTGCAAAGCACCTTAAAGCCCATCCAGTGCCACCCCTGCCATGGCAGGGACACCTCCCACTATCCCAGGGTGCTCCAAGCCCCGTCCAGCCTGGCCTTGGGCACTTCCAAGGATCCAGGAGCAGCCACAGCTGCTCTGGGCACCCTGTGCCAGGGCCTCCCCACCCTCAGCACAAATAAGTCCTTTGTTGTATCAAATCTGGTGTGCTGCCACAGCTGGCTGCCCTGCGTCCGTTTGTCCTGCTGCTCTGACCTCAGCGTCTCTGTCTCTTCAAGGGTATATGCTTGAGCCAGACCCCGATAAGAGACCTGACATTTATCAGGTCTCCTACTTTGCATTCAAACTGGCCAAGAAGGACTGCCCAGTGCAGAACGTCCAGGTGAGCACACAGGAGTGGCCTCAGGGGGCTCTGGGAGGGGCTGGGGAGGCAGTTGCTGAATATTGAGCATTTGGCTCTATTCTGTTGGTTGTTCCTTAGTTCTGTAATTAGGAGGGGTTTCTTGTTCGTTAGTAACAGCACAGTTTGGTTTGGATTTTTTGGGTCAGGAATCAGGGTTTCTCATGTTGGTTACTTATGTTTGTCCCTGATTTACCTCCTCACCCAGTCACCAGTGTGAGGCCAACCAAGAGATCTTGTGCATGTGAACATGGAAAATTAGACCATGCTTGGGAAACCAATTTGATTCCCAGGCACACTCATCATAGCATGTGTAATTTGGCCTGCACTTGGGTTTAAACACAGCAGTTCTGGGTCTGTTGTCTGGGACTTGGCATTTGAACTGCATCAGACCTTACACAACCATCTGCCCCTTCTTAGTGTGTCTTTAGAGACTTCAGCTGAAAAATAGAGCTGACAATCATTTTCTTATGTTGTTATGGACACCTGTGGCAGACGCTTTATTTTGTTGTTTCTACGTAAATAGAAACTTTGGGTTTTTTCCCCATGTTCAGGTGCTTATTTTATGGTCTTTATGAATAAGAGATAGTTTGGGTATTATTACTCATGTGTTTTTATAGCGTCATTGGTAAGTTTTGTCACTACTGTCCCCTGGTTGTCTTTTAAAAATGCCCAAGTTGTGCTGTGGAGCTTTGTGTTCATATCCCATGTTCAGTGGTCAAAAAGCTGAGCTCTCTTTTCTTCCTTTGTAAAGACCCTCCCAAACTACTGTCTCCCCATGACATGAACTTTGGGGTGTTTGTTATGTGTCCAGCTTGAGGAGTAATGGCTTTGGGAATCCCCAGAGCTCCCTGTTTTATTGTGATGTCTTTACACATTATTTCTGACTCTGTTCTCTGCCCTCAAAATACTAAATTGGTTGTTTTGGGGATCTGCAGAACTCTCCAATCCCTGCTAAACTCCCAGACCCAGTTAAAGCAAGTGAAGCTGCTGCAAAGAAGAGTCAACCAAAGGCCAGGTAAACCCACCTGCTTTTCACTGCCCTCTTTTGTTGCCTGTTCATTAGTAAAGGTCTATGTAGCTGCTTCCTTGGGGACTTGAGTTGCCAAATGGGGACAAACACTGCAGTTCTGGGGTTTCTCCAGTGCCAGCCCTGAGCTCGTGGATCTGAAAGGCAGCAGATGCAGATAGTGGGGGAGTTTGTCTGCAGGGAGGTGGGATTTGGGTGCTGCTCAGCAGGGCTCAGCAGCTCTTCATCCCAAAGGCTCTGCCTGACAGCAGCACTCAGAGTTCTGGCATTTGGATGAATCCAGTGTGTCCATCAGGAGCATGGGAGTATCTGAGAGCAGAGTCAGGAGAGAGACTGCAGCTGCTGCAGTGGGCCTGGGGTCGGCCCAGAGAGCAGGAATCTGCTGAGAAACTGCAGCAGAGTCTGACCTTCAGCACACCATGACCTGACCCAGTGGGTACTGCACAAAACTGCTGTGATTTCTGCAGGAGTCCTGTCATTTCTTTGTGGGAAAACACAAAAGTCCAACTGCCTAACCCACTGTGGTGCTGTGGGTTTTCTCCTGCTGGTGCTTGCTCTGCTTGTGGTTCTGTAATTGAGAGCTCTTAGTTCTGCTGGACAAACCTGGTCTGAAGTGGGATGTCTTCTGTCTGGCAGTCCCAGGAGTCTGTCCATGTGTTCATAACTGAGCACAGTTACTCTCCCATTAGCCAGGTTTGTCAGCTATCAGAAACAGTCTGATATCAGGTTTGTTAGTTATCAGGAACAGTTTGGTGTCTACAAACCACGGAGTTCACAGAAGGCTGGGGAGGGATGGCTACTCCTCCCTCTTGCTGTGCATTTTTGGAGCTCAGTAAACACTGAGCAGAGATCAGAAGAGTTCAGTGACCTGATTCTGGGGTGGCTGTACCAAAGTTAAAGTACATCTAAAGATGGCAATTTAGACAACTCTGCCCAAAGGTACCAGCTGCTCATGAGCTGATTTGTGTCCTTCATGTGCTCATTCAGAAGTCTGAGTGGATTCAAGCAATATGTTGTAGGAAATCGTTGAATATAAGTTGAGTGGTTTTGACAAGTCCCAGCTGTCCACCAGAAGAAGATGCCGCAATTGGCAGAGAAGTCAGAACGACAGTGTTGGATTAACTGTTGTGAATGCATCCAGGAGGTTTTACTGTGCTTGGTGTGTCTGGGTGCCCATGAGTGTTTCACCTTTGTCAGTCACACACAGCTGAAGTGTGGGTGAGTGTTTAATGCTGCTGTGTGTTCTGTGCAGCAGCTGCTCAACTCATGGGCTGTGCTCGCTGCCCTTCCTTCTCCTCCTTCCTTAACAGGCTCACAGACCCCATCCCTACGACAGAAACGTCCATAGCACCCCGCCAGAGACCTAAAGCAGGCCAGACCCAGCCCAACCCTGGAATTCTGCCCATCCAGCCAGCCCTGACACCCAGGAAGAGAGCCACAGTCCAGGCAGCCATTCAGCCCCAGGGTGAGTGATGTGTCTGTGTGGTCCCTGCACCCTGCGTGCCTCAGGGCAGTGACCTAACACTGGGTTTGGGTTGTTCTCCCAGTTGCAGGCCCGGCTGCCCTGGGCAGTGCCCAGCCCTCGCTCCCTGCCAGCACCCCCCAGCCAAAAGCAGCCCCCCAGCAGCCTCCAGCCCAGCCCCAGGCCAAGCCGGCAGCAGCGCCCCAGGCACAGCCCCAGGTCCCCTCGACGCAGCCCCAGGCCACCCCTCAGCATCAGCAGCAGCTCTTCCTGAAGCAGCAGCTCCTGCAGCAGCAGCAGCAGCAGCAACAGGCTGCCTACTTCCAGCAGCAGCAGCAGCAGATGATGCAGGCACAGCAGGTGGGTGTGTGCACTGGGTTCATCACCTCCCTGTCTGCAAGGCTGGAGCTTTGTGTTTGTGGCAAGTTTCTGTACTTTTGGGGGAAATGGGTGCAGCTTTTAGGCATTTCCAGTGCGTCCCCAGTCCTCTAGCAGGGTTATGGTCTGGGTCCACCACACCTCAAACCTCTTACCCAGTGCTTGTTTCCCAGTTCCCAGTGATGCAGCAAGGAGCGCCCGCGCAGCAGCAGCTGATGCAGAACTACTACCAGCAGCAGCAGCAGCAGCTGATGGCCCAGCAGGCAGCCATGCAGCAGAAGACCGCAGCAGCAGCAGCAGCAGCAGCTCAGCAGAAGCAGCAGCCGCCGGCGCAGCCCCAGGCCCAGCCCAGCGCGGCACCACCGGCGCAGCCGCAGGAGCAGGGGGTGAGACCCTGGGGAAGGGATGGGGCACTGGGACTTCAGCTACTGGCAAATGCTCCTCTGCCAGCTCCTGCAGGCTGGGAACACCTCAGCTGGCTTTTCAGACCCACAGAGCCCAGATCACAGATGCCGCGGGAGGTTTGGGTTGGATATTAGGAAAATTTCTTCACCCAAAGGGTTGTCCAGCCCTGGCACAGCTGTCCAGGGCGGTGGTGGAGTCCCCATTCCTGGAGGATTTGACAGATATCTGGATGTGGCACCTGGGGACATGGGATGTTGGTGGCATTGGTAGATCTGGAGAAATGTTTAGGCTTGATGACCTTAGAGGCCTTTTCCAACCCAAACAATTCTGTGGTTCTGGGGCCTGATGAGTAATAACTCAGTTATTACTGAGTCACAGATGTCAGCGCTGACCTTGCTGCCTCAGAGATGTGCAGTTGTTTGGATTTCTCATTCCAGCAGGATGCTGGACTCTGGAATTATGCTCTGGGTCCATAGAAAGCAGATGAGTAATGGATGAGTAGAAAGCAGATGAGGTCTAAGTAGCTGCTTAATGCAGCTTCTCTCCATCCCCTGTCACGTTGCCATAGAAGACAAGTGAGAAACTCTCTGGAACATTATTTGGACTTTACGCACTGGGATGGGCACCAGAACTACTTTATGTTGCTGCTTGTTTGGAAAGCTTTTGTCTGATGCTCAGGGGAAGGCACAAACAGCTTCCTGGTTGTTCCCAGCATTGGGTTAACTTTCTAATAAATGCAGGGGGAAGGAGACTTTTCAAAGGACACTTTTGAAAGTACCGTATCCAAAAATAAATAAATCAATCATCCACTTTACTAATCATCTGAATGTGCACCTAAAATAAATGCTCTTTGCTTGATGGAAAATATGTCCCTGTGCAGAGGAACAGGCAGCTGCCCACAGGGAGGGGCAGGGAGCTATGCCAGAGGGCCAAAGTGCTCTGCAGGGCTGTGGGAGGAAGCTGTGCCTCTTGCTTCCATTGCTGTGCAGTCCCATCTGCTCTTCCCTGGCTTTGGGAGCTCACAGGGATGTCCCTAACTCTGGTTGTGTGCTAGGAGTAATCCTGGGCACCAGGCAGGAGGAGGCTGCCAGTGTTTGTACTGTACCTGGCTACAGGTGTGCAAAGCAGGCAGTGTCTGATGGCAACCCTGGAAGTGACCAGGGCCGAGCTTGATGGGGTCAGTGGCATCCCTGCCCATGGCACAGGGTGGAACTTGGTGACATTTAAGATCCCTTCCACCCCAAACCATTCCATGATTCCATTATTGCAAAGCTGTTCGAGCCCAGGCTGAGGGTCCCTGGGTGTGCTGGCTTGTTGTGAGCTGCCAGTTAACTCCCCTCTCCAGTTTCCTTGGGAGTTCATTTGACTAATATACTCCATAATCCATGAACTGAGTAGTGCTGGGGCAGCTGTTTGCTCTGCTCTCCGAGGTGTTTCAGGGCTCTGCCACATCCCCCCTCTGCTGTTGTGTTTCCAGCCCTGGTTTGGGTTGGGGGACATGCTCAGAGCTGTTGTGCTCCTGGACTTGTTCCTGGTGCATGACGTGGGGCAGGTCAGTTTGTTGGAGCTGAGAGATTTTCAGTAGGTGAGACAGGTTTTGAGTGATGCCCATTATTATTCTGCTCTTTTTAGAGCAGAAATGCCTCAAATGGAGCATTGAATCAAGAGCTTTGCTGTGATTTGCTAGCACAAGAACAGTCTTAATTTTATTAAATCAGCTAGCTTGAAAATGAGCCTTATTCCCCTGGTAGGCTGATCAGAATGGACACATCTGGACACTTTTCTGCTCCTGCAGCAGTCAGGAAGGAAAAACAGTGGTCGGCTCATTTAAAAAATGATAGTGAAGCCTGCTGTCTGCAGAGCAGTTTCTGAGCAGAAGACACCTGGCCAGGACCTGTCAAAACCTTTTCACGTTGGGAGATTCCAGCTTAATAAGCTCTGCCTTCATTCCTGTGGCGATTTCGGTGCTGCCCTTTTATCTCTCAGCACCAAATGTCCTGTTCTGCAGTGACCTACATAGGAGCTGGGTACATGGGGAGCAGGCAGGTCACTGCCTCTCTGCAGTGAGCGAGTGTGCCTGGAATGCCAGAGGAAAAGCAGGACAGCTCCCCATTGTTTGCCTTCTCCCATCAGGGTTCAGCACTACACTGGGCATGCAGCTGTCTCCTGTTGCCCTCTTAGGTCCTTCCAAGCCCTTCATCTTGGTTGGAAAAGGCCTGGGAACAAGGGAGGTAGTGCCCAAGCAGGGGAGGCAACACGCACAGCTTGCTGCTCCTTGTATTCCAGTTTTCCTGTTTTAAATCCAGCAGCGATACCTCCCTGACAGATTGTGAAAAATCACACAATCACAAGTGGTGCTGTTGTTTATCACTACAAAACCATATTTCAAGTATTTATGGGTTTGCGAGTGTAACACAAGACTAAAGCAATGGAAAAATAAAATCAGTGTGAGGAAACCCTTTGCAGTTTCCAAAGGGTTTGTAGCTGGGCTGTCTTGGCTCACACCTAAACCAAATGTGCCTGGTTTTCTCCTCCAAATTTTAATGACAAATGTTGCTCCTGTGGTCCTTGCTTTCTTTTTTTTTCCTTCCCCGTAAGAGGAAGTTTTTTGCTCAAAATTTCTGCACAAGACCTCCACCCCTTTAGGCATTTGACCTCAGTCACACGTTACCTGCCGAAGGCAGCGCTGCCCTTCACCTTCTCCCCCTCCCTGTGTCCCTGTGACAAGACTCCTGTGCTCTGTGATCTGAGTTCTTTCGCCTCTGCTCTGGATCTTGGCCTCTCTACCCTTGAGCAGCTTTGAGCCCAGCCAGCCTTTGCCAAGTCCTAGTGGAGGTTTTACCACCAGAGCTGCACCACAGAAAGGGGAGAGAGTCTCTGCCTGTGCAGTAATATGGAAATACTGCAGAGCAGCAAACCCCCCTGCCACGATTCCTTTGTTTGTCTGGTTTTTCCCCTCCAGACTGTCCCCAGTCCATGACTTGAATGCTGGGTCCTCCAGCAGGAGCTGTTTTCTCCCTGCAGCTGCTGTTCCCAACCAAGGACGCTGTGCTTTTCTCCCCTGGCAGGCGCAGGCCCAGGCCCAGGCCCAGGCGAGGCAGCAGCAGCAGGCTCAGGGCACGGCCCCGGCGCAGGGGCAGGGGCAGGGGCAGAAGCTGGGCTCGCTCACGCCGCCGTCCTCGCCCAAGGCGCAGCGCGCGGGGCACCGCCGCATCCTCAGCGATGTCACCCACAGCGCCGTGTTCGGGGTGCCCGCCAGCAAATCCACCCAGCTGCTGCAGGCTGCGGCCGCCGAGGCCAGCCTCAACAAATCCAAGTGAGTGCCCAGAGGCTCGCTGTGAGGTGTGGAGGGAGGGCTGTGTCAGGCTCTGAGAGGTGTTCGATGCAAACCTCTGAATGGACGTAGGCACAAAACTCTGAGGTCTGAGTGAGTCTGCCTTTAAGAGCTCAGTTTAGGGCTTGTCAGAAAGTGCCGGAAAATTTGCCCCAAAGTCCTTATGAGTCCTCTGTGTTCCCAAAAAGCTTTGGCTGACCAGGGCCTTCTGTGGCTCACAAAAGCAGTGTCATTTCAGCTGTAGCCCTGGTGTGCACTGCGTTCTCGGTGCTTGACATCAGCACTTCCTGAAGGTTGGACATGGTGGTCGTAGAGATCTTCTCCAACCTTAATGGAGCTCTGATTCCCTAGGAGTATTTGCTGGGTCACTTTTACAGTGTCTACGGGCAAGAAGCCTCCCCATGGGCACTGCAGAGAGCTGTTCCCAGGGGGATGCTTGGGGTGCTGGTTTTAACCCCTGAGATGTGGGGAGCTCAGGAGCAGATGAGGCTGAGCGCTCCCAGGCTTCTGAGCGTGCGACTGCAGTAACTTACAGTGGATGTTTTAATTGGGAGGTCACTGGAGTGCAGTAGCTTGGACCAGCTGACAGTGCTGGCCAGAGCGTTTGAGATGGGTGATTGATGGCTCTTGTTCGGGATGATCACATCCAGGTCTGCTTCCACCACGCCCTCGGGCTCGCCAAGGACCTCGCAGCAGAATGTCTACAACCCCCCCGACGTGTCCACATGGAACCCCTTTGATGATGACAACTTCTCCAAGCTCACAGCTGAGGAGCTGCTGAACAAGGATTTTGCAAAGCTGGGGGACGGTAGGTCCATGGGGTGCTTTAACACCTGCCTGCTCTGGGAAGGGAAGATGACACGGAATGGGGATGCTTTTGGGCAGGGACTGCCTGTGTGTCCCATATTATTCCAGTCCTCTGGCTGAATCCTTCCAATTTCTTTCTGTTTGCAATTCAGTGGTGCCTCAAAGGCAGAGGTAGCAGCTGCTTTGACAGTGCCCCTGCTCGGGTGCCTGTGGAAGCCGCAGTTTAAACTCTGCTTCATCTGCACCTTGGGATTTGCAGGAAGGGACTTAAGTCACACAGTGGAGCAGTGTCCTAAAAATACAGATAAGCAGCCTACTTTCAGAATAGAAATTTTTCCCCTAATTCTGGGTCTGCATTCCAGGGAAAGCTCCAGAAAAGGCAGGCAGTTCCACAGAGAACCTGATCCCGGGTTTCCAGCCAGCTGCACCCGCAGCCCAGGCGGATGCATTTGGTGGCTCTTCCTTCACTGCTGGGCCAGGTGAGTGTGAACATGAACAACGTGGAATGGCAGCTCCTGGTCGTAACCTCTTGGAAGGAAGACTGATACAAACTGAGCTGGGCCTTGGCACTGAGAGCTGCAGGGAGTAGGGTTGGCACTTCAGGAGAGGAGGTGTCTTGGGAAGGTACAAAGGATGCATTCCCTTGTCACAGCTGGGTGGCAGAGACAGGACATGGTGTAGAGGCAGAGGTGAGGGAAGAAACTGAGCCCTTTAAGTTCCCAAGGAAGCTTCTCAGTGTATGGAAGTTCACGGAGCTCGTAACGAGGAGTAAATAAAACCTGATGTGTGCAGTGAGGGAACTGGCTTGGAGGTGTTGGTCAGACTTGCCTGTGGGACCTTGTCTGGTGTGTCCTGTGGTCCTTGTGTCCCAGTGTTTTGCTGTGAGCAGCCTCTTCTATGCCAAAACTCCTTGGTGAGTGCTGCTGCTGATTTCTAATCCTTCAGCATCAGTTCTCACTGAGTGCAGCACAGCCCTGCCAAGCACAGTGGTGGAAAGCTGCTTCCAGGAGCTCCAAATGCCAGGGATCCTCCTCCCCCTGCCTTGTGCAGCCGTTGTTGGTGGTGACAAATACACCTGGTTGATGCCTCCCCACAGAAGCCAAACAGCTCTTGGTGAGAGGAGTCTGGGAAGAGACTGAAGAATCCTTTGTGGGGCAAGGAGTGACAAATCCTTTTATGCTTATTTCCCTTTATAAAAGGAGATTTAGAGGAGCTTATAACTGAGCTTAGTATGTTGGTTCTTACCTGAGAATTAAGGAGTTGAAGTCCCTGGCACAGGAGTGCTCCTGGGGAGCTGCTTTCTGAGTTTGTCCAGCTGTGAGCAGTTCATGGTGTTCCATCATCATCTGTAGATGATGTTGAGCAGCAGCAGCTCCATGTTGAGCTGTAAAGCACCTTCTGCAAAGCCTGAGGAGCATCTGTGTGCCCTGGGCTCTGTGGTTGCTGTATCACGGTCAGTTTTTGCAGTGTCTGTCTTTAAAATGTGCCCCTTGACTTTCCAGTCCTGGGGTTTGGCACAGGAAGGTGTCTTGGAAATCTTGGTGCTGGGCTGGGCACTTGCAGCCCCTCTTTCTTTCCTCAGAGGCAGGAGCCTGTCCCAGCCTGGCTGGTGCAAGATGCTGCATCTTTTATTGCAGACACAGAGGCCCCACATGGGCTGTATGTCCTTTGTGAGGCCTTTCACCTTTTGTGCTGCTGTGAAGGGAGATAACAGCTCTTCCCTGCTGGGGAATGTTCTGAGATCTGTGGGTTAAATGGTGTTGGAGAACTACATGGTAACAGTAGTTTGGTTTTGTTTTTTTATTCCTTTTAGTAGCAGCGCACGCTTGGTCAGAGTGTGCCTGTGTGTGGTTGTGTCAGGCTGGAGCTGGGACTGTGCCTGTGCTGGGGTTTTGCTCTGTGCTTTCTCCTTTCCTCTTCACTGTTCACTCTGCCTTTTCTTTTCCTTTCCTCTTCTCTACCAGCTGAAAAAACGAAAGACATTCTGAGTTTGGACTCTAGCCCTCCTCTTCTGACTGTGCCTGATCCTTTCGTTCCTCTCCCGTTATCCGACACGCCAGGTAACCAGAGCTGAGGGATGGAGGGGGGCAGAGTCGTGGGCTTTGTTTTATCCTCTTAATCTCCTGGCTCTGTTTGTAGGCACACCTGAAATCCTGGGCGCTGCCAGGCTCTGCTGAGCTCGCTGGCAGTGGGGATGTGAGGGTTTGGTTTTCATGGCAGAGCCTGGGGTTATCTCGTTGTTTCTAGTGCCAAAAATGTTCGTGTCTTTAAAGAATCAGCATTCAAAGCCAAAAATGATTGGAGAGCTGGAGCACCTCTCCTAGGAGGGAAAGCCGAGAGAGTTGAAGTTGTTCAACCTGGAGCAGAGAAGGATCCAGGGAGAGCTCAGAGCCCCTTGCAGGGCCTAAAGGGGCTCCAGGAGAGCTGGAGAGGGACTGGGGACAAGGCATGGAGGGACAGGAGACAGGGAATGGCTTCCCACTGCCAGAGGGCAGGGTGGGATGGGATATTGGGAAGGAATTCCTGGCTGTGAGGGTGGGGAGGCGCTGGAATTTCCTAGAGCATTTGTGGCTGCCCCTGGATCCCTGGCAGTGCCCAAGGCCAGGCTGGACATTGGGGCTTGGAGCAGCCTGGGACAGTGGGAGGTGTCCCTGCCATGGCAGGGGTGGCACTGGATGGGCTTTAAGGTCCCTTGCACCCCAAACCATTCCAAGATTCTATGAGAAATAATCCCCAGGTAATTAATTACTTGTTCTGACTTAAGCTGTTTTCAAATTGTCTCCAACTTTGAAAGTGTAGGTTTTATTATTGTTAATCTGTCTTTCCTGTAAGAGTCTTTCTTTGGCTTCCAAAGTCTGTTGCAAATTTGAGCATCTTGTGAAGCACAAGTTACATGTGACCTTTCCTGATTTGGCAGAGTTTCTAGTGCAGTTGGTGCTATTTCATTTACTTTGCAGTGCTGCTTCTAAGCCTTTTCCTCTGTGCACATTTCTGACTGCAGCAGCCAACACTTTTTAGCACAAGGTTATATAAGTGCTTAGGAGCTTATTTTCAAATCGGTGGGATTTGGAAAATGGGAATGTTTTTATCTTGGAGCCTCTCAGCCCTCTGGTGAAATGTGTGTGACAGGTCCCATGTCAGGGAGCCCCAGAGCACAGCTACAACTCCCATCCTTGTCCTGAGCCCAGGCTCTGGATCAGTGATGGTTTGGAAGACCCAAGCTTCAAAATGTACTGTGAAGATGGTATTTCTCCATGGAGAGTTGAGCAATTCAGGAAAAAAAAAGTAAACCTCTTTTTCCATAACTCTGTGGACCTTTCTTCGTTCTGGTGGATGCTCAAAGAGCAGAAGAAATGTGGTTTGGTCTAAAAGGGATTTTACCCATAAATGCAGTTTGAGAGTAGAAGCAGAACTTGGAGTCTTTTTTCCCTGTTTGAGCACTGCCAGGAGCTGACCTGCCCAGCTCTGCCTTGAAAACAACCCACAGAAGGCAGCTGACTGCACATTCTCCTTTTTCCTTCCCCACCAAATGCTACTGGAAGTGTTGGTTGTCCTGACTGAAGTCACCCAGGCCATTTACTTCCCCACCAGCATCCTCAGCTCGTGGTTGGACACCACAATGTTCCCCTCGTTGCGTCTCCACAGAGCACGACCACGTGGAGCAGCAGTTGCAGCCTCAGCTGTGGGAGCTCTGGAATTCTTACTCGTAGAGGAACCCCTGTGGAGGAGTTGTCAGCCCTGCCCTTGGGGCTCATCAGAGCAGTAGAGGATGCAGGTTCTGTGCTGCCAGGTTGCTCCTCCTGCACATCTGAGCCTGCCTGGTCGTGGATCTCTGCAGGCAGGTGCTAAACCTGCTCTCGCTGCTCTCCCTGCTGCCTGTGGTTCTGTTCAGTGCAGAGGATCCCCATCCATGGGGATAGGACATGCAGGAGACCTGGCTTTGTTCACCCTGAAGGTTCCTGCCAAGACATCGTTCACTTGTTTGTTCTTTTTAGAGTAAAACCTGAGGCCAGGAGCTCATGAATATTTTCAAGGACTAGGGCTACAGACCAATCCTTAGCTTTGAAACTAAGAGGGGTTGTCTGCTCATAAATTCAGCAGAGAAGATCAAACTTCTGGATTTGAACTCAGGTTTTCAGTCTGTCTGTGTCATCTAGCAGAGCCATGTTTTTTCTGCTGTGTCTGTGTTGCCTGTGCAGGAGCATCCCCAGCACAGAGGGCTTGGCCCAGGGCTGTGCTCCCTGGCAGCTCCGAGCTGTTTGCAGGGGTCAGCAGTGCTGGGAGTGGCTCCAGGCTCCAGCACAGCCCCGTGCCTCTGTTCTGTGCAGGAGCAGCTGGATATTTGCTTTGTTTGGAATATTTTTATGCCTGAGGAGACTTCGATAGGGAATCTCCTTGCTTTGAAAACATTTTACCTCTGTCTTTATCAGCTGAGAGAAGTGGAAGTGTGACCCTGCACCCTGTGCCTACGGGCAGTGTTGTTCAGGGAGGGTTTCAGTACCTGGGTGAGGTTTTATTGGTTGTTTGTCCTACAGAGCCAGTCCTGGGGGCTCTGCCCTCCAAACCTGCAGCAGCTGAGGGACTGGCTAAAGCTCAGCTGCTTTTTCTGCTTACGCCACAAACCTCCTCCCTCTGGCACCTGAAGGTGCAGGTGACATCACCTGAGTGTTGGTCAGAGGCCTGGGCCTCTCCCACCTTGCAGAAGGACAGATGTGGGCAGGGGGCAGTGGGTGGTTTTCAGTATGTTCCTCCTCTTCCTCCAGTGTGTAATGGCTGCAGCTCTTAATGGAATTGTAACTAGTAAGAGGAGCTGGCAAGAGGGATGTAAAAATATGGCAAAACATCTGTTAAAATAAGGGAGAATTAAATATTCATGCTGAAAACATATTTCCTTGTGTATGTACAGGAAAATGAGCCAAGTTCTTCTTAATGAGCTTATTTCAGGCTTCACCACTGATTAATCATGGGGTGTTGGTCAGGGCAGCTCTGGCTGTGGGGTCACTGTGACTGAAGTAGGAGGGTCTTTTGGTTTTTTTGGAACAAAATACTTGATGAGATGTTTTTAATCACCATAACTCTACTCCAGGTCCATAAATTCTGAGACGATAACTAGGTGCCCAGCTATGTCTGGGTGTTTATAACAACTGTCATAAACAACTATTTCTGCTGAGAGTTTATTTGCACCAAGATGACACATTGAGATAAAGTAATGGCACATGCACAGCAGCTGTGGGTGTGCACTAATGATCTGAGTTTACTTCTTGAGTTGGGAACATGCAGAAGGGCAACTACTCATGTAGGAGCTTGATGGATTGATTGCTGTATTGAGAGGACAAGATGATGTTGTTATGATGTAAAGCAACAAAGCCAATGGCCCACGAGAATCCCAGCTAAATGAGTGGAAACAGCATCCAGTGTGCTTCTGTCTGGGCTTTGAGTTTGATCTTAGGGGGGAGAATTTATTATTTTACAAATATTTGAGATCTTGAACATGAAACTAAAGTTGCTTGATTTTGATCTCTTAAGGAGCCACTGTTAAGTGCTGTCCTGTTACCCTCCATGGTGTTTACAAAGTCCCGTGCATTTGAAGCATTCCATGTGCCTTTATTCCCCTTCCCTTTCTCTTGTGCTGTGTAAGAACCAATCCCATTTCACAGCAACTCAGGAGAAAATCCAGTGCCTTCCCTGGCCTAGTCCAAGTGCTCTGTTGCTGAATACCATGCAGGGCCTCCTTTAATCTGTTAGTACTTGGTC
Organism: Monarcha castaneiventris obscurior; assembly: GCA_026261815.1. Taxonomy (NCBI): domain Eukaryota; kingdom Metazoa; phylum Chordata; class Aves; order Passeriformes; family Monarchidae; genus Monarcha; species Monarcha castaneiventris. The sequence goes on from JAMPIT010000891.1 coordinate 492,013, forward strand.
AGTCAATAGGCAGAAACCCTCCCCAGTGACAAATCTCTGCCCACGCTGGTGATTCCCTCCCACCCACAGCCCCGCTGAGCTGGCAGGATTTTCACAGCCGTGTCTCTCTTTCCCAGCTGGCCCCCGAAGGAAAGGACTCTGCTGTGTGCTCTCTTGAGCTGTGTCTGTGCTGTCCCAGGGCAGCCCTGCAGTGAGTACCAGCCCTGTGTGTGGTGCTGCTGCTGCCCCTCCTGCCTCGGGCATGTGCATCGTGGTCAGCGTGTCCTCACCTTGGCACAGAGCTCTGCCCTCTGCTTCCCTGTTAATGTGCAAGTTTCTCAGGAGTCCTTGTTCCTTCTAATAGCCTGCTCTAACCCAAAGCCCCTTTGCCTCCCTCACCTCTTGGTTGATATTTTGTCCTAACTCTGGTGTTTCTTGCTGCGTATTCTTTGTGGCTGAAGGGGTGTGTGGCCAGCAATAAAAGCAGCATGGCAACAGAGAGTCTCTGGCAGGAGTGGCTGCAGATGCAGAGTCTGTGCAAACTGACTGACAACTCCATCAGGTTTGTGCATGTGTTAGAAAAGAGTTCTGAAGACAGAGGTCAGCACATTCTCACTGGATTGTCCAAAGCTGTGCTTCTCAGCCAGTGCATGGGGTTTGGCCTGTTTGCTTGTCCCAAGATATGAATCCAGAGTTAATTCAGTGGCTTCACTTCCTTCTTATGTTGGTTCAAATCAGAGGAAAGGCTCTTGCTTTCATTCCTGGAGGAAGTGATTTGGTTTTCCAGTCTCTGAAACCACCAGCATCAGCCTCTTGGGGATGCTCCAAGACCCATCAGCTGTAGGCTCTTGCTGTGCTTTTTCTGCAGCTGTTTTGCTTACTCTGACAGGAAACAGTCAGTAATTTCTTGCTGTGAGGAACAGGGAGCTTGACAAATGTTTCCCATTCTTCCCTGAAGCCTGCAGTGTGTGGCTGGGCTTTACCTCGGGAAGGGGCTGATAGGGCACTTTTTCATCCCCCTCTGTGCTTTTAAGCTTAGACACCTTCTAAAAGCTTGCCATGGTCCTCCCTGGCTGCTGCACAGCCCCAGCAAAGCTGCCCTGGCAGGGCTGAAATGGGGCAAAGCAGAAAATTAAATAGCAGTGGTCAGCTCATCCTGAACTGTGTCAGATTTCCTTCCCTGTGGCTGGAAAGCATCTGGCAGGTTTTCCATAGGCTGACGGAGGAAAAGGATGTCTCCAAGAGGCAGCTTCAACTGGGAGCACAGTGATTGGTTAAAACATGCATTTCCCAGCTGGAATTGATGAAAGCCCACCCTGAGAGCCCTCAGGAGCTGGATGAGGTCAAATACCTCTGTAACGGGTTACCTTTTCCTAACCTTGTTTATCCTGGGGCTTGTTCATATGTCTGCATAGGAATGACCTGGGTTTGTCTATTGGACTTGAGGCACTTTATCTCCTTCCCCTTTCATCCCGATACCTTCTTGTTTTTGTTGAACTCCTCAGCCTCACTGAAAAAGGCATAAAAGTTCCTTTAAATCATGCACTGAGGGACGCAGTGGCTGCCTGAAACAGCACTGGCAGATCAGCACCAGCAATGAAGGAGGCAGGAAAGGAGATCTGGTTAGACAAGAAACAAAATCAGACAAAGAACCACTGACAGCCTAAATCTTTGCATAAAACCAGCTGGGCCCTGGGACAGGAGGGAAAATTAACGTGTGAGGAGAATACCACATTTGTTCTCAGAATCTGTGTGGTTAAAAATGTGGCTGAGCTCAATAGGCAACTCTGGGAGCTGTCTGGGGCAGTTCCGGTGTGTCACAGGGAAAATGTGCACTGCTGGAATGGGAGCAAAGAGAGGTGGCCTGGGACACCTGGAAGTGGGATCTAACAGGAATGATTGCTGGGTGTGTGGGTTTGAAGCTGCAGCTGGGGACTGTGCCCTGGGAGGAGCTGGGCACTGACAGGCCCTTGGGAAGAGTCTGCCTGGATGGAGCGTGTTCCCTGTCTGCTTTTCCCAACACACCATAACCACTTCCATCTTCCTTACCCCCCCTCCTGGCAGCATTAACACCTCTCTGTGCCAAGCCCCTGCTCCCAGCCTGCCCCTTCTGCCCTTCTCTGTGCCACAGAAGCCAGGGATGGCACCTGGATGCAAATCCAGCCTCTAAAATGGGGTGTTCTTACAGGTGGGAAGGGTTCATGTATATTAAGGCTGCTGTTTCCTTCACGTTTTTCCTTTCAGATGACCTTTTTCACGCCTGTAATGATACAACAGGTACCTCTTGGGCTGATTTTTAGGTTTCCTTCCCTCCTGGTTGCTTCAGTATGATGTTGGTTTTGTTGTGGGGAGTAGAATTTGTCCTGCTTTGGATGAGCAGTTCCAAAGCCACTAGACTATTTTATTATTTATATAGAGCAATAAAAAGGATGGATATTATTCCCACATATGTAGCAGTGTAACTTAAGCTTTTCTTTGGTGTTCTCATCGTGGCAAGTCTTACACAGCAGGATTCCTGTGCTTTTGTGCAGTTGTGAGCAGGGTTTCTTTGGATAATAAATAATAACACCAATCTTTGAACGCAAAAATTAAAATATAGGTGTAACACTTTGCTAACATTCTAATGTTAGATTATAAATGGAGTAATTTCAACGAGTTGAAATTGCCAGATTTGTCCATGTGGAGCAGATTTTATCAGAACTGTTTTGCTGCAGGTGATTACTTCTAGTAAATCCTGAAATTGTTCTTTACCTTCTTGTTGTGTGAAGCAACCCTTGTGAAAGCTAAATAATTAATCTCATTACTGCAGACCTGGTTAGCGATTGGGAAATCACTCATCCACCAGGTGAATAATTGAGATTAACTTTGTGAGCAGGCTCTGAGTGTCTGTGTGAGGGATGGTGGGAACCTCAGGAGTTGTGCTGCTGAGGGTGACATGTGTGATTTGGAACCTGGTGGTGAAATAATTGCTTGGTGCCTGGGCAGCTGTGTGAGCCAGGGCAGGCTCTGCTGCAGGGTCTCTGTGTCTGCTTCTGCTGCAGCTCCTCGGGGCTGTGTTCCCTCCTCAGGCTGAGCTGGCCCCGAGGCTCTTGGCTCTCTTGGGTCTCCTCATTAGACCAACACTAACAAAGATTCCCAGTACAGGAAGGGGAAGGAGGGGAAAATTATTTCTTAATGTTGGGTTCAGCAGGTCACGTTGAACTCAGGGGTGGCAGTGCCAGAGCTGTTCTGCAGTGGCTCCTTGGGGAGAGGAGCCCGTGGTGGGTGAGGATGTCCACACCTCTCTTAGGAGGCCGTGGCCCTCTGGTGCCTCTGAGTGATACTGAGGGACAAACTTCATAGCAGGGCCTGGTGGGACGGGACAGGACAAGGGATGATGGTGTTCAGCTGAAGGAGGGTGGATTTTAGATTAAAGAGAGAATCTTTTTACAGTGAGGCTGGTGAGGCCCTGGCACAGGATGCCCAGAGAAGCTGTGGCTGCCCCTGGATCCCTGGAAGTGTCCAAGGCTGGGTTGAATGGGGCTTGGAGCAGCCTGGGACAGTGGGAGGTGTCCCTGCCTGTGGCAGGGGGTGGATGAGCTTTAAGAGGTGTTTGCAGCCCAGGTCACTCAGGGTTCTGTGCTGGAGCCATTTGCACTCCCCATGGTGCAGATGCTCCTCTGGGCTCACATATGGCACAGCGAGCCCTGAACTCAGCACCTGATTAATGTTGTCTTTTTCTTTCTTTTGCTTTTTCTCTCTGTTGCCTTCCTTCCTCCTCTTCCCGCTTGCCCCAGAAAAACTGATTGAGGGACTCAAATCTCCCGAGCCTGCGCTCCTGCTCCCCGACCTCCTGCCTCTCGCTGACCCCTTCGGTAGCACGTCAGATGCTGTCAATGGTAAAGCCCCCCAGGCCCTGTCCCCTCTGTCACATGGCATGTCCTGCCCTGCATGGTCTCTCCTGTGCACCCCTGGCTCCCAGAGCAGCCCCTGATGCTGGAGGGACGACATGAGGGAAGTACTGGGGGGTGCTGAGACAGATGTGCCCTTTCTCCCTGCGATGGGCACTGAGCAGTGAGGATTTTGGGCTGCACCTGAGCTCCAGGTGCACTCATGGGGCAGTGACGTGGCACAGCTGTGCCTTGGGTGTTCTCTTGGTAGAAGAAAGTTAGTTGCTGATTGAAGAAGAACATGGCAAAAATACCTTTATTTCTGGTCAAGATTGTGTGTTTAACTGTGGCCCAGGCACTGAGCTGGTCTGTCTCTGTGGACCCTCAGCAGGGTGAGGAGGAAGGACAGCATTCCCTGGACCTGGGGAGTGCTGGGAGTAAACATGCTAGGCTGCTGTGAGCCTGGATGCAATAGTCTCCGGGCAGGATCGGGTTTCTGGAGTGCTGCAGAATCGTGTTTTAATCCACTTGCCAGGTGCACTGAAGACGGGCACTGCAGGCTGCAGGTTGTTGCCATCAGCTGCTTGTGTGGGTTGGGGTCCCAGCTGGGGTCCCGTGACCAGCTGGGTGTGACCTGTGGCTCTGACTCACTGTAAAACTTCTTCTACTTCTCTAGTTTTTGGCAGTTGTCTGAATTTTAATGATCAGTTACTCTGAGTGCAGGGGGACTCCAATGGTCACTGTTTTCCTTTTGCTGGACGAGGATCTTGTGGATATTTTCTTCCTGTTCAGCTGCAGGGCAGGTGTTAGTAACCTGCTGTGCCACCCTCTGGGTATTTCAAATTGGGCTTGTACAAATTAAAATAAACAAATAAAACCAACTGAAAGCTGAAACCAATCAAACCCTTGAGCTGACACATAGTGCAGGGTCACTAAAGGATTCAGACAACTCCTGCCTCAGTTCCTTCTTCTGCTTTTCCTTGCAAACTGACCTCTGGCTTCTCCTCTGCTGTTCTGCCCCTGTGGAAAGGAAAACCTGACGTAGCTGTGGAGAGCCTCATCCCGGGGCTCGAGGCTCCGCTGCCCCAGCGCCTCGTGTCCCAGAGCGAGTCGGTGGCCTCCAACAGAACAGGTTGGTGAGGCAGGAGGGGGCTGGGGGGCTCTGAGCTCTGGCTGCTTCCATGGGGGCTGCTCTTCCTGCTGCTGGGACCTGGGGCCTTGCTCAGGGAGTGCTGTGTGGTTCCTCATCTCCTTGTGAGGATTGGAGAAGGTTCTTCCCCCAGAGGGTGCTGGGCACTGCCGAGGTTCCCCCAGGGAATGGGCACAGCCCCGAGGCTGCTCCAGCAGCGTTTGGACAGCGCTGCCAGGGATGCCCAGGGTGGGACTTTGGGGTGTCTGTGCAGGGCCAGGAGCTGGGCTCTGACCCTTGTGGGTCCCTTCCCACTCAGGAGATTCTGTGATTCCATGGCACAGTGTTCCTTGGGCCCACCATCCCAGACCTGTGGGTGCTGCTGCACTGCTCCCATGGAGTGCTTCAGAGCTCAGGAGCAGTCACTGATCTGTCCCATGGGGGCAGGAAGCAACTCCTGGCCCTTTCTCATTGTGCAGCCTCGACTGGGCCGCTGCCCACAGCAGATGGACTTGAGCTCTTCTCAGAGGTCTCTGGTGGGAGTGCACTGGGTTTGAAACTCTTCCCTCTCTGCAGAGCTCCCACTTTAACCTGGCTCTGTGGGATTTCTTTGTCTGTTCAGCTTCAGAGAGACAGAAACCCCTGCTGGAGGTGCTGGGACTCTCTGCCCTCCCTGAGAGCAGTGGAATCTCCTCCATGACAAGAAATGGCAGCGTTTGTGCTGGCTTTGCACCAAAGCCATGCTCGTACCCTGCGTGTGGGTGAAGGGGAATGTGGGAATGTGAGCTTAACACTGTTTGTGTCCTGTTCAATGCCACCCCGGGATGCTCACCTGGATCCAGACTCTCTCACTGGGGAAGACTCTCTGCTTGACTGTTCTCTGCTCTCTAACCCTGCTGCTGACCTCCTGGATGAGTTTGCTCCCGTAGCTTTCGCAGCTCAGCCTCACAAAGGTAAACTGGCCCTCTGCTCTCAGCCCTGGCCCTCCTGGCCCTGGCCTGCAGCTGGTGTGGAGCTGCCCCTGGTTTACATAAACAGATGCTCTGACCTGTTCTGCTGTTTTATTGTCCCCATGCCACTGCTTTGTTTTCTTCCCAAGCTGCTCAAACTTGGAATGTGCACTGAAGTACTAAGTGGGGGAAAAAATCAAGTATTCAGCTTGACTGTAAAGACAGAGTTTGTCAGAAATGGTGTTGTTTTCCATGGAGTGGGGATCCAGCAGAAGAGATGCAGCAGGCAGGAAGGGTGGGCTCTGTGCAGCCCTTCCTCAGTGAATGCATTCTGGGTTTGCTTTCTCCACATGGGATTTGAGACCTATGTTTTTTCTGCATTGTTAATTCCAGAAGGGAGCCTGACAATCATCTGTCACAAGTTTTTGGAACAAAAGGAATTTTTTTGTTTGTTTGTTTGAGTTAGCATCCCAGGCAGATGAGCTCTTCCAGCCCTAGAGAACGTTGTCCTTCTCAGGAGAGGTTCTTGAGTCCAGCTGTAGTGTCACAGCAAACATGAATGAGAACCTAAGGGGGAAGGCCAGGACATCTGGGCTGGTTATTGCACTGAAAGAGAGGCCCAGAGCATCAGTGCAGATTCCTGGGTGCCCCTCGGAGCTGGGTTGTGCTTTGCTCACTTGCTGAGTATCCCTATAGCAACAGAAATGCTCTGGCCTCGGTGGAATTGCTGCAAAAACAGTCTGTAATCAATTTTTACACTTGATGGCACTTCAGAATGAGTTTGTGTTTTCCATGGAGCTTTTGGGTTAAACAAGCAGCTGTTCTAATTGCTCAGTGCTGTAATACACTCCTGTGCCACTTTATTCTGCACTGAAATGCGTGTGGAGCAGTTCCTGCTCCGTCCTGGGACACGGCAAAGCCCAGATGTGGTGGTGTAGCTTAATGAGGAAATGAATTAACAGGCCCTGCGTGGCTCTCCCAGGGCTGTCCTGCTGTGCCCTCTGGGATGGGAAAGGCTCATGTGTGATGAGGAAAGTGAGACTCTGTTAGCAGGAGGTGGGGGCAAGACATTAAAATCTTCCAGAACTCATTTATGGCTTGTTTTCAAACCCTCATTTTTAGCTCAGGGTGTGGTTATTAACTGAACATCAGTCTCACTCTTGATTTTTTGCTTAGTTTATCCAGTCCTGTGATGGTGATGACATAAAGCACCCCTGGGACAGGTGCTGCTGTCCCTGGGTGCCATCAGCCTGTGGAGCTGCAGTGCTCCTGGCACCAGTGGGACCAGGAGGGCTGGAAAAGCAGCTGTGCTCTGATCCTTGTATCAGTGGGATCTGGGCTCTGAGCAGGGACTGATCCTTCAGCCTTGCCACTGCATCCTTTCCTCGTCCTTCCCTGGGCCCTTTGCTGGCCCTGGAATCCCTGCTGAGCCTTCAGGGTCCCTGACTTTGCGTTTGCTGAATTCAGCACCAAGCTCTGTGTGTGAGAGGGGGGAGGATGTTTCTGCCTGGGGTGACACAAGTTGCAGAGCTTTGGAGGGGCTGTGCCCAGGTGGGGACGCTGGCCAGCCTTGCCCTCTCCTCAGGGGTGTGCAGAGCCGGGCAGTGCCCCTGCAGCACCTCGGGAGCTGCCAGCAGCTGTGTGCAGAGCTGCCACGGCACTGGCTGCTGGCAGGAGCCCCAGGGCTGTCGGGAAGAGGCACAAATAAAAAACTCGGGAGACAGAGGGGTCCCGATGGCAGTTGAGATGAACCTTTGTGTGTTTGGCACTTTGCACTGCTCTCCTACAACATCTGGGGGTTGTTTTCCCTGGGTCTGATCCTCCAGAGCACAGAGCAGTTCCAGAGTGATTTCTGGCCTCATCTTGCCCCAAACCTGTTCACATCTTGGTCAGCTTTAGGTAGAAATCTCTTATTCCCAACAGGAGTCAGACAGGAATGTTCCTGTTCTGGGAAAACTGTCAGGTTGATGTGTCCTTGCTGGGCTTTCAGAAATACTTCATACAGGAGTTGAGGAGCAGATCTTGGAGGGTATTTGAGGTGTCTGAAGTGACAAATGGTGATGCCCAGGGAGTGTGAGAGCCTCTGAAGATACCTGATGAGGTGGATAAATCATTTCATCTCTGGAGATGGTTGAAAGTGCCTCCCACCAAGTGCTGAACTGCAGCTGATGTGCTTTGAAATCAGTGGAATTATCTCCCAGAACTGCCCTAGGGGCCTTTAGAAAATCTCTCACAGCACTGGGTGCTCTTCAGGCAGGTAAACTCCTTGGAAATCTGACTTTGTGTTGCCCTTCTTGTTTCATTGCTGCGGGTGAAAGCTCAGGGCTTTGTCTCATGTAGATGACTGGAATTTCTTCTGTGGTTTTTGTTTTGTTTTCCCAGCCCATTTCCTCTCCCTGTGCATGAGAGCTGGGAGCCAGAGAGCCACACTGAGCTCTCACACCATGCTCATGACAAAGAACACCTTCAGTCCTTGGGAGCTTACCCCAGGCCTCTGCCACAGCTTCCAGCTGTCCAGCTGAGCCTTCAGACTGGTCAAGTTTTGTTCTGGGTCTTGTGACTTGGCTTGCTTGGTTTGGTTTGATCCATTCCACTTCTGTATTTAATTGGCTCTCTTTCCTACCCAGACTTACCAACTTTATTTCACCTTTTAAATGAAACTCCTGCTTCTTAATGCTGTCTCTGAAAACATTAAGATGTTCTAACACTTCCTGACAATTCTAACCAGCCTCTCTGCTGTCTTTGCTTCTTTACCCTTATTTCTCTTCTATGCTGCAGAAGATACTAACCTGATATCAGGCTTTGATGTTCCTGAGGGCTCTGAAAAAATGACAGAAGATGAGTTTGACCCAATTCCAGTGTTGATATCCAAAAATTCACAAGGTAAGCCAGGATGTGGGAGTGAAAAAGGGAAGGAAAAAAGGCAAACAGTGAATATATAAATTGGTTTTGGGGCAGTGGTGCTGCAGGACATGTGACCAGTTCAAAGCCTGAGCTCTACTATCAGTGTGGTGTTTAGTGAGATGCCTTGGCCTTGGAATTTCTGTAGATTCTCTGCTAGGGAGATTTCCATGTCCAACACCAGACATGCAATATTTGAGTTCCCATGGGGTGATTTTTCCCAGCCTGCCAGGAGGGCACAGACCCCTCAGTGGCTAAATGCAGTGAGAGCTGTGTCCTCCCACCTTCTTATGAAAAGGTCCAAGCCTTTGGTCTTTTCAGTGAGCTTGGCATGAGGCACAAGAAAGGATGATAATGATGATAATCCTTTATAGCCCAAAACTCCTGCTGGAAGTGAGGTTTTTTCACTTTCAAAAGTGGGAACTGAGTGTGAGAAGTTTGGTCCATGTCCCCACCTCTGCTGAGGAGCTCTGAGCAGGCAGAGTCTGTAGGACAGTGACTGGAAAGCTGCTCATTTTCCCCATTCTGGCACCAGATCCCCTTGAGAAGATCCTTGCCAGCAGCCTCAGCCCCACAGGGGCTGTGAAGAACCAGCAGCACTGTTGGCTTAACAGCAACAGTTGTGCTGTGGTTTTTAGCTCTTCAGGGACAGCATCAGGCAGCGTTTCACTCCTGGCCAGTGAAGGATCAGTGAAGTGGGTCCCCTCTCTGCAGTTACCCCACTGAAAGGATTTTTTTGATGACAGCCTTTGATGTACTTGTGGAGGTTTAAAGACAAATTCAGGACTTTTTTTGTTGTTTTTTTTTTCTAAAGGCTTTTTTGCTTTTCTTTTTTCTTTTGTTTTTTTTCAGTTTGGTCACAGAACCTTTTGGCTTCCCTAACTCCCAGTTTTGGTCGCAGCAGGAATGTGCTGAACCCTTGCTTTGCACTAGTCTTGGCTTTCAGAGGCTGACACTCGTTAGAAACAGTTCAGACATTATAAACTCTGCTCCTGCTGGAATCAGACATTTCTCCCAAGGCTGGGCCAGGATAGGCCACCTTGAGTACAGAGGAGCATCCTGGGAGGTTGGCACTAGATGGTCTTTAAGGTCGTTTCCAGCCCCCAAACCATTCTATGATTCTCTCCTCCAGTCTCCAAGTCCCAGTTACAGAAAGTCCCGGGATAGCCCAGCTCTCCTGGAAGCAGCTCAGAGCACCCAAACATACTCCTAAAATAGCAACTAAATTTCAAGGTTTAAAATTTTGACCTGTCCTTTCTGTAGGCTGTGGGAGCCCTTGAATTGTTTTAGAGATCCCTTAGTAAGGACAGGATTCTGCAGCCTGGATAAACTTTGTGGAAAGAACAGGTTTGTAGGGATTTGTTGGCTGCTGTGCTGGTTTGGTCTGGGGGGAGAGGGTGGAAGAGCGAGCAGGGGATTCAGTGCTGTCGTGGGACAAGTAATGAGAAGAGCTTGAGCAAATTTTCTGTTTTGCTTTGACTTTTTTCTTTCTTTCTTGATCTTGAACTTCTGAAACTGTCGTGTGTGTGTGTCCTGTTCAATACTGAATTCCTATCTCTCACACTTTCAGGTGGGCATTCTAGAAACAACAGTGGAAGCTCTGAGTCCAGTCTTCCCAACATAGCCAGGTCTTTGCTGCTGGTGGATCAGCTCATAGACCTGTAGCAGTGACACAGTAGCAGACGCAGTTTCTGTAACGTACCCAAACCTCCGGTTTCGTTGCCAGAAGAGTTTCCTTCCATTGTGCTTCTTTGGGGCTTTGCTTTGTTTTTTTGGTTTTTTTTCTTAACTAAGAGAAAAATCTGCCAACAGGAGACAGTCACCCACCTCTCTCCCTGTCTTCCCGTGCCCTGGGGAAGATTCTGGCTCAGTTCTCCAGGTAGCCTGTTCTCTCTAAAGCTGGTAAAGCCCTGGGGGGGTTCCCTCTGCACTGTCCCGTGGCCATGTCCAGGGGAGCACCGTGGGGAGCCCTCCTGTCCCTGCTCAGGGAGCTGTGGCTGCTCTGTGACCCTGCACCAGCCTCCTCTCCCCGGAGCAGGGCGCAAACAGCACGTCCCAATCTCTGCTTTGTGCTTTTGGGCGTGGTTTTGGTTCTGTTCCCTTTCCCCTGGCTGGGCAGGAGCAGGGGCCAGGTGACAGGGTAGGGACATCCCTCAGCTGCAGGACACGGGGTAGGAGAGCTGGTGGTTCTGAATTGCTTCAGAGGAGGAGGAAGCCCCGAGTTCCTCCGGAGCAGTCCGGCCATACTCTGGTGATGGTGCACATGAAGAGTTTCCCAGCTGCCCCCAGCTCATGGTTTGCTGTAACAATCCTGCTGGGAACAAACTGCGCTTCCTGGGGGAGGGAAAACAAGAGAAAAGGGAAAAAAAAGAGAAAAGAAAAAAACCAGATTGTTAAAGCTGCAGAAATGACCCTAAGTGAAATGTAACAAGGTTTTGAACCAAATCCATGTGAGTATGGCTGTGACTAGTGTTTCACTGACCTTTTTTTGGGTGAAAAGGGTGCTGTGGCAGCAGCAGATGTATTTTCTGTGACTTCTTTTCTGTGTTTGACTGGAAAAAAAAAATCCCCTCAACCTACTGTAAATTGTGTATGAAACAAATTGTCCTACAGTTGTTTGTCTATTTTTAATCCTGGTTTTAGTCAAGCATCTGGTATCTGTTCTGGGTTCTCCCATTTTCTCTCGTAACTGCTATAGTGCACCCCAGTTCAGTATGGAGCCATTGTTTCAGTAGACAAAGATTCCTGTGGGCCTTTCTCCACCCCAGTCTCTGTGAACACGCATGCACTTGGTTCAGGTGGTTTGAAATCAGTGCTGCTACAACTCGATGGGTTCTCCCTTTTCTTTCCCCCTTCACACGCTTGGTTTGTCAATAGCTGGATACGCTCAACTCGTTTTCCTTGGCTTATCATGAAGTCCGGAATTTCTATCTCGTATTTGAAAGCCCTCTCTGAGCAGAAGGACTCTTCCTCTGTAGTGGAATTCTCCCCAGCTTCCTGCTCCCTGTGTTTGTGTTCGTAGCTGTATTAGTAACAGTGCAGTTCCCATGTGCGAAAGTGCGAGCGACTGAATGTGTCTGTGCTGACCTCGCTGAGAAGGGAAGAACCCCAAGTTCGTGACTCCTCCTTTCCTCTCTCCATCTCCTCCCCACCCCAACACTTAGTTTAACAAATTCTGTACATAGAACTCCCATCGGTTGTGTCTCTACATTACCCTTCTTTTAAAACCTACACTTATTAATAAAAGTATTGCTTAAGTGTGTTGTATCATTACATGTGTATACTGCACTTTCCAAGAGAAGCTTTACATGAGAACTATGGAAATGACCTTAGTAAAATTGTGGATAGAACTTTATTATTTTTTTGTTTTATATTCCTAAAGCACAGGCAAGCTGGACTGGAAAACATGAAGATGCTATAGATAGAAAGTTATTGTATAGTCAGATACTGAGATTATATGAAAAGAGAATGGATTTTAAAAAGTAACCATCTACTGTATATTAGAAACAAAGATTTCTGTGAATTAAAGTACTTTTAAAGAATGTTTAAGATCTTAAATCTAATGGCGCTTGTTCAAGGGTTCTGGAAAAAATGAAAAATGCACTGGGTTGTTAATAATGCTATTAAATAAGCAGATGTGAATGTTTATTTTATTGCTTTTTCAAGTAGCTGTTCATGGGTGTGGGTGGAAATACGATATTTTAGAGATGTCTGTTCTTAGACCTCCTTCATCAGAAAATACTCACCATGTGTTTTCAGAATGAATGGAAATGAGAGATGAGTGGAGATTGGGGATTCATTTTAAACTCTCCAGAAACTGTGAGTGTCCCACGGGCTCTGAGTTAGTGTTGGTGCTGCTCAGAACTGAGGAGTTGGTGTGAAAGCTGCTGTTCTGAGGGCACAAACTGAACTTCACCCCGTGTCCCGGGGGACACGTTTGGTTCCTGGCATTCCCCTGAGGGCCTGAGAACGAGCCTGTTGTATCTTGGTTGGAGCCTTGTTTGGAGCCAGGGGAGAGGTTTGTGTCCCCTCGGAAGGGCTGTGGGGCCAGGAGGTGTTCAGTGACAAAAGCAGTCAGTGAAATCCCAGCAGGGCTGTTCTGCTCTGCCCACGAGCAGTGCCCTCGTGCTGGGATGGCACAGGGGGCTGGAGCTGGCAGTGGTGGCACTGACTGTTCTGGTGGATCTCCTGACAGTGTACTGCAAACACAACCACAGCACAAGGAGCAATTTCCCTTCAAGTCAGGGTTGTGCTTTGGGTGCAGGAACAAACTCTGGGTTTGGGTGGCAAAGGTTCAAAGGAATAGTTGGAATTTTGATATTGGTTCTTGCTTACTCTGAGGGGCTCAGGTTGGGAAGGACCCTGCCTTTGGAAAGCTCCTTGTTCATCTTTAAGCAGCTGAGCACAAGTTCAATCAGCCACCTTGCTTCTGACAATATCTGCTGTGTTGGGAGCATCTGTCCCAAATCTGAAGGTGCAGCTTCCTGGGTTTGGACTGTCCAAGTCTTCTCAGGATCCCTTGGGACTTCCTTGGCCAGGGCTTCAGGTTGCTGTGCAACCTGCTGGGACAGTGGGTGGAGAATCTTGGCTTTGTGGCAGATCTGCATCTTCCTCCAGCCCACTCATCACAGGCCAGGGCAGCTTGAGCCAATCTGTGTGGAGCAGAATTATTTTTAGAGGGAGCTTCTTGTGAAGGAACAATGATGGTGTTCTTTGGCCTAAGAGCTTGCAGGGTACTGCCTCCAGTGGCTGTGCAAAACCACCTTATTTAAAAATTGATTTGAAAAAAACCTGTTATTGCAATGAAATTTTGGATGTGATTCAGGCAGAGTTCAGCAAGTTTTGGGGTATCCGAGCAAACATGAACTGTGGGGCACGTGGGTCCCTGAGTCCAGGAAGCGTCACTGGGCACCCCGGGTGCTGCAGCAGCAGCTCAGGTGGGGGCATGTGGAAGTTATTTTCTTTTCAGCCAAACTTTTGTACTTCAAGAACTCCCCTGGGAATCTGTTGGAGTTGGGGAGTAGCTGGTAGGGATGTGGGGGGATCATGGATGTGACATGGAATGCTCTGGTGAGTGATGCTGATGGGCAGCTCAGTCACCAACAGTCGGGGGAGTTCCCCAATGTCTCAGGGCTGAGGTGTGGGCACTGCACTCTGAACTGCACCACTCCAGCATGAAATGTAGGCTTGGGGGAAAAACATGAAACAAAAGGGGTCCTTTGTAGTTATTTTTGTGTCCTGTGCTGTCCATTTCCACACGGGCAGAAGCTGAGCTCTGGCTCTGGATCTCGCTGTGCTGTCCCTGGGCAGCGAGGAGGGGCTGCTGGCTGGGCTTGTTCTGGAGCAGGGGCCACCCCATGGAACTGCCCTTGTGATTTTCTTAGAGGGTCCCTGACTGTACCTTAAACAGGACTCATGTGAGCACTGGTTTGGGCATAGCACAGCTGAGGGGGAGCCGGAGGATGCTCTTGGTGTGCAGGGGTCAGAGTATTCATCAGCTGCTGCAACATGGGGCGTGGGTTGGTGTGTTTAACTCCTGCCTGGTGCAGGTGGCTGTACAAGTGTGCCACAACTACAGCATTCAATTCCTTATCCTTTGGAACTGAAGGCCCTGGATCTGCCTCCAGGTCTCCCACTGTGAGTGGCTTTGAACAGAAACACTTAATTCTGCGAATTGTCCAGTGCCACAGGTGTCACTGACCTTTGGTGTTGTGCTGTGGTAGCTCCTTGCTGGAAGTGCTGTGTGGGGGTAGTTCTGTGTTGTTGTTTAATGAGATTGCTTCTAGGAATTGGAATACAAGGAAAATCTCCACAGTGCCAGAATGAAGGAGTGATAAGTCTTTTGACCCTTTTAAAATTCCAAACTGGTAATTCTGCATACTGGTAACTGTGCTGATCTTTAGCTACCTGTTCCTGTGTGTTGAGTCCTGCCTGACTTTGGCTTGATGAAATCAGGAGAGTTTCCTGGTGAAAGAGGAGTTGTAGACTCCAGAAATTCCCCTGTCTCTCCTGACCTTTTTTTTGGGCTCTGCTCCAGAAGTGAGAACCTCACCATTGTGGTGACTGCTCTGCCTCCTGTAATAGGGAATAAATCTTCTCTAGTTTTCCTTTTGGTTATTTCAGCACTCTGCCACTTCAGGGCACTGTTTTCCTTGGAAGCTGGGGAAACTCCAGGTGCCAGGGCTGTCACCTGGGGTAAAGATCTTTCAGGCTGCTGTCTGAATACCTGCAGAGTGTGTTCCTGGGGTACTGAGAGATGAGAGGTTTTTTCTAAGGTTCTCCTTCTTGAGAAAGAGCCTGAGTATAGTTTGGAATCTTTTTTAGTGTGTGTATCTGACCCTGGAATCAAATACTGCCCACTGGTGTTGTACAGGGGTAGGGAGGATCCTCATCTCCAAGCTCCAGCTTCTGTAAAGATTTCTGCTGCAAAGCTCATGGCTGTTGCAGTGGGCATTCCTTAAACCTGAGCACTCCCTGAAAACCTGTGGGATGCTTTCCCCATGGAGTAACACCCATTTTGGGAGTGGGGAGGAGGAGGGGACAGACAGGAGCTGCACAGTCTCAGGAGAGGCAGAAGTTGGGAAGTGCTCCCCCTGCAAAAGGGACATCTCTGCAGAGGGGTTGTGGGGCTTTGTCGTGTCAATCCAAGCAAATCATCTGCCTGGTTCTGTCAGGCTCCCTGTGAACGGGTCTGAGACCCTGCAGAGATGGGCCAGGGCTCCAGACCAAGAGGCACTGCCTTAGTTCAGTGAGATTTGTCCTTCACCCTCCCGCTGTCACCAGCTCGTGGAGTGACCCCTTTTCTGTAACACACAACAAACTGCATCCAGGCCTTTTTTCCCAGGGAGCTGTCCATCGAGTGCCTCAGCCTGGATGGTCTCTGATCTCAGACCTGCCAAGGCATCCAGCAGCACTGGCAAACTGAAATTCCCTGGTGTCCTGTAAGTCAAGGACACCTCTGCAGTGTTGGTTTGCAAGGCGTGTAGTTACAGCTGCCTGTGGGAAGCACTGGCCTTATCTTGTTCCCTGACCTTCCCACGCAGGCTGGGTTTTGGTTTGATGGGGTATTTCAGTGTCAGTGTAGCCCAAACCCTTTTTTAGCATGATACAGCTGGAGAGGAGATGTCTGAGTCACACAACCAGGTGTTAACTAAGATAAAATGCTGGGATGATGTTGTCTTCTTTGTTGTAATGATGCTGCTGTAGCTCCTTCTGGGACCAAGGAACGTGGCAAAGAAAAGCAGCTGAGACCAGTGACAGTGGGATGGGTCTGGAAGTGCCGGGTCTCCCTCATTCAGCATTAGAGAGACATTCCCTGGCAGTGAGGGTGGTGCCCCTGCCTTGTCAGATGGTCCCAGACTCAGGGACCATCACTGTGCCCGGTTTTGTTGTATTCAGGTCATTGTGGCCCTTCCCTGGTGGTGTCACTCGGCAGCTCTGACTGAAAGCAGCTCCTGCTGAAGCATCACTTAGATTCTGTCTCCCAGAGTAACTCAGAGCTCCTGTACTGGCCCTGGCAAGGGAGAAAACTGCTGCTGAGCATTTGGTGCCCTTCTCACGTGAATGGGCAGAGAGAGCAGCAGAAAAGTAATTTTTCCCGGAACAGGACATTCTGCTTCTTGTGCAACGCCCCCACTTTCAGAGCTGCATGCTGCCAGGCAGATGGGTTTACATCCTGTCCTCCCTCTCTTACTCTGTCCCAAATGTCATGGCTTAGGAGGGCACAGGCACCTGCTAATGCATGTCAAAGTTAGAAAGAAAATTCCAAATGTGCTGTTCTTGGGCAGAGTGGGCCCTTAGTCTGCCTGACCATGCTTTCCATGATGAATGCCTTTTTCCCGTGGCTCAGTGTGGGCTGGGGGATCCGGAGGCATTTGCATGATGTGGCAGCTGGTCTTGCTCTTGTTTAGCCTGTGTCTCAGAATGTCACAGTAGCCCCCAGCCGGTGTGGGACCAGCTGCCTGGGAGGGAGTGCCACCGGAGCCGTGCTGCTCCTGGAATCCCAGAGTGGCATCTGAGGCAAAGCAGTGTGGACAGCACGGGCTGCAGGAGAGAGAGAGAGGGTATTTTTGTAGAGGAACTGGTCAAATGTTCGCATATCTGCACTGTCTTTATTTAGCAGTGTGATGTACCCAGGTGAAGAGTTTCCCAATAAATATTGGTTTTGATGCCTAACGAACGACTACTGTGTCTTTACTTGTGATCAGTGATGGAGAAGGGGATAATTTGTGTATCCATGGGTGTGATGGAGAGGCAGTGCCTGAGGGCTGTGATGGGTGTGTAAACACGAACAATTAACCTGGACAGAGATTTCCCTGGGCGAGGTTCTGTCACTGCAGGGTGTGTTGGTTGATGCTTTGCTGTCCCTGGGTACCAACCAGCCTCCTCACCCTCCTCGTTCTTCCTGCAATTCCTACTGTTTAGTTTTCATGTGATTTTCTCCTATCCTCTTGCTAACGAGTCCAATGACACACTTCTAACCTGCCAGTAGTTTGTGAAGGTAAGAGATCTTCTGTTTTGTCTGTGTGAGTCGTAAGGCAAACCCAGCCTCCTGGTGGGCTCTTGGAGCTGGAGAAGGGCAGGACAGCCTCTCCCTGCACTGCCTTGTTATGCTAATGCAGAAACAAGCCAGGTCCTTGTAGCTATGATCCTTGATTTGAAGTCATGGTATGGAGTGTTTAAAAGCCATTTGTCTGGCAGTGGTTAAAAAGAATAGCTGCTACTAAAATAGCTGCTACTTAGGATTCCCTAATAGCTGTAGGCTGACGTTCAGTCTTTGAAATCAGCCTGTTATTTTAGCAGGTTTTGGGGCATCCCCACGTATCCCACAGCCTGAGTGCAATTCCATGTACCTATGGGCTGGCCCACAGGAAGAGAGGTTACACCAAGCGATAGATGTGCTTGGAGAGCAGCAGTGCAGGATGGAATGGCAGAACTTGTCTGTCTGCTGGAGCTTCCCTTGGGCAGCAGCGTTGGGAAGGGAAACACTCAGCGATGGTGGCTGTCGTCATGGGTGGGTGGGAGAGAAACCTCATGGAATGGTGCTGAGGGTGCTGTGTGTGCCCATGCGTGTGTCAGACATCTCCCATCCTCTGAGCAGTGGTACCCGTGGTGTCCCTGGGCCGTGTCACAAACACCTTCCCTGGCATTTTATTTTCATTGATTTGCCCTCCCTCTCCTGCCCATTTTCCATGCATGGTGGTGGTTTCCATCTGAGCAGTGTGACATTGTTGTGTAATGTACTTCTCATTGTGACTGCTGACCGAGGAGCTGGAGCTGGGTCACTAACTCTCTTCTCTTGTGTTTGTAGGTCTGCAGAGGGATCCAGGCCGGTTCCCAGCTGTAGCTCTTGAGCTCTGTAAAGGAGATTCTGGCAGTGATGGACTCGCTTTGTACAAGGGTCAGCCCGAGATGCTGGAGGTGAAAGTGCAGCACAACTCAGAGTCAGAGTACTTGGCCAGAGATGGTCCTTCAAGCAACAGCTCCTTCTACAGCAGCGAAGGAGAGGGAACAGACCATGAGGGAGATATTCTGGATTGCAGCGGGTCCAGGCCTTTACTGATGGATTCGGAAGAGGAGGAGGACACGTGCAAGTTGTGCCCAGGGTTCCTGCAGCCTGTGCCCAAGGAGAGGCATGAGGCCTCCAAAGAAGATCCCCACTCCCAGGCCAGAGCAGGGGAGACGCTGTTCCCAGCCTTCCAGTCGCACACCGGGGAGGTTTTTAATGAACCGGATGTGTTTGCCACAGCTCCTTTCCGAAGCTACAGGAAGGTGCCCGATGAAGTGGATGTTTTTACCAAAGCTCCTTTTGTCTGCAAGGGCAACGCTGCTCTACGACATCCGGAAGAAGCAGATGTATTTCTGAGAGCCCCTTTCACTAAGAAGAAAAGCATGGAAGAGTTGACTTCCCATAAGGAGCCGTTCACACCACCCGTTTTCCTAAGCCAAGGAGGCGATGGCCGAGCTCACCCGATGTTCCCGTGCCTGGATTCAGCAGCACAGGGGTCCATGGCCTCAGTGAGAGCTCCGCATCCTTCTGCTGGCTTTGCTCAGCCAGGCAGTCTCCATCCCTGCTCCGTGAGAGCTGTGGAGGCCCAGGAGAGCGTCCCTGCTAAAGCAGTGCTGCCGGAGCAGGGCGACGTGGCTGGCGAGAGGAGCCATGGCCACGCGCTGCCCCTGGAAGCGGCGCTGGGCTCCGTGGCCAACAAGCCTTTCCGTCCGCAATCCCTGTCCAAGTATTCCCGGCACTACAGTCCCGAAGATGGGCCGGGCCTCGAAGCCAAGCCCATAGCTGCTTACAAAGTGGTGTCTCAGACCAACAGACAGGCCATAGCGGGGTCTGTCGCTGTTGTCCCACTGTCTTCCAGGACTACGGAGCTGCCTGGCGCGGATCCCTTCGCCTCGGCGCCCTTCCCTTCCAAAGCAGCAAAGCAGAAGCCTTAATGTGCTGGGAGCTGGGGGCTGTGCTGCCCGCAGGACCACCTCGTGCAGGACCTCGAACCTCTTAGCTGAACTGAATGACATAGCAATATATATATATAAAATAATTATTATTTTTGGTCAGGACTCCATTTGCAGTGATATATAGTTGAACCATTTAAGTTATGTTCGTCCGAATGCCTGGCTGACAGGATCCTCGTATCCTTTCCAGTTGCTTCTCACCTTCCTCCTGTCTTCCCTCCATTTATTTTTTTTCAGATGCTTTTCTCAAAGTGGTAGTATTCCATATTTTCTAGTCCAGGGTGGATAAATGCACTACAAGATGAATTAAAAGGTTTATTAATTACAGAGCGAGTCAAGCGGGACTTGCTAATGCTCTGGAAAGGACATGATTTCACAGGTTAAAGGGTTACTGGGACTTTTGCTATCTGTGATACTCCTGCTGCTCGGCAGCAGTGGCAGCCACGGCCCCAGGTGTGCTGCTGGGTGATGTGCCCACAGAGCCAGAGCTGTGCTGTGATGTCTGGTGCCAGTCTGGGCAGTGCTGGTGAGAGCAGAGCTGTGGCAGCAGCACGGCTTTGCTCCCCCAGGGCTGGAACACGTGGCAGTGCTGCTGCCCTGGGGCTGGGGCTGGGGCTGGGGCTGGAGTCAGAGAAGGACTCACGGTGCCTTCATGCTGTGAACGCCAACGAAGCAATCAGGCTGTTGCTGGAAAATCAAACGATCGTGCAAACAATCAGGCAGAGCTTTCACTTTTACACGTGTATTTTGGTCTACGCCAAAGTGTAGGACCTGGAAATCTGCTTATGGTAAAGGAGAGATGTGTATTTACAGTATTAAAAGTAGACCTTATGGGGAAATTCATGATGTAAACAGCTCCATAACTGTCGTATGTACCTCATGTGGTGTGACTCAGCAGAGGCCACAGCCCCGTTAGACTGGTTTATACTGGCAGAGAGTCAGTTCTGCCTATTGCTTTCCTGTTGGTTAAGAATGAACCTAAACAAAATCCATTTGCTCTCCTTCTGAAGTGTTACATCATCATACCTTACAATCACCCAGTCTGCAGAGTCTGCAGTCGCTGGGGAGCCCCATTTCACAGTGAGGACCTGCAGGACTTTTCCTGGGCAAGGTTTCCAAGTTTATTTCAAAAGGGGGTCCAGCTTTTATAAGACCGAATCAGCAGGTCAAAGGGACTTGATGTCAATTTTGGTGCAGAAATACTTGGGTTTGATGGCATGCTTCCCAACCAGCCAGGGCCAAAGCTTGGCCAGAGCTTAGGCCTTGACTGGGAGGGTTTCCCTAAAATACCTTATAAACAAGCTTTTATTAATAATCAATGGTAACATGAACAACCTACAATCAACCAAAGGAATGTATATAAATAACATCAGATAAGTATCTTGCAGCTAAATCCCTTTATAAAAACTCTATGTATTAACATTATGTTATAAACAACATATTCAGAATCACCAATCATACTGTTTCTTGTGTAAAAATCTTCAGTTATAGCCAGAACCCCACGAACCAGCCACTAAACAAGCTCCATTCATCTTGTTCCTTCAGTTTCCCAGCAAGCTGATGATGAAGCTGCAGTGACCAAGGCTGGTCGGACCACCCTTGCCAGTACCCATCAGGGACTGGAATCTGTGGAAACACAAGCATATCCTCACCCCCAGGTTATTAATGGAAAGGGGCCTTCCCATTGATATACTTGAGCTTTTTCTAAGTGCATTTGCAATCCACTAAAATGGTGTTGGACTGGGGTTAGGACATCTGAATGCAGTTCAAAAAATTAAGAACATAAAAGGCTTTTTGCAGTCTTTCGTGGGGGGTATATCCCATCCCTACACTCCCCCTTTTTTGTTTTAACAACATGGACTTGAGAGTACTATGGGCCCATTCAATTGCCAGGAGTTTCTCTCCTCTGCCCCTCCCCAATTTCTTGCTCATCTGTTAAATGTCAGACTCTTTCTCCTTGTCCTCATCATCGTCCTTTGCACTGGCCTCAGATTTATCTGAGGATTCATGGAGCAGAACATACTCCCTGCTGCTGAACCCAAACCTGAGCACATCCTCCTCCTCCAGTTGGTAGTAGCGCTGGGGCTCGATGCGCTGGTTGTTGAGGAAGGTGCCGTTCCCCGAGCCCAGGTCAATGATGTAGGGCCTCACCCTGTGGCCCACGGTGCCATCAGCTCGGCTGTGCTCCACCAGCTGGTACTGCAAGGCGGCATGCTGCTTGGAGCAGGAGGGGTGGTCCAGGGGGATGTGGGCCCAGCAGGTCCGCGCTCTGCCTGTGGATGTACAGCACCGGCAGGGCCTCGTCCTTCCTGAGGGGTACAGGCGCCAGTGCCTCTTGGGGATGCGCGCCTCAGGGGGCTCGCTGTACTTGATTACTGCCCCCCCAGAACGTGTTGGTGTCCTCCAGCAGTGCCCCGGGCAGCTCGAAGCTTGGCTTCTCCTTCTTCACAGCAGCTTTTTCTTTGGGTTTGCTCTCGGGCTGGTCGCCGCTGCCCTCGGTGCCCTGCCGGTGCTCTCGCCTTCTCTCGTTGTACAACTCCCTCTCTGCCTGCTGCTCCCGCAGGTTCTGCCTGTCCTGCTCGTGGCCGCGAGCGCCCGGCCTGTCACTGGGGTTCTTCTTTCTGCCCGAGTGGTCCCTGTGCCTGTCCCGGTCACCGCTGCCAGACCGCCAGTGCTCCTGCTCTGATAGGCATCTCTGCTTCTCGTTCCCCCTGCGACAGCGATCATCTTGCTCCTGCTTGGCCCTGGCGGCGCCGTGCTGGGGGCTGTGGCTGCGGCTCCCCTGCCGGGGCGCCCTGCTGCTGCGGCTTTGGGGCTGTGTCCTCATGCGAGGCGCCGGGAAGGAGAAGCCGCTGCCGCCTGGCGCTGCTCCCGGCCGGCCCCGCTCCATCTCCCGCTCCCCGTCTGTACTGGTTTGAAAACAAACCGGTGGGAGGCACCAAGTCAGAATTACAATTTAACAGGGAAATCAAAAAAAAGTAAAGGTAGACAAACAGTGAGTCAAGATACAACCTGATATCCCGTTAGTCAGGGTGGCGGTAGCAGTCCAATACAACGGTGGCTGCATCCTCCTGAAGTGACGGCTTCTGTCGAGGCGGTGATCTGGTAGAAGGGGCTGCTCTTCCTCAGAAGGGCCGGTGGTGGCTATGCAGCTCCTGTCCTCTGGGAATCCAGTGGAAAGGTTGTCTCTGGTGTTCGAATCTCAGATTATATCCAGGATGGAATGCTTGGTTCCTCCCTCTGGTCAGAGCATCTCACAATGGGATGATGAGTCATGAGGCCAGGCGTTGATGGGCTCATTAACAGAAGATAGTCCGGAGGGAGTTATCGCTGAGTCATGCGGCAGAACATTAATGGGCCATTAACAGAAAGATAGTTTGGAGGGAGGAGGCAAGGAAACATGGCCCCACCTGGTTTCAACAGCTCATGAGGCTGGTAATAGAATACACTGCAACCCAGGACACCGTGTCACCGAAACTGCGGGAAAAACAAAAACTCTCCAACAACATTCTTAGTGTTAAAGAATCGAGGCCAGAAATAATTTCATCCACACATAGCCCGGGCGTGCAGAGAAAATCATTCTATGACACATGAGTTTTACGAGATTTGCACATACTTTATACAATCAAAACCCCGTAGAAATTCATTGGTTCGATGTTCATTGGTTCCAGGTTACATAGATCTTATATTTGGTTTCCTATTGGTTATAGATCTCTTTGCCTCCGATGTTAATTAGGTCCTCTTTCTTACCTCTCCTTGCCCAGGCCAGGTGCCTCTGACCATACCAGGGGTGTTGTGTGGGGCTGATGTTCTGCTGATGGCCTTTAATTGCCGTTGATGGCTGTTAATGGCTGCTATCTTTTGTGTATCTTCTGTGTTATTCCCAGTCTGTTGAGATATGAAACTCATCAGGCCTCACCTGGTAGAACAATGTCTTGGAAAGAAACTCCAGCTGCTCTGTGTTCCTTTTCCCTTCCCTTAATTCAGTTCCCCTCCAAAATATTTCCAGTTGCAAGAGACAAGCTAAGTGTTCTGCTGGATGTGGGGATTGCCTGGAAGGGAGAGGGAAAAGCGTGGACTGACGTCTTGGAGCCCTGGAGTGGGGAGGGAGAATTCTGGAATGCAGGGAGGCCACGTTGGCTTCCACAAGTTGCTGGAGAATAGTGACCAGACGAGCCCAGGTCGGGGGAGCTCGTGAAGCTGGGACCCTCCTGCCCTGTGCGGCTGCGCTCGGAGTTAATAAATATTGGTGCATAGTGGTGGTTATGGGGCTTTCTGTCCTCCATCACCACCTCTTGAAAACAGAAGTACTGTAAAGTTTCTGTGATTCCCTTGAGATGTTTCTTCAGCAAAGTTGATGCTGTTACTATGTTTTGTTGTTTAGTTTTCTGTGTAAATATACACCCGAGAGGTGGTTTTTGTTTTAAATATCTGCTCCCCCAAGTCATTTGTTGCTGGATGGGATCAGTGAGAGACACAGAGAATGACTGTGACAGCAAACTGTGAATTCAAGGAGAGTGAGTGTGAGGGCTCAGACTTGTTCCAACACCAAGCTTGTGTCACAGCCACACTGAGCCAGGAGCTGCACTTGAGCTGCTGAATTTGCTCAGAAGCTGCTGGAAGGGAGGTCAGGCCTTGGTGCTGTGGGATGAACCGGTGGAACAGGGAGATGCTTTGCTGGAGTGAGCAGGTACCTTGTGAGAACCATGTGGGTTCAAGGTGTTAACCTCTGCTCACTGGATTCAGGTTCTCCTTCCTTCTCTTCATTTTTACTTGAAAAATTGCTTCTGAATAATTCTGTGAAGCTTCTGTCAGTGCCATGTCCAGGTCCCACAGAGCTGATGCTGGAGGAGCACCAGCTTGTCCCTTCATGCTTGGAGAAAGGGAAGGTGCACTGAGGTGTGTGGGCTCGACTCCAGCCCTGCCTGGCTTAGGTCAGGCTGAATTTCCAGCTGGCATTTTGGCAGCTTTTCTGTCCTTCAGACACTTTACACAAAGAGCAGGTTAACTGTGCCCCAGAGCTCATGATCCTGCCAGACACATCCAGTGCTTAAACGCTTTTAAATCTCTTCTGGGGGTGGAGGCAGCTCATTTGTATCTCTGCATGTGACTCAAAGTAATGGGACTTCCGGTTATGGTCAGAAAACGCAATTTCAATGCCTGTCACTCTGATACCCTTCTCATTTCTAGCCTGTGTTCCTCCTAATCCTGCACTACCACTGCTGCAGCCTCAGCGTGATGAGTTGTAAGTGGAAATTTCATTTCCATAGCCTTTGAAGCTTACTGTTTTAATGAATGGGGAAGAATCATGCTAATTATTTGCCACACAATCAGTGATCTTAAGGAAATAAGATTTATACAGACTCAGTGGGGTGTTTTGAAATCAGTGTTCTGAAAAGAACCACTGGTTTCATGTCTTTTGTAATGTTGTAGTAAATGGTGTTCACTGCCCTGCGTCCTCGTGCATGGCCGGAGCTTTATCACATCCCTTTGACAATCCCAGATTCCTGCTGGGAGAGGGACTGGCTCTTGGTTCTCACCCACTGAATGCACTAAGGTCTCTTTCAAGGTGATTGTAATCAGAGTTTCTGCGTGAGTGAAACAAGCAGTTGGCTCTGTGCTCACTGCCGTGACGCTGGGCCAGGCTGGGGGGGGTCTGTTCTCCCCAGCTGCTGCAGGACTTCGGGGGCTGTTCCCGTGTCCCCTCTCCCTTCAGCCAGCTCGGCACCGGTCCCAGTCCGTCAGGTTTACACTTCAGCCTCCCGAAGGCTCTCAGGCTGTGATGTTCATGGAGCGCTCTTGGTGGCGCTGAGCTCGTGACCCCGACCCCGTGTGAGCGACTGGCCTGAGCGTGTCCTCAGTGCCACGGCAGCAAAACCGGGCGAGATCTGCTTTATTGCTGAACTCAATCACTCCAAAGTAGTAATTGGTTACTTTAACTCAGCTTCCACCAAAGACTTTTGTGCTGGGGAGTTGAATTTTTGTGGGTTTTTGTTTCTTTCCTCACGGTGTTTAATCAATGCCTTCAAGCACGCTGACAGACCCCAAAGCATTTTTACAGTAATATCACGACAGTGAAATCCTGTTCCAGTCCTGAAACACATTCCTGAGACCTGATCAGCTGCATTAGTATTTCTAGAAATAACCCACGGCCTGTAGTTTCTGTTGTAGGTGGGTAAATACCCTCACACACACCTAGAAATACTCCCTGTGAAGTTAGAGGGATAATGTTGATCCAGTGTTCCCAATCCCTTGCTTCCAGAGGGATGGGGTGGGAGGGCAGGGGGCTGGCTCTGGTGTGGGATGCAGCAGGTAGAGCATCCTACACACCGAGCCTGGCGGTGGGAGAAACTCCTTTGTGTCCACGTGGAGCCAGAGCTGGAAGTGTCCGTGGTCCCCAGAGTGACACACAGTGACCCCCAGTGACTTGTGTCCCACAGGCTGTGTTCCCCCTGTCCCCCCTGGCACCTCTGCCTGGCAGATCTCTGGGCTCAAGTTTTGCACTCCGGTTGGGATCATCTGTTCCTGGTAATCATGAAGAAATGTTCTACTTGTAAACCTATGTACATTTTATTAAAACTGTATCTGATGACAACCACTGTCTCCATTGTGCCTTCCTTCTCCCCTCCCCGTGGAAAATACTTTTGCTGCATACAGGGAATCTGGGTTTTAATGAGTTCTTCCTACCTAAGTGCTGAACTGGGTCTGGCCCTGCTGTTTTATCTGGCAGCTGTAAAGTCAAACATCTTGCTGCTTTAAGCAGAGGACATTTCAGTTTATATCCAGTTTATATTCCAGAAAGAATCCTTCCCATCCAGGGCAGTGCTGCGGCTGCAGACACCACAGAGCCCTGAGCTCTCCCTGCAAAGTTGCTGCTCCTCAGTGGTCTTAATGCAGTGCTGGTGCATCTGGACATCGGGGGCACGGGGAGATGGGGAGGCTCACTGTGTGATTAAAAGTGTTCTTCTGTATCATTCAGCTGCCAAGACTTTGTTAATGCAAAATATTATTTGGGCTTTGCTGCACTTCTTAATTTCATTTCTGTCTTGGTGTAAACGTCCATTGAGAGAGACTTTGTGCTGTCTTCTGGCTCTGCACAACTCCCTGACCGGAGGGGGCAGCCGGGGAGGGTCGGCCTCTTCTCCTGGGGAACAGGGACAGGAGGAGAGGGAACGGCCTCAAGGCGGGCCAGGGGAGGTTCAGGGTGGATATTGGGAAAATTCCTTCCTGGAAAGGGCTGCCCAGCCCTGGCACCGCTGCCCAGGGCAGTGCGGGAGTCGCAGTCCCTGGGGGGATTTACCAGCCGTGTGCACGTTTATCGGCACTCGGGCACACGGGGCAGTGGCGGCCCTGGCAGTGCCGGGAGCGGGTGGGCTCGGTGGGCTCGGTGGCTCCTGTGGGGCCGGTGGGCTCGGTGGCCCCGGTGGGCTCGGTGGCCCCGGTGGCTCCTGTGGCCGTTCCGTCCCGAGCGCCTCCGCCACGGCCGCTGTCCCCCTCAGGCGCTGCCGCCAGGGGGCGCCGCCGTGCCCGGGCGGCGGCGGGAGCGGCCCCGAGGAGCCCCAAGATGGCGGCGGCGCGGCGGCTCTGCGCGGCGGCGGGGCTGGGCGGGCGGTAGGTGACCGCGGGGCCCGCGGCTCCCGCTGCCCCGGCACGGCTTTCTCCCGGAGGGAGCTCGGCTTATTCCTGGAGGGGGCTCCTCTCGCCCCTTCCCCGCGCGACTGAAAGGGGGGCCGTGTCGCAGTTAGCGGCACCACGACCTCCAGGGCCGCCCCAGGTGCTCCTTGCTCTTCCCCTTCCTTTCGCCACCGCGGACGGGGGTGACGCTTCTTCCTGGCGGGCAGCGAGAGGCTGTTTCTCTTTCTCAGCCCTTTCCAGCCCCGAGCTGGTAGTTGCCCCCGACACGCGGCTCCTGACGAGTGCTCAGCCCTGCACACCCGGGGAGAGCCGTGAGGGGTAATTTCCCATACAGCCGGCTCAGGACCCTGCAGTGAGGGGTAATTCCTCACACAGCCGGCTCAAGATCCTTCAGTGAGGGGTAATTCCCCACACAGCCAGCTCAGGACCCTGCAGTGAGGGGTAATTCCTCACACAGCCGGCTCAGGATCCTTCAATGAGGGGTAATTCCCCACACAGCCGGCTCAGGACCCTGCACCGAGGGGTAATTCCTCACACAGCGGGCTCAGGATCCTTCAGTGAGGGGTAATTCCCCACACAGCCAGCTCAGGACCCTGCAGTGAGGGGTAATTCCTCACACAGCCGGCTCAGGATCCTTCAATGAGGGGTAATTCCCCACACAGCCAGCTCAGGACCCTGCAGTGAGGGGTAATTCCTCACACAGCCGGCTCAGGATCCTTCAATGAGGGGTAATTCCCCACACAGCTGGCTCAGGACCCTGCACCGAGGGGTAATTCCTCACACAGCCGGCTCAGGATCCTTCAATGAGGGGTAATTCCCCACACAGCTGGCTCAGGACCCTGCACCGAGGGGTAATTCTGCACCCCCACGTGTGCACAGGATCAGGCAGTGAGGAGCTGTTAGACGCGGCCCCCCCCTTGTATCTTCAGCGCCACGAAATGAGAGGACATTCCTCCCCCACAATTTGCTTAAGATCAAGCAGTAAGGGGGAATTCAGAGGACACCTGCTCTGTGCTGAGCACTGGAAAATGGGATATAATCATTGTTAGCTAAAGGGAGAAAAGAGAACTTCTGGGGGACCTTCCTTACACATCCTGTTGTGGTGTCTACCTGCTCCCAAACCCACAAAAGTAAGCAAATAACACGATTTAGACCTTTTCTGTGTTCATGTGTCCTGCACTCACGGCAGGGATGTTCATTTCAGGAGACAGCTCTCCTGTTCCATGCTTGAGGCTTCTGGGCCTCTGTGCAGTGCTTGTGTTCTTCTTTATGACCCCAGAGAGAACCAGCCTCTTACAGAACAGCCCCTGCAGATGGTGTTCACTTAGTTTACCAGCTTTCCCCCCTCATAGTTGATAAGGAGGAGAGGAACCAGATAATAATTGATCTTTAGTATGTAATAATTAGTTTGTGACATGAAGTGGGTTTTGTTTTCATATTCTGATGTTCACTTTGCTTGGAAATACCCGGATGCTGTTGGCTGTGCATACAGTTAGAGAAATCAGGCATTCACAGCTGTGAAACTGAAGCCTGTTACTCCATCACTCTGCCTTGCTTTTCCTTTTAATGTTTTTTTCTTTTTTTCCCTGCTGCTCTCCCCCCTTTACCTTTGTCTGAGCCAATGACACCACCCCAGGTGTGTCTTGCTGAGTCCCGGGGCTGCTAAAAGCATCTGCAATACTCTTTCTTTGGGACAGTGCAAATGTGGAATTTGGAAATTGTTAGTAAAGTTATTTTTCTATAGGTTCTGTCATATGCTGTTAAAAGATCATAATCTGACAACTCGACAGCCTTTCCACCAACTTCTGCAAAAGAAGCTTTCTCTTCCACCTGCTGTGTGGCATCGTGCAGGTAAATACCTGCAGTTAAAAATTAACAGATGAGCACGTTGTGGGTTTTTATGTCCCATGGTAATGCTGAAAGTTTGCTGTTCATTCTGAGTGGTGACAATTCCTGGGTGGGTTTTAATGCAGTGCTGACCATCCAGGTAAAGCCCAGGAAGGCTGCAAGTGAAGCTTTTCATTCTCAGAGCTTCAGTATTTTCTCTTTTTAATTTTCCTGCTCTTGAACATACATCCATGTGTGGTGCACTGACAGGAGGATTCTCCATTAATATTATCCATAATTTGGTGTTACCCTGAATTTGAGGTTGAGTTTGTTGTACCTGCCATCTGTTTGGTAGGCTGCAATGCTCAGGAAAGGAAGAAAAATATAAAAAAACCCCGTGAAACTTGGCACCACAGAAAACTTTGTGCTTTTGCAGATGCCTGAGAGATTTAGCACCTGCCCCACAATGCTGGAGCAGAAAGAGTCTAAGACAAGAAGATTCTGGAGGTGCTATTGCATGGAATTAGTCACAGATGGAAATGTCATTTAAATGATTCTACTCAGGCAGAAGTTTCTTTTTAGTTTTAGTTTCAGTCTTACGCAGCTCGATGCTGTTGCAGCACAATGCTTTTTAGTAAATAAAAGCTAACAAAAGAAGCTAAGACAAGGTTCCTTTTATCATGCTGTCTCCTGTGAGATGATGTGCCTGTGTTTGCCAGTGTTCTGTGGCTCTGGAGGCTCTCGAGTTGTGTTTTAAAGCCTCATGGCTGCTCGGGCTGCAGTTCCTGGAGCAGAGGGATCACCCTGGGCTTGCTGAGTAATCAGGACTTGACTTTCATTTAAGCTCCTTAGGCTAGATTATATTACTTCTCTTCTTTGTTTTTGTCTTTCCAGTAAGAGGCATGTTTATTCAAACTCAGGACACACCAAATCCAAATAGCTTGAAGTTTATTCCAGGAAGAGAAGTGCTGGAGTCAAGGACTATGGAGTTTTCCACACCAGCTGCAGCATATTGCTCACCTCTAGCAAGGTATTATTAAACACATTATCTTTGGTTTGGGGGTTGATCTGGGCTCTGTGTCTACAACTGGTATTTTTAAGCACAACTTGGGATCATTCTGCTCCTCCTCAGGAGCAGCTTGCTTGGATTTGAGATTTAATGCTGCCTAAGATGAAATCTGGGAAGATTGTTGCTGAAGCTGTTTGTCTGTATTCCCCACAGCTCTGGCATAGCAGAAGGCACCATGGTCTGGTTCATGCAGTTGATTGAGAGGGGTTACAAATCAGTATTTGTGAGCAGTTGTTGCATCATCAGCGAGACCTCTGGCCCTGATTTCTCAAATTCATTCCCCTCAGAACACTCTTCATTCCAGTAGTTACTTGGAAATCATGTAACTTCAGAATTGGGAAACAGTCAGTGAATAGCCCCCAAATGCTCTGAAATAAATGCAGTAGCTCACTTTGGCAGGTGTTGGGGCTGACCTTCAAAACCAGTGGATTTTTCCTACAGTGAAGATTCATGCTTCACTCGAAGAAAGGCCCCTATTTTGGGCTGGATCTGTAATGGGTCTTGGGAGTGCAGCTTTTGGTAACCCAAATGCACAACTTGGAGTAAACATCAGTTCATATGTTGTGGCGTAGAAGGGGCTTGGAGCACCATCATGAGTCTCTGGGAGTATTTGGAAGCACCCATTTTGCATGTGTGTCACTGCTTTCACATCACTCTCTGAAAACAAACTCTGTGTGTTCTGTGGGTGGAAGGGCTTGAGGCCGCGGGTGAGACCTGGGAATGCTGCAGTGGGTTACCCCTGGAGATCCCAGGCCAAGGCAGCTTTGTTCACCTTGGCAGAATTCTGTGCAAAAGCAGAAGCTGTTGGCCATGGCATTCCCTCCAGGAGCTGGGGCGTTACCAAACACACAGTTCTGATGTTTCCAGAGGTCTCTTGCAGGGCTGTTTGAGAGCAAACAGGATTTTTGCAAGCAGAGCTCCGTGACTTGCAGTAATAAATCCAATGTGAAAGGTTTCTGAGGACATCACAACGTGTTAGCAGAGTGCTGAAGCTGTAGGATCTCATTGTGCCAAGGTGCATCAGGTTGCAGAGTGAAATCGACTGTCAGAAAGTGGCTTTTTGTTGTCATCTGTCTGCAAATAGACATTTTCATCCTAGACGATGTATCTGCTGCAACGTGCAGTGCAGACCAGCTTGGTTGTGTGTGTTGTGCAGGTTCATGGGAAAAAACTGCCTGCTCTGTGTATCATTACACCCAGGTTATGGTTTCTGTAAGTGGGATGACTGTTTGTTTTAAAAGGGAACATTAGTTTTCCAAAGAATTAACAAAAGCTCCCTGGAGGAGAGGGAGGGAAGAGAATTATTTAATTTATTTCAGGTGGTTTGGTGCACTTGCCTCATTCCATAGTTTAAGTAATTTCAGAATCCAGTTGATTTAGTGATGTAAGCACTCAGTGCACATACAACTATTTCCTGTGTAGAAATTCCTTCAAGTGGGTATTTCGAAATCCCTTTCATCATTTTCCAATACACCTACTTTTGTGGTAAGATACCTGATACCTTCATTCATTGCATTTTTGATGTTTTCCATTTTTGATCCTTTCCCCCCCTGTAATTACAAAAAACACTCTTACAGCATTACACTGTATTTACCTGCAAGTGCATCAGTTTTATTTTTTTTTTTCTGTAGGTAAAATTATTGGGTTTTCATTAACCATATTGTTAATTGTTAAAATTAAAACTCAGTTTGTCAGATTGGGTGTATTTTTGCCTTTTTGTTTTTTTCTTGTTTCCTTAACAGACAGTTATTCCGGATTGAAGGAGTTAAAAGTGTTTTCTTTGGGCCAGACTTCATCACAATCACCAAGGTGAGCAGAGCAGAGATTCAGCTGTGCTAAAAGATGAGCTGTGTGGAAATGGCCGTCGAGCAGATCCAGCCAGGCTCTTGGACAGGCACACAGAGAGTGTGTCCACAAGTGACTAAAGGGAGCTGCCTTTGATATAAAAGAAAATAAATAACTGCAGTGTGTGGCTAAGCACTGGAGTTGGCTTCCCAGTGAAGTTGTAGATTTGTTTTTTCCTCCCCTCTCAAGCTCAGTTTAAAGGCACAAAACTAATTTTCTGGCATAGAGCTGTGATAGGGGATACACATCATAGAGTCACCCCAGACATTTGGTCTTGGAAGTGCTCAGCATTGGACTGGCTGAGGCCCTGTGCCCGTGGTCAGCTCGGAAGTTGGCTCTGTGTGGAGCAGGATTGGGGCTGAGTGAGCTGTGGACACTTCCCAGAGTTGCTGTAGGACCAGGATCAGAATCTCTGTATACCTCAGCAGCAGCAGGCAGCAGCAGCAGCAGGCAGGTACTATTTCTGTGTGTTTGCACAAGGTGTGGGGCCCGTGGCACCAGAGATAAGGGGTTACGTAGGAGCTGGGCAGGAAGAGTGCAGTGCAATTCAGGGAATAATAAATTGGTAAATTGATAATCTTGAGTCTCTGAAACAGTTGGTAAAAATATGTGTCAAATAATAACATATTTTGGGGACTTCCACACCTTTTTAGCTAATGCTTTAAAAGCACTTGCTTGGCTTGCAAACAAGGAGACCCTTCTTTTGATTGTCAGAAATTGGGTCTGACTAAACTTCTTTGACAAAGCTGAACCATGAAGTCCAATCCATGCATCAAATGTGAGAGTCCATGAAGGTATTTTTAACGTCAGAATCTCTGTATGACTTAGCAGCAGCAGGCAGGTACTCTTTCTCATTCTTTTTTCCCCTCCCCTTTTGATTCTCACAGGAGAGTGAAGACCTGGACTGGAACTTACTGAAGCCAGATATTTATGCAACTATAATGGATTTCTTTGCCTCTGGCTTACCTGTAGTTACTGACGAGGCACCTAGGACAGACACAGGTAAATCAAATCTTCAGGGAGAGGCCAAGCTCTGCCTTTGGGTTTAGCTTTTGTGCCACCCAGCAGAGCCTCCACTTCTCCCTTAGAAAAGCACGCAGGAGAATTTAAATTTAAAACTTGTTAAGATGAACTCAGGCAGGAATTTGCAGCCTGGAATTCTGACTTGCGCATTTTTCTTTTCCCAAGCTGCTTCAGAAGAAGATGATGAAGTTGTACTGATGATTAAGGAACTGCTGGATACAAGAATCAGGTGAACAGGGGTGCTGCTGGATGAGCGAGTTAGTCTTGGGGTTTGGGTTTATTTAGGGAACAGCGCATTTTCTTTGGGAATGTGATTTCATGGTTCAGCATCTTGGTGTGGAGGGGTCCAGGTGCAGAACTGGCCAAAGCTGGGAATGCTGTTCAGTTGAAAACTCTCTCTGGTTTTCCTGTTGAAGCTCCTCTTTGCTGAGTGACTTCAGAGCAGGACCTGGGCTTGCTCTCCACAGTGCCTTTGGCAGGACCAGGTTTTAATCTGGCTGCTTTTAAGTGCTGGAAACAGCACAGGCTTTGCTTTTACAGGCACTTTTTTCTCTCTGTATTAATGTCTGTCTTAATTGTTCTTGTCCTTCCCTTCCAAGTATTCCAAAGTAGTTTATACTCCAAAGGAAAATTTCCTAGTGGAAAATGCTGGGCTTCCACGGATTTTGTCCTTGCATTCTGTTATTATTTTAGTGGTGCTTTACCACAGCTTGGATTTAGAAACTGGTGGTAACTAATGAAGTCTCAAGAGTGGCTGTGGATTGTGTTGTTTACCTGAGGAGTATTTCTGTGCTCATTAATCGCCTTCCAAAGCAAACTGAAAGCAATAAGCAACTTGACATTTGAGATACAGGGGAAGATGTGTGATGCGTTTGTGATATCTGATGGTGACATCTTCCCCAGCTCACAAACTGCAGGAACCAGAAACTTGTTTGTGGGTCAAAATCATAGAAGTTATGATGAACTTGGGCCTTTGTATTTCTTTTTTTTTAGTTGCTGCATTTAAAGTGATATGACTTAATTTAAAAATTTGTTTATCTCAGAGCTGACACATGGTGCTGGCTATGTTTCCTGAGAAAGAAAGAAAAGTAGAGATAAGCTGTAACATTTGTACTAAGTGTTGAAACCAGAAGCCAAGTATAAGGTTGTATAAAGCTGTGACAGTAATGTTCATGCTCCTGCTGGGTACCTGGTTGTTTAAGCTCCCTGGGGTGTGTCAGTCCTTGATTTCCCAGGGGCCTTTCATAACAGGCACAGAATTTCTGCCCAAAATTCTGGTTTTTCCACCTTTTCATTTCTTTCATTTCTTCCCCCTGTACCCATCAGTGGACCAAGGAGCTGTTGATGAGAATACCAAGTGCATCTTCCTTCATTTTACAGCAGGATAGTTCTCAGAAGTTGTACATTGACCAGGCTACACATAGAGCATTTATTATCCAGCAAATCAGAATTAAATGCAGAGAAGTTGTCAGAAGGTGCAGGATGGAGGGAATGTACATCTGAAAGGTCCTGCAGTGTGTCAGAAAGTTAATTCAAGTAAGAAAAATGGAATTTTAAATCATGATCTTTGGCTTTCTGGAATGGAGATAATTTGCTATGGTGAGTTAATAAATGTGTTAGGTTCACAGATTTTTCTGTTAGGACTATAGTTCTCAGAGAGTTATTTTGGAAATCAGTATAAAGAGCTTCCGTTAGAGTAACTTGATGGCCTTAACTTGGTCTGGAAAAATGTTGCTATGGGGACAGAGCTACAATGCTGGGCATTTGTGGCTGGCAAAGGCAGAGCAGGCTGCAGAAATGCTCATGGCACTGGGGTGAGCTTATCAGGAACTGGTTCCTTCACCCCTGAGCAGGATGAAGCTTTTATAGTTGGAGCTATTTTCTGTCCTGCGTAAATTGTGGAGAACTGCATAAATATTTATGGAAGCAGGGCTTCTTATCACAGGTGACAGCTGTGCTGCATCCTGTGGGGGGACACGCCCCTGTTGTATTGGCAGTAACTTAGGCAATTACTGCATGTGGAGAGGGTCTCCAGGCAAGCCAGGGTGTCTGTGCAGGCTGGATCAAGCTCTGCTCCAGGGTGTTCACTCTCTACCCAAAAATTTCAGTGATTCCTTCATACACTGCTGCATTCATTGCAAAAATGTTTTGCCTACTCTCCTACAGAGAAAGTTTCTATGTTAGATAGTCCAGCACAGTAGGAGTTGTTGAAAGTGTGAACCAGGTGGTTGTAGAGAAATAGTGACTAAATCCCTCTATCTTGACAGTTTTTGTGAGTACTGAGTGTTGCTTTACTGAGGGTTTCTGGAAGGATCCATGTTCCAGCTCTACATGCTTTAAGCTGAATATTGTGTTCCGTCAGGCCCACAGTGCAAGAAGATGGTGGTGATGTTATTTACAAAGGCTTTGAGGATGGGATTGTGCAGCTGAAGCTGCAGGGTTCGTGCACCAGCTGCCCCAGTTCCATCATCACCCTCAAGAATGGGATACAGAACATGCTCCAGTTCTACATCCCTGAGGTCGAAGGCGTCGAACAGGTGGGCTGGGTAGAGATCTCAGACGTTTTCTTTTCAATGGAAAAGGAGCTCTTTGTACCTTTCCAGTGGGAGCAGGTTGGCAATTAGGGACAGCCAGAGATGTATAGATGCAGGTTTTCCAAGTCAGAAGCTGTATCTTGGCAAAGATAGAGAACTCTGACAAGGTCCTGTGCCAGCCCGTGGGCTGCAGCCCTGGGTGCTGTGGGTGCCAGGCTGGCCCGAGCAGCAGCAGTGGCCCTGGGGCTGGGCTGGCTGACGGCGTTGGCAGCGGGACAGGGAGGTGACCCCTCGCTGGACTTCCCTGCTGTGCCACACCCCTCCTCTACTGAGGAGCCCAGAGCTGGACACACTTGTTTGCTGTTACCTTTGTGCTTTGGTGACTTGATGTGATGAAAAGCAACGAGTTTTGTCCCCTGAAATGCAGGTTCTTTGGCTTTCTCATGAAATAACTGATCTCTGGAGTGATTGTTTTCGTGGCCTTTGTGGTAACTTGACCAGCTCCTATAATTAAAGCTCATTTCCTCCTGGCATTTTGGATTGCCAGTTTTTCCTACCTTCCTCATGAGCCCATTGTCATTCAGCGGTGTGGAATAACTGCTGCTCTCCTTGGGCCCAGCAGGGATTTAATGTAATAAATCTTGCAGGACTGAGAGCTTAAACTGTTTATCTAAACTACTTCTGGATTTGATTTCAGGTTGTTGACGACGATGATGACGTGGAGAAAGAAGCAAATTCTACTTGAGCTTCGTCATCTGTGGCCAAATAAGCGTTTACCTCCTCATGTATGTAAACCATATTTGTGCTGAGGAACAACCAAATCTGCCTTGTCAGAAAAATAGTTGTACTTACTGTGAGAATGTACCATCAGTTTAAGCAGTTCATCCACTAATTTATTAAATGCTCTGTATTGCAAAAAAAAATATTTTGCTCTACTTTGTGCTATGTCTTTAGAAAGAAATGGTGGGCTCGGAGAACAGTGGTGTGTTTCTGTATTGTTTACATACAGAAACTTCAATACTGAACAAAAAAGAAGGCATCAGTTTCTTGTCATTTTTTGTGCAATAGCAATATTAAATGTTTATTCCCCCAACTTGTGGGACTGACCTTACTCTGTAAATGGGAGCGTCGGGAATGTTAATTTTATCAAGTCTTGTAAAAAGCTGCTGATTCCTATCAATTTTTTCTGTGTGAAAGATAACCTATAACATCAGCTGTTCATTTTGGAGGATGTAACACTGCCATGGCTTGCGGAAAGTTACCACTGTGCAAACAATAGCAACAGAAACAAAAAACGTGTGTCATAAAAATCATATCTTCTAAAGTAAATGTTAAAAAAGAATGATCCTTATCAGCTTCAGTAAGTAGAGAGACTAATTAGCTCATTTAGAAGTAAAATTGTTCAGCCACCATTAGTGGTGTGTTTAAACATGCAGCAGCTGATTTCTCGGTGTAATTCTCCACCATTGGGAGGAAGGTGCAGTGCTGGAGGGCACGGATTGCCTGTGCAGGATGGCACAGGGAAGGAGGGACTGTGTTTGTGTTTGCTCCTGCCATATCCTGTTTGCTCTCCGGCCTCGTACCTTGGCTGCCTCTGCAGGGGGACGTGGCAGAGCAGGGCTCCTTCCAGTCCTGCACGCTACGGAAGAGAAATATTTGTTGTTCTGACATTGAAATACATAAAGGGGCCTTTGCAAGGAGCTGTGTTTACTTTTGTGTGTAGGAATGATTTTTTCCTGGTGCCTCGCTTTAGCAGATGGCTCTGTGACCAGGAATTCTGTTCCTACTGGAAGATGGGGAAATGGAAGAAACATCAGGGTGTGAAGTCAGCTCTTCCCAAGTGACAGAGCACTGAGAGCTCTGCATGCTCCAGTCGTGGGATACCTGCCTTGGCTTGTCCCGGTGTGTCCTCGCTGTGGAACAAAAGCCGGGAGGTGGCTGTGTGCTGGCTGCAGGCTTCTAATGTTTCTGAGATCCGGTGACCTTCTCACTGCTCTGTGTTCAGCCAGGTTCTGGCAGCAAGTTCAAAATACTCCCTGTCCTGGCTCTTTCATGTGTCCTGACATCGTGGGTTGTTTTCTGTGCTTTTTAAGGAAATATTTCTTTATTGACTTTTTAGTGTAATATAAAGTTGAATGAATGGCATTTTTCTTAGGGCATTGCTCTCTTTCGTAGCCTTAGGCTTTTAATAAGTTTCCAAGCAGGGTTTGATGGTGGTGGTTGCAGACAGACAACATCACTGAGTTCTCTCCAGCTGCACGGATGTCACTCCTCGGTCTGTTACGCCTGTCCCAGTTTGCTTTGCAGATTTGTCTTAATGGTTTCTTTCACTTGCTTCTGAATAGGTGCTGTTATAGAACAGTCAGAGTAAGAAACCAGAGGCCAGGACACGTGGATTGGGGAGGGATGCACCCCGTGCCACGGGGGCCGGGGAGCCTGACGAGGTCGCTTGTTCTCTGCCCGAGCCCGGAGCAGCCCTTGGGCGCTCGGAGTCGTAACTCGGTGATCTCCAAACGCTGACTGCTGCGGAAAGGCCTGGGGATGATCCCGTGGGTGCTGCTCCTGCCTGGCGTCAGTGGGAATTACCGGGGGGGGGGGGAGAACATCTCCCCTCCGCTGTCTGGGGTTGGGAATTACCGGGAAGGGTCTGGGAAGGAGCACCTCCCGCCTCAGATCTGGGGACTGGGAATTCTGGGGAAGGGTCTGGAAACGGGCAACACCCCCCGAGGATCTGGGGGCTGGGAATTGCCGGGGAGGCTCAGGGAACGGGCCTATTCCCCCTCCAGTGTCTGGGAATTACGGGGAAGGGTCCGGGAACGGGCTCCCCCCCCCACCCCGCGGCTGGGAATCACCGGGGGCGCTCAGCGAACGGGCCGATCCCCGTGTCCCGGAGGGTGCTTCCGCCGCCCTGTGCCCGGCGCTGGTCCCGCGGGGCAGGCAGAACCCCTTTGTCCGCCCGGCCCCCCGCCCGCAGCGGACGCGGCCCCGGCAGCGGCTGCCACGTCCCGGGCCGGGCGGGCGGGGCGGCGGCGGCGCGGCCAATGGCGGGCGCGGCCGGGGCGGGGCGGGCTCGGGCCTGCGCTGGGCCCGGCGCGGGGGGCGCGGCCCCGGCGCCACAGACAGCGCGGCCGCGGACCGGGGAGCACCATGTGCGGTAAGGACCGGGCCGGGGGGACGGCGGGGACCGGCCCGGCCCGGCGCGGCCCCGGGCCGGCGGGAGGAGCCGCCCGGGCGGGCGCTGCGAGGCCGCGGCGCGGCTCCTGCCGGGCGGAGAAGGAGGGCAGCGGCCGCTGCCGCCGCCCCGGCTGTGGCGAGAGGAGCCCCGGCCCCGTTATCCCGAATGCCGGCGCCGCGGGGAGGCGGGTCGCACCGTGTTAGTGACTTAAAGGGCGAATTGTCCCCAGCCTGTAGCGGATGTGGCGGCAGGGGACAAAGGGCCGGTGCCCCGGGCTGTGCGAGCCCCGCAACGCCGAGCGCGGGCGGTTTGCGCCCTGTGCCGCTGGGGCTGGCTCGGTGCTGCCGGGGACGCCCTGCCCGGGGCCGA
The DNA here is from genome assembly GCA_026261815.1 of Monarcha castaneiventris obscurior. Classification (NCBI taxonomy): domain Eukaryota; kingdom Metazoa; phylum Chordata; class Aves; order Passeriformes; family Monarchidae; genus Monarcha; species Monarcha castaneiventris. Next base: position 530,779 of record JAMPIT010000891.1, read on the forward strand.
GCGCTCCGGCTGTGCTTCCGAAAGCCCCGGGGTGACGCGGGAGCCCCGGCGCACGGCAGGTACGGGTGGGAAGGGGCGCTCCGGTGGCGTTTCCAGACGTGGCTCGGGTCCTCTCGGAGTCACCACTCTCACTCCGGGTGCCAAGTGGTGGTGTTGGTGTTTTTATTTAGGCGTTACAACTCCTGATAATTTGTTTCCCACAGGTCGGTGCGGGTTGGCTCGGTGTGGGCTGGGGGACAGAGGGGCCGTGGGTCCGGCCTGGCCCGGCTGTGCCGGAGCCGTGCCCCGAGCTCGGCACAAGCCCGGGGTGAGCTCGGGCCGCCGGGGCTGGTTCTGGTTCTCCCGTCGCCGCCGTGCCTTCCACTCTGCTTCCCGTGGCAATACAGCCATCCTGCCTCATCCTTTACACACAGGAATATCCTTTATCCTTTTTCTTCTTCTTTTTATCCCGTTGTCTTCATGTTTTTCCATGGAAATTTATGGAACAGCGATCTATTGGATTTTCCTATTTTCTTTCCACACTGCCTTCTTTTTTTCCGGTACTTTTGTGTGAAAAATTATGCTCTAAGCTAGACTGTGGGTTTTACACTTTATGTGCAAGTTGCCATTTCTCTCATTGTTTTTGTGGGATGGAACTGGCATTGCCTTCAAGCTGTCAAGTTGTAGAGTGCTGTGGAGAATCAGAGACTCATACCTCAGCTCACATTTAATGCCGTGTTAATTTGTGTTAAAAGTATAAAGCGGAGCAAAGCTAAGAATAGAAAGGATAATTATTATTATAAATAGCTTGCTGCAAGAAAAGGGATGGTTTTGGTGCCTCGTGCTTGCCTGATTTGAGGTCCGGCCTTTGAAAGGTGCAATATTAACATTCTGCTCTTCGTCTTTTCCGCCGTGATAAGCCCTGAAAATACCGGGCCGTTACTTAGTTGTATTCAGGATTTAACGTGTTCCTCCCCTTTTTGATACAAGTGAAGTTCTTCTTGGATATTGAAACATTTTATGGAAAGAGTGAGAAAAGCATTAGAGATTATTGTCTCTGGAGAGTCGGGGATGTTTCTTGGAGTGAGAGTGACTTGTCTCTCCTCACTGAAGGGCTGCTGGTTTGTCTGGAGCAGAGGGCCCCGATTTCTCAGGCTGTGGCAGCTGCACGGGCCTGGTGTCGTGTTTGAGCCCTCAGACACAACACTTCTGTGATGGAGTTGTAAGTGGGGAGGATAAACATTGCTTTATCCTGCCACGCTGCCTGGTGGGTGCCCATCCACATTCAGTTTTATCCAATCACTTCACGAGGAATAGTGACTAAAATGAGTTTTAAAAGAAACAAATAATGACAATGCTGCCACTGTTACCTGAATTCTCAGATACCTGTTTGTCACACTGAAGGGAGAGCTTCAGTTCACTTCATCAGTAGCTTCCAGACTGGAATTAACAACACAGTGTTTTCAGCCTGATGTTCAGGTTTGTGACCTTACAAAATCCCATGATCTGATGGGCTTGTGCTGCTGGACAGGTAAAGGAAAGGAGCCTCAAAGTGCAGCTGTAAACACTGTTTAGATGTGCTGGGGGCTTGTTTCTAATAGTGTTAGTGAAAAATAGGGTTTGTCCTTGGTTTGTATCAGAAACTTGCAGTTTGGACACCCGGCCAGGTATGAGTTGGATGTGCTTTGGTCCGAATGCACCAAACCAGTTCAGTGGCACCTATGAAGCAGTTCAGGAAACAGGTTTTTCAAGGTAGCCAGGCTCAATAGACTGTTCTGTAAATCAGTAAACCTGTCGTAAATGGTTTTAATGACAAAAAAGGATTGTAGAACTTAGGTCGTGGATTGTAGAATTTAGGTGTTGTTTTACTAGTGATTACTGAAGATAAAAATGGGCTTAGGAAAGACTTGAGTTTCTAGTTCTGGGGTTACATGTATGTCAGTGGGGACATTCAGGCCTCCCCCACCTCTCACACCTGGGTGTACCTGGTGTCTGCCTTGGAGTGGAGCATGGAGCAGTGGCTGTGGCCCAGAGTGAGTCCCTGGAATTGCTGCTCTGGTTGTTTACTCTCGACAGGAGAAATCCTGTCCTTTTTAGCTGGAGCGGGAGCTGTGTGCGTGGGCAGCAAGAGAAGTGTCCAGTGGACAAATGTGGATCCCTATGGAGTGGATGTTTTTCTGTTTTGCTTTTTCTCCCAGCCTGGAGGTGATGAATTGGGTGTCAGCTCTCCCCTGTGCAGCTCCCAGACTTAGCAATGACAGCGAGCTTGGGCCTGACCTTGTGCTCCTCATACTGGGTAGAAAAAGGGATGTTTTGGTTCAGGGGCTGGCACCCCTCTGAACAGCAGCAACAGGAGCTCCTCCAGTGGGGCTGAGCAGCAGTTCTGGGATAAGGGATTCCTTGGAATGGCCAGGTGGATGTACTGATAACAAGGTCTATGGAAATGAGCTAACAGTAATAGGGTAAAGGAATTTGGAAGCAAACCCCGCCTGAAGGCTTTTCTACTTTTGTAGGGAGAGGATTACGGGAAGCAATTCCTGAGTAACTTCATGTATTTGGAGAAGGTCATTTATCTGGAAGTGGTGATTAATTTCATTTGCCTGTGAACATTCCGTGAAATAAAGGAACCTGAGTTCCAAAAAAGTTCACAGGAAAAAAAAGTTCTCAGAAAAAGTATTGTGACTGTCAGCTTTAGAAATCAACAATGTCCATTTGTTGAAAATGTTATTCTGTTAAAATTACCAGCTCTTTGTAGGGAATTCTTTATGTAGCTGGTGGTAAGAAGGCCTAGGATTTGTGCTTAAGTATTAAAAATCAGCTCTAGGAGAGAGTTGAGTGTCAGAAGCAGCTGAATGCCTGTTCTGGTGGTTCCCCAGGTAAGGTGTTTAAGGCAAACCTGCAAGAAAGAAAATGGCTTATATTCTAAATTATATTGCTCAAGATATTTCACTTGAGAGAAATACATACAGAACTTACTACTGTGGATCTTAGCATGATTCAAGAGTTGTCTGATAAGCTGACATGCTTTGAATTATCTTTCCAGTCCACATGTGCAAAGTTCTGTGTCAGGTTAGTAGCTGAAATGTTTTATTATGCTGTGAAGTGTGACTGCTGTTCTGATTCTGAAGTGCATTGGTGTTGGTCCTGAGGTCTGTCAGTGTGTTCCAGACAGGGGTGTTGTGTTTTCTGAGGCTGTCAGGTAGGAATTCCTGCAGTATCCTTGCTGCTCCTATCCTCTTGTAGCTGCAATTCACAATTACAAACAGTGCTGCACGAGAAGGAAGTTCCCAGGGTTGGTTTTTTGTTTCACGTGTTATTTTGCCTCCAACAATGCCAGCTCAGGGCTCGTCAAGGCACAGTGATTAAGTGTCATTATATATCCTGGTTTTCTGGAGTGCTTCCTCTTGCTGGCTCGTTCTGCAGTGTTACAGAGGGCAGGTGTGACGTTCTTGCTGAAAGCACTTGCGTGGAAGGGCATCTAAATGTGTACTGAAACCAAAACTCCTTTCTTGGGTCTGCTGGGGACCTGAAACTCACGGTGGGCTGGTTTGGGGAACATTCTGCTCAAAGTTTGTGCATTTTCAGCACCCGGCATCCAGGCTGGTGGTGCACCATGTGGGACCCTGATGGAACTCCTTGGATTTGCCTTGGAATTCCATCCAAACCAATGTTTCCATTGAGTGATTTCAATGAACTGTCACTTTGACGGAGAAATTGTCACTTCTGAGAGGGCTCCTGACAAAGTTCTGTGTGCTTGATGTCTTTTCATGTCTTGAGCTGTGTCGATTGATTTCACTCTGAGCTTGGGGAGGGAGAGAGCAAGGCTTGAGCAGGGCATCGTGACTTGGAGGAAAACATGTCTCTGGTGTGTGACAAAGGCCTTTTCTGGGTAGAGTTGGGTGTTCTGTGTGTCACCTCAGCTGCCTTCTGGGGCTGCAGAAAGTGACCCTTTGTTCACTTTGTTTGAGTAAAAGGAGGGTTTTTCTTGAAGGGACATTGTGGCACCCAGGCACCGTGGGGACCCTCACTGCACAGTGACACAGGTGGCACCCATGGCTCAAGGTCTAATTCCAGAGAAAACTTCTCTCTTCAGAGCCCTGTTGGTGGCTGCTGGGAGAAGGAAGCATTTTTCAGAAATACTCTTAGGTCAGTGAAGTATAAAGAGCACTTTGCATCTTTTTTTCCTCATCAGTGTTTCTGTCGAGGGTAGTGGAACTGTACATAAAAGTGGGAGTTGCTACCATTGCTCAGATATTCCTGAATGATCCAGTAGTTAAGGGACAGAAAAAATGCTGTTTTCTAAATGGGGATTCAAACTTTCCCCAGCTATGGAGAATTACGTCATTACAGGATGTTTGTAAAGGGGAAAATGAAACACATTTGTAAATATTTCCAATAAATGAATTTACACATAGTTCATTATGATAAGTAACACAAATGGGTGATAAGCCTTCAAATATTGAATTTTAGCCTGTAGACTAGTAAGTCATGCATTTAGGAAGACTTGTGTTCTTTTACAGGAGCCTTCTTGTCTCATTTTTTACTTTTATGGTGCGCCATTTATGCATATTCTATTTTTATTTAATTTTTTCCTGTTTTCTCCAAGGTGAGTTTTAAACCTCCATGTCTTACTTGCCTTCTCATTTGTAAAATGTGTTGCTCACAGATGAGTTCTTAGAATTTGATTTTCCCAGTGGCATCTCCATTATTACTCCAGCTATTTTCCTCTCAGGATCTAAAAGCTGAACTGAATCAAAACTGACTCTCCCAGGGTCTATTTTTTGGACGAGCGCGTCTGTATTTCGCAGCACTAACACTGCATTTGTGTTTCTTCTGGTTTCCTTAGTTTTCATAGTCTCCGTGCTTTCTGAGAAGAAGCACTGAAATCCTTGGATTGGTTTTTTTGGGAGGGTTGCGGTTTTTTTGTGGCATTCTTAGTCTTGGATTCAGTTTTTTTTCACAGGCCTCATGAATAATCTTAATATAATTGTGCTGTAATTAATAGCTGTTTTCGATGCCTGAGACAAATGCCAAGCTGGCTCCTTTCTGGATGGGTGTTTTGTGTTTGTTTGCAATACAGGCAGGGATAAACATTCCGGCTTTCCCTCTCCACCCAGCCGAGCCACCTCTCCCTGTGGAGAGGCCGCTGCCACTTTGTGCCCTGCCAGCAGCTGGGATCTGGGACAAGCAGTCAGGGTTTGGGCTGCTGGTTGGGGTTTTTTTTACTTTAGGTGTGACCGAATTTGCTGAATTCTGCGGAGAAAACAACTTCTCAGGTCAGTGTTTTGGGTTCAGATTTAACAAAGTTGTCTAAATTCAACCCTTCTGGAGGGAGCTGGATTGAGAATAAGCTGCAATCCTTGTGCCAGAAGCCATCCCATGGTCCTGGAACATTCCCTGTCACCCCTCATCCCTGCTGTCCTTTGGGTCCTGGAGCATTCCCTGTCACCCCTCATCCCTGCTGTCCTTTGGGTCCTGGAGCATTCCCTGTCACCCCTCATCCCTGCCGTCCTTTGGGTCCTGGAGCATTCCCTGTCACCCCTCATCCCTGCCGTCCTTTGGGTCCTGGAGCATTCCCTGTCACCCCTCATCCCTGCCGTCCTTTGGGTCCTGGAGCATTCCCTGTCACCCCTCATCCCTGCCGTCCTTTGGGTCCTGGAGCATTCCCTGTCACCCCTCATCCCTGCCGTCCTTTGGGTCCTGGAGCATTCCCTGTCACCCCTCATCCCTGCCATCCCTCGGTCCCCGTCCATTCCCTCACACCCCTCATCCCTGCCATCCCTCGGTCCCAGTCCGTTCCCTCACACCCCTCATCCCTGCCATCCCTCGGTCCCAGTCCGTTCCCTCACACCCCTCGGACACGTTGTTCCCTGCCCAGGCTGGAGAAACGGCCAGGCCGAGCCAGGTGTGAGGTGGCAGAGTGCACAGAGTGAGTTTGCTGTTTTCTGCTTCCTCTCCACCTTCCCTGCAGTTCATCTCTCCCCTCTTGGCACTCTCCACAGGCGTCCCACTGCTCCTTCCCCACCCTTTCGCTGCAGCCCGTCCCGCCCGTGCCCGTGGCTCAGCCCATGCCCTGCTGGGAAGAAGGGCCCCCTCTGTGCTCCATCAATGGGGCCCTTGTGCCTCTCACACTGGTGCTGTTCTCTGGGAAGCACGTCCAGGAGCCAGGCTGGCCACAGCAGGAATTCAGTGCTCAGATCCCAGAGCACCTCAGCAACCCTCCCCGGTCCCTGTTTGTGTATCCCACCGGGGTGGCCTTGGGTGCTGTGCCCTGGAATGACTTCCCGGGTGGCTGTGCCTGAGTGGGGCTGGGCTGTGCCGTGGCAGGGAAGCTGGAATGCCACCGAAGGTGCTCCTGGAGAGCTCCGTGAAGGGCCCAGCACCATCAGAACGAGGTGTGAGGCTCCAGGGATTGGGTGGGAATGGGATCCAAGGTACATGAAACACAGAGAGGTTTCAACTCAAATTGAATGATTTAGCTAATTTGGAAAAATGCAGGCAGCGTTCATGAGCCCGTAGTTCCTCATGTTAGCTTTGACTCTGGAGTCTTGTGGAGCAGCTGTACTTTGGATGGTGTCCTGGGGGGTGTTTGGTGTGCAGGGCGGTGTCAGGGACAGGCTGCTGCAGCCCAGCTGCCTCTAGAAGAGTTCAGATGTGCTGGTTCTCTTTGCTTTGTGCACGCTTGTTGTTTCATGTGTAACTCTGCCACTGCTCTGGGTGTCTGTACAAGGAAAGGGGCTGCTCCAGCTCCTGCTAACAAAGCAATCTGCTCTGTGCTCCTTCCTGCTGTAAGGCCTGTGAGTCATTTAAGGATTTTAGGCATCCAGGATATAGCTGAAACGTGCCATCCTTCAGCTACTTGGAGTCAGCTCACTTGGAACAGGGAAGCTGCTGTTTGTCTGAAGTTGGCAGTTTTTAGAAACAGTGTGAACAAAGTATCTCAAATTGGAAAACTGTTTTGTTTTTTTGTTTTTGCCAGGAGGGTGGGGATCAAGCTTTGGACATGGAGAGCATGGGGCAAAGCATCCTTCAGAGGTTTGGAGCACAGCAGAGGTGGTTCACTGCTCTCAGGGGTTTGTCTGCTGAGCTTTGAGCTGTGGGTAGGGGAGGTTTGTGCAGGAGGAGCTCACCTGTCCATGGAGTTACTGGATCCAACACTCAGGCTGACCAGGCAGCAGCAGCCCTGTGTGCCCTGTTGGTTTGGGATGTCAGGAGCAATGGAAATGGAACTGTGAATTTTTATAAACGTGGTCCTGATAATCTTGCAGGTGGTTTGGGGAAATGAAGGCAGAAGCTTAAGAAACAAAGTGAAAAGCTCCTTTTCCATTTTTTTTCCCCTTCATCTGGCTAGAATTAAGAAAGAGGAACACTTGAATGTGCAGTATGGAAGAAAATCAGCGAGTTGTGGTGTGCTCTGCTGGCAGCAGAGCTGCAGGGAGGTGTAACTTCTAAAGGGAACGGGAAGAAGCTTAGGACAAACTTATCCTGAGACCTGTCCATGGTCCCTCAGCATTGAGTCGCCCATACTTCTACTTATAAAATAAAGACATCGAAAGGCTTTGAATTATTTAGTTTAATTCCAAAACACAAACAGCTTAAGAATGCAGTTTTTCAAATGTTTTGTGGGTAAATGTAAGAATTTATGTTCCAAAAGCCACCTTGGGAGTAAAACTCTCATGAATAAAAGTTTGGGATCTGCATGGCAGCACCCTCAGGAAAATATCAAAGATTTGGGATGCCTTCAAAAGGACTTTGTGTCTCTGTGTGTGTGTGAGACTGAATTCCGTTCTCCTCAAGAGGTTTTGATAAAGTTGGTCAAATTGCAAACTTGGAATTCCCAGTCACTTACATGGATGAATGTTTGTTTGAAACTGGTCTTGCTTTTAACTCCACACATACATTTTCTCCTTTCATATGTCCCAGGGTGAAGCTATATGTTTCGGGTATGGTTATTTGTGGCATCCAGTAAATGTCTTCTCATCCTGCTGCTTCGTGGTGGCACCAAGGGGAATTGTTCTGAGCCAGAGCTGGCATTAGAGATTGAGGAATTTGTGTAAAAATAGAAGCAACAATTCCTCTTCCTTTGCAACCTACACGAAGGAGAGCTCCATTAGTTTGGGAGTCTTAGCTTGCATGAGTGAAAGGATTTTTTTCTTAGTGAGTCTGTAGGAGGAATTTGGAAGAAGCTCTTGGAGGAAGAATTCCTTTCTCTGACGGTTCTTCAGCTCCACGTGAGGGAGCCTCGACTTGTTCACCTGCAGGGATGAGTTTCCTGTGCCCTGCGTTGTCTCCTGACAGCTCATCCTGTTGTGTAGGTCCACCTTACAAGGAAATTCCTTCTCCCATCACGCCCAGGCCTGTCCTGCTCAGCTGCTTTCAGTGGTTTTGGGTAGTTTTGATCTCTTGACTGTCAGAGATGTCTCTGTTGAGCCTTGGTTGGGGCAGGCAGAGCTGGGAGTGCAGTGGGAGCTTCCCGCAGGCACAGAGGCTGCTGGAGTGGGAGCCTGGTGCTCACACAGAGCTTCCCCAGCTGGGATTTTGGTGTAAGATGAGTCTCTTTCCCCCACACAGGCATCTTTGCTTACCTGAACTACCATGTTCCCCGGACGAGGCGGGAGATCCTGGAGACCCTCATCAAAGGGCTGCAGCGCCTGGAGTACCGGGGCTATGACTCCGCAGGTACCTGTCTGAGCCGCACTGGCTCTTTTGGGAGCTTGGGCTTTAAGTGATGGTTTTCCTGGTGTGATTGTGAATGGTTTCTACCACCTTCTGCTTTTGAAGAAGGCTGGAACACAAACTGGGTGTGCCTGTGGTCAGAGGTTTGGATTAACTTCAATATACAGATTTCTATAAACATTCTTGAGGGCTTTTTTTTTTCTAAGGCTTTAAAAATACTGACAAGGTGACAAAGGGAAAACTTAGTTCCAATCTGAGGGGTATCTAGCCTTTATGTGGAGGGCCAGCTCTTGGAGAAAGGGCTCTGGAAGAATCAAAAAGGGCAGAATTTGTTTATATAAAATACTTAATGACTTCTGCACTTGACCCTCTTCCTCCGTGTTCCGTGGTGGGGTTTAGGTGTGGGACTGGATGGAGGAAATGACAAAGACTGGGAAGCCAATGCTTGCAAAATCCACATTATCAAGCAGAAGGGGAAAGTGAAAGCTCTGGATGAAGAGGTTCACAGTAGGTATCTCCCTTTCCTCCTTTGCCTGCTCTCTTCCCTTGAGATGTCCTCTCACCTAGTTTTTTTTAAAATATCACCTGTTTTACCCACAAACACCGTATTTCCAAGTAACTTGTGTGTGAAGAGCCAGAGATGTAAACGCTCAAGGATGATCTGTGAAGAGCCCGGTGATCCTGTGGTTGTTGGTGTGAAGTTACCAAGAAGTCCTGATTTTTTTCAAGACAAATGAGTTGCCTCCTACTAAAGTAAAATAGACCTGAAATGCATTGTGGAAAACAGACAAGAAAAAGTCCAAAACAAACACCCAAAAAATGCCTTGAACTGGGGGTAGAGGAATTAGCAGGAGATAATTATCAAGACCTAGAGCTTGGGCAGAGGGAGAAATGCTGTAAGAACCTCCCCAGCTGGGTTTTAAATGTTCCCGTGGAACGCTTGTCCCAGCTCGAGCTGTCCATCCCGTGGGGCTGGGCTCTGCAGGGGCTTCTGGAGGGCACTGGTGTGTGTCACTGTCACATCGATGGCTTCTGCATCTCCTTCTGCCTCTTTGTGTTCCCTTGTTTAAACCTTAAGTTCGTTAAATCTGAGCTCAATGCAAAGACGCACAAAGTTGTTGGGAGTAGAATACAAGGCCGTGTGAGGGCGGGGAGATGCTTTTCAGAGCAGTCAGGATCTCAGCTTCACATTCAGAAGCTGCTGTGTTGGTGTAATTCAAGTCTTTTTAACCCATTCTTGTGTTCAGCTGAGGTGCAGAGTGCTGAGTGTCCCAGAGGGAGGCGGGTCAGTCTAATCTTAGTGTAAACCAGGAGCCAGAAAGCCTAGACAAGGTGGGGTGTGTGGTACAGAAATAGGAGATGGACAGAGGATTCCTAAAGGGAGGTTTTCCTGCTCAAGAAAATGTCAGGATAGACAGTTTTAAAAAGATTGTGGAAACACTGGTGGAGCAAGAGGAGTATGTTTTTTCCAAAGAAATATTCATGCTCATTCAGACTTTGGAGAGACCAGGGTTAGGGATGCATGAATAACCATGGTGGTGTGCAGGGCTGCAGGTGACAGGATGGCAAGGAGCACCCCGGAGGGACAGCTCAGGGTTGGATTCTTCCTTAAAGGTTGCTTTTTGTTCTGGCAGAGTGAGGAATGCAGGGCTGTTTTCTGTGTGCATCTGCCTTGCCCTGAAACCCCTTGAGGTTTTGGTTGGACTTTGATGATCCTAAAGGTCCTTTCCAACTTTGACAACTCCGTGATTCTGTCCTGTGGGATTTGCTGGCCCTGTCAGCATTGCTGCCCTGTAGTCCCCAAGGCCTGGTGAGACTCCCAGCTTGACCCAGGGTATGGACACCCCCTCAGAACTAAAACTTTCTGCTGCAGAGCAACAGGACATGGACCTGGACATCGAGTTTGACGTTCACCTGGGGATTGCCCACACGCGCTGGGCCACGCACGGGGAGCCCAACCCCATCAACAGCCACCCGCAGCGCTCTGACAAGAACAATGGTCAGTGCCTTCCCTGGGACCCCAGCTCCTCAGCAGCTCCTGGAGCCTCTGGGAGAGCTGCCTGCCCCTCCGTGCCCCAGGAGGGGTGGCTGGGCACAGGCAGTGGGTTCATTCAGGCCGTCGTGCTGAGCCCAGCTGTGGTGAAGCCGCAGGGCTTGGACTCAGGTTCTGGCCACGGGGAGTGTTCCCAGCAGTTGAGGGATCCCAGGAAGGGTTGGGGTGGGTGCCCAGGGCTTGGGTGGGTGTGTGGGCACAGAGCAAGGAGGAAAAGACAGAAGGAAATGGGATGGTGGGAATTTTTGTGGCTGTTCTTATAGAATTTCCTAAACTTTTTTCCCTAATCCCCACTGTAGGGCATGGGGCTGGTGTGCCCGGGGCTGTCACAGCGTGGGCTGTGCTGGCTGTGGCTGCCAGGGGACAGCAGTGCTCAGCTGGCAGCAGCAGCACAGTGTTCATTGCTCCCAACAGGACGGGAGCTGCCAAGTGCTCAGGTGCCTGCAGAGGCTTTGCAGGGTCTGGGTAGCCCTGGTGCCACCCAGGTCACTGCTATCCCCCCCATCCCAGCCATGCCAATGGGGCAGAGCAGGGAATGGCACCAGGAGGTGAAATATGCTTTATTCTGCTGAGGGCCTGTCCCACAGGAATGTGTGTGGGCTCTGCTGCCAGGCTGGGGCTGGCACGGGGCTGAGCAGGGCCTTTCCTCTGTCCCCAGAGTTCATCGTCATCCACAACGGCATCATCACCAACTACAAGGACCTGCGGAAGTTCCTGGTGAGTGACCCCTGGGGGGTGAGACCCTCCCTTCTTTCCCACTTCCCTTTGCTCTCTCACCCTTCCCAGCTCACTCCCCCTCTTGTATTCTCACTCTCACTCTCCCGTGTGCCCTCCCCACTCGTCCCGTTCCTTCACTCACGTTGCTCCACTCACTCCTCACTCATCTCTCAGTCATTCCCCCACTCACATTCACTCCCACCTCCATTCATGTTCCCCCACTCATATTTTTGCACTCCCACCCATATTTTCACTCACACTTCTTCCCTTACACTCACAGACTCTTCTACTCTGTGGGTGCATTCTCACATTTACATGCCCCCTTCCCTCCCTAGCTCACTCCCACTCCCCACATTCCCCCACTCATATTCTGACGTTCACACTCGCTGCCCTGCTCACGTCCCCCAACTTCACTCCCTCCTCATCCCCCACTCATTCTCCCACTGAGACTTCCCCACCCAAACCCCCTCCCTGGGTCCCTCCCACCCCGACTCTGCCCCTCACATTCTCACTCTCACTCCTTCACTCTCACACTCCTCCACTCCCCTCACACTCCCACTCACTGCCCTCCTCATATTCTTGCAATTTGAGAGGCAGGAAGGAAGGAGGGAAGGAAAGTGTGAGAAGAGGAGAAAAAGAAGGAAAAAGGAAAGGCAGGGAAGTAAAAGGAAGAGGAAAAGCAGAGCGAAGGATGGGAAAAAAAGAGGGAGAAAAGAGGAAAAACAACTGCAGTATGGAAAGGTGAAAAGAAAGGGAAGAAGGAGGGGCGGGAAAGAAAAGGAAGAGCAGGAAAAAGGAAAGGCATGAGAAAAAGAAAAAGTTAAAGGCGAGGTGAAGGGAGTAGTAAAAACCAAGAAAGGAAAGGTGGGAAGGAAGGCAAAGGCAGGTGGAAGGGAAGGCAGAGGGCTGGTCACCCACACGGGCTGTCCCTGCAGGAGAGCAAGGGCTACGACTTCGAGTCGGAGACGGACACGGAGAGCATCGCCAAGCTGGTCAAGTACATGTATGACAACCGCGACAGCGACGACATCAGCTTCACCACGCTAGTGGAGAGGGTCATCCAGCAGCTGGTAATGCTGGGGGCAGGGAGGGGCAGTTGGGGGACGGACACAGTGGGACAGACACCCCTACCCCCCCAAAAATAACCCTTGCCCTCCAGCGTTGCCAGGGCACTGCAGCACCAGCCCGTGCCACTGCTGCAGGATGCTCTGGGCCACATGCTAAGGCGTGGTTTTGTCTCTCCTCCCTCTTGACAGTTCAGCTCAGGTGTGCATTCGGTTTTCTTGAACAGTTGTCAGTATTCATCTGGGTAATGTCTAAATGTTGGGCCACGGCAGCACCTGGAGGCTGCCAGCCCCTGGCTGGAGTGGTGAGAGCGGGGAGGGAGCCGGCCTGGGAGAGCCTGTGCTACTTCCAGTCCTTCCCAAAGCTCCAGCCGGGATTGCTGCTGACCCCTGGTGGGAGCTGCTCCGCGGAGCCTCTGCTTGCACTGCCGGTGATGTGGCAGGAACAGGATCCACCACAGTTCTCACCCCTCAGCACCTGCTCCAGCTGAGGTCTTCACTGCTTTACCTGCCAGGAGCTGTTGCAGCAACAGGCCAAGAACTCGTGTTTGTGGCACCTCATCTGAGCAAGCACCCTGAAGTTTTGGTGCTTCTTTTAGCAGAGCTTTGCCTTTGGGTCCCCTCCCTGCACCCTGAGCTAAAGCAGGAGCCACTTGGATAACCAAGGGAGTCTGAGTGTCTCTCTGGGGGTTCAGGACTCATTCAGTGGTGGAGGATGCGCTGCCAGGCTCAGGGGAGGGACACCCTTCCAGGATGGGGGGCTGGAGCTACAGGTAATTCTGAAAACATCTGTGAAACCTCTCTGCTGTCTCTTCCATGTCCACAGAAAAACAGGAGCAGTTTCTGTGCTGGGAACACTGAAATAGTGCCTAGGCCTCAGATAACAGAAGGGATGAACAGTTTGTTTCTCTTGTTTCAGGAAGGAGCTTTTGCCCTTGTGTTCAAGAGTGTTCATTACCCTGGGCAGGCAGTCGGTACCAGGTGAGTGTTGCCATGGGAAGGAACATTCTTGCACCCTTGTCACTTGTTTTTGTATCCCCAAGTCAGAAGACAGAGTAGACATCATTCTCATCACACTGCATATGCTGAGGAGAGGGTGGTTGTTTTTAATTTCCTTTCTCTTGTTCTCCATCTCTCATAACAGAAAGTTCCCAGAAATACTTTGGAAATTTCTTATTTCCTGGTCTGGAACAGCTTGGTTTTGGTATCCTCTGGTTATGATCTGAAGTGAGATGATTTTACCTTTTCCTTTGTGCTTGCCCTTGTGGCAGCACTTGGACAAGTCCTGCATTTGGCCTGGAATTTGGGCCAGCCTCATGTTCAGGTTTTCTATCCCACTTTTAAACACCAGCATCAGCTGGGGTGGCTTCACCGTGTGTGTGCCTCCACAGGGGTTGAACTTCAGTGCCAAAACCTGTTTGTAGGCAGTCCAGTGAGGAACAGTCCCTGCTTCAGGTGTGCAGTGACTCTTGGGAATTTTGTCTCACCCTGATGCAGGTTGCTCATGTCCTCGTGTTCTTTATCCCGCGATTCTTTCTGTGTTTGCAGCAGCAGCTGCTCTCGGAGGCTCTGGCTGTGCCCTGGTGCAGCCGAGCTGCTGCTGGGGAGCAGAAGCCCAGGGTGGGTGTGGGGGTGTCTCTGGGGTGCTGAGGCTGTCCCTGTGTCCCTGCAGGCGAGGCAGCCCCCTGCTCATCGGCGTGCGCAGTGAGCACAAGCTCTCCACCGACCACATCCCCATCCTGTACCGCACAGGTGAGTGGGGAGCTCCTCCCCTCGCTGCAGGGCACGGGCACACACAGCTGTGTGCTCTGAAATACAGACTTCAGCTGTGCTTTGGAAATAGAACCATTATTAGAGACGTTTTTTAAAAGCGAGTTTTTAACCACATGTTCTACCCACCCTATAGCTCAAGTTACAGGTGTTAGTTACCTCAGGTTGGCCTCTAGTGTTGTAATCAAAGCTTCAATGTCCAGTTATTGCAAGGAAAATTCATCTTGCTATAGCAGAATAAAGTATAATCATGGAATGGTTTGGGTTGGGAGGGACCTTAAAGCCCATCTTGTTCCATGGGCAGGGATACCTTCCACTATCCCAGGTTGCTCCAAGCCCTGTGCAGCCTAGCCTTGAACACTTCCAGGGATGTTGGAATAGTTCAGTATAATAAATTAAACAGTACAGTTAAACTGAAGTCTGTATTCTGTGTGTGGCACGTTGGCATTTGTGAGCCTGGTAGCTTTCAAGAACAAAGATGAGAGAGCTTTGCAGGCTGGAGCTTGGCACTGTCACAGACCTTGCCCCTTGGCACTGTCACAGACCTTGCCCGTGCCACCCCACGCCATTTTTAGAAGCTGTTCCCCTTTGTGGGACGATGTCTGTTTATGTTGTCTGTCCATCCTGCTCTCACACGTGTTCTACCACCACAGACACCCTTGAAAATGAAGAGTGACTTAAAATTACTTTGTAATTCACTGCTGTCAGAGGGGTCTGAACCTGTCCAGTCCCTGGGCCCGGGTCTTGTGTTCTGAGCAGTGCAGGGATCCAAAGGAATTGCTGTCCTGTCCTGCTGCCTCCTAACAGTATAGCTGCTGATCCCCTGCTGCAAGAACCAACCCCAGGAGCTTTGCCTTTTGACTGGATAATTAGCAGTAATATTGATGTATTTATGTAACACTATATATTTTTACTGATTATCTGAAGTTTGGTTTGTTTTTTTTTTTTCCAATTGCACTTTCAGCTGTACAATCTATGGATCATTCTTTTGATGGAATATCCATAAAAATGGAGGAAGGTGCCTACCAGAGAAAAGCTAATACTTGAAATTTCAGACAAATCCTCCAGTTCCTTAGGAAAGGAATCATAAATGAGACCAAGATGCATTGTCTTTTTAATATGTGGTTATTGCTTTCCGTGCAGTGTAGTGAAACAAGTGGGAGAGTCAAAATTCCTTCTTGATCAGAAACACCACGAGCAACACACAGGAAAATCCACCCATCCCATTTCAAATATTGGGACATAATGCCCAGCATATGTGCAAAAGTGATGACAGTGCAGGTTGTACTGAGTGTTCCTGCAGCTCTGGCTGAAGAAGGAAACAGTGAATTACCTCAAAAATGAGCCCCACTAAAGCAGAAGGCTGCTGATAATCCTAATGCAAGTATTGCCCCAAATTCCTTCTGGAACTGTGTCCTCCCCCTGACCACGGTGTGAGTCTGAGCTGCAGCCTCTGGTGGCAGCACTAAGGGTGGCCTGAGGCTGTTCATTTATCAGGGGAACCATCTGTTATTCACTTGAAGTGTTTTAAAGGCCAGCCCATCCCATGATGGGATGAACCGAGTTCACATCTGAAGCAGGAGAACCCTTTTCTGAGAGGGGGGGATCTGATCCTTGGTGACTGTAAATAAATGGGATTCTGCCCTCAGCAGAGGCTCAGTGGCCTCAGGCACTCCCTAGGTAAAATACCTGAGATCTCTCTTGCTGGAGGAGAAGCAAACCTGGGTTTGTTGAGAGGTGAACTGTGTTCTCTGCCAGGAGCTGGTTTGCCTGACTCCAAACATCAGGTTAGGTTTTGTTTCTCTTTTCCCAGTGTATCTCTCTCTGTATAAAGTATTTGAAGTAAAATTCTGTAGCCAGATGAGTTCCCAGGGGCTCTGAGAACCCAAATCCCTCAGCTCTCAGAGGCACTGAGGCTTTTCTGAGAAATTGCCCCCCTGCCCATTTTCACTGTACCTGGGTTAATTCTCCATTCTTGGGTGCAGAAGGGAAGAGATTTAAAAATTCCTTTTGTGCTGCTTCTAAATTGTAGTAAATGAGGGGCTGGTGCTGTAGAGCAACAATCAGATTCTCTATAGATAAATGGACAAATCCGCAGATAAAATAAAACCCATAAGTGGCTAAAAGCACTTACTGTGACTCCCGAACCCAGCCTCAGTGACTGCACACACAGCGCACGTGTGTGCACCATAGCCACTGTCCAGTGCACAGCCTGTAACAAAGGAAAGCAATGCAACATAATAAAGTCAATGCAGGGAAATGCTCTATTTTGAGACACCAAATCTGCATGCTCTGATCAGGTCTGGGGTGCTTCTGTGGGGGAGTGGCCACTAACAGCTCTGCTCTGTCCTTTCTCAACACCAAATCAGTCTGTCCTGTCTCAACTCAACAACAAAGGTGTTGTTTTCCTCCTTTACTGATTTAATAACTGAACTGGAAGGCTCTAAATCCCTGGCTGAGTGGACCTTTTTTACTGAGTATCAACATGAAAGCAGTATTTTTCCTTCACATTTTTATCTGCAGAAGTGTAGATCAGAACACCACGAGCTCTGCTTGCATCACTGAATCAGATCAGTGTCTAGCAGGTGAAACAACATCAGGATTACGGAATCAATATAGAATGGAGTAACTTCAGTGTTATTGTTCTTCAGAAATAGACCCATTTTGGTGGATAAGCTGATTAATCCACCGCCACCCTCCCCATACCCTGCACAATGACTGGCAAATAATTTTGCTCGAGGCTGGTGCTGAGCAGTAGGTGTTGGGTGCCTCATCTGCATCCCTGATGAGCTTCACCACTGAGGAGCAGTTTGGAGGAGGAGGATGAGACAGTATTGGGAATTGCCAGAGAACTCCGGAAAAGATCCTTGGTGAAATGCTGAACTTTTAGGACAGATTTTTCCAAAGCTGATTCGCAGTCCTGTGTCCTCCAGCACCCCTGGATCACTCCCTGGCAACAGCACAGGTCTGATTTTCTGATCAGGATGAGGTGGTTGTGTTTGATAGTGCAGGAGCAAGGCCAGGCCCTTAATCCTGGACTTCCTGAGCTGTGAGCTCAGCCAGACAGAAATAAGTTTGGCTTCCACCTGTGGTGCTCAGGGGAGCTGGGTGGTCACACATGTGGCAGCTCTGAAAGAATTTCGCCAGTGCTGAGAGTAACAGACAAAGAAGGAGCAATGCTGCTCCATTTCTGGGGGCTCAGGAGAGTCTCACCGGAGAGGAACATGGGAGAAGCTTAAAATGATCTACAGGGCAGGTTTAATGGGGAAATATGACTGCCCATAAAACATTTTGAATTCTCTGCTAGTAGAGCCACACAAAACTTTAATTTGGATTTTTTCCTGATAATTTCCTCTAAACTTAAAGTGCACTGGTAATACATTTGCAGACTTATGAAAAAGCACATAAAACTCTTGCAAGCAAACTGAGAATGGGCACAACAGTACAAGTTCCTTTGCTGTGACCATCTGCAGGCGTGAAAATAGTGCTTCATGTTGGTACTGTGCCTTGGGGCCTCTGCTGTGCGTGGCCTGTGCTCAGGTGTGGCACCCAGGCAGCCCCTGACCCTCCTGTCTCCTAGGGAAAGACAAGAAGGGGAGCTGCAACCTGTCCCGAGTGGACAGCACCACCTGCCTCTTCCCCGTGGAGGAGAAAGCTGTGGAGTATTACTTTGCTTCTGATGCCAGGTAGGGTTTTCCAGCATCTCTGGTGTGTGTAGAAATACCCTGTTTAAAGCTCTCTCTTACAAGAGATGGGGAGACTGTGGGTTCTTGGTGAATAAATTGTGTGCATGTGGCCATTACTTTACAAATACCAAAACAGAGTTGCTGTTAAAGGAATGAACACTGGCCTTGGAATAGGGTGTTACCCTTCTTGAGGCTCACCTGTTGGTAGGATTTCCCAGTGATAGGAAACGTGAGGGAGTACTGACCTAAATTAGCAGGACAGATGCTAATTATGAGGAGAATTGTGTTGATTCTCCAGGGATCTCTGCACAGATGCAATTCCTTCAACATCAAAGGTGGCATATTGTAATCTGGGAGGAGTGAGGAGAGACTAACTTGGCAGCAGCCTTAGCAGAGTTTTTGGGATTCTCTGGTTCAAGAGAAATGAGTGCTTGCTCCAGGAATGTAAAAATACTGCTGTGGTTGACTTCTGCAGCTCTTTCCATCAGAGAATTGTGGAAACTCTTAAGATAGCCTGATGTGTTCAGGTTTTAGAGCTTCTCAGTGACACTCCAGGGAGTGCTGCTGAGCAGATCCTGGGTGCCTTAACAGGGGACAAAGCTGTCCCTGGTTTTACAGATGGCAAAGTGACATGCAGGGAGGGACAGTGGCTTGTCCCTGGAAAAACCAAGGCAGGAACAGGCTGTGTTTGAGCAGCCTGTGTGCCAGGCGAAATCCCTGCCCTCCTGACCTCATAGCTCCAGACAGATCCCATTGCTGTACACACTGCTTCATCTGAGCAGTTCAGAGCTTCTTCTTAAAGCAGGCACTGAAATTAATGATGAGCCGGGTGGAAAGAAAGTTCCATTGGCAGGGTGGGAATGTCCTTTACAGGAATGGCCCGATTTTAAAAGACGAGGAAATTCCTCGACTCTGGAGCCGTGTGTGGGGTGATAGGAAGGGCTGCAGCCCTGAGCTGCCAGGGCAGGGTGTGATGTGCTCTGTGCCCCTGCAGTGCTGTCATCGAGCACACCAACCGCGTGATCTTCCTGGAGGATGACGACGTGGCGGCCGTGGTGGACGGGCGTCTGTCCATCCACCGCATCAAGCGCACGGCCGGTGACCACCCGGGCCGGGCCGTGCAGACCCTGCAGATGGAGCTGCAGCAGATCATGAAGGGTGAGAGCTGCTGGGTGGCACTGGCGAGGGGCAGGGCTGCTGTGTCACGGCAGGAGGGACTGGAGTCACCCGGTGCCATCCCTGCCCCGAGGGAGGACAGGCCCTGTTCAGTCGAGTCGGGAGCGTCTCCAAGGACAGAGGTCCCACAGCCTGCTCCAGTGCTGTAACACCCTCATGGGGAAAAAAGTCCCTGCGTGTAATGGGACTTTCCCTCTAGTTGTTGGCACCTTACTGAGGAGAATTGTGGGGCTGAGGACTTTGCCTCCTGCTTGGGGCTATCTGGTTTTTCCAAGGCTGATCCCTCACAAACTTGCCAGCCTGGATCTGCCCTTCACTGACACCTTCCAGAAACCTGAATCAAGCTCTCATCATGAGCTGATGTTTTGGCAGAAAAAGAAGTATCTGTTTAATAATCTCTAGCTGGTAACTGGCCTGGTCCAAGCTTTTCCCTACATACACAGGAAAAATGGCAATTACTAGGAGGTAATTAAAAATTTAAGTTACCAGGAGGTAAAGTGTTCTAACTTGTTTTCTTTCTTCCTTCATAGGTAACTTCAGCTCATTTATGCAGAAGGAGATATTTGAACAGCCAGAATCTGTTGTTAATACGATGAGAGGAAGGGTCAACTTTGATGACTACACTGGTAATTGAGCTTGAGCCTCCCTCATTCCCAACAGCTCCATATCCAGCAGTTGCTCATGGTGGTCACAGGGGAGGAAGTGGGTGATGGAGTGGGAGATGGAAACCTTGTTGGTGTGAAATGAAGTGTGTGTCACAGAGTGCCTCCAGAATTCCACGTGCTGGTGGCAAGATCCCATTTTATGATGTTTTTTTGCTGAGTGGATGATGACGATGGTAACATGCTGTTAGCATCATCTCAGTGATCTTGAGCATTTCTCCTACCTGGCCACCCTGATTTTCTTCTCCAATCTTGCTCACAGTGAACCTGGGTGGCCTGAAGGATCACATCAAGGAGATCCAGAGGTGTCGGCGTTTGATCCTCATCGCCTGTGGCACGAGTTACCATGCAGGAGTGGCTGTGAGTGCTGGGCTCTGGGACCTGGACTGGGCTCAGTGCCAGAATCACAGGCTGGGGTGGGTTACAGGGACCTTAAAGCTCATCCAGTCCCACCCCTGCCATGGCACCTCCCACTGCCCCAGGCTGCTCCAAGCCCTAGTGTCTAAGCTGGCCTTGGGCACTGCCAGGGATCTAGGGGCAGCCACAGCTGCTCTGGGCACCCTGTGCCAGGGCCTCCCCACGCTCACAGGGAAGAATTTCCTCCTAATAATGAAATCTAAGTCTACCCTCTTTCAGTGTAAACCCATTCCCCTTTGTCCTGCCACTCCAGCCCTTGTCCCCAGTCCCTCTCCATCTCTCTCGGAGCCTCTTTAGGCCCTGGAAGAGGCTCTGAGGTCTCCCTGGAGAGTGTGTGGAGTGTGCCAAGCAGATTAAGGATTGATTTCAGGTTAGGGATTGATTCTTAACCTCAGTCAGGTTAAGAGTAAGCAGGTGCACACAGGTGAATGAAAGAGGACCCTTGTGAAAGCTGCAAACTCCAGACTTTCAGTTCACAGCAACAGCAGAAGGAAATAAAAGCTGATGAACCTGAACTTAGGGAAGTGGTTCCTGTGACTTCCATGGCTGTGGAAGGCTTTGGAAAACAAAGGCTGCTCTGTTGTAAAAGGCAGCTGGCAGGGGAGGGATGATGCAGGAGCAGAATGCAGCAAGGCAGGGGCTGCCAGGAGCCAGGTAGGATTTCTGGCTGGCCTGGATGTAGGTGGTGGTTTCTGAGTTCTTCAAGCTGCAGCCTGATACACACCCAGGACATCCAGTATTACATAATCTGTGTGGAGGGTTACATAATACGTGAGCCTTACTTAAGAGAATTCTCTGAGGGAGGAGTTGGCCTCACAGGCTGCTGGTGGTGCCAAAGCAAGGTGGCTTCTCACAGGGGTTGTTGGTGACTTGAGTGTGGGCAATACTGAGTAATTAAAGTATAATCCAGCACTAATTTTCACGTGGGGCTGTAACAGTAATATTTTCCAGTGTGTGGCAGCTAGAAAGCTTTTTTTGTGCAAACACTTGGTTTTATAAACATGATGTAATACCTGACTTCCTGCCCCTCCTTGTGCCAGACCCGCCAGGTGCTGGAAGAGCTGACGGAGTTACCTGTCATGGTGGAGCTGGCTAGTGACTTCCTGGACAGGAACACCCCCGTGTTCAGGGACGATGTCTGCTTCTTCCTCAGCCAGTCAGGTATGGGCTCCCTTCCCCAGCCTCACTCCCTCCTGCCCAGAACTGAGGGCAGAGGCAGCAGGGCCAGGTTTGGTGCCTGTCTGTGGGGTTGTGTGGTGATGCGAGCGAGAACACTCAGATTCCAGGGCTGGGAGCACCAGGGAGGTTCTGCTCCCTCCAGCTGCAGCTGCTGCAGGGCTCCTGTGGCTGACAGGTGAAACAGGAGTTTTGTTTCCTTTCTCTGCATCAATCAACAGACTGGAAGTGCTGCTGAGCTCAGGGTGAAGGCAGCTCCACAGCTCCTTTGGAATAGTTTCAGTTCTCTAGTTAAAGCACCACCATATGGTGGATTGGAGCCACAGAAGAAAGGAAACTCTTAGACATGAATATCAGAAAATCCAACTAACTTGGAATGGAGTAGGAGATAAAAGGCACACTGAGGCATACCAGAATTTGTATGAGGTATTTCATATTTTCAAGGACAACTGCGGTACAACGCATTTTTTCCCCCCTTAGTTGCATTTACCATTTCAGGTTTTCATGACTGATCTTCAGCTGTGACACTAAAACCAGTCATTATCTCCACAGGTTAAAATACGCTTTTGGGAGCAATTTTTTTCTTCTCTGTAATGATTTCTTTCTTACCAGTACCAAGTGTCTCAGAATATCCTCTCTGTGGGTTTTCCCTGGGGTTTTTGAAGACACATTTTTTTTAAACCATAGCAGAGCACTGGCTTTTCCTCTACACCAAATGCTGCAGACAGGTTTTGTGTTTTCTGAGTGTCACTGCCCTGTGCTCAGGGTTCAGACACGGCGTGCTGGGGCTGAAGTGGCTGCTGCCACCTCCTTGGCTTGCAGGGAGCACAAACCTCTGGGGCTGTGTTTAGGGACTTGGTGCATTTCCCACCCGCAGTGGCAGCAGGAGCAGCAGGACTGAGCCCCCTTCCCTGTGCTTCCCTGTGCTTCCCTGTGCTTCCCTGTGTTCCAGGGGAGACAGCAGACACCCTGATGTGCCTTCGGTACTGCAAGGAGAGGGGAGCCCTGACCGTGGGCATCACCAACACCGTGGGCAGCTCCATCTCCCGCGAGACCGACTGCGGGGTGCACATCAACGCGGGCCCCGAGATCGGCGTGGCCAGCACCAAGGTGGGGCACAACCCACACCCCTCCCTGATTTTATCTGGTGTTCCTGCCACTGGAACCCCTCCTGGAAGGGCTTGGCCCCCTGTTAAATGCTCGCTGTTCCCTTTGTGCCTGTTGCTGCTGATGGTTGTGCAGTTACAGACCAGCAGCACTCTGCATGTTCTCTGTCCTGGAGCTTGCAAAGGGCTTTTTTTTGGTCCCTTTTTAAAATGAAATAATATAAGGAAACTGTAGTAAACATTGAAAACAAACAGGGCTCAGAGGGAATGATCCCCTAAGAGGTCAGAATTCCCTTTACCATTGTTTGTCTCGAGGTGCAGACTCAGTTTAAACTAAGGTCAGAGATGAAAAAGGAAATTAATAGACAAGGTAATGGAAACTTTGTCTGCACATAACTCCCTCCCTGCCTCTGCTTTACCAAAGAAAATGGGATATTGAAACTATACTTTTAACAAATGGGAGAATGGTCTTTTACAGAAACTTACTGTTTGTGTCCAGATAACAGGATTATTCTGGCTATGTGTGATACAGTATGAAGTAACTTACTTTGCTGCGTTTCATTTTGATGAAGTGCTTGTGCATGGTGAAATCTGCTTTGGTTTAGTTATATTTAGAGGCGAGATGATGTCAATCTGTTACATAAATTCAGCCAAAAACCACATTTGAGTTTAATAGTTCATAGGGGAATTTGATCATGGAAAATTCATGAGTCTCTTACAAGAAACTCTTGAACGAGCTGTTTGTCCCTGTTGTTTTCACATGGCCAACAGTTACAGTTTGGAGATAAATGACGTTTTTTCTCTGATGTTGTGGGGAGTTACCAAAGTTGTGCATATATGAAATAGGGACTTGAAAAGTTTCTGCCCTGAGGTTGCCCAGAACTTCCTTTTGGGAATATTCTAAACAGCCCAGGGATGTTAATGTGGCTGCTGGGTGCTCTTGCAGGCAGTGGAGCCTTACCCAGGGGAGGAGTTCAGGACAGTCTGTTCTTAGAGAAGGGAGGTGGGAAATCACAGCTACCTTTGCGTTCCTTGAGTGTGGCCCAAAAAAATCTCAGCTGGTTGTTGTGGGCTTCCAACAAACATCTCCAGTCAGCGGCCTGCTCGTGTCCAGTGTTCTCAGGAGTCACTTGCAGTAAAGGAGGACACGGGTATGGTCACAAAATAGGGTTTAGTAGTCACCAGGGAATCTTAGAATATAAAGTCTTGGTTGTTGTGTCTCAATCTCCTGGAGTATGAGGAGATCATTGCGTGCCTCCGCTGAGATCTGCTCAGGTGAGATTTGCCTTGTGAGCTCACGTTCGTTTTTGCTGCTAACTTGGAATAAAAGCTGCCGCTGAGGATCTCACCTGGTGGGTGCCAAGCACCTGGCTGGTGCAGCAGTGACGTTTCTCTCGTGCCCCACCCCAGGCCTACACCAGCCAGTTCGTGTCCCTGGTGATGTTTGCCCTGATGATGTGCGATGACAGGATCTCCATGCAGGAGCGGCGCAAGGAGATCATGCGGGGGCTCAAGGGGCTGCCAGGTAGGACCCCAGCAGAGCTGGACCCTGCAGAGAGGGGCTGGGGGGATCGGGAGGGCAGCAGGGCTGTCACAATTCCTTGTTCTCTCTGGTGTCTCCAGGCCACCAAACTGGACCAGTAAAACTCTGAGCCCGGGGATTTTACAGGGCACTGCTGGCTGTGTGAGTGAAGGGCGGGTGGGGTGTGTAGTGTGAGGCACACACGTGAGCACACTCAGTCTGGACTCTTCCCCTTCCCTCTAGACTTGATTAAAGAAGTGCTGAGCATGGATGATGAGATCCAGAAGCTGGCCACAGAGCTGTACCATCAGAAGTCTGTCCTCATCATGGGACGTGGCTACCACTATGCCACATGTCTGGAGGGAGCCTTGGTGAGATTTCTTTATTTAAAGCTGGCTCAAACACAGCCACAGACTTCAGACCTCTGCACTGGGAGCAACATCTGCCTGCAGGTGCAGCCGTAAATGCAGCCATGGCTCTGGTGTGTTGGCCAGCACTGGGTTAAATGGAGGCCCTGGCACAGGGTGCTCAGAGCAGCTGTGGCTGCCCCTGAATCCCTGGAAGTGCCCAAGGCCAGCTTGGACGGGGCTTGGAGCAGCCTGGGACAGTGGGAGGTGTCCCTGCCATGGCAGGGGTGGCACTGGGTGAACTTTAAGGTCCCTTGCAACCCCAACCGTGCCATGATTACAAATAACTAAAAGTCACTGTGACATTGCTGAGGCTGCTGCTGGAAGATTCCCATGTTACAGGCTGCAGTGGGTTGGAAGGGTGTAGTTTCCATGTTCACACTGGGAATGCTTTACTGGACAAAGTGGGCACCCTCATAAATTGAAAACTGAGCATGTACTTTCGAAACCCATACACTGCAGCTTTTACATTTGAGGAGATTCCTGCAGTCAGTGCTGTCCCCACTGCCATGCAGTCGTGTCCTCTTTGCCCAGTCAGGCTGGGAGGATGGCTGTGGTGGCTGATGGGAGGTCACAAGGGCTGTGCTGGTTTGGTGGTACAACTGGAAGTGTTGGTGGCCTGAACAGCCCAGCCCAGGGGCACTACTTGGATCTGGGTTTTTTGGCCTGATTTGTTTGAATCTGAGGAGAACCAGAACTGAGTTTCACAAAGTGCAAGAATTCACAGAGATTATTAAAAAAATAAAGTAGAAGGTTGCTCAAAGTTTTATGAATTTTTTTTTCCCCCCTCTAGAAAATAAAAGAAATCACCTACATGCACTCCGAAGGGATCCTGGCCGGGGAGCTGAAGCACGGCCCACTGGCCCTGGTGGACAAGCTCATGCCTGTGATCATGATCATCATGAGAGACCACACCTATGCCAAGTGCCAGAATGCTCTCCAGCAGGTCATTGCACGGCAGGTAAGGGCCTGGCAAGGTCTGCAGTGCATCAGAAGTGATGCTTTTAACAGAAGAGCAGTTCACAGACACCCAGACTGTTCCCTTCAGTGTCATTGCCCACAGGTGAGTTCAGTAAGTACTGTGGGCATTTCAAGAGCGTTTTGCAACAATTGCAGAAGCCTGGTGTGGTCTGTTTAACCCTTAAATACCCCACAGGGCTGCCCAGGGGATGTGAAGCTGTTTGGTTCTAAATTAAG
This sequence comes from Monarcha castaneiventris obscurior, assembly GCA_026261815.1. Taxonomy (NCBI): domain Eukaryota; kingdom Metazoa; phylum Chordata; class Aves; order Passeriformes; family Monarchidae; genus Monarcha; species Monarcha castaneiventris. Next base: position 556,387 of record JAMPIT010000891.1, read on the forward strand.
TAATAAATTTTGCCACTGACACTCTGCAGAGAAGTGAGGAAAGAACCTTCTAGACCTGCTTTCCTTCAGCGCTCTCCTCTGTTGCAGGGACGACCTGTGGTGATTTGTGACAAGGAGGACATCGAGACCATTAAGAACAACAAAAGAACAATCAAAGTTCCCCACTCAGTGGACTGTCTGCAGGGGATCCTGAGCGTGATCCCCCTCCAGCTGCTGGCATTCCACCTCGCTGTGCTCAGGGGCTACGATGTGAGTACAGCTTTCCTTCCTCCTGCACTCTGTGCTGCCATGTGCTGGGCGATGCTGCAGGGCTCGGGGGGTGTCTGTAGAATTGCTTGAGCTGCTGGAATGCCCAGCTCCCAGGACAGTCCTGGCCAGTACAGAACTGGGAGAAGGTGCAGTACACGTGGCCGAGTCTGGTGCAGCTGAGCTGGGACGTGTGTCTGTGGTCTGGTAGGAGCTCACAGGTTCTGGAGGGCTGGCAGGGAGCTAAAAGGAAGGTAACAACCCTCACAAGGATGCTTGGCACAGTTTGGTGTTAGGTGTTTGATCTTAATACAGACACTGGCCTCTACCTGTTATCAGTGACCTCTTATCATTTGAGCGCTGGAACTATGTGGACTAAAGGGACTCCCTCCTTAGTTTTGAGAGGAGTTGTAACAATTAAGGTTGTGGACTTTTCTCTGCGCTGATTATCCTAAATTAAGATGAGAATATGTTGAATTGTTTTCAGTTGAAACACAGAACAGACATTCCACACTTTACAAAGTTATACACAAACAACAAGGTGTGTAAATACTCACAAGCCTGTTCTTTCTCCTCCCTCTCTGCAGGTTGATTTTCCAAGAAATCTGGCCAAGTCCGTAACTGTAGAGTGAAAGATCATCTGACTCATAGGGGCAAAGGGGAATTAAATGAAAGACTTTTTTTGGTACCAAAATAACTTGATTTTAAAGCCCCCTAGGTAAATCTTATTTTGCGAAATCATTGTTTGTGTATAAGATCACCATAATTCCATTACATTAGTGATTGTCCAATTGATTCCACATGCTATGTCAATAGCTCTGGGTTTTTTTGAACAACAGACTTCCATGAAAGATGTTAAATGGTTTTCCTTAAAGATTGCTGAGTCTTCTAGGTAAGGGGCCCTCCACTTTACTTTGAGCTGATGTCATTGTCTCTTACCCCATGTGGCTCATTCCAGTCATTGATGAGAAACCACTGAAGGAATTAATCAGTCACCTGTCATGCTCTCAGGCAGTGAAGCAGGACACCAGAATACACACCTGGAACAAGAGCTGGTACTGGTCACGCTTGTGCAGGTATTTTACCAGTGAAGGAAACCGCAGACAAGCCTTTGGGGTAAATTCCTGCCTCAGGTACACGAGGGAATTCAGCTGAGCTGTCACAGCCTCCTTGCTCCTGGGCACGTGGTGAATGTGCCAAGGAGAGAACGCTGCTCCAGAAGGATTTTATCTATGCCAAAAACAGAGCAAGTGACAATCTCGTAGCCATGGTGGCCACAGCGTGGTGTGACCCCAGCATGGCCAGTGGGACCTGCCCTGGCTGACCAGTGGGGTGAGGGCAGAGAGGAGTGACCAGTGCTCACCCTGAGCTGGTGGCTGTTGCTGCTGGTGGTTGTTTGGGGTTTTTTAAAACAAGTGGAAGTTTTCCTGTGCTGAGGGTTTTCTGGGGGGGCACTGTAACACACCTGGGTGACCCAGCTCTGTGAACACCCCTGGGTGACCCAGCTCTGTGCAGGGCTTTTTGCTGCAGGTCACTCTCTGGCCTGGGTGTGTTTCTACCTTGTGTCTCCCCAGCAGAGAGGGCTCTAAAGCTCCTTCCTGAAGCTTGTTTAGCCAAAGTCCCCTGGTGACAGCGAGGGCTCAGGTTTACTTAGCAGCAGTTGTTGTGTGAGTTGTATCAAATTCAGCTGGTTTAAAATTGAAGGGGATAAAAAGGATCCATAAACACGACACAAATAAATACCTTGGTAGTATTTCTATAACAAGCTTGAATAGAATCAGAAATGACACGAAAAATGTACCTTCAGGACTCAAAACCTGGCTTTTCCAGAGTCATCAAAGGGCAGTTATTATGTATTTCCTAATGCAAAAAGGTGAATTTCCTCCCACCTTGCTGGGTTTTGAATTAGCTTTACACAGGCACCGTAAAAACATTCCAGGTATAAAGTGGTGCTGGTGAATTTTCCAGGTCATTTACTGCCCCTGAAAAACGGCTTTAGCAAATGCAGTGCCTGGGGACTGCCCAGCCCCCTGCAAACCCCAGTTCCCCTGGCACGGGGAGCCAGTGCTGAGCAGCCATGACCCAGGCAAGGCATTCCCAAAGACTCTGCAGCAATTCTGCTTTGTATAAACCCACAGGGACTATTTCACTTCAGTTCAGTGGCAGCTCAAGGCTCAGTTTCATGAAGAGAATGAAATGCTGCGTGCCTGGAAACAGCTTCTCAAAGCCAGTGTATGTGTTTATTATCATATTCAGACTATTAATTTATGAACACATTGTGCTGCCAGTGTCTGTTTAAGAACAAAGTAGTAAATGCTGCATTTTAGTTCAGCAAATGCTGTGTGTGAGGCACTGCCCTGTGACAGCTGTGCCTCTGCCTAAACATGTCCAGGAGCCCTCCCTGCTTCACTGGAGGATAATTGTCCTTAAGGAAAAAACAAGGCACGTTTAGTGCTAACAGGTGGAAAACAGATCCTCCTCCTCCTCCTGCTCCTCCTCCTGCTCCTGCTCCTGCTCCTCCTCCTCTTCCTCCTCCCACCAGCTTGCTTGAGAGAAACTCTGCAGGGCTGGATCCAGGCCGGGCTCCCCCTGGATCCCCCTGGCACAGGGATGTGCAGTGTCCCCATCCTTTGTTCTGAAACAGCCCCACATGGGAATTATTTTGGAATTGATGTCCTTTTCCCCCGCCTGCAGCCAGCATTGCTTTTACCCTGCCTTGCACAGAGGGCTGCCCATGGGCAGGGGGGGCAGACGCCCCTGTGAACACAAGCTGCTGTTCAGCAGAAGTTTGTTAGTGCAGGCTGTTGGACATTTGTGAAAGTTGTGTGCAAAGAGGACCAAAGAACAGGAGTCTGAGTTAGAAATGTCCGGTGTGATACGGCCGTGTCGGGGGAGCTGCAGAGCTCGTGCTGAGCTCTCTGGGTTTGTGCTGTGCCAGACAAATCCTTGTTCCTTGTAGCTGGAGGCTTTGATGGGTCAGGGGAACAGGTAGTGCCCACCCCCACCTCCTGCCAGCAAACTGCCTGGAGTGTCAAACTATCTGCCAAAACTGAGGGCTCGGAGCGGTCGCAGTGAGGCTGATGTATGTTGTAGGCTCGGCCTCAAAGGATGCTCTGGAGCACATCTGTATGAAGAATTTCTCTGCTGAGCGTGGCAGGGAACCTGTTAAAGCATCTCGTTGTTGTTGTTGCCATGCAGTGTGAAGTGAGAATGTACAAAGTACTCTTTTTAGCTTTCCTTACCTCATTTTGTCCACGTGTTGCATTTCGATGAACAGATGATGTTTCTCTTTTCCGTAGAAAACTTTTAGGATGTCTCGTGGTATTTATTGACAGCCAGTCTTCTGCTCTCCCAAATGAATGTTTTGCTTACTGAGCCAGTAAAATTCTCTCCTTCCTCACTGAGGTGTTGAAAAATTCAGTAGCCCTGTCTCTAAAATTGAGCCACAGGTAAATACAGATAAAGGCCTTTGCCATCTGGAATAGCAGCTTCTATTCCTGCCTGCTTTGCTCACAGTTTATTTTGGTGTAAGTAACTCTGTTCCTCACCTGCAGAGACTCGAAGGGAAGCCCTGAGGTCTGGTTTAATTACCAAAGACCAGAGAGCTCCCAGCTCAGCACGTTTCTGCCCAGCAGTTCTCAGACAGATTTCACACTGCTGGGAAGATTCCACACACACGGAAATTGAGCTGCACATGGAATATGCTGCAGCCAGAAAAGTTTTTTTTCCCCTGGCCCTGCTGCAGAAGGGCTGTGGACAGTTTTTTCCCAGATTTGTCAGTCAGCACTGTCTGTGCACATTCTCACCCAGAGCTCCCAGCAGTGCCTGGGTGGCTGGCCCTGGGCAGGGCCATCTCCTGTGGCCCTTCTGTCCAAAAGGCTGCTTGGACACCCTGTGTTGGGTCAGGCTCAGCCCCCTGTGCTGAGAGAGCCAAAAGCTTCACCCAGAGCCTTTCCCAACCACTTGAAATGGAGCTCGTGGGCCTCACCCAGAACCTCAGTCTGGAGCCTTAAGCCCAGCCCAGACACGGAGGGCTGGTTGAGCTGCAGAATGAAGCATCCAAAGGCACAAGTCAGACCCACACTAGAATTGGGCCTTTCCCCTCCCTGGCTGTCCCTAGGAGTCCTTGATGCCACAAGCAGGTGCCTGGTGGCCGTGTTGGATGGAGGGAGGGACTGAAATTAAGTGGCTTAAGTGGCACGTCAGTGTTTAGCTGTGGCTAATTTTGGATCCTACCTGAACGTACCAAACTTGCCTCAAAGCATGGAGTCCCTCCTCTTCATCAGAAACAGGAAGAAGAAGAAACAGAATTATTTGGGTTGAAAAAAAAAAAAGAAAACTATTTGCCTTCAATTCAGTTTCTGTAAATAGACATTTGAGTGGCAAACCCACATTTCCTCCCTTGTAGATTCTCTGCCTCTGCTGTACATATCCAGCTGGCTTGGGTTGTGGGGACCAGACTGTACCGTGTTTCCTGTCGTGTGCTGTATGCAGAAGATGTCTTAATTTTGTCTGTAGTGTTTTATAATTTGGGTTTTGTCTCTTTGCTTACTTTTTTTGTATCTCACCCTTTGAATAAAATCAAGTGCCCTACATGAAACAAACGGAATTACTGGTCTTTAGTTAAATCCATTAAGAACAGGTGTAATCCCTGTGGAAGTTAAGGGCTGGATGTACAAAGCAGAAAACCTCAGGGCTTAACTCGCCCCTCTCCTGACCAGCCAGGCTCTTTTCAGGTCAGAGATTCAGCCTGTATTTCATTTTTTGTATTTCACCTGTCCTTTCCTAACCAGCTTTTTCCACTCTGTGGAAAGCCTATGAAATCCCCCTAAGGCAGAACTGCTTCTGCAACCTTCTGTGTCTTAATTCTTACTTAATTACCCCTTTTCTATCACTGAGAAGGTTGCAGTCAGCACAGCCCATACCTGCCCCATGCTTGGTGAGCGTTTCCCACATTCCACAACTTCTGAAAATTTGTGGCTTGTTTTCCCAGGAAGAGCCCTGTGTGGATGAGGCTGAGCTGGGACTGTGAGGGTCATGTCAGACCAACGCTGACAGGGGGCTCAGGGCTCGGTCAGGGCTAAAACACACCTGGGTGGCTTTGTAAGGGAATCCCACAGTGAGAAAACACTGAAATCCCCCCCTCCTCCAGGTGGGCCGCTCAGGGATTCATTTCCTCAGGGATCTCCAGGGGAGCAGCATCAAACTCCAGCGCTGATTTTCTTAGACAAAGAGAGCAGCTCAGGCTTCTCCTCTCAATGACCTTTCCTGTACAAGAAGCAGCCCTGAAAGGCTGGGGGGGCTGGGCCGGACACTTGGCCTGCACAGAGGGGCACAAACCCCAAGGATGTGCCTGAAGCTGGCTCTGGTACAGGGATGGTAGGAAACGCCAGCTGGAGCCCCCCAACCTCTCCAGCAGGAGCCCAGCGCAGACAGAATGGCCCCCATGGTCCCTGGCCATGGCAGGGACTCTCATTCCTGCTGCCGTTCCTTGCAGCAGCTCCTTTCCCCAGGCTTTGCCCAGCCCCAGAACTGCTGACAAGGAAAATTCTCTTCTGCCCGGACAGCCCCAGCTGGCCCTGCCTGAGGAGACCCCGGGCACACGTGCCCCACGCCAGGACAGGATGGGCACTCTCAGAGGGTGACCTCCGGCCTCCCTGGTGACACAACCCTGAGCCCGAGCCTCCGGCCCTCACCCGCTGGAATTTAGGGGGAATTTCAGAACTGCACAAAGCTGGGAATGATGCACGCAGGAGAAATTCCCACTGAGCCAGGCCATGAGGAGGGACAGGTTTCTGTGATCCAGATCCTGCTGACAGAGGATGGCCATTCTCATCCTCCCCCTCTCCACCTGAGCCTGGCACAGCCACGCTCCCTCCCTTGGGCCCTCAGGAAGGCTCAGACAGAGCCTGAAATGTTGGATGAATCCAGTGCCTCAGTGGATGAATGAAGTGGCTCGAGGATGTCCCTGCAGGACCCCAGCCCAGCCAGGCGGGGGCTGAGGGGTTCCAGAGGACCCAGCTGGATTAGGGCAGAGTTTTTGCTGTATGGCCACAGGAGCTGGGACAGGGATCAGCAGGGTCTGAAGTCATCTGCCTCTCATCCTCCTCCAGGTGCTGCCAGCCAGGAACAAGGGTTTGTCACAGCCCCAAGGTTTGTCCCAGGCTTTGCTGGCTCAGCTGAGAGGGGCAGGAACGGGCTCAGGGAGAACCTGCAGGCTGGGTCTCACCTGGGTGAAGCCCAGCACAGTGAAGGGGGAAGGAGGCAGACATATGGGGGCAATCATCTCTCCCAGGAAAGGACATCTGACCTTTCCCCTGCTGGAAAGGTCACTGCTTAGCCACCAGATGTCACTTTGTGCAGTGCAAGGTGTCACTGAGGGCACAGCTCCTGCTAAGCAGGAGAGACAAAGCAAGAGCTCAGCCCTGCTCCTAAATCCTTTGCACATTGAAATCTGCCCTGTCTCTCCAAGGAGTACTCTGGATGTCACACCCTTTTGTGTTACCACATGTCTAAGTCCCCTCAAATCCAGGGGTTTTCATTCCCCACACTGCAGTGGTGCTGGATCGACACCATGAGCAGCTGAAGACCCCATCCCAGGACTGTTGTTTTTATGGCTCCTGTCCCTTTTGCAGGGGGACCATTCCCTGTCCCAGGGCTGTTGTTTTTATAGCTCCTGTCCTTTTTGCAGGGGGACCATTCCCTGTCCCAGGACTGTTGTTTTTATAGCTCCTGTCCCTTTTGCAGGGGGACCATTCCCTGTCCCAGGACTGTTGTTTTTATGGCTCCTGTCCCTTTTGCAGGTCGATCGCATCGCTGCCTCCAGAGACTGAGCACCAGCACTGCCCCTGGAGCTGCTGCAGCGCCCGAGGGCCTCGAGGAGCAGGAGCCAGGGGTGAGCGGGGACAGCCAGACAGCACCCTGGGGTGACACCGGCTCTGGGGTGACACCATCCCAAGGGTGACACCATCTCATGGGTGACACCTTTCTAGGGGTGACACCAGCCCAAAGGTGACATTGGCACTGAGGTGCTGCTATCCCAAGGGTGACACCAGCCCTGGTCCCACCAAGGCCCCAGTCTTGGTCCTCCCTGCTCCACAGCCCAGCCCAGCACCCTAAGTGTGAGTGATTAGCACTGAACAAAGCCTGGAGCCACCCCTGGGTGGGTGACACACACTCAGAGGTCGCTCTGCTCGCTGCTTGTGTTTTGCCCTGAAGTTCTTGTCTTGTTTGTAGGTTTTAAACAATAAAAATCTCCCAAGATTGTCATGATTTTTAGAGCAAATGCCAAAAGCAGAGTGCTCTGCTTTAGAAATGCCAGTTTGTCTGTTCTTGGATGGTTCCTTCCCTTCTTGGCTTCTGCAGCCCAGGAAACAAAGCCAAGTTCATGACTCCTCCCTGCTCCCCCTTCTTTCCGTGTTCAGTGACAGTTCTGAGGGCTTTGACTCAGATTTCCCCCTTGTGTGTCCTTCAGACAGAGCCTGAGGGCTGGGCCTTCAGTCCTGGTGGTGGCTTTGTCACAAGAGCCTGGCTGGACAGTCCTGCACTTTGCTCAACACACCAGACCCATGGGGACGAGGACAGTTTGTCAAAAATACCCCAATCCAACCCCAAAACCCGCCGAGATGTCCACAGCGAGTTGCTGGGAGCAGAGAAAACCCAGCACCTTCCACAGGACTAGATCAGGAAACTCCAAGCCCATGTGGGAGACAGAGGAGCAGAGGTTTGGTGTCCACACTCGGGGAGCCCAGTGGGAATTGGCTCCTCTGACGGGAGTGTGTTTAAAAAATTCATACAGAGCAGAAATGTTCCAGGCTGCACCAGCCCCAACTGGACTGACAAAGCAAAGCTGGGAAAAGCTTTGATTCCTTTGCACAAAACCAAAGCCCCGACAGTGCAGAGCGTGTCCAAGGGCAGGCCCAGCCCCTCCTGCTCCTGCAGCAGCACCAGCAGCTCCCCTCCTGCTGCAAACCGGTGCAGCTCTGCGAGGAATTGCTGATTGAGGCAGCATCCCCCCTCCTGCCTGGGCCAGAGGTCCCCCGAGCTCCTCCACAGCCTCCTCCCCGCTCCCTGGAGCACAGGAAGCAGCTCTGGGATCCCTCAGCGTTTGTGCATCACAAACTGCAGTGCTCTGGGCTCAGCACTCGGAACATCCCACAGCTCATCCCTTCCCTGCTGCAGAGGGAGGAGGAGGAGGAGGAGGAGGGAAGAAAACGCAACCCAAACCAACATCCTGAGGCTCCAGTGCAGTGATTTATCACCGAGCTGGCTGCGGACAGGCACAGAGACGGACACACAGACAGACAGACAGACAGCCCCAGTGCAGCTGATGCTGCTTCGCTGTCTCCCCAAGGACCTCAATGTGATTAAATCATGTTCCAACAACAGCAGAGAGGCAGGGAAAGAGCGGTCAGGAATTTTTGGACAGGAAATAGATGGGAAGAGGAGGGGAAAGGATTAAATGGGAGTGTGAAGGACACAAGCAGCTCACTGCTCTGTCCTCTCCTGCTGGGAGGAACCTCCAGGGCTGAGGTCCCCATTCCCACCGGCTCCTGTCCCCATGGTGGTGGCACCCCTCTCTCCGAGCTCTGTGCAAGCTCAGCTGAGCCGAGCTGAGCCCAGAAGGAGTTGGCATCACTTGAATCCAAAGGCATTTTCTCCAAGCACAGCCGGGACTACAGGGAAAGGAACAGCTCAGAGAATTCCCTGACAGGCACCAGACACTCTGCCAACTGCAACTGCCCCAAGTGAACCCAAACCCTTTCTCTGGTGGTTTAGCTCAGAGTTACTCAGGAGGATTGCACTGAACTCCTTCAGCTCCTGCAGAGCTTTGTCTGCAGTAGGGAGGAACCAAGGACCAGGGCCAGGACCACTCGTGGTGGCAGCAGAGCTCCCTAGCAAGAGGAGCCCATCACTGCAGGACCACGGCTGTTCCCAGCTGTCACTGGGATAACTGGGGAGGAAATACTCAGAGAAACCATCCCACAGTCTCCAGCCATGAGCACCCATCGGATTGGGCCTCTGGAGAAGGGATCCATAAGGCTGTCTGTAAATGTGACTCTGCCAAGATGCTTCAGATGTCTGCAGCAGAGCATAAAGTAACTGTTGTCAGCTTGAGAAATACATTAGACCTTAAAAAGGCCTCTGGTAAAAAGAAAGAAAAAGGGGGCAGAGAGGAGGGAGAAAAAATAGTTTATTTTTCAGTTTTGCCAGACCACAGTTTGCAGTAAATATTTTTTTCAGATAAATAATTTGCTGTTGTTTTCAGACAAATACAACAAATAAAGCTCCCTTGTTTAAAGCCTAGATCTCAATTACTTTGTAGGGAAATGCAAACATTTCCTCTGGGGACTCAGCATTCTCCTCCCCTAAGTACTGCAGCAAACATGGAGAGGTGAAGATCTCCCAGAAGCAGCTCAGGAGCTCTGCCCTGCACAGCCCCGGTGGTGCCACCTGTGTCCCTCGTGTCCCTCGTGTCCCTCGTGTCCTGCCCCGTGCCCACCCCTGGAGCCAGTGGGAAGGTTCCTCCCTCCCTGGCAATCCCACACAGTGATTTCTGTGATTTCTCCTGTTCAGACTGGTTCCAGAGCTGTTCTGCTGTGGGAGCTCAGAGTTGTCAGAGCTCCTTCTCCAAACCCAGATTTGGATTCACTGTGAATTATTTATGGTGCTCCGTGACCTCTGCCTGCTAACCCTGAATAATCAAAGACCCCTCAGGCCAACAGGATCCCTACCTGCTCTTCCCCACGAAGATCTGTGTTTATCCTGCTCAATCAATGGATTCTCTGGCTGTTTTCCAGCAGTTTGTGCCTTCTTTCTTCTCCCTCACATTCGGGTCTGTTTCTTATTTATTTAATTTTATGTTGTGGGAATGTAGAAATGTGCCACAGTGGATGGGGCCCGTGGCCTGGGTGGTCCCACACTTGGCCCAGCTGGTGCCTGAGTCAGCCAAGCTGTTGCAGGAAGGAATCCTTTGGAAAGGGTATAAAGTGAAGGCCAAACCCTGCAGTCCTTGTTCCATAAAACATCCCCAGGACGCCCCAGCGCCTCCAGCACCAGCAGCTCTCCCCAGACACAGCTCCCTCTGTTCCTCAGGGCAGGCAGATGCTGTCAGTGAGGGACAGAACCCCCTCGCAGCCAGAGCCCATCCTGGAGAGGGGAAAATCAACCAAACAGGAACATCTGGGCTGGGAAATGGCACCGGTGGGGAGCAGGACCCTGTGGCTGATGCCAGCAGGCACTGAGGGGGTTTAACCCAGCACAGCTGCAGGGGGAAGATGCTGCACCACCTGCAAATCATGGCACCCTGGGATGGTTTGGGTGGGAAGGGGCCTTAAAGCCCATCCAGTGCCACCCCTGCCATGGGCAGGGACACCTCCCACTGTCCCAGGGACAAAACTGCTGAACACTTTTCCTGGGGTTTTTTTGTGTCTGAAGGCTGAAGGTGTCCCATGTACCCTTGGGCCACCCACTGCCACAGCCAGGAATTATAACTGCATTTCTCTGCCTTATCTGGGTCAATGCAAATTTCCTCAGCCTCCCAAAAAGCATCTTATGAGATTCTCCTACAGCTGCAAAGGAGAGAACAAGGGTTTGCTGTCATGTCTGGAAGAGGAGTTGTCACAGGAGTGTCTCACAGCACTCAGGACATGTCACAGCTCTGCCAACAACTCCTTCTTTCACCTTTGACAGATTATGTGCCTCCCCATCCTTGTCTAATGAAAAACCAGACTTATTTTCTTTTGCAAGTCGATTATTTTTGCTGGATTATGTCAGGCTGGGGGAGCAGCTTGGCCCAAGGCACCCCGATCCCTCCCCAGACAGGGACAGGCAGAGGCAGACAAGTGACAATGACTTCAGAATTTGACCTTCTGAGCTGGGCTGCTTGAAAAAAACAAACAAGAAGCTGTCTGATGCTGCTGCAGTTACTTCAATACATTTTCAGCAACTGGAAACCTCTCCAGTTCCCATGACAGGCTGTGGGACAGGCAGCTGGGGTGACTTTTACTTTCAGCATCGCACACCCCCAGACACTCATCCTACCCCAAAAATGTTAACAATCATCAAGTTCCCACCAAGTTAACAACCCCCAAGTTCCCCGGTCCTGTCCAGTGGCATCAGCTCTGGCAGTCCATGGAATGCTGCCCCTGCAGCCCAGGCTGGCTCCCTCGCCTCCCCTGCCTTAGACACAGCTAAAAATACCCCCCATTCATTCCCAGTGTTGTTTTTCCACATCTGCTGTTGCTGTGGTTACTGGAGCCCTTCAGAGCAGAGAGGGTGGGGCCCTGCACATGGGGAGGGCATTTCCAGGTGTTTCATCCTTGCATCCTTTTATTTAAGGTATTCAGGGGCTCACAAGTGCCCACACCTTAAATAAACCCTGGGAATCAATCCCAGCCTCCTCCTCAGGCCCTTCAGTCAGGAGCATCTGCATTGTACAGGAATTTTCATTCTGTCTGAACCCAGGCACTGCAGAGCCCAAAAAAATCTCACTTTCCCATAGGATTTCCCCAGCTTTTCTTTCAAACAACTCCAGGTTTGTCCCCACAGGTCACAGCCATGGCAAGATGGGATATTCCATGGGAATGCTGACAGGCAGGCAGAGCTTGCCAAGGCCAGAGGGGCTCATGTTTCACATGTCACCAGGAAGAGACTGAAGGAATGCAGACATTCCCTATTCCTGCCCGGCTTTTCCTTTCCCAGAGACTTTCCATTGAGTCAGAAATACCTCGAGGAAGGATCCCGGCACCCCTGCTCCCTGGTGAGCCCACACTGACCACAGGGTCTCACAGGCAGCAGGGGAGAAGCACAAAGCATCTTCTGGAGGCAGCTGAAGACTCACACACCCAGAGGGGATGCCAGGGAGGATTTGAGATGGGAATGGAAAAGTGGAATTTAGAAATCTCTGGCTTTCCTGCGAGTAGGAGTTACCTCATTGCTAAGTTCAGTTTTCCACTCCCTGTGGTATTTTTGCACGCTATGGTTTCTCCATCCCTGTTAATTCCTCCAGCTCTGGAAAAGGCCCCACGATTTAATGTCTGTGAAGAGCCCCAGAATTCCCTGCTTAGGCTCTGGCCACATCCAGCACAAGCCAGGATGTCCCCTGGGTGGAGGGGACAAGTCCTTCAGCATCAGGGACACCTCACCTTGGGGGACAACTGCACTGACCTTGTGGCATGAGAAAACATTTTCCCTCGTGCTCTGCATCTTTCCAAGATATTTTTCCTTCCCACATTACCAGGGGGGACCCTTCAAAACACTTAAGTATTTAAAAATACTTAAATAATCTAAAAGTTCTGGCAATGTGCTACAGACTTTCAGCCACTGTCTGCATCCAGGATGATTTATTTTATACCTCGTGTTATTTTTACAAGTCATTTTATAGTTGTTTCTGAAATAAAAAGATGCATTACACCCTCCAGCAGCACCACAGCAGAGGATGCTGTGTCTGAGTCCCCCTGGCGTTTCCATCAGCCCCACACAAACCCTTATCTATGACTCAGATGGGACTTCCTCTGCCAAATTTAGGGAGAAAAAAGCAATTTCTTTCCCTGCCAAGTGAGGAGCTCCTCAGCTTTCCCAGAGCAGATGAGCCTTTGGAGGAGCAAGCAGGATTCACCTGCAGGGAGAGCCCTGGGAACACACCCAGGGCCGGGGGCTGCTCCCTGAGCCCACCTGGGCCCCGGGCTGGAATTGTGTGTCCGGCACAGCCTCTGGCCAGGGGGACAAAGCCCAGCACGGGGCAGCCTCTCCCTCGCAGTCTCAGCAGAAAGAGAAGAGGAATCCCTGCCCATGGCCCAGCCAGGACCCAGCACTCGGCTCCTTGCAGCCCATCCCGGTCTGCCCCGCTCCCCTGCCCCACAGAGGAGCTGCTCCCAAGGCTGGGTGCCAGCAGCTGCCCCCACAGCCCTCCCCGAGCCCCCCAAATCCTGGGAGCCTGGAATGGGAGCCCGGAATGGGAACCCGGAATGGGAGCCCGGAATGGGAGCCTGGAATGGGAGCCTGGAATGGGAACCCGGAATGGGAGCCTGGAATGGGAGCCTGGAATGGGGGCCTGGAATGGGGGCCCGGAATGGGAGCCTGGAATGGGAGCCCGGAATGGGAGCCCTGAATGGGAGCCCAGAATGGGAGCCCGGAATGGGAGCCTGGAATGGGGGCCCTGAATGGGAGCCTGGAATGGGAGCCTGGAATGGGGGCCTGGAATGGGGGCCCTGAATGGGAGCCTGGAATGGGAGCCTGGAATGGGGGCCCGGCCCTGCTCCCCCTAGCCATGACCGAGGCTTGGGGTGGCCACGGGCCAGCCGTGTCCCCGCGATGCTGTGGGGACACTTTGCTCCAAAATGAACGTCCTGCCTGGGGCCATCTGCCCTGCCCTGCCCTGCCCTGCTCTGCCCTGCCCTGGGGGCTCGCTGGGCGCCGAGGGGCTCCTGGGCAGCGGGGCTGGAGCTGAGGGAAAGGCAATCCGGCCTGCCCAGGTCCCCATGCTCTCCTGACTTTTCCTCCCCAGACCAGCGATGGTTCTTTAAGCAGAGCTGTGCAGCCACTTCTCGGTATTTCCCTGCCCTGAGCGACCCACATCTGCCTGGGCCTGCATAGTCCCTTCTGAGCTTGGGCTAAGCTCAGGTGTGACTTGCTTGGGTTTTTTCACCTGACCCCTCTTGAGCAAAGCAACTGAGATTTTCTTGGAGTCTCTGTTTAAAAAACACCTTTTGTCTGAGCGGCAGCAGGACCTTTTGAGCACTGTGGCTTCCCTCTTGCGTTTTCCAGGTGCAAGTTTGGTTTAAACAAAACACAGGAAGGAAAAAGCAGGCTGAGGCCAGACGTGCAGGTTCTGATGTGCTGGGGGAACGGCCAGCTCACCTTTGCAGAGGAAGGTAAAGCCTGGGTTTGTGAGCTTGGGCAGGTGTTGGCTGGACCCAGAGCCAGAGGCTGAACTTCCTCATGCTCTGTTAATCTTCCCTGTGGAATATCAGAACAATCATATCAAAATCCAGATGAGCTGGGATAGCTAAGCTTGGTTGTTCCTGGTAGTGGCTGTGCCCTGTTAGAGGTGCCTCTGGTGAAGGTTCCTGAGCCAGTTTTGTGAAATGGGAGATTCTGGAAGGAACTGACAGTCTAGGCTCTGTCACATCCCAAAGAAAACAGCTTTTGTGTCAGAAGTGCTCTGGGCTGTTGGGAAGAAAATCACCGAGTTCAAGTTCCCCAGGGTAATGAAAAACCAGTTCATGAGAATTTGTTGCCCAGGATTTGCTTCGCCTTGGCAAGGAATTGTTCAGAGCCCAGCAGAGATTTGTGTAGTTCTTTAATAATAACATCAAGGTCAGCAAGAGTAATGACTGAATTTAACAAATGACACATGCAACAAACAGAGGGAGTAAAACATCACTGCACAGCCCTGGCTGAACTGACAACGCCAAATTCAACATCCAAACAAGGACCGTTCTCCTCCTCCCCTGCACCAGCACCACAAACAAGGCAGTGTTCCCAAATCCTGCCAGAGCCCTCAGAGCCAGACATGCCCCTTCCCCAGAATAAACAGTGACAGAAGATGCCTTCACACACCAGGGAGCAAAGAGAGAATTCAGGTGACCAAGAGTTCATGTGGGTGAGCGCTTCAAAGTACAGCCAGCAGCACTTGGTAACACTGGGCAAGTAAAATAAAATAAAACAGAGTCTGAACCTTTGTCCAGCGCAGCTGCTTAGCCCTTGGAGGCTGCCAGGCACTGACAGAAAGTTTTGAATGAACAAGAAACAAGGGGAGGAATCAAGGAGCAAACGGAACAACTGCTTGTTTGTTCAGTGCCATCAGACATCTGGGAACTGCTGCTCACACCAGCCCTCGCAGGAGCACGTGCAGCTGGTGAGACCTGCTGGGGTCCCTGAGGTGACTGTGGCATCACTCAGCTCCTTTTGGTCTGGGATGAACATTTAATTAAAGGTTGGCTGGTGTGGACTGGGAAAGGTATATAGACAGAGCATACATAGGGCACCACAGAGCAGTGGAGGGTGCTCCAGCTAATTCGACCTCATTTACATAGCATTAATTGTCAGTGGAAGCCGGTTTGAATTCAGGACCAAGTTTTCACTCTTCTATTAACTTCCTAAATTAATCTTTAGGGTTTAGCATGAGGGGAAGGTGGCTTTTAAAGGCACGTGAGGTACTTTTGGGAGCCATTTCTGCACCCAGATTTAGGTTGATCCTAAATCACAGAACCCCAGAATGGTTTGGGTTGGAAGGGACCTTAAAGCCCATCCAGTGCCACCCCTGCCATGGCAGGGACACCTCCCACTGTCCCAGGCTGCTCCAAGCTCCGTGCAGCCTGGCCTTGGGCACTGACAGGGATCCAGGGGCAGCCACAGCTGCTCTGGGGCCTCCCCACCCTCCCAGGGAAGAATTCCTTCCTAAACACACACCAGGTACAAAATTCACCACCAGACGTGCTCTAATTTTTCTGGGAACGTTAGGAAGGGTCACCAAGGCCGATCCTCTGCAGAGTCGTGTGGGATTTTCTTCAGGAGCTCCAGCCAGATCCCACTCAGATCCACGTGCAAAAATCCCTTTGCCGATGGATCGAGGGCCTGCGTAGCCTGGAGCTGCAGTGCCCCAATTAATGCCATGTAAAGCAGGTGCTCGTCACTACAGGGAATATTTGTACATTTATAAAAAAAAGCAATACAACCATAAAGAAAAAATACAACAAGCACAGCTTGATACGATAACATGCCATGAAATGTCATTGGCTTTATAATAATTTACTACAACTTGAAAAATGTTCTTTTATCCACAACGGATAGGAAATGCTTCCATCTAACATATGGTAAGCATGCAGCAACAATATGTACAACAAAAATTTGGAGCTTGATTTTTATTCTTAGACTGGACGATTACAAAGGGAGCATTTGAAAATCCTGATTTTTCTAGCCTGATCTAGGCATTATTTTGCTTCTTTAAATCTGCGGGGTTTTTTTTCCCCTTAGTTTGGGGAGAACGAGAATTTCTATGTACATCTGCAAAGAGGTCATGGAGAATACACTGCTATTTCCCCCAGCAGAAGGTTTATTGGTTAATTGGCTAATTAACCAACTTACCGGCTAACTGATGCTTAAAAAAATAAAATTCTCAATGCTGTATTGTTGAAAATCGATTTCCTTCCCAAATGTTTTTGAAATGCTGAGGATGTGTTGGGGACATGGATCCTGTGTTACACTACTCCCAGTTTTCACTCCTTCCATCGTGAAACCAAAGCAAAGCAAACCAAACCAAAGCAAGGAGCTCTTTGCCTGACCAGATCCTGTCCATCCACGAGGGAGCCCATCCCAATCTGAGTGGGGGTGTCAAAGCTTCCCCTCCCACCTGCCAGCATCATCCTGTGGAACCAACCTTGGCCTGCAGCTGACGCAGCCGGGAGTAGGGAGCAGCACAAGGGGAATTTGCTCCGGGTCGGGACTGCTCCGTGCTGCCTGCAGACAGAACAGTGCGGGGATCAAAGGGCCTTGGGGAGCACTGTGGTTCAGTCCCAGGGCCTTGGGACTGATGGATTTTCCTCACCTGAGAGCTGACCCTGACCTAGCAGAAGGAGGAAGAGACCCAGAGCCTCGTGCCAAGGGTTCCCTGCTGTCCTCACCCAAAGGAGTCCAGGGCAGGTCTCCACTGAGTCTCTTTCCTCTGTTCCCTTTCCTACTTGAGAATTTTTTTCTTTTTTTTTTTTTTCTTGTTTTGCTAGAAAAGCTAGAATTGATATTTCCAAAAGCACTGATATTTCCAAAAGCACTTGGCAAAGCATTCCTTTATCTGGTAAAAAATGAGATGAGAACCCTTTGCTATTCATAGAACTGCAGCTACAGAGGTGGTTTCTCTCCTGTGAGATTTCCACAGAGAGTTTTGTGAGAACTGATCCCGAGGGGCAATCAGGGAGCTCGGGCTGAAGGGCTGAGGGATCTCCCCTGGCTCTTGCCCTGGGCTGCAGGCAGGTGCTCAGGGTGGCTGTAGGATACAGGAGTGTGCAGGAGGTGCTGTGGGGTGTGCTGGGGGTCCCCTGAAGGTGAGGAGGAAGCAGGAGAAACGCAGCCAGTGCATTTCTTGGCAGACTGATTCCCATCTGGCCTATCCCAGGGGGTTTGCCTTAGTCAACAACCGCTAATAGGAGTGATGCTGGTGAGAGCTGACAAGAGTGAGTAAGCACATTGGCTCTTTTTCACTCTGAGCTGGGGAGGCATCTGCTACTTATTTAGGAAAGGAAAACAAAACAAAATAAAAAAAACCCACGTGGAAACATTTTTAAGGTGAAAGAATTCAATTTACAGAAAAACAGGGATGCATCAGTGGCAACCATTTCAAACTGACGGCAGCAAGGAGCCCAAGCAGACTGGATTTAGGGAACTCGAGGCACCGAACGAACCTCTGGTTTACATCCAGAGTCTTTCCCTTCTAAGAGGAAACCAGCATTAAATCACACTGCAGAACTGTGGAGTGATGGACTAGATGGACAGAATTGCCTAAAATGAATGCAAAGACTCTTCTGTTGACCTCGCTTTTCCCAAATTCCTCAACGGTTATGACCTCCTCTGTCCCAGTGGGAACACTGAAGGCTGACCTGTCCTCAATTACTCCTTGTCCTCAGGGATGGGGTTCATTTTCCCGTGCAATCCGTTTTCCTAGTGACTCTGTTTCCACTCACCTGCACTTCCACAAACCAACATCCTCCAATCCACACCCCCTTCTCCTTTCCAGACCCTCGGAGATGACACCACCTTGCCGTCTGCAGTTCCTGGTCCCTGGGAACAGCTGCCTGTCACCAGTTCCGCCCGGGTTCCTGGGTTCCCGTACCTGCAGAGCTCTGCCCGTGTCGCTCCTCGCCGGCAGCGAGCGGCGGCCGCTGTCCCGTGGGCAGCCGTCCCCAGGTCGCTGGCCGGGGTTCTGCACCGGCAAGAGTCCTTTGCAGTCCTTCCCCGGAGAGGATTTCCTTTGCAGAGAGCTTGCTGTAGTTACCCATTCCTTGTTTCCAATGAATCCTGGGATCACCGTGCTAAGGCACAGGGGAGGTGTCGGGGACCGAGAGGCGGCACAGACTCGCCGGGACGGCACCGGAGTTCTTCACCCCGTCCCCGCCGTCTCCGGGCTTTTCTTGCGCCGAGAGTTTGGCGGCACTGATGCTCTTGGGGGGGGGGGGGTGGGGGTCGGAGAAACGAGAGGAAACGAGAGGAGAAGGCGGCTGCGGGGTGGCCGGGGCTGGGGTCGCGCATCCCAGAGCGCCGCGGCCCCCGGCCCCAGCGGGGCGCGGTCAGCGCTGCTGGAAGGGCGCTCGGACACCTCGGCACGGGCGGCACCGGGCACCCCCCCTCAGGCCGTGGGGCGGGGGGGGGGCCGGGCCGGGGGGGGCGCCCGGGCGGGGGGGGGGGCCTGGGGCGGGGGGGGCAGCGGGGGGGAGGGGGCGGCGGGGGGCGGGGGGCTGTAGGTGGGGGCGGGGGGCGGGGGGCTGTAGAGGGGCGCCGGGGGCGGCGCGGGGGGGTACGCGTTGTTCAGGGGGTACTTGGGGGGGCTCTCCGCGTTCTTCACCCGCGTGAAGTTGATGCAGCGGCCCTGGAACAGAGGAGGAGCGCAGTCACCGAGAGAGGCATTGTCACCTTGCGGACCCCCCGACCCCCTCCGAGCCACCGGGGACACCTCCCACTGCCCCAGGCTGCTGCAAGCCCCGGCCAAGCCGGCCTTGGGCACTGCCAGGGCCTCAGCACCCTCCGAGTAAAGAATTTCCTCTTAATAGCTCACATAAACCTGCCCCGGTCAGCCTGAGGCCATTCCCCGTGTCCCGTCCCTCATTCCTGTGTCTCAGAGCTGGAGTCAGAGCACGACTCCGTGGTTCCTGCCTCCACAGATGCCTCTTCCCACACCTCAGTCTTAAACTTCCAGCAGATCTGGGATTTGCCCCTTTGGAGCCTCTTCTCTCCTTCAAACACCTGGATTTGTGTCCCATTCCGACCTTTTACCAACCAGGCAAAAGGGAAGGTTTGTGTAACTAAGACAGTTTCTTGCTCAGAATTTTTCCTGAAATGCATCCACTCCTCATCAGCATGTCTTGATACCCCAGTGCTCTTGAGAAGCCAATAAACGGCTTTTCTTGCTCTTTGGTGCTAAGCTACAGTTTGTTGTACAGTTTTAAACAAAACCTTTGCCCTCTGAGCTATTTTTTTTTTTATTCTTAGTTCCACCTGCAAAAGCTCCCACTGTAAATACTCAATGTCAGAATCAGCATTACTGTATTATGGATTCATTCCTTTAGATATGAAATCATCCAAAAAGGCACTAGAGGATTTCTGAATCCATTCTTTATTTTTGGATTGGTGAGCATGAGCTTATTTTCTGTTTTACTCTTTCCTCTCCCAAAGTAAATGTTTTTCCTGGTGAAAAAATGCCAAATGGAGCACTGAGCCCCTGCAGGCTGGAGTAGATTTGCTGGGGCAACAACATGAGCCATTTTTAATCCCCTGCACAGCTCTGCATCTCCTCCCTGCTGTCCCCAGCCCAGGCGCAAATGCTCTGCAGGGAGGACCCACGGGAAGGACAGTGCTGGAAGGATTTGACAGGAATGGGAGGAGCTGGTGTGGAAGGGACAGAGATGTACAGACAGCTCCTCTTCAAGAGCTCTGCCAGCCATGGATGTGGAGAAACATCTGCCTGAGCCCCGTTCAGCAGAGGGAAAAGGGTTCCTGGCCAAGGGAGGCTGTGGAGCAGCCCCAGCTGAGCTCAGCCTGGCTTGGACAAGCAAGGTCCTTTAAGGAAAACAAAGATTTCACAGCGCCTTGAACGGCACCGGGTTCAAGATGAGCCGGGCAGCTCTGGGCAGGGGTGGCTGAGCCCTCCCATGCCCTTCCTGGGAACAAGAGTCACGAACACGGCAGTGGCCATGGCAGTGGCAATGCCCTCCCTGGGCATCAGCCGTGTCCCTTGTCCGGCCTGTCACCACAGCAGGACGTCGTGGGGGCACAGGGAGTGCCTGGCTCCCACACAGAGCTGTGTCCCCCTCTGTTCCCTGCGCTGTCCCTCGCAGGGGACAAAGTGCCAGCACAAAGTGGAGCGCAGACTGACCGGGGACCCTGTGCTCCCCCAGCACTGCCGGGCAGCGGCCGTGCAGTGACCCCACACCCTGCCTGTCCCACAGCACCTGGCCCCGTTTGCTCGCATGAGCTCCTGCCTCACCTCTAACGTTGTTTTAATGCACTCTGCTGAGATTTTAAGTAAATACTGTGGGACAGGCCTGCTGAGTGAGGGAAACTGTGAACCTGAGATTAACCAGTTCTACTCAGAAAAAGCCCCCGTAAGAATGTTTTCCTTGTTCCAGTGCCACATCTCCTGCCACGCAACTCCAGCTGCTTCAGACTATTATTTGCACTGGTTTTGTTTTCTTTATGTATGTTGAGAATAAAATAAACCTGAGCGAAAGGCAGCAGTCAGAAATCTCGGCCAGAGAACAAATAGCTGCAGTTGTTTTTGTGTAGAGAGATGCTCTGTCTGGATGCTCCAAGAGTGAGGTTATAGAGCTGCTGATCCAAATGGAACTGAGCACTGCCCTGAGAGCATTCAGGAGGATGCATTGAGGCTCAGAAATCCTTGAGTTTGGGGCTGGAGTAGGGCTTGAGAACTAAAAGCCCTCTAGAACTCACAGAGGCAGAGACAACCCGGGAGCACAGACGTGACAGCCAGAGCTGGCCCAGAGCTGGCCCAGCAGCCACCGATCATCAGATCCCTCTGCCCCACTCCCCTGTGCCCTCCACTGCTCTAATTTAGAGTTCAAAGCTCCTTCACACTGGATGGGGTTTGCCCTTCCCTCAGCTCACCCTGGATGGGGTTTGCCCTTCCCTCAGCTCACACTGCCATTCCCTGTCTCCTCCTTGCTCCCGAGCCAGCTGTGCTGCCCTAAGCTGACCATGCCCTGGCGGGCAGCACCTTCTCCTTCTGGGCAGTGGTCAGTGCAGGGCATCCAGCACGTGTGGAGGGCACAGACACAACCCAGGCTTCCAGACCGAGGGAGTTCTGGTGTTTCACAGCTTCACAAGCCTCTCACCCGAGCAGATGGGGGCAGAGTGCCAGAGAGGAGCCTTCAGTCCAGATGGGCTGAGATGGACTTTGGCAGCTCCACTGCCTCAGAGGAGATGGGGAAGCCAAACAGCTCCTCGGGGAGGAGAATTGTCAGAGGAATGACAAGGGGATATCGAGGAAACAAATGGCTGTTCCCTCGCACATGAGGGGCAGAAAATGTCTAACTGGTGCCCTGGGTGCAAATGCAAAGCAGGCCCAGGAGGGACAGAGCCTGTCTGTGCTGGGACAGGGATCTGGCAGGAGAGGGACACCGAGCAGCAGCTGCCTCAGCCAAGCTGTGGCATTTCCTAGGAACTCCACAGCCTTGTCCAAGCTGCTTCCCACCCCCTCCTGCCTCTCCTTCTGCTTTTATCTGGGTCTGCAAACTGACAGGGAGATGGGCTGTGCCTCAGAGCGCTGCACCAACACCTGCCCAGCCAGACGTGACTGGGATTCAGCAGTGTCCAGCTGAATCCAGTCCTGGGAATGGACCCTTTGGCAGTGTCCAGCTGAATCCAGCCTTGGGAAGGACGGACCCTTCTCCTGGGACACTGCAGCATTTCTCTTTTCTCTGACCAGCTTTCTCTCCAGCCCCCATCCCAGCAGGACTCTGACCAGGAGGAAGCTTTTTCCTCAGTTCCATTCCAGCCCTGGTCTCCGTGGTTCCAGCTGCTCAGGGAGAAGCTTGCACACGGCACAGCCAAGAGGGAATTCAGGACAGGGAAGGGGTCCCAGGGCAGTGCATGCCCTCCACAGGACCCAGGAGATCTCTTTAACACAGGAAGATGGAGAGCGTTTTTCTGAAGCGAAGATGAAAAATATTTCTGTTTCTCTTGGTTTCCTATCAAGCTGGAATTAATACCTGGAAAAATATCAACATTTTAAGATCATAAAACACTGGGACTGGCTTCTTTTGCCTGGTTTAAAGAGAGGCCCTGGAAAAGATATGATCCTTAATGTTGTTTTGTATGGGTCATTAGTAATTCAGACTTTCCATAAACAAAATCCTGGTTTACCCTGTTGTTATGAGAAGGAGGAGAGAGAAATAAAAAGAAATATAGAAATAGAGAAAATAGAAAGAAAGAGAAGAAGGAAAAGAGAAGGGGTGGGGGAAAGGAAATTTAATAAACAACTTGTGATTTGATACCAAATTCTCACTCAAGCATGCACAAAAACTCATAGGAGGCATTGGAAAACGAGTAACCTTCCCACCAGCCTTTTGTCATTTGGGGTCAGCATTGTTTCTGGGGCTCACGGGGGGTTTTGCTGCTCTGATCCCCTGCCAAGGTAACCCCCAGTTCCTGGGTGGATTCTGTGATGGGGTAGGATCCTGTGAGCTTGAAATATCCCTGCTTACAAACCTGAGCTGGCAGCCTGCTGCCTTCTAAACCACACAGAGGGGTTTAGGAAGCTGTTAAACTCTCTTCTGGGCTTTGTTAGGCAGCCCAGGCTCAGCCTGAGCGTGCCTGGTGCTGCCAGGAATGCTGCAGCAAAGCTCAGTGACCACCCGGCCACCTCCGTGCCTCTTACTCACCAAACCAGCATTAAATCTGTCTCATTTCGTGATAAAACATCACCACACCGAAACCATTCCCATCTGTGTCTCATTCCTAAGGCCAGAGCCTGGATCTCAGCCAGAACCTGCCATTCCCAAGGCAGTCCTGCCACCTTGGCCACTCAATAAAGAAAAAATTGGAGACTTGAGCTATTTTCTCCCAAATTAAGAGGAAGACTTGCATTGATAAGATCATCACTCCGATGGGGTTCTAAGGACCTGGTCTCTCATTGCAGAGGCAGCACTGAGAACTGTGGGCTCTTATGGTTTACCTTAAAAGATTTTGTGAAAAGCACTACAGGGTGAGAAAGTTTGGAGCAAGATCCAGTCTTCTGTCAGGTCTCAGTACTACAAACCATTCTAGATCTGACTTTTTAACTCCCAGGAACAGACTGGCACAGAATGGAGTTTCCTTCTGAAGCCAGTGAGGAGGTGGGATTTACCCCAAAGGAGAAGGATAAACATCCAAACTAGTGACAAGTGCCATTACACCGAACTCCAGCTTTACCAGGGGCAGTTTTCTCCACTGCAGACAAGCTTCCTGCCTAAATTCAGCAGAAAAAATCAGCAGAAACCCCACCTAACTTTCTTCAATGCCTTGACATGGTTTGGTCTCTCCAGATGTTAAAGCAATGGTTTATATTTGTGTTTATACAATCCTGTTCTCTTTAAGCAACCCAAAAGCCAGACTTCTTGAAGAAAAGAGGAATCATTAAATAAATAAGAGCTTATTTAGAGCATATATATATGTGTGTGTGTGTAATGTCCATAGCTATGCATATGGGACTCTGCATCTCAGGGCCCACAGCACAGAGAGGTTCTGCCAGTTCAGCCTCCAGAGAAATCTCACTCATGAGTTTACTCATCACTTCTCATCTGTGCCCGGCTCTGCAGACCCACCACATCCCCGATAACACCCTGATAACACCCCCTGCTCTGCCAGCTGCTGGGGCTTGACATCCCTGACCACACCATGACGGACTGACCCAGCTGGGGGAACTACTGAAGAGGAAACAATCAGAGCAAATGCTCCAAAGAGAAGTGAAACAAGACGATACAGGCTGCTGCCTTGCCAAACTCGAGCGTGGGAATGAGCTCAATGGTCCCAGACTCTGTCTCGTGCCAGAGTTCAGGAGCGTGGCTCTCCCAGGGATGAGTGGGCATGGGAATGTCAGCAGCAGCCCTGATGGCTTTCACAGGAGCTGCTCTTGGCTCATTCCTGCTGTGGGATGGGTGTCATTTCCAGGAAGATCTGGTCGCTCTTCCCGCTGCCTTGCTGGAAAGAGGTAGTTCAGGCTTGGAGAAACTCTGAGTGACACATCAGGGACACACCTCAGCCAGGCTGGAACCTTTCATCTGGGGGCTGAATAATAAAACCTACTGGGTATGAGGAGGAGAGAGAAAAACTCAAATGAAAAATGAAGCGCATTTTTTTGGCAGCAGCAACTGGAACAACTCATCGAGGGCAGTGGCAAACACCCCTCTGGAGAGGAGGAGTGAGCCTCAGCCTCCAGAAACAGTGACCTGAGCAGGATCTCCCTGCCTGCAGCTTGGGCAAAGGGGACAAGGGCAGGATTCAGGACAGGATTTTCCATGATGTGAACGTGAGAACACAGCTTGATGGCTGCTTTCACCTTCCTCAGGACAATCACCCTGAGCAGTGCTAATGGTTCGAGGAAGTGGGAATTACTGTCCACTGAATGTTGTCCTATAGCGTTTGGTGAGGAATAATTCCCATCCCCACAGTCCCTGATGCTGGGCCTGCCTCGGCTTCTGACGTCAGTGTTAAAGGCATAACTTCCAATTTTGTCTGGGATAAATCCTGCCCTGGATCAGGTTTGACTGCACCCTTCAGGAGCTGCCTCAGGAGCTCAAGGGCCAGCTCTGCTTTGTTCCCCCAGCCCTGAGCACTCTGCAGGCTGAGGAGCAGATCCCAGGCTTTTGGCTTTGGAGCTGTAAGTTCCAGGAAAAAGAGCTAATGTTTAGGTTAACTTTTCCATGGCTGTTAATGGAAAACCACACTGCAACAGAATGTGTGGAAAGGTTACGGTTTTGTTCTCAGGCTCTGCTGCCTGTCAGGAGAAATCTGTGAGCTGGGACGTAAACAGCAGCTCCCTGTTAGTGCCTGGGTGGCTTTGGGTCTGCAGGGACAGCAGTCACCACATGGACACATGTAGGGGTGACCTGGGGGGCTGCACAGCTGGTTTTACTCTCAGGGCTGAAAAAAAACATGTCTGGTGTTTAAACCAGGGGGATTTGAAATCCTATCTCCTGGTTTCTGCTCTTTGTTTTGGGAGGAGGTTTCCATTCATGACACTGAAATCAGACAATTACCTTATATCTGAATTTCTTCATCCCTAAAATAGGGTCCTAATTCAGAGTAAGGCAGGAGCCAGGGGATTTTCCAGGGTGACAGATTTCGTTTGTGTGCTTTGTGATGTTCCTCATTAATCAGTAATACCTGGCCATACATCACTCTTCCCTGTGGCTACTCGATAATACAACACATTTCATGGTTTCAGAGAACTCACTTCACAGAGCCATGGGATGGGCTGCAAAGACCTTAAAGCCCATCCAGTGGCACCCCTGCCATGGCAGGGACACCTCCCACTGTCCCAGGCTGCTCCAAGCCCCGTCCAGCCTGGCCTTGGGCACTGCCAGGGATCCGGGAGCAGCCACAGCTTCTCTGGGCACCCTGTGCCAGGGCCTCCCCACCCTCACAGGGAAGAATTTCCTCCTAATTTCCTCTTTGGATGCTGCATGGGAGCTGTGCATGGGAAAATGAACCAACAAGAAAAACTGTTCCTTGTGGTTAGGGGAGGATTTGAACTACATTAACAGAATATTCCAGCTGCTCTCGCAGATCCCCTGTTTAGAGTTCAGATGAATTAGTACCACCACAGTGTCCCAGTGGTTCTCCCTGTAGCTGCCTATACTTTCTCTTCTCCCTAGCCTCGGTTAAGGCTGAATTCCTGGTTTAATTTACACCTGTACAGCTCCTGGCACGATGGGTTTGGTTTTAGCTGACACCTGGAGCACAGGAACACACCACCACAGTGAACGGGGCCCCAGGGTGTGTGGCCGCACTGCCCCAATCCTTTCAGCTCAGATTTTGTTTCCCTGCATTTCAGCTCTGTGTGGGAAGTGAGAGACAATGAGTTATTTCCCAGACTGGTCTTTGCAAGCACACAGCATTCTCCAGCAGGCCGGGAAAGTCAAGGAAAGGAGACTTGATTTTCTAAGGGTTTGAATTTGCCAGAGATAAAGAGACACCCAAATTCCTCAGGTGGTGCATCAGCCAATGCTAATCCCTCCCTGAAACACCCCATTATTGCAGCAGATTAAAGGTCATTCAAAGACATAAGAAAGGACAGAGAAGAAGGAAATTTTACTGTGCAATTAGCAGGGCTCTCCTTCTCCACGGTGCTTTTCCGTGGTGAAGGTTCAAGAAGTTTGGCTGTAAATGTCTGATTTCTTACTTTGACTGCTCTGTTTATATAAAGACCAATTTTTATGTCAGCACATGCACACACACATTTTCCTTTCCTAGTGAAAAGAACAACTTTCATTACTTTAATGGGGACATTTTCATGTATTTGGTGGCCTCACGCTCTCATCACAACCAACCACGATCTGTACCAGAGCCCTGGCACTGGCACCCACCGTGGTGTGATTCCACCAGTAAACTTCCAAAAAAAAGCTCTTCTCCCTCAATCTTCATTAACTTGGGTAGGATACATCTTTACACATAATTACACATGGCTTTGTTACACTTTTCCTCTATTTACACCCTTCTAGGTCTATAGTCACCTATTCAAGCACACAACAAAAATGCAACTAATGCAACGCAGTAACAAATTAAAACACAGTTTGCTCCCTGATTGAAGAGTTCCTGGCCAAGTTTGAGCTTGAAACACATTTTGATAATCTCATAAATTCCCGACAGAACAACATTTATCATGGAAGTGTAACTGGCACTCCAGAGAAACACGAATTGTTTGGGTCCTGTGAGCAATTTGCACAAATAAGCATTCCTGTATTTCATTACAAAAGTGATAAAGTTCCCTAAAAAATGTATATATTTTTACAATACCTCTCTCTGATGATGTTTCCAATGTAAAAATAACCTCATTAATGCTGACAAGAATGCAAACCTAGTCTCTTGAAAATGTGAGAAGACCACAGGAATCCCATGTGATCTCACTTCCTTGCCTTATTGGAACCATCTGTGTCTGTTGGTAACCTCAGACCCTCTACCCCCAGGTCTGACTCCAAAAAACAGAATTTAATCATCTTTTTGTGCATCTCAGCCTCTCTGGGTGCACTTCAAAACAGGTCCTGAGCATCCCTGCCTTTTCCTTTTGCTCTGGGCTCGGAGATGAGTTGTTAAAAGCCCCCTGCACACCAGACCAAGGTTTGCTCCCTGGTTTGCTCCTGCTGGGGCAGCCAGGGGCTGGAAGGGGCTGCAGGAGCAATGACAGTGTCCTGCTGCTGCTGGGGACACTGGAGCATTGCAGGAAGCTGGGGTCATGCTGTGGGCAGGGATCCCTTCCCTTGGGGCCGTTCTCCTTGGAGAGGTCTCAGCTCTGCCTCCAAACCCATCCCACCCTGGATCCCACACTCCCTGCCCAGTGAGGGCTGTACCTGCTGCAGTGAGGGGACAGCCCCAGGACAAGGCATCCCCACCTCCATTAAAGGGCCCGGGGCATGAACAGGCAAGAGGCAAAGACAAGGGACTGTCTGAGGCCACAGGGAGCAGGGGAGGACGGGAATCCTCAGTCGCACAAGGTCTCTGCCACGTGTGTGAACTGTGTTAGTCACTGCCCTTGCAGCAGTGCCTGGTCCCAGCCTGATGTGACCCTCGGGGCAGGGGACATCTTTCCTGACAATTTCATGGATCCCTGGAAGCTGCGTTGGCTGCAGCAGATAAACAGCAGCAATTACTCAACACAGGGCTTGAGGTGGAACCCGTGTTTTGTTCTATGCAAGGAATCTTCTGAACAGCTCAGCTCATGCACTGGCGGGGGATAAAGTCACTGATTATAGCAAGGGATTGCTTATATATGAAAATGATGTAACCCTGGGATTCAGTCCAACTCCTTTCCAGGCTCCAAAGCAAACAGAGATGCCTTTCAGTTATTTTTCATCTGGCTTCACTTTTTTATCTTGATCAGTGGGTGAATTAAGGAGCCCATTCGACAGCACTGGGTCTGAAATCTGCTTCCCTTTCTTCTGGAAAGAGAGGAGAAAGAAGGAGGCACAAACTGCTATCAAAACAGCTCCTCCTTGCAGCTTTCAGGAATATCATATGGGCAAAGGCTCCTGTGTGCAAATTCAAGCTCCTCTTTACTAGCCATTCATGTTGCCTGCAAGGGTTTGAGTATTTGTCCAGCCTGAGAAGGCTCTGTGTTTGATCTGGTGGCTCCGTTTGAGGCTGCTGGTTCCTGTGGGATGCTCAGCTAACCCCTGCTTCTCTTACTCTCAGGGCATGCCCACGGCTGGTAGCTTGTCCAGGGCTGGCAGTGTGGGCCCGCTGGGTTGCTGCTGAATAACTCGGAGGTGTTTATTCAGCTTGTGGAATCCACCCGGAGCAGCTGCACTGAAATGGAACTGATTCCTCTGGAACTGCTCAGGGC
The DNA here is from genome assembly GCA_026261815.1 of Monarcha castaneiventris obscurior. NCBI lineage: Eukaryota > Metazoa > Chordata > Aves > Passeriformes > Monarchidae > Monarcha > Monarcha castaneiventris. Next base: position 584,897 of record JAMPIT010000891.1, read on the forward strand.
GCCTGCCAGGGAGACAAAGCAGAGCCCAGCATTGCTGGGAGCACCTGGGATGGGAGGGATGGGTGACATGGTGCCCTGCAGCATCGGGAGGAAGCTGGGAAAGCTGGAAAGCTGCAGCTGCCCTGCCCTGAGTAGCAAGAACTCAAAGCTGTGGCTGCTGGAGCTTCCTGGAGCCCCTGCCCAGCGAGGCTGGGTTTGAACTGGGCAGCAGGGCTGGAATTGCAAACCATCTGAGTCCCACACCATGGCCTGGAGCTGCCAGGAGCAGCTCTGAGGGGCCCCTTTGCTGCCAGGCTGGGGAGGGCACTCCTCCAGCTCTGCTTCCCAACAGAACAGGACCAAATCCAGACCTGCCCCTGGACACTCGGAGAGCCCAGGCTCACTGCCTGGAGAGGACCAAGTCTGTCCTTGTGCTCCTGGTCCTTGAGGGAGAGGCCACAGGAATGCACACGTGGGCTCACCACTGCCAAATCCCCTCTCACAGCTCTGCCCTGGCAAAGCCTGCCCTGGGAACACCAGGCTGGGAGAGATCCAGGTGTCTGCGTGCTCATGTGCAGGGCTGCCTGGCTGGGACTGTCCTCCTGCAGCATCTCCTGCTCCAGGAACATCTAAACCTGCTGGCTGCAGCCTCCTGCCCCTCAGCACCTCCAGGAACATCTAAACCTGCTGGCTGCAGCCTCCTGCCCCTCAGCACCTCCAGGAACATCTAAATCTGCTGGCTGCAGCCTCCTGTCCCTCAGCTGCTCCTGCTCCAGGAGGATTCTGGCCACACAGCTCTTTGCACAGGTAGGAATTTCCCATCATTTCAGTGCAACATCGGATCCATTTCTTCTGCAATGTGGCCCAACAGACACAGGTTTCATTTTAAAAAAGATTTGCTGTGGAATTGCCCCTTTTCCTTGGTATTTTTTTCACTTGCAAGGAGAGAGACTGCTCGTGGTGCCCCAGGACTCTGCTCTGAGGGCACTGACAGCTGCAGCCAGCACCAGCAGATGTTTCTGTGCTGCCAGTCCCATCAGCTCAGCACTGGCGTTCCCCCCGGATTTCCCAGCTCACCAAAGCAGGAATGTGTTTTATGAGATAATATTTGATGTTTGCTGACCCGGGATAAACCACGAACCCTGAAGCAGCCTAAGTCAGGCAGCCTTTGTATCCTAAGGTTGGACATGCATTTAAATTTCTCTTAGAGGAACAGTGGCACAGAAGAGAACAAAGGGATGTGGCAGGGATCCAGTAGGGCTGAGAGTCTCCTTATTCTTATATTGCACATTTTGCAACTATTTTTGCAACCTTTTGCTTTTGCTTTTGCCTGATTTGGCTCCCAAGGCACAGCTGTAGTTTTTGGCAGTTCAGTTAACAGCAATATTGCCTCATCCCTTCTTGGTCCCTTGAACTGAAGCCTCTGCTTTTGTAAAGCCAACCTTCCTCATGCCCAGTAAAATCCCTTTCTAGGAGAAAGTGAAGTAGGGCAGACTAAAATTGGCATCCAAATAATGGGAATGTCTGTATCAGGATGGGAGATGACTCAGAAACCGTGCAGCTGAGCTGAGGATGCTTCTCCTCAGTCTGAATCTGAAGTAGGGAAACAAAACCCACACGTCTTTGCTGAACAGGAAAGGGGAAAACCCGAACTAATTCTGCCATTTCAGCTGTGTGAACCAATGGAAGCCATTTCAGTGTTTTACAGCGAGTTCTCAGACTGCTTTTGCCTGTGCTGTTGGGGGACATCACCTGGGAGCTGTGTCGCTGCTGTGAAGGGACAAACACAAACTGCTCCCTTAAACCCGACAGTGGTTAGCAGCAGGGGGTTTGATGCTCCCTAACACGCCATTGTTCACAGAAGCCAAACACTCGAGTTCACATTTGGTTGACACAGAACAAAACCCTGCAGAAGGGCCTGGAAGTGCTTCATATCTACCCAGGGAAGTGCCCAAACAAAGGAGTCAAACTGGAAAGGAGCTGGTATTTTAGCAGCTCTAAGCCTGGGTGCATTTTCAGCCAGCTCCTCTTTCACACTAAATTAGATTGTGCCCAGGTCAGAGATGCTTTACAGCACAAATCAATCATAAAGGGCTTGATTGGCTCCAAGGCTGGGGCACATCACACCTGTGTGGGCTGATTCTGCTGGTGCTCGTGCTCCAGGACAGGAGTCCAAGGATGTGTCACTGCAAAGGCTGCAGCCTCTGTCAGCTGCACCAGGAGAAATTGCTGCAAACTATGAGGGTTGCACTGCTCTGGATTCTCCCCAGCATAAATGGAAGTGGCATCTGTCATGTAAATAATTTTAGCTTGTTGAGTCAAAAAATTGATTCACAGAACAGGCATTCTTCAGGCCCTGGTTTCTGAGGGAGAATTGCCCGGCACTAGCAATCTCTATGTTCTCGACTTTTCTCCCAGAAATCAGAATCAGTGAAGACATTTTAGCAAATCTTCCCTGGGAAGGAATAAAATATTAAAACTTTTAATTCACAAAAAGGTCCTGTATTCAATAAAAATGCCCACAGGGAACCAAATACTACAGGTGTATGATTCTCCACCAGAAAATTACATTGCTGTTTCATGTGCAGCCGAGTTTCTTGAAGCCTCCACAGAGCTGCAGTTACTTACGCTTTGGGACAAATATATTCCTGAAACAGCTCCAAGCTCTTTGTTGATTCATGTCAGGGGTGTGTAACTGACTGCATAAGATGTTAATCTAACTGACATTTTCCACCATGAGGGGAATTTAACGAATGAAAATCACAGAATATCCTGATATCCAACCTAAACCTCCCCTGACACTGCTCCAGCCATTCCCTGGGGTCCTGTGCAGGAATATCCCTCATTACTCATTACAATTTCTCCTGTAAGTGGTGGAGAGCAGCTCTGTGCTCTAAGAGCAGACTGTGCTGGGCTCTTCCAGGGGTGTTTCTGTCCCTGCACCTGGACAGTTCAGGTTTGAAACCACATCAGCCAAACCCCACGAGCTGTTGGCAAGCAAAGCTGACAGATGTAACTGAGAGTTTGCTTCTAAGCTGTCAGCAGTGTCTGCCTTCAGTCCCACAGGTACAGGCAGTCAGGGGGTTTTGCTGTTCCCTGCTGGAAGGAAGGGTTTGGAGGCGCTGGTACCTTGTCTCCTGGCTGGGGACGCATCACGGACACGCGGTCGTATCCTTTCCGCAGCAGGACCCAGAGGGCATCCAGCTTCCCCTGGAATGAAAGGAAACAGGGTGTTTGTTATGCTCTGGGCAAAGTGCAGTGCAGGGACCAGCACTTGGACCCAATAGGTTTTACCCCATCATTTCCAGTGCCTGTAGAAATGCTGGAGAACGATGTTTTCTCTCATAGACAACTTGCTGTGAACTCGCTGCAAGTGCAAAGGAAGAGCACTCAGATGTCTGACAGATAAGAGTGTCTGACCTTTCCAAAGGTAATGTGTGACTCAGACACCTTCTGGGCTCAGAGAGAGACTGATACTGACTCAGCTCCAGGCATCACAGCCAGCAAAATGTTAAATCAGTGCAGAAAGTGAGCAGTGAACTCATGCGATACCTTTCCGAACTGCTGTGCCTCCTGCTCTGGATGAGCAGCTCCTCTCCAGCCCTAGGTGACCCCTGTGACATGTGAGAAAGAAAGCTCACTGATGTCTCAAAACAGTCTGCTGGGGAGAACTGAGTGAACCCCATCTCTGAGCACTGCCAGGAGAGTGGAGCCCCAGTCAGGGGCAGTGTGGTGGCCAGGTCATCTCTCCTGGCAGCCACCAAGAGAGGGCTCACCCAGGCTCCCCAGGTCCCCCCGTGTGGCAGCCCTCGTTTGCACCTTTTGCAGGCAGTAACACCTCTCTTTCTAAGCCCTGCAGCCCCACACTGAGCTCAGAGGCAGCGGCTGTCCCCTCGCTGGGTGGTCTCACACCCCACACACCCAGACACACACGTGTGCACTGGCACAGACCTGGGTGAGGTCTGCTTAAAACCCAACGTGTTGAAAACCTCTTGCAGACAGTTTGGCTGATGTGTGGTCAGACCCTCCCTGCCGTTCCCTGCAGTGCAGCCCAAGCATTCATCCCTGACTAGAATTCAGCAGCCAAGCCTGAGGGTACTCCCCAGATGAGCTGAACGAGGCCAGAAGGAGCAGCCCAGGGCTCTACAGAAATATTCACCAAATCATTTGCTCTGAACCATCCATCTGCTGCTGAAGGTTTCCTGCTCTATCCCCACTCCAGCCAGCCAGGGTTTCCTTTCCTGCACGGACTCAGCTCATGGGAGAGCTGCAGGAGGGTTTGCACAAGGGCACACCTTGGCTGCCTCAGTGCAAGGCTACAGACAGGTCACGAGTCAAGATTATTTGATCAAACTCTCTTCACACTCACTTCATTTGACCTCAACCTGGTCTATGAAGAACTCAGTACGTGAGATTTGTTGGAATTTCTGAAGAGGGTTAACTGCAGACAGTATTTATTAATGTTTCCACAAGTATTGTTCCAAATGCTCCGAGTGCTGTGATATTAAAGCAGGAACCAGGAGCAAAACCCCTACTAGCAAACTTCACTGTACCTGCAGAGATAAGCTGCTCTGAGAATGTATAAAGCTGTCCCTTGGTACAAAACTGTTTTCTGCAGATAAGAGCATCAAACCCAAAGACCGACTCCTGACTGGATCCAGGAACTCCTGTCTGATAAATCTTTCCTGGAAATAAAGACCACAGAGCTCTTGTACTAGCAAAAATGCCTTGTGTAACTATCGTGGGCCAGGATTAACAAATGGAAATGTGAGCTGGATGTTGCAGAGGTGGGGGGGAAAGAGTGAGGATCTTCATTCAGAGTAAGGCAGCTGATTTTCCTGAGGGCCTGGTCTGGGTGTGTGAACTTCAGGGTCTGTGAGGGCCGGACTTGACACTCAGGGTGCTTGGGAGGCCCTTTGTGACCCCAAGTCTCTGGTGTCTAACTAAAGACTCCCTTTCATGGGGGCAGAGTCCTTTTCTTCCCTTTCCAAGGAATCATCAGGGCCATAATCCTCTCTGGGATCTCTATTCCTCAAGCAGTGTTCAGCCAATGGTTCAAAGCTCATTTGGGTGTTGGAGGGACACAGGGGTGGAGGCAGACACGTAGAATGACTGCATAGAACTTGTTTCCATAGGATATGGGGAAAAGACTTCCTAAGGTGAGAGCCAGGAAAGTCTGTTATTCTCAAAGGAGAGTAAGCAAGAAGCTTCTCTGTCAGATTCTTCTGCATTTGGACAGCAGAACTCCTTAGACCTGAGGGAACTCATCCCTTCTGTTCCAATCCATCTTTCCTCTACAGCAGAGCTGGTTGAAGCTCTTGATCTCCTGTCCACTCTGACAGCTTAAGAAATAAGTACCTTTTCCCTCCATTTCTCCTTTAGGAAACCAGAGGCAAAGCGACAACTTTCCATGGAACAGAAAAAAAAAAAAATTCCTTTTTACTCTGCAGTCCCAATTTCCAAGAGTCTACCAAGATTTCTTGGGAAAAGCCAAGAGCTCCATCTTTGGGAGCCTTAGGATCTGCCTGAGACATCTGGGTGGAAGAGAAGGAGTGTGCATCATGGAAAGGGTGATGGTTGAAGAAATGAAATGGCAACGCTTTCACTTGGAAACAGAAACCCTCCTGTGCTCTCCATGGATGGGCCGTGTCTCTGTGTCTGGAACTCCTCCGCAGTTGAAGCATGGAGGTCATTTGGAGAAAAAAGAAAGGTCTGAAGGCAAATAAAGCCTTGAGTCCTACTAGATCTGAAGCCCAGAGAGAAGAAACAGTCAGGGCAGATGAAAAATGAAGGAGGGCACAGTTCCAGCCATGGAATTTCCTCTGAATTCATGGTTAATTCAGCACTGCATTGGCCCTGAGTTACCTCGGTGCTCCTCAGACCTGCTGGTGTCAGGCAGAGGCACTTTTGGAGCTGCACTTGGGCCTCTCTGGCCAGGCCTCTGTGCCATGGCAGCTTTGTGAACGGAGACAGGAGGGACAAAGGCTGGAGAACTGCCAGGATCACACGGCTCAGGAAATCCTGGAGTGGCCTCCCTGTGGGATTCACCTGAGGTTTCCTTTGGAGAGCACCACTTGTTACCTCAGCCTTAGGTTGTAGCCAGGTGGGGATCAGTCTCTTGTAACAGGTAACAAGTGACAGGATGAGGGGAAATGGCCTCAGGTTGTGCCCGGGGAGTTCAGGCTGTATGGTGGGGAAAATTTCTTCACTGCAAGGGTTGGAAAGGCCTGGCCCAGGCTGCCCAGGGCAGTGGTGGAGTCCCCATTCCTGGGAGTATTCAAAAAACGTGTGGATGTGGCACTCAGGGATGTGGTTTCATGGTGAACATGGTGGTGGTGCTGGGTGGATGGCTGGACTTGAGGATCATGGAGAGCTTTTCCAACCTTAATGATTCCATGACTCTCTGATTCACTTCCATCTATGTTTTGTGCTGCCCCTCCCTGTCAGATGAACCGAGGGTTTGGCAAGTTTCATAAGAAGTTTTTGGATTTGTCATTCCCCTTGGATTATCTGCACTGACTTTTCAAACAGTTGAAATGACATTTTAAAAGCAGGATAATCCAGTTGGCACCGTGCTGAGAAGCAAGAACAGCAAATCAGAATAACAACAATAATAACCCCAATCTGTTAAGTGTCAGTAGCCACATTTGGTAGCAAATAAATCTCTGGAGCATTAAAAAACCCCAATCTATCCACTCTCAGCTGTCTACCTACTTATAGGCATGACTCTGGGAGGTTTGAAAGACAGAGGGAAGAAGAACTCCATCATAAAAGGCAGAACATTCTGAGTAGGGGCTGGCACTTGTGCAGCTGGGGGAGGCCTGTGGCCAGCAAGATGACTGGTCCTACAGCGTGAATTTCCTGGCTCTGTATCAGATTCAGGCACCCTTGGTTCACTGTTCCTGAAGTTTAATTCCTTGCCCTTCTCCTTTACCCATGATTTTTTAAAGCAGCTTGTTACAGGCATGCTTACCTGCTTCCTGAAGGGGTGCTTCAACCCAGTGGAGAGGGTGGAAATTTAACATGCCTTTAACCACGGTGCACTTGGAGCATGGGGATGAGGGAGAATTCAAGCTGAGCCTCAGGAGACATTTCCTATGGGTGAGGTCTGGGCGTCTGTGAAACATTCCCCCAAAAGTGGTGGGAGCCTCTCTGTTATTTTAAAACCCAGACTGAACAAAGCAGGATGGATCCCAGCCAGTGCTGCCCTGGCTGAGGGTCCAGCCCCAGGCAGCTCATGGGCTGATCCCACCTTCCCTGCCTGCCATGGCTCCGGGAGAGCTTCCCTGCAAATCCATCTCCTGTGCTCACACCTCCAGGACACGACTTTCTGCCAAGACTGCGGATGAATTTTGCCAATTTTGCTAATTCCTTACTGCCCAGGGAGAGCAACAGCAGGACTCTGCTCCATAGGAGTGATCCTTCCTGGATTTGGTGAGTGCTGATGATTGTGCATGAGGAAAGTGTTGGAGACAGCTATCCTGTCTCCATACATTTTTTGGGTGCAGCTCAGTGAGGGGTGTGGTGGCAATTAATAATTAGGTAAATTCTGGTCCAGGCTGCTAAATACTATCCAGATGTGGAACACTCCAAAGTTTTGGGAGTATTTTAATACAGCGTTTTGGATTGGAACTGTCCCTATCCTGTATACAATTGGAATGGTAGATAAAAGAGATATTTCTAAAGGAATTAAGAATATATATCACCCATGAGATGCTGTTAACATTTGTAGGCGCCCTTATAACTGAATTCTTGTTGTTGTGAAGCAAAAGCTGTTCCAGAGTCAGCACCAAACCTCAGCCCTACATACATTGCATCTTCTCTCCGAGCCTCTCTTGAACTTTGGGGAATTTCCATCCTGGACACAGACCTGCAGCAAACCTGATTCCTCTTTTCAGAGCTGATTTCCCATCATGCACAATAAATCCTGAAAATTCACTGAAAGTCTCCTGGGGCTGTGATCCAACAGCATCAGCTGGGCAAGGGGAGAAACTCAGCAGAATCTTCTGTGGGAAAGGACCCAGCTCTCAAGGAACGAGCTTAGGTAGCTGCACCCACATGGTTCCAGCTGCCTGAGCAGGTATTTGGGGCTCTTTGTCCTAAAATCAGCGTTTCTGGCAGCTCAGTTACAAAAACTGACTGCGCTGTGTCTTGGCTGGATGAGGTCATTTCCTCAGCAAGGAGCAAGGAGAACCTCCCAGGTGGGCCTGGGGCGTTTCCCAGGGGCACTGATGCACAGGGACAACGCAGCTCGTTCAGGAACGCAGGGCAGCCCCGTGGGGTTGGGGTGTGCTGTGCTCTCCACCCGGAGCTGGCACTGCTGCCTCCAACCTGTCCCACTGTGCAAAGGAACAACCTTCACCGACACGTGCTGAAGTCATTACAACACAACTGCAAATGACTTGTTGGGAGGCTCTCTTTATGAGTTGATAATCTTCCAGGGGGAAAAGAGAGAAGGTGCTGGACCAAATTTTCAAGGAGGTTCACGTTTCCGCATCCTCCGGAAACCACCCTGGCTCCCCTGTGCATCCCTGCCATTCCCACCCCTGGATTTGAACCAGCTGCAAATCAGGGACTGAGGAGAGCCCAGACACTGCTCTGGTTCCTGTGGGCACCACCTGGAGCAGGTCAGTAACCAGAGGCAGTGCAGGGAGCCCCGGGTGCTCTGCAGGGTGGGACATCTCCAGCCTGGCTCACAGCTTTTGTCTGACCCCACTGGCTGCTGCTGGGCAGGAAGGAAACAGGACAGTGAAGCCTCTGTTTTCCATCACAGAGGCACTTTCTCACTCCCCAGCATCAAGTTTAAGGCAAGCTCTGTACACTGAAAGTTTTATTTACTGCGTGTGTTACACTCACCCTCTTTGCAGGTTAATTGCCCGTGGAGGGATTTTAAGAACCTAAACCAGCACGTCTGCTCTTCAGATCCAAGCTCCAGAGGTGCAAGGTTTGTGCTTGGATATGAATTGGGTGTTTTCAGTCTTTTCTGAGCCTGATAACTACAAATACCCTGGACTGAAGAGAAGTATCAGCATTTCCCAAAGGAGTTAAACCTGAGAAACAGGAATGTGGAATTATTTTTTTCCTGTTCATTAGAGAAGTCACACAGTTGTTACACTGCCCTCCTTTCCTGAGAACAGCTGAATTTGTCCTGGAGGCAAGAGATCAGCTCTCTGACACTGGAGTGCCCTCACACCATGCCTGAGTGATGCAGTCCATGATCTGTGTGCTCTGCTCCTCTTATCCACAAGGTCTAACCCATCCTGGACACATCCAGCAGGAATTTTCTTCTTACTTTCTCCCCTCTTTCTAAGGAAAGAATCCTAGAATTGTTGGGTTGGAAGGGACCTCTGGAGAGCATCCAGTCCAACCCCCTGCCAGGCAGAGTCACCTGGAGCAGGCGACACAGGGACACGTCCTGTTTGGAATGTCTCCAGATAGGGAGACTCTTCCATGGGCAGCTGTTCCAGGGCTCCGCCCCCCTCCATGGAAAGAAGTTCTTCCTCCTGTTGAGTTGAAAATCTTGTGGTTTAGGTTATGTCCTTGTCCTGTCACTGGGCACCAATGGAAAGAGTCCGGCACCATCCTCTGACACCCCTTTGAGACATTTATATGCATTAATGAGAGCTTCTCCAGTCCTCTCCAGACTGAACAGGTCCAGCTCCCACAGTTCCTCACACAAGAGATGCTTCAATCCCTTAACCATTTTTGGAGAAGATCCTGTTTATTCCCTACCTCTCAGGGAATGTGCAGTGTAGACCTCTGCACCCTGTGAGCACTTCCCAGAAGCTGCCATGACCCAGGAAGAGATCAGGATCCTGTTCTGGTCTAAGAAAGCAACACCGCTCCCAAACCTGAGCAGCCAGGCAGGCAACTCCCATTGCCCCACGTGGCTCCTTCCCACAGCACCTCCCCAGGCACACGTTCAGGAGGCTCCCTCAGGCACAGCTGCCCCAGCAGCACTTGGGATCAGGGGTTTGTGGACAGATCTGAGCCTTGGATGTGAACACACATCATGACAGAAAGATCCCCTGCACACATCCCAGGCAGCACCAGGCAGAGCTGGACTCACCTTGATGGGGGAGTACCACTTCCGAGGGGACGAGGGCTGCCGCATGTTGCTCCCGAGGTTCCTGGGCTCAGGGAACTCGTATTCCTGCTCTGGCATCTTGACCCTGGCGTTCTTGGCCTTCTCTAACTTAGCACCTTCCTCCGTGGAGCCCTTTTCTCCCCAGCGCACCTGGAAGGATTGATCAGGCCCTGTCACCTGCTGCAGCCACACCCCTGCTGCAAGAACAGAGCCCAGATCCAAGCTGAACAGCAATGCACAGGCTGGGAGGTTTGTTTCTAGACTGCAGCCCAAATTTTGAACTTGTCCTTCGTGGTGGTTTATGAGAAACCTGAGAGTGGGGAAGGTTTTCAGAAAAACTAAAACCATTTCATTGTAATTTGTATGGCAGCGCTGCCCCTGTATCCCAGGCATGGACCAAGACGTTGCTGGACTAGAGGAAAAAGATGGTCCCAAACTTCAGAAATCTATGTTTGGCTCTCAAATATTCCCATACAAAAATGATCTGGACTCAGATGTACCAAAAAAGCCTAAAGAAGTTTGTGCCTGTCTCCTGAGTCCCCTCCTGGGTCGATTGCAGGGGGACGTCACAGCCCAGTCCCCAGCCCAGATCTGACCCCTGAGCTGGGATCTCCTCACCTCCATCCGTTTGATGCCGCCCACTCCTCGCCCACCATAGTAAGAGGCATCAACTGTTGGCCACTTCTTCTTTGGCAGACCATCATCATCCTCCTCCTGCAAAACAGCAAGGGGTGGCACTGTCAGGGAGAAGGACCGGGGATGGAAAGGAATTAACAGTCCCAGGCTGCGCTGTCCTCTGAGCCTGCAGGGCAGGCAAGGCTCTGGTCTCTCCCTCATTATTTTCCAGAGGATGTACTCTCATGAAAGGACAGTGTTTCATGATATAAACAGCACCACTTGAAAGGTACCATCCAGCCCCAGCAAGAATGAGATTCTGGTATTTTTCACCTCTGCCACCCCTTCCCTTCACCTGGGACTGGGGAGAGGCAGCTGCTGCTCGTGGCGTTCTGTGCTGCAGGGACCCTCCAGGGCCCAGGTAAATCCCCATGCTGGAGTTCAGGCCTCACAGGATGGAGGGAAAGAGTGAAAAAATGAGTAAATTTTCTCCTGAGTGATGGCAAACTCGGGGTACCTTCAGAAAGAACCCCGCTGGGAATTACCAGGTTTATTGACAGGAGCTGGCCCAGAGGAATAGGATGGAAAAGTCTCATGGAAAAGTCACAAGAATGGAATTAGCTCCTGTAATGAACCTGTGCCTCGGCTGGGGCAGCTGCCCGTGGAAGTCCATGTGGCTTCAGGGAGTCCTGTGGCTTGTGCCAGAGAAAGTCAGGCCCTGTGTGAAAAACGAGATGTAAATTCTGTGTCCTGCCCTTGCTTACCACAGGCACAGCCCCAGCCACAGAGCCAAACGTGCTCAGCACCTCATGGTGACACTCAGATATGGGCAAATGAACAGATCAAGAACATTTCCTTAAGTGTATTTAAAATGAGTCTGCTAAAGCTCTAGCAAGAGTTTTTTAAATTCTCTGTTGCACTTTGCAGGGTCAGAGTGTATGTGGAGCTCTTACAGTGCCTTTCCCTTTAATTTCTGCAGTTCAGGCTGTGAATTGGCAAAGCAGAAAAGCAGAGTTCGTCAAAAACGTAAAGTATTTCCTGTGAAAAACGTGGAGAGAAAAGAAAAATGGTCCCTCTCTCTTTTTTTTCTTCTTTCTTTAATTTTTCACAGGGATTTGGCTAACGTCCAAAACTTAGGAGCATTCCAAAACTGGAAAAGCCAAAAATACTTTGAAATTGAAACTCCCCATCAGGAAAACTGAAAAACTGGGGGGGGGGGAATCCAAGAAAAACTACAGTTTTCACGGCAACCAAAAGCATTTCAGTTTATCAAAACACACAGAAATTGGGCTGTAAAACGTGTCCTGATCTAAGGAAAGGGTGAACAATTGGTCACAACTACCAGGTTCTCCTCTTCAGAGCTGCCCTCTCTCTCTGGCCCCAGGCAGAGCTGCTGAGGCTCTTTGCTGCAACCCAAGAACTCAATATCTCTGCATGAAGTTTTCCATGAGGAATCTTTTTTGTTAAAAAGAAAAAAAACCCCAACAAATTGGAAGCAAAAGCCATCTAAATATTTTCCTTCAGCAATTCTCTTTCTCTCTCTTCAGTTTAGCACAGACTGGACTTCTCACAACAGGAAATACCAAGGTTTAGGAAATCTTCCCCACAAGCCCTTAAAAACCCTGTGAGTCCCTTCGCTGCGAGTTGGGAGCCAGGACAACAGCATACGCACAGAGAGGCAACACGGACGCTTGAAAAACAAAGGAGTCACAAGTTTTCTGCAGAATGAGTCTGTTTACATGTTTGGAAGGGCAGGGGAGGTTTTGCAATAGAAGCAGAAAGCCCCCACCAGTGATGTCCCACACTCTTGGCCAATGTGCTCGCCACACACGTGAGGAACTGGAAACGGGGAGTCAGGGCAGGGAGGCAGCAGGAAAATGGGAAGGAAGAGGCATCCAGTCCCCACCATCCCCACATCCAGCACCCCGATTTGTGAGCCAGGGCTGAATTCTCACATCCTGCCTGCTTCACCTGTATTTTTCTACGTGTGGCTGCATCGGGCTTTGTACCTGAGGAGCTCCAGCTCCAACCCAGCTGCAGCCTCAAAAACAGCCCCAGAAAATTCAAGTGCATTTAAGGATGCTGGAAACTGACTGTACAGCACTTGGCAACTTTCCACCCCCAAAATCTGCTTTAGATGGAGCTAGAGTTTCTTTTAACAAATAAGAAGAAGCAGGACAGAGCTGCATTTCACAGTCAGGGATCCAGATTTGTAAGTGCTGGACTGCAGAAAACAAAGATCTGTGTTTATCTCAGAGGCCAGGCCAGGCTCTGGATACTTTGACCCTGACCTGAGGGAACCTCATCTGTGGGTAACACAAGGATAATTCAGGCTCCACAAGGGACATCTGAACCACTCAGGGTAAGAATTCAAAGTAAATTTGGCCAGATAATAAAAAAAAAAAGTTTGGACAACTTACCCCTCTCCCCACCCTTATGATTATTTTCCCAGTTGTCTCTGCAATGCCTGAATTTTGTCAGAATTCAGCATTTATAGAGAGCTCTGCCTGTACCAAAGGCTGAGCCACAACACGACAATCATTTCTCTGTGAAAGATGTTATCATCGAATTCTACGGCTGAGAGAACACAGAGGCAAATCCAGCCATCCTCAAGACTCCTTTCTACCCCTTCTCCCAACACTGGAGTCATTCCCAAATCCCATGGCCACCTCTCAGCTGCTTTGTTGCACTTTGAGGACACCTTGCTCTATTCTCAGGGAACATTTCCTCCTACTGTGGAAGGCTTTGCTTGGTACCTTGGTACCTCTAAAGAATCTTCTCCAGCCTGAACAACTTCAGCTTCATACAAGCTCATCCTTGAGGCACAAACGTTTATCAAACCAGCCTTTGGTGGCCTTGATCATCACAGAAACTCCCCATTTATCTGTGGCCCAGATCCTTTGAGGTCCTGCCTGAAGTCCTCCAAGAGCAAAGCACTGCGTGTGCACAGATAAGAGGGAGACCCAGGTTTGATTAAAGAAGGATGCTGAGCTCTTCCCACTCCAGAGCTCAGACACCGAGCTGCAGGAAGGTGGAGATCCTGTAAGGTCATGGGAATCCACACCAGGATGGGATTAAACCCAACTCCCACAGCCTCTGCACTACACTGGGCCTGCCTGAGTATTCCACATGAAACTGGCTATGAAACTCCACGCCCTTGTGGTGTAATACCTGCACCTCATCTATTGCTAGTAACAGCCCCATCTTTTTTCTTTTAAATGCCTGTCTCTTGAAAGGTTCTTTTCTCCTCCTCCCGTATTTCCACAACTCACTGTAAAAGGGAAGGAGAAGCATTGACACACCACTGGGACCTGGCTTCATTTCAGGAATAGCAGAATAAATTTCCTGCCTTGGTGTCTACAAAAAATTCCTATCAGGTCCTTTCTCTGGAGCTTGTTTTGCTGTCTCCCCAGCAAGGCTTTCCAGAAGGAGCAAGGAATACAATTTGGAAAAGAATAATGATCAGCAATAAGTGAACAACCTAGTCTAGTGGAAGGTGTCCCCTGCCCATGGCATGGGGGTGGAACAAAATGATCTCTAAAGATCCTCCCAACCCAAACCATTCTGTGATTCCATGATAATAAGTGAGAGTTCAAGCAGCTCTCCAAGCAGCTGAATCTCCTTTAGTCATTCTCTGGCCTCAGGGATGTTGTGGGAGAGATCAGACCCCAACAGTCAGGGTGGATCCAGCTGAACAGGGCTTTCATCCCTTGGCTGAACAGCAGCTGCCGGGCAGGGAGTTAAGTCCCTCCTGTCCATGCTGCCTCCCAGGACAGTGACAACAACCTCCAGGGTCTGGTGCCAGTGCTGCTGAATGGCCCTTTCTGTCCAGCACCTCCCTGTGTGTGTTTGCTGTGCTGTGTGTGGGTAAGAGGACAAGAGACGTAACAATTATCCCATTACAGGCTGGTTGGTGGCTTGGCTCCGGTGCCACAGTAGGGACGTCTGTGGATGCTGGGTGACAGAGAAGCAGGGAAAGAAAGGGACTGAGTGATGAGGAAAGGGCAAGCTCTGGGCATCTGGGTGATCTCCTGCGCAGCTTTGCCAGACTCCAGGGAGCTTTGTGTCCCTGGATCCCTACTGTGGGAACAAGTGGCGCCTGCACAGATCCAGCTGTGGGTTTTAGCCTCTGCTTACAGGGCAGGGCAGCAATGAGGGCAGTGTGTGTCTCTTGGGATGCTTGGAGGGACTCCAGTTTAGCACCCTCTGACTGCAGCCAGTCTGTCCAGGACTGACAGCAGCAGAATTCTGGCCTGGGCCAGGGAGTGAATAGGGAATTGTTGGAAGCTGCAGAGCCCTGCAGTTGGGGTTTTTCGGTGTATTTTGAGGATGGGTTGCTATAGTAGAACCAGCTTCAGCCTTGTGGTGAGTTTCTGCTCTGAGCTGGGCAGAGCTGTTAATAAACCCAGCCTAAAGGTGCTGGGGCACAGGAGTAAAAGCAGCTGTGTCTTCCTCCAGCAGGGCTAGAAAAAGCCTTCCAGTGCACTGGAGGTAGAAGAATGATTTCAATCCACCTTCAGTGACTAATCACAGGCCAGAAAGGTGCTCCAGGCTCCTCCAGGCACTCACCTCTTCCGCTTGGCATTAACTCAGTCCTTCCTGGCCTAAGTGAAACCATCTGTCCTTCCCTGGGCTTCACCCTCAGCATCCCGAGCTCCCTGAGCAGCACAGCGGGAGCTGACAACATTTGCAATTTCTGAATGAATTAATTGGGAGTTTCTGGCCAATAATGATTTCCTTCACCAACAGTGAAGTGTCTCCAACATGTCTCAAAGGGCCTCTGAAACAGAGTTCAATAAAACCTCTGGCGGGTCTGACAGCAAAGGCTGCTTCCCCCTCGTTGTTCCAGTGTAATGCATTCTCCTTCCTCCTGTGGGCCTCAGCTCCCAAACCTGCTGATGCAAGAATTCCTTGACTTTTTTTTTTGGCCAAGACTTTTGTGAGAAGAAAAAAATCCAACTGTAACCCTGCTGCTGAAGGGACCAGCAATCCCTCCTGCTGGACAGGAGTAGCTGCTGGTTTCCTGCAGGGGAGAGGGATATCTGCAACACCCGAATACCTGGATTGTAGAAAATCAACTCCATCTTCTACTTGTTTAGAGCAAAGTAGAAAATCTGCAGGCTTCAACCTTCTGAGAACACACCACACTGCTGCCAGTCCCACTCTGTGGACCAGCCTCTCTAGGAGTAAATGCACCAACAAAATGCATCTTGTCAGAGCTTCTGCTATTTTTTCATTAGTGGGAAGCTCTTCTGTCTGGGAAAAAACAGTGCAAGTCACAGCTTAAAGACCTACTGATTTCTGAGCACTGCCCCGATGCTGTACAGCTTCTTAAATAGTATAAACTACATTTTCCTTTGTAAAAAACCTTTGGCTGTTAAATGTGTGCGTTGGCTCTGGGATATCTGGGCTTAGGGGATGTGCTCTGGTGGGAAGCACAGGTGAAACGATACCATTAGAGCAGCTGGCACACTGTAGAGATGGATGCCCCATCCCTGGAAGTGTCCCAGGCCAGGCTGGATGGGGCTTGGAGCACCCTGGGATAATGGGAGGTGTCCCTGCCCATGGCACGGGTGGAATGGGAGAGTCTGTAAGGTCCCTTCCAACCCAAACCCATCCAGGATTGTTGTAACCAAACCCTGCCATCCCAAGGTCCCCAAAGAGGAGAATAACACCCAAAAGAATGTTCAGAACCCCTCTTGGACTGATGAGGCAGCAGGTAAAGCACAGGTCCTACTGAATGCTGATATTCAATCACTGTGCAGGGCCTTCTCAGGGTACAACCAAAGCCTGGACAAGTTGAATTTGACGCTGCAGCTGTGGTTTTGCAGTAACTGCTCTGCTTTTGCAGCACTTACTGGGTCGACAAAAGACTTCCTTATAGGTGACGCACGTCTTCCCTCTAAGGGGATGTAATTTCCCCCTGCAGTTCTTGGCCAGGGAGCCAGCATTCCAGAATGATGTATTTTAATTAATTTCAGCAATTGAATCCCTTGGCTTGGAGGCATGTATGTTGCAGAACAAAGCACTTGCAATTTGAGGTTAATATTTTCCTTTTCATTCAGAGGACAGAAGCTGAGAAAGCTGGTGGATTTTCACACAGCCCAAACAACTATCTGCTTAGGGAAACGGGCCAGGTACCTGCAGAGAGAGGCACAGGGAGCACTGGATCCAAATACAAACCCCCTTTGGGTCTGGGAATGGTCTCATTTGGACTTTGCTCCAGGCCTGTTTCGAAGGGTACAAGTGCCCCAAGGTGGAGGTTCCAGGGCTGGCCTTGGGTCCTGCTGCCCTGGACAGTGCAGGGAGAACCGAGGCCGGATCCCTGCTCCTTGCAGAGGCCTGAGCTTTCCTGAGCCTTGGCTCAGCCCACACTCCCTGGGCCAGGCTTCATGGAGAGCAGAGAGCACCATTTCACAAGCTTTTCCACTTGCACGCTGAAGCAGGCAATGAATTTGTCTCCAGAAGCAGAAAGCAAGGCAAACTACCCAAGCAAATCACTCTGAGCACAGAGCTAAATCTAATTTTACTTGCATGTTTAAGAGGAACTGATCCAAACCCCAGTGAAGTCAATGGAAAAACTCCCATCGCCATCAGAGTGCCCTGCACAGACCCCAGGGACTGCAGTGAAATCCCATGTGGAAAACACTGGGAGCAAAGCAGACTCATTGCTGAAACCAGGAGCACAGAGAAAGAGGCAGATGGAAAACTGGGCATGTTTTGGGCACAGTCTGTTAAATAATGGCGGCAGAGCTTTAACCATTTGTGATAAGATTCATCTAAAGCTTGTAAGCAGAGTTAAGATGGAAGTTTTAATGTTGATTTACCATTTGTTGATTACTCTCCACTAAAACTTCCCTGGCTTGTGTACCTCTGCTGATGTTGAGAGGATTTTGCTGGGGTTTTACATCTGGTCTGTAAATGCCTCAGTAAATGTAAATGGCTCTGAATATGCCTCAGACAGTGCAAGGACCATGAGCTTCCTTCTCTCACAGCAACTGTGCTCTGAGGGCTCAGCACTGGGAGCTCCTGCCAGGAGTGGTTATATATCCCAAACCACCAAAATCATTACCGTGCCATTCCAGGAAGGCAGCTAAGCACATGTTTAGGTTCCACTAACTTCAGAGTTAAACACAGGCTTAAGGGCTGTCCCTTGTGTGAATCGCAGCCTAACTGCAGTGCTGTTCTGACCAAGTGAGGCACTGTCTGAGCTGTCCTCCTTCCCCACCTGCTCAGTGGAGGCACTGAACTCAGAGATTTAATCACCTTTTGTGAGGAGACTGAACAAAACCTTGTCCTAAACACCGAGGAGACCAGGAGTCAGTGTCACTTACCTCGCTGTCTTCTGCAGGAGGTGGGGGAGGCTCTTTGATGATCTAAAAGGATTAAAGAGAAAGAGAATCAAGAAGTCACTTTATTCTTTAGCGCAACTCAAATGTCACAAAATAAAAAAAAATCCAAATGAGAAAACGACAGGACATGCTGCTGGAACAGCTCTGTTACCACACTGTGATCACGAGGCGGCTGCGGGTGCCACTGTCACTGAGGGGGAGCAGGAGGTGTCCCAGATCCCTGCCACGGAGACATTCCTAATGACAGCTCCACACTCATACTGCTCATTAGGTCACCCCTGCCCTGTGTGAGGCAACAGAAAATTCAAAGTCTGATATCCCTGATTCTCCTAATCCCAGCAGATGCCACAGTCAGTGCTGGCTCTGAGCACTGAGGCCTCACCTGAACAACCACACCAAAATCAGCATCTCCTCCTCCTGCCCTCTGCACACGTGTACAAATCCTGCCTCAGATAATTTACAGTCTGAACAAAGGCTGGAAAGCAAAACCAGTGTGAAGCAAAATGCCCTGGGGACATTGCAAAGCGGTGATAACCCACAGCCTGTCTCCCAGACCATTCTGCCTTTTTCATTCCAGAAGGCTGTGCCACCTCATGCTCTTCACATTCATGCTCTTCACATTAGCAGGTTAATATAGTTCACTGTCATAAACTTCAAAAAATATTTAAAAAAAAAAAATAAAAAATATATATATATATATGGCTCACTGAGGTTTGCAATAAAGCAAGCAGGGTGAGGTTGCAGCCTGGTCCAGGATATTCTCCATAGAAACCATTTCAGTTTATGTGGGTGTGAGGCTATTATTTCATGCAGAAAGTTTGCATCCAGGGCTCGGCAGGCAGTTGGCTGCTACCAGAGCCCTGCATCCAAGAGCAACAGAGAAGTTTCCAGGGGGAAGGCAGTGACACCAGGCACGTCAAACCCTGTCCCTCACAGCCTGAGCAGAGCCCCTGAGCAGCCCCAGCCCTGGCATGGCAGTGCCATGCCCCAGGATGGGTTTGCTCCAGGGGTCTCAGTCCATTCTGGACGAGGCAGCTCTTTCTGTGCAAACCAGGCCATGAGTCAGAGGCTGCCTGAGCACCAGTGGAGGTGACACTGAGTGTCCTCAGCTCTGCTCAGAGCTGGGTGTCGGGGGCAGAGGCTGCCCTGGCATGGGGGACACACGTGTGGGCTTCAAAATCACCCTGCAAACAAAAAATACAGTCCCAAATAGCAACGGCTTGGCTATTTAAATGCAGAAAGGGAAAATTGCAATCACATTAAAGGCCCTGAAGATATAAATATTTACAGCAATTCCTCTCACTTGTGTTTTTCCTCCTGTGATGAGCTCACTGTTTTTATTTTCCTCTGCAAGGCCTGAGTCATGCAATGTGGCCATTAATGAGGAGCATGTGCCTCTGGCTAGAGAGGAGACAGGGCTGGAGCAGTTTGTGTCCGAGCCCAGGGCAGTGATGAGAGCTGGGCTCTGCCCTTACCTGCTCCTGGGCCACAGGGCTGCTGTTTTGGTGGCCTGCAGCTACTCAGGGAACCCCAGCTAAAGAGACTTTGTGCATTCAATTAGCGCTGAATGCGGGCACGCACAGGAGCCCAGAGCTCTCGAGGAAACACAAAATCACTCATGAGGAGGAGTGTGGTGGAGCCTTGCTCATCCCCCGTTCTGGCACAGCAGGACTGTGGGTCAGGTGGGGCTGATGGCCCCCGCTGGGGAGGAAGGAGGGGGAACGGCCCTGAGCTTGAGCTGACCAGCAGAGCTGGGCAGTGAATGGCACAGCACCCATCTCCCTGCCGATTCTGGCATTCCTAGCTTGGGCGGGATAGAAACGATGAAAACTTTGAAAATGACAAAAAATGATGAAAAGTAGATGAGAAGGGGGTGATATGTCCCAGGGGCTGCCCAGGGAGGTTTGGAGTCCCCATTCCTGGAGGTGTCCAGGGAAGGCCTGGACCTGGCAGTCAGTGCTCTGGGCTGGGGACAAGGTGGGGATCGGGCATAGGCTGGACTTGCTGATCTCAGAGCTCTTTTACAACCTGAATAATTCTGGGATTCTGTGAAAAGTGGATGAAAAGTTGTCTGCATCCCAGTACTACTCTGTGGAAAGGAAATCCTAGCTATCAGCATGGTTTTATTCAGAGCTGTAAGATGGAGACAACACCATCTCTTCTGTGTCTCTTGACACACTAAATACTGACAGAGTGTGCAACGCACCAAAAAACACAGGAGACTTTTTCAGATTCATTTTGGTCAGTGTGAGGGGTGGCATTTGTCAACAGACCTCCTTTAGAACCAAATCCCTGAACACAAACCCACCAGACACTGAGAAACTTCAGATCTCTGATCCAAAATGTACCTGCTGGAAGAGGGCTGGTTCCCTCCTGGAGCAACCCCTGTGCTGGTGCAACATCATGGGATCCAGTAGAGTTTCTCTTGTTTGCATTGGCATGAAACATCAGGATAAGCCATCCAAATTTGGTCCAGCAAAGTATCCAAATACAACTTCTCAGCCAGTATCACTGGCAGCTCTGCAGATTGCACACTTGGCAGTGTCCTCACTGTGGATGTTTTCCATACATTTAACTCCTCCCCTTAACATATAACATCCCCCGTAACACGTACACACAAACTGACTGACCTCTGTAAACAGATCAAGTGTTTTCTATCACAGGCCAAGAGAGGGAAAGAAAGGACATTCCTTCAATTTTTGAGTGCTTTGCACTTCTAAGAGCAACTGAACTCCCCGTAAATTGGCAGCATGGATTGGTTAATTTGGACAAGTCTAGAGATGGGGGAGTTCAGTCTCCCATGCCTTTGAGACCCTATGACCTTTCAAAGTTCAAGCCTTACAAAAAAGTCTAATTTCTGACTCTCTGCCCAGGTCTTCAAACAGTACAAATCTTTTCCTTCTCCCTTTTGGATTCTTACAGGTACAGCTCTGTGTGCATGAAATCCTTATTGGGGGACACTGAGACCCTCATTTTGGGACACTGAGACCCTTACTCTGGGCACTGAAGGCAGTGAAGTTGACGGGGCCTTGGTGCCATCCCATAGCAATGGGCACAGCAGGAGCCCAGGGGCAGTGCCGAGGGCCCGAAGGCCCCACAGCCGCTCGCTTGGCACAGAAACAACTCAAGGACAAGAGTGAAACTGCCATCGCAGGGACCCCGTGAGGACACAGGCCATGTGGCCACCTCTTTCTGGCCCCAGCTGCACCTCTGGCCTGACCAGATGACACCCAGGACCCGCTGAAGGGATCAGCTGGGAGCAGGCCAGGCCCAGCACAGCGCCCCGGCGAGTTTGGCTTGGCAAGGCCGCAGTGTTTGTCCATGTGTGCTGGAAGTGTTTGGATAACCCCAAACCATCCCTGGGATTGCTGTGCAGCTGAGTCTCCTGTCCCTGTGTTTGGGAGAAGAACACAATGGTTCAGCCCCAGGTTTGCTCTCCAGGTGAGGAATACCTGAGGGGTTCCACACCATCACTGTGCTACAAAATCCTGGCAGGGCTTTTTTCCAAGGGTAAAGGCCCCTGGGATGGAGAGGTGGCCACTGGCCTTCCTTGGCACAGGAAGGAACTTTGAGAACAGTTGTCAGCACTTCCACACACTCAGCTGTGAAAATTCAGGACAGTGAAGTAATTCTTTGCCTTTCACCACAGATCCCAACATGCACATGAAGGACAGGTCTCTGTAAGCTGAGCCACTCCGTGTCACAAATCCATGGAGCAGCAGCTGTTTCTGATGGATAACCCAGTGGCAAAGCAGAGGAATGCCACCTCCTGGAAGGTTAAAAGCATTGAGAAGGATGAATTTTCTGTTGCCCTGAAATTTCTATAGCCACTCAGGCATAAGAAAGCACACATTGAATCCAAATTTTGCATATTCCAGGAATGTGTCTAGGATGTTTTCCGTCTTGGGAGCCCAGAAATCTCCATCAGCTCTCACTGTCCAGCAATCACACAGTAACTATCCCTGGAGTTTTAGATGATAAATAGGGGCAATATGTTTCTTGTCAGAGGAGCCTATCTGCTTTAGGATGGGACAGATCATCATTTAAAATGAAGCAAACAGTACAAAAAAAGAAATAAAGGACGTTGCCTCTAATTAGGACTACAGTTTGAAAGCACGCAGTTAACGGAGCACATTATTTTTGTCCTTAATTACCTTCACTCTTCTGGAAAACACAGAATATATGTTTTTGCTATCTCAATAAACAAGGGTTTTAAATAGCATTAACTGTGATCTGTCTGACTAATTTCCTATTTTTTTTCCCTTACATATTTATAGTTTTGACCTCTCAGTCCTGTGACAGTTTCATAGTTGAGGTATGAGTTGGGTAAAGGAACATTTCCTTTTTATTTCTGTCATATCTTCTGTGTCTTCTCAGTACCCATAAAATCCTCGGAGATCTGGTCTACACTTCAAAGCTAACACAAGCAGGGGCCT
The DNA here is from genome assembly GCA_026261815.1 of Monarcha castaneiventris obscurior. Lineage (NCBI taxonomy): Eukaryota > Metazoa > Chordata > Aves > Passeriformes > Monarchidae > Monarcha > Monarcha castaneiventris. Next base: position 607,366 of record JAMPIT010000891.1, read on the forward strand.
GTCCCAATTTCTTCACCTGCAGTACAATACAATCTTCTTCCTGCTTTCTCTCTGTATCCTGGGTTGTCTCCACAATGTTCCAGATGATTCATGATCCTGTGCTCCCTTCTCCCCAGATCAGCACGATTGCAGAAGAGCTGTGCCTCGTGTGCTCCGGGGAGTGGGTGGGAATCGGAATCCACAGACCTTTGTAAGGAATCTCCATCCAGCCAACAGGGACCCTGCCATTTTATGGCTCTTCAGGGTTGCTGCAGAGCCTATGCATTTCCTCCTCTTCTCTTCCACCAGTTTAGCCATGTGGTTTTAATCTATATTTTCTGTATTTTCTCCATCCAGCTTTTTGTTTCCAGAACTTCTGGTCATCTGCAGTACAGACTGAGAGCCAAACAGATTGCTGGATTCTTCCATACTTACTTCCAGAAAACAGCTTTAAAGTTAAAACTGGTGTTAGATGCTTAAATACCACCACCTCATTTATCTGCCAGCCACACCCCAGTATTTAAAAATCACTGTAGTATGAAAATGAGTGAGGTGGGGCAGATTTTCTACGTGGGCAAATAACCCAGCCCAGCCTCTCAGGCCACCCTGGATGGCTGCAGAAGGGAGGCAGGGACTCGTGTTTACTTCACAAACCTGGGAGGAGGTGTGGTGTATGAGCACGTGGGGAAATGCATGTGGGGAAAAGGCTCAAGCTCAGCTGCCCCAGGGACAGAATTCCACTCCCAGCCCTGGAGTGCCCTCACTGAGCTCCAACCCAAGGCTTGGGCAGGCTGGGTGGGGCCATCCCTTCAGATAGTCCAGGGCAAACCTTCCATGCAGGTCCTGCTCTGGGGCAAAGCGTGGCCCAAGCACAGCTCCCTCATCCTGCCAGGGTATGTGTCTGTGCAGCACATGGGCACAGGGAAACTGTCCCAGCGAGGGAGGACATCCCAGTGAGGAAGACCATCTCAGTGAGGGAGACTGTCCCAGCACAGCCAAGCTTTCCAGCTATTACATTAATGATGCCTTCACTGTACATCCAAACCCCTTAAGCAGCTCCATTTCCAAGCCAATCTAACACCACGCCTGCAAAGTCCTCCTTAAGACAGTTCTGGAGGTTTATTATCCCTTTGGCTTACATCTGCATTAAAATCTATTTGATTTACACCAACATTAAACCTGAGGCTCTTGTTGGCCTCCTACCCAGAACAATTTCACCCTTGGGCACCTGAACAGCCTCTTGCACACACAGATCCTGCTGTGGATGTCTGCACTGCTCCAGGTTGCGCTGTGCTCAGGAAAGAGGATGAATGGGAAGACAAGCAGTAACTGGGGGAAGCCAGGAGCTGGGATCTGCTGCTTTGCAGATCTGCTCAGCTCAGGAAAGGTGAGGTCACCCTGCTAGAGGTGTCTGTGCACTTGCCATCATCCTTGTTATGAGCACAGTGTTGGTGAGTTCAGCAGAGCAGAATTGTTCCTTTGTTTTCTATTATTAAATAAACCTCCTACAACTTTTGGAGAGGTCAGTGCCTGCCTCCTTTGCTTTTGTAATATCCTCCACAGGTATCCAGGGAAATTTCGCCTCTGCTGGTATCAGGCACAGCAAAGAGTTATTATTGTTCTGATCTACTGAGCAACAATTGCCTCTACTGTAAACCAAGTGGTAAATTCCAGACTTCATCCCAGAATACTTCTGAGACCAATAAACTTGGATACATTTGGAAGCAGCATTCCTTCATGGGCGCATGCCAAGGAGATACCGGGTTCCAGATAAACCTCCAGAGTGAGTCTATTGACTCCAGTCCATTTACTCCAGGGACGAAGCTGGCTTGGTGTCTTTCCTGAAGAACTGCTGGATAGTAATGACTCCTATTTAATTAAAAAGCATGCCAAGAGGAATTTCAGGGTTTAGAAATGTGCTTGTCACTCAGAATCAAATTTATACTTGGTAAGAAAAGAGCTTGTTGTGTTTTTTTCCTTTTTCCCCTGGACACATCCACAATTATCTCTGAAACGTCCCTGGGCTGGAATCCACGGCAATGTCTCCGGGTGTGCGGTTTGGTTATTCGAGGTTGGAGCTCTGGTCTGTTGTGCAAGGCAGTTCCTCTGCCCTTAATTCACTTCTGACAACACTGCATTCCTCCCAGCGCCACTTCCAAACCAGTCACTAAGCTCTGCTCGGCTCCCTTTCCCCATCCCCTGACAGGCTGGGCACTGCTCCATGGATTTATCTTTAATTTCACAGAATTTTTGGGTGAGCAGTGCACAGTGGGGCATCCTGGCTGCTGATCCTCTGCCAAACACACCGGATGCCCTCCCGGAGAGGTGGAAGAGATTTCATACAGGCTCTTGGAATAAAACCTTTCCAACAACTACAGGGAAGTGTTTGACTACATTGGAAAAATATCAGCGAGATAGTCCCCAATTGCAGACCTTGCTAGGAGGGAACATGGGAGGTAAAGGAGGAGAGTGAGGAAAAGCTTTTATCTAAAAAAAATGTTTTAAGTAGAGAATTTAAATCTGGAAAATATTAAGCTTATAAAGTTTCATGTGAACCTTGGACTCCCTCTCTCTGCTGCACCCACCTTGCTTAGCTGGACTGTTTTTCACACTCAGGGCTGTTACATGACCACCGTCTCCACATGATTCCACTGCAGCAGAGCCACAGAACTCTCTCAATGACAGCTCCATATCCCCTCCACACTCTGCTGCTTTTATTTGTGCTTTTTTCTCATCAGCTTCATCTCTGAGCTCTAACAGCACCTTAAACCAGCAGCATCACTGAGAGCATTTTCCCTCTATGCCAGTGCAAACGTCCCCACAGGGCATACCTCCTCTGACTTCCATGCAGATGTGCCAACAAAAAGTTGGCCCAGCTCCACTGGGAACGTGCCAGCTAGTTCAGACAAATAACTCTGAGCAACCTACCACGCTGCTAATCCTTTGGCCAATTTTAGAACAATTTTTTTTTATTGTTCTGAAAGTCCAAATAAATATTTTTTCCATTCTGGTGTTCATCATGGGACAGAGGTGCCAAACTACTGTGAAGAGAAGCGTTTTATCCCCATTTTCAGCCAGGAACAGAAACAGACAACTAAGATTTTTCCTGCAAGATTTCCATCCTTGTTCTGGATAATACATCTCAGCACAGAGACTCATCCTCCAGCAAGTGGCTCCTGCAGTGTGTGGCTCCAAAGCTCTTTGCTCTGCATTGTAGGTTGTACAACATGGTGCAAATTTACAACACTGGGTCTGTGATTTAAAATCAGGAATAATGATGGTGACCCAGAAACTAGAGCCGGTTTGGGCAGCCTTAAAAGCAGCTTCTGAAACGTTGCACGCAGCCAGTCACCAAATCCAGGCTCCAATTCTGCTGACATCTGTGCGTCCCTAATTCTTGTTCTATATTTGCAGCACGAACAAGATCCAAAACAAGAGCAGAGCTTCACTGCATTGTGTGTCCCACAGTGATGAGCCCTTGCCCTGATCCTCATTGGGAAAGGCAGTGCCAGGGCTCAGCAGGGATGCTCGGGGTGTGACAGGTCTGTGCAGACAAACAGCAGAGTCACGTGAGATGAAAGCTCATCTCGAGTCCTGTGATTTCCTTCTTGCCTCCCTTGACCTCTTCCTTCTCCCCTGTTTTCTCCTGATTTCCCTCTGCCCTTTTAAGGCATTAACTCTGTGATTGTGCTTTTGAACTTTTGTGAAAGGGCCTGGAGGAAAAGACAATGCTCAGTGAAGCACAGTCGTACTTCCACTGTCACTGGGATATTTCAAAGTGCTTTTCACATGTGGTGATCCAGGAAACAAAGTTCATCTTGCAAAAATTTGCACACCTAGAAATGTCTTTTCCTTGCACCTGAGGCAGAACCAGGACTCCAGTGTGAGTTGATCAGTCCTGCCCTTCTACAGGAGCCCTCCAGCATGGGCATGCTGACATTGGGGTTAGAAAATCCAGAGCAGGCATGGCAAGGAACACATTTCTGCAAGCTATTTCCATTTTGTGACCAAAACACAGGACTTAAAGGCTCCTGACAAGGTTTGGATGTTGGCAACACTGCTGTTCCATGGGTCTAATGCCAGGCTGGGCAGATGAAACAGAAGCCCAAAGCAGAGGCAGCAGTGGCAGAAATGCTGCCCCATTCTGGCATCAGTCTTGTGGAAAACTCTGCCTCCCTCCCCCTCATTTCTTACTTTTGGGCAGCACTGAAATGCTGCTTTGTGCTGGTGATTTCTGTCACTTACCACAGTGCAGCAGAGGGGCCAGAACCACCAGAGCAGAGCCAGGGCCAGCAGGAGGAAGAGGATCAACAAGGCGATGGCCAGGATGGTCCCGTCGGACTGGAGGAGAAGCACAGAGAGCGTGTGACACCTGTGACACAAATCCTCCCCTGTGCACCCTGCCCCCAGCTGTGTCCCAAAGGCCCTTCTCCATTTATTGCCACATTAATGATAATGATCAATTAAGTCACGCTCCATTTAATTTTCAGAAAAGATGCAGCTTTCCTCTCTCCTCACACATCCAAATGTGGCACCTGCCCTCCCCCAACATCTCACTGCAGAGAGGCCGAGACCTCTTGTTCACTTCACAGGTTTTGCTTTTCTGACCCTCACAGTTACATAAAACACAGATTAAAATCAATGTAACATTCCTCAGACTATTTAAGTGAAGACTTGGAAAAAGATTTTAAGGGGAGCTCACAACACAACCACGAAATCATGGAGTCGTTTGGGTTGGAAGGGACCTCAAAGCCCATCCAGTGTCCCCCCTGCCCTGGGCAGGGACACCTCCCACTGTCCCAGGGTGCTCCGAGCCCCATCCAGCCTGGCCTTGGACACTGCCAGGGGTGGGGCAGCCACAATATTGGCAATGTTTCAGTGCAGTTCAAGCAACTTCTTTGCAGCTCTTTCCCTCCTGCAGCACAGACCTGACAGCGACGTTGGTGTTACAGCTGACTCCAGACAGAAAACTTGCAGTGAGACCTCCAGGGGACCATGACCCAGGTCCTCCTGCTCCTCTCAGCTGTGCTGACTCAGAGCAGCTCTGCCACGAGCTTTCCAAGAGATCTGAACATCCATCACAAGGACACACAGGGAGTTTCCCCATCATTAACTCTGGAAGATCCCCTCCTCTCTGGCTGGGACACTTCTCCCAGTTAAAACACATTTGCAATTCTCCAGTATCGATCAGCACTGCAAACTGCTGCACAAGCCAGCTCAATTCAAACCCCAAATGTGCATCACTTCTCAGATTTAACCCAAACCAGATGTCCCTGTGCCCCCGAGGTGTGCCAGCCTCCCTGTACCACTCCTCCCCAGGACTGTGCTATTCCCAGACCAGCAAGGCCTGACCTAAGCCTCTTTGAGAGGTTCTTGCTGCAAGAGCCAGACATTTAAACCCCCCCACCCAATGTCAAGGCCACGGTGCCAGACTGAGGACACGTCCAGGAACAGACTGACCCGACGGGCGCAAGAAATGGGTGCCTGCTTAAATCACTGCAACTCAAGGGCCAGATGACCTCCCATCATTCCAGAATGGGAGAGTCATGGAAGAACAACCAGGTTGAGAGCATTTTCCAAACTCTCTGCTGGTGCAGAAAGAATTTCTGGAGAACTTGGATCAAGACAACCTGACCTTTGACACTTGGAAGCAAGAGAAGGCAATCCACACAGGAGAATAATTCACCCAAGGCATGTCTGGAAATGGAACTTGGACCCCAACACACACAAAAAAAGCTCATTTTAGAAAACTGAGCTGTACATTTGGGGCTGTTGCTCCAGACAAACAGCATAAAAGCACATCCATCATCTGCAAAATGCAACCTGCTGGTATTCAGTGCTTTATAAAATGTGATCTCAGCTTTTTACTACCATGAAATTGTAGAAGAAATCAGGCTTTTAATGTCTAATCATTATCTGCCCTCTCAGCCCCACATTAAAACAAATATTTGCTCATTAAGAGTATTCTAAAATCCATTTGCAAAAATGCCAAACAAATTAGAGTGGCTTTTAAACTGTTTTCTGGGGATTTTTTTGGTTTGTTTTTAAAAACAGAATTTGTTTTTACTTTCCTTTCCCCCAAGAACAACCTGTAAAGACCAATTTTTGATACCCAAACACATCTGTTCCTCTGCAATGCAGCTGGTCTGGCCAGCTGGGGTTTTGTGTATCACAGCAGCAAACCAGTCCAGAGGACTGGGCAGGGTTGGAGGTGCCAGATCTTCCCAGCCTCACTCAGAACTGAGCTGTCACTCTGCGTAATGTCTACGGTTTTATACAGCCAGAACTGTGCTGAGATAGAAGCTGCCACTCAGCCAAGCTGAATGATAAACAGGAACAAAAATCTGCCTGCTCAAAGAGTTTGCAAAAGTTCCACTGGCATTTGGAGATCTCTCTTCCAGTCTTAGATAGCTGGTGAAAAAGGGCTGAAGCATTTCAAATGTCTGTTTTCATTCTATTTTTTTTTAATCAAAATTTGGAAGAACAGTGCAAACGCTCATGGAAACACTGAACCATGGAATAATGCAATGAGTGAGTTTAATACTTATTGAATGCAGGCTGGCAATTCAGATCAGGAAAACAACTTTCATTTTAAAAAGAGAATTTTTACAGTCAACTAGAAGCTTTTTCATACGAAAAGATCAATGGAGAAAAGCCTGGCTAGCCCCTGAATACACACAGTTATCTGTGATGGCTGCTACTGTCACAGGTATTCACCTTACACAGATAAACGTGGGGCTGGGACCCACAGTGAGATCAACAACCTAAAACTCCACAGCTCCTGACCAGCTGACAAAAGCCAGACAGCAAAGCTACTCTCAGAGCCAAATTACTGTAAAACTCTGGCACTTTGCTTCCTGAGAAGTGTTGGAGACCTGGACAATACTCAGAGTTGTTCTTTTGAAACACCTTATCTTACCAAGAAACAGTAAGAGAAAAAATAGTGGGCTCCTTCCACGGCCTCTCAAGGTGCTCCACATCGGAAGTGCTAAAACTCTCCCATGCAGGCTCTGAAACAAATGAGCTGTGCCTTGAAGACTCCTTTGCGCTGCCAGAGTCCAGCAAAGCCAAGAAAAGGCTGCAAGTATTGCTGGCAGTGGGAGTAGAGTGGGAAAGAACCTCTGCAAGATGTTGGACAATAGAGAGAAAGCAGGAGATGGGGAGCAGGACACATACGAGGCATTTCCTCATACCTAGGGGGCTGTACAGATACATAGACACAGAAAATCTCAGAATCACAGAGTGCTTTGGGTTGGCAGGGACTGTCAAACTCATCCAGTGCCACCCCCTGCCATGGGGCAGGGACACCTTCCCCCAGAGCCGGCTGCTCCCAACCCCATCCAGCCTCCCCTCAGCTGTGGAACTGTCAGGGACGTGAGAAGCCAGGCTGCAACTGGGAGAATTCCTTGGCCAGGAGACACCAGCCTGGCCTTCCTCTTGGATTGCAGGTTCTCCTTGAGAAAGAAGGGAAGGGATGGCAAAGTCTCATCCAGAAACTGCCCTGAGGTGTTTCCTGCCAACCACTGACCCACAAACCCTGGGGTATGTCCTACAAGGGAACGACTCCCTGGAGGCACACACCAATCCCAGGGAAGAGCCGACCCCAAAGCCTGGGATGAACGAGGTGCACATTCCTTTAGCAGCCAGGGCACAGGGATGGCCCCTCCATGGTCGGGCCACAGAGGAAATGACTCCTCCTCAGCATTCCTTTGCTGTTCCCTGCTGAGGTTGCTGCCCAAGACCAGGCTCCCAAAATTCTGCCCCAGGAAGTGCGGATCCAATCATGAGGCAAGACAAAGCTAAGGCAGAATCTGTGGTATTAAGCCCCTCTTTCATCTTACACATCCTCGATGCTTCTAATGCAGAAACAAAAATAAATCCATTCATAGAAAAACATAAATCAGTTCATTGGAATTTCAATGAAACTATGGCATAATCCTGAGGGTTTTCCAAAAAATGCTGCTACACAGCAGACAGGCATTTCTGGTTGCATTTGGGTTTGTTTTGTTTTTTTTAATTTTATTTTTAAGATTTTATTTCCTAGTTTCTCACTTTACTGTGCCGGCCTCTGCTGCACACAGCAACAGAAACCAATGTCTACTATTTATCACATACAGGAATTTTTTTAATATAACAGAAACAATGTGGCCTAATTTCTGAAAGGAAATGAAAACTCACTGCTCTGCAGGGTCACCCTGTGGTCCGTGTCTGTGGAGTTGCTTGAGCAGGAGCCAAGCTCAGCAGGGGATGTGAGCACGAAGCACCTGCTTGAGGTCACCCAGCAAAGGTGTTCTCAGCTCCTTTCCTGTTTTCTGTGCTGAGACATGAAATGCCCCTCTGGCAATGATCTGTTTCCCTCCTCTCCTTCCAGAGCTGAAAGGAGATGAGAGCTGCAAACACTTGTCTGGCATCCCGTTATTTGCTTTGCAAGCCAGTGCAACACCAGAGCAAGCCTCCCTTCCCCACAGGCTGGACAAACCCGGGGCAAGAGATGCCTTTGTCCTGAGGAGCTCACGCTCCCAACAGAGCAGGCAAACACACGGTGGGAAGGAGGAGTGATCATTGTGCCCTCTGTTACAAGGAAACATCTTCGGTCAGGGAAAACAACTCTCTAACCCTCGATTGCTATGTTTATCCTTATGAAACTCACTGAACTTTTCCTTCAGCCCCTTGGGCTGAGCAGGGGAGGCTCCTCACAGGCAGCTCCCCACAACTCTGATGGGATAAGAACCTGCCAGCACGACCTGGACACACACCACAGCTTTGGGATAAGTTTCCTTCTGAAACTCAGTTTAAATTGAAATCACATTTTCAACAGAAAAACATTTCAATAAAATTAAACATTTCATTTCAGAGTGCTCTGTTTCAACCTCATTATTAAGTGGGGTTTCACCCTTGGAGGTGCACATGTGTGCAGAGATCCCTGACTGAATTTCTTCTTTAACCTCAGCACTGTCACAGGAGCACAGGCTGCACAGCCACAAACTACTCTGGTGTTTTCAAATTAAAGCCTTTCAAAACTTCCATCCTGTCCTGCCCCCACCTCCAATTTATTGTCCTCTTCTGTGACTCCCTGTTTCCCAACCCATAGGAACATGGGTTTTGCAATATGACAACCACACTTCAGGGTGTTATAAACCAGCCCATGGAGCAATATTAGAGTGAAATAATCTCTGCACGTTTAACTCTTCGGGTGACCTGTGGCAGCAAAAACATTCCCTGCCTACAATACCTGCAGCATTTAAGAGCAATTTCTTGTAGAAGCAAACCTGAAATCTCATGCCCCAGAGCTCCCAGTGAGCAATGTCTCAGTTAATAACAAACACTCAGGTCAAGGGCCCAAGAAAGTCTCATTAAATGGACTCTGCAGCTTCAAGAAGCCTCTACTGACACCCCAGGGAGTGCCCTTGGCTGCTTGCAGACCCAGGGGCACTGATCACTGGCACAGCCCTAATTGTGCCCCCCAGAAAAAAGTCACATTTGAAAAACCCCACGCTGAATTACATTGCATTAACATCGAATTACACTTCTTTTGAATTAAAAACAAAAACCAACAAACCCAACAAAAATAAGCCTGCAGTGAAAGGTCATTGGTTTTTACTACCAGGCTGTAGTTCTTGCTTGATTTTCTAACTTTCTCCATATTTAAAGGTCAAATCCATCCACTATTGATTAACACAAGGGTGCAAATTCCTTCAGCCTTTCAAACTGCCCCAGGGAGAAAGCTGGGACACCCGGCTGTTGTGAGGCTGTGCAGCCCTTTTTAACCTCTCCAGGTTAAAAGACCAAAGTTCTAGCTGACTCTGATGGCTCCTACAGCCTTTCAGCTGAACTGTCAGACCAGAGGGGCTGTTTCTATCCCAAATTGTGTCTGCCCCCCACCTGACACCTCAGCCAACATCCCACCCCATTTATTGACCTGGTGGCATTTCCTGCTCCCAGCCAAGAGCTGCCCAGGAAGAGCTGGGTTATGTTGCCCCTGCGGTTTTCACCTCCCTTCCAGTTTTGGGTCTGGGAGCTACCAGTGCAAGAGGTCATGAGTGGTTTTTCCTCTTCTGGGAGCATTTGAGAAAATGAACAAAGGCTTATTTCAATTCCCATCCTGGCTTCCCTCCGAGATGCTCCTTCTGCACTGCAGAACTTGGCCCTGATTTCCTGCCCCCAAACACGGCCTTGGCAATTCTTTCCTCTCTTGTACATTCCCTTTCCTGACCTTGCCTGGTGTGCAGTGCCTGGGCACACCTGCACATTCACAACACAGCATTTAGCAATTTCTCTCTCTTCCAGTTCTCCAAACTCCTCACACAGCAACAGGAGTAATTCCTTTTCTAAGAGCTCCCCAACTCCACCAGCATCACTTGCTAATTCTTCCAGCAGGGAGTCAAAGTCCAGCTGACTTTTCTGACTGTTCATGTTTGGTCTTTGCTTGCCAGGAAAGCAGCTGTCTGCTTCAGCTATACTCTTAATTGAATTTTTGCTTCCCTGGATTAACTCCAGATAGTCCTTGAAAATGGGCAGTTGATAGAAAATGACAGCTATTGCTTACAGGGAAAATGGGATTTGTGCCGATTATTTACATATTGCATAGGAAGGTTTTGTTGTGGAGCTGCATCAGAATATGAATGGCAGAGCTTTTCAAGGCCATGGAGCTGCTGGCTTTGCTCCTTCTCCCACTGAACACCCATTCCTGGGGAGCAGATGGGGTTGGGGTTCAGGGCATTGGCACCAAGGTGAGTGTGGCACTGCTGACATCAGGGAAGATTTTGGAGAGAGCATTCCAGACTTCCCTCCAAACCTGACCATTCCAGAAACACGGCACAGAGGGGAGCCCAAAGCGCTGATTGCTGGCTTGCACACAGGGAAGATAACCTTTGTGGTTTCCCGTCACTTCATTTCCCAGCTCTCACTCTCCCACCTGAGCTGCAGATGGTCCAACAGACCCGGCTCCCAGGTCTGAAGTCAATTAAACAATTTGGTGCACATTTTGATTAGGGGTATTTCCAGGACTGCAGCTCTCATAACCTTAACTAAAGAGAGCATTGTAGTCTCAGTAAACAGTTTTATCTTTAAAAAGGATTTGAAAACATAAAACACTGCTACCAAGACAAAATGTGTGTTTGCCCAGGAGGAATGTCCTTGATTAGTGAAGCCTGAGATACAATTTGCAAAGCAGCCACTGAATGTCTCTGCATCCAGTTTTAGATGCAGGATCTGGGTTTGAGCTCTGGCTGCTCAGCTGCACTGCAAATCCAGGTTCCCAGTCTGGAGGTGTCAGAGTAACAGGCAGTGCCATGAAACACAGGCATTTTCAAAAGCTTCCTTACAGCTATTAAACAACAGAAGTTCAACAGGTATTTCATCTGCTATAACCCACAAATAATAATTCTATCCCCGGGAGAAAACATATGAGGAAGGAATAATTTTTCTCTAAGAATTGTTTCCCAGGTCCTGCCTCGTGTGAGTAAAACACAGCAAACCCCTGTGTGCTGACAACGGGCAAATACATTTTTGCCAGTGATCAATGAACTAGAACTAAAACTTGACTAATAAAATAAATTCCCTTCTTTTAAGGCATAAGGAAACATTTGTCAGTTTTGGAATCCAACCTCTCATGTAAGCTCTGCAAACTCTCTCCATACAATCTTGTCCTTGTTGAACAAGGATCAAGTTCAAATGACACAAAAGCCTTTTCTCAGCTGGTGCCTCAGCTTTTGTGGGCCACAGAACCCTTCTGGCAACTGATGTTGTACATCTTGGCCTCTCTCTTCTTCTGCATGGAAACCCAGTGGCCTTTGCTGCACAGGGACAAAAGCAGGCTGGGGACACATTTTTAAGTCCTTCTGGCAACACTGCTCTGGCCTCCCAAAAATTGCTTTAGGTCAGTTCACAGGAAAATTAAAGCAGGGCCTCACCCATGGCCTGTACAGTGACAGGTCTGCCCACAGATGAATAAAGCTGAAGCATGAAGGACTGCTGAGAATTCCAAATGAATTCCTTCACTACCCCCTCCAGCATGACTCTTTTCATGCCCTGTTCCCAACAGCCAGGACTCAGCAGAAGCAGCATCTGCAGCATTACTGGGAATTAGAAATTTCATCATCCTGGTTCCAGCAGAGCCTGAGTGCAGCAATTCCCCACTGACAATGGGGGCTGCAGCCACAAACCACCCACCCCAGGGGAGAACCCAGCACATTTTTGGCTCCCTGCTGGTTTCCATGCAGAGGGATCAGGCCAGAGCTGCTCCTTGTTCCCTGGGCAGTGGCCAGGCAGGCACAGACACCTCCAGGGTGGCCCAGCTCTGGCCCCTGTCCCACCACAGACAGAGCCTGAGGTGTTTACTTGAAGGCTGAAGAGCATGGCCACATCGTGGCACACAAGACACACTAAATATCACATTGCCACACCTTCAAACTCACCTTGAAGGGGGGAACACGTCCTTCACACCAGGCTTACCCAAGCTGGCAGCCCTACTACTGACAGAACACACACCTGCTGCTGAGTCCCACCACCCACCAGAAGCATTTTAGGAATCAAAACTTACACAGTGCGTGCTGGAGATGATGACAGAGCTGGAGATGAAGCTCAGACCATCGTTCATACTGACTTGAAGAGCTGCTTCCCTGGGAAAAAAAAAACAAGAAACAAGTCAGGGCAGCTCATCCACAGCCCTCTGTCTGATACCATCCCGGGCCCTGGGCTGCTGGTGCTCAGAAGAGCCTCTTGTGCAGATAATTCCCACTGGTGCTGCCCTGGTCATGCCAGTGATCATGAGGGAATGTCAGCCTGGGACCCCAACAGGAGCAGCAGAGCACAGGGAGGTGACCCAGACCCATCTCCCCACAGGCAGAGTGAATATTGGGGTAAGAAAAACGCACATGCCAACTTCTCTCAGCACAGGTGCTGGGCACAGCAGGTAGGTGTCCTCCACCACGAAAGGCTTCTCATCTGGAAATGAGAAATAGTGGGATTTACTGCCAAATCAGTACTACGGGCCTTAGGGAGCAAGTTTAAATAATTGGTTTTCCTCACTCTTGATACATAAACAAGATGGGGGATAAAGAGTTGCCTCACATGCCTGAGCCATAGCACAGCTGAAGGTGTGGAGCTTTTTGGGAGTGCAGCATCACTCTGTGCAGGAGCCCAGCTGGAGTTGCAACAGGTTATATAAAAGTGGAGATATCCAAATGAAGAAAATTGTACATTATGGAAAATTTTGCATTTCAAGGCAGAAGCATCTCCCCTGGGCTGCTGAGATGAGTTTGCTCACGTGGGTGGTGGGAAATGATGCTCAGGGCACCAGCAGCAGAGCACTCCTGATCCTGCTCTGTTCTCAGCTCTCACGGGCAGAGTCTCACAGCACATTTTGCTGCATTTATGAGTCATAACGAGGTACTGACTACAAGAAACTCATCATGCAGGAGCAGGACTCACCAAGCCAAGCATCCCTTCCCAGACATTCCTGGAAGAGGTTTCTGCTGGGTACAAAGCTTTAGAAAGCAACACTATTGCTCTGGTAATTCCTGTCACACATTAGAGTCCCTGTCTCATACTGGTGTATTTCTTTGCTTTGGAAGCAATATAAAAGGATATTTCCTCAGGCAGGTAAGGAACTGTTTATTTTTTACAACCCATAAAAAGAAAGAAAAAAAAAAAAGAAAAAAAAGAAATGTCAAAGAAAAGTTCTAACCTTCCCCGAAGTTCTCCTTGCAGCACATCCAGGCCCTCAGTTTTGCAATGGAGTTACCAAACCAAGCAGCATTTCCCGCTCTGCACAAGGCAGATGCGCAGTGGTGGCACATCTGGTCCCACAGTGCTGTTCTCACCCCGATTTATGACGGTATCATTGACTCCCATGAATTTATGACATTGTCTTGGCGCACACACGCCAAGAAAATGAAGATCAGTGTCTTGTTTTCTCCTTTGCTAGCTCTGGCAGCCAAGGCCAAAGGCTTCTCCGTGCCAGCATTCACTGAAACAAAAGCTGCTTCATCTTGCAAGGCCTTTCCCTTAGATCTCATTAGGTTTTTGTTTCTCTTTCTCTCCCTTCCCACTCCCAACTCCCATCAGTCCGTGCCTCTCTAGAAAGTTTATCAGCCCGGAGTGCCCCGGGGGAGCTCCTGGCTGGCCAGGCTGGCTGCAGGCAGAGATTAGTTTGTTTGGAGAATGTTTGTGTTTCACCGCAGAAATGAGCGACTGTTTCCCTCTGCTCTAAACAAAAGAGGATCCATTTGGTTTGCATAACTCTGGCCCATCCGACTCCTTCCTGGAAAACGGACACAGGGAAAGCAAACAGAACAACGCTTCTGACGTGCTCTCGCAGCAGAGCTGGGGATGCATTGGAGCTGGGGATGCAGCAGGGGATGCAGCAGGGGATGCAGCGGGGGATGCATCGGAGCCGGGGATGCATTGGAGCCGGGGATGCAGCGGGGGATGCAGGGCTGGCCTGCTGCAGGACGGACCTGCCGTGTCCCAGTGCTGCAGGAGATGGGCTGAACGCTCCCCAGCCCCAGACCTCGTGCCAGAGCCCGGGGTCTGTGCTTTGGACTGCTGTCCGCTGCCAGTGGTGGTGGTGGAAGGGCCGGGAAGGGAGGCCGAGAAGGGAGGCCGGGAAGGGAGGCTCACTGCTGAGTTTGCTGCCCTGGACGTCATTTCGGTCCCTGCTCGGGGCTGGCCAGGGAATGGGGCAGGAATCACTTCGTCTCCTTGGACAGCTTTACAGAAGGGATGCCCAGGCCTTGATCCCCTCCCAGGCACCAACCACTGGCAGAGCTTGGACACCTCCAGGAACAGCTCAATGCCTCCCTTCTGAGCTGGCATTCCACACAGGAATGGGCACAACTTCCTCCCTACCTGTGCATCCCTCCTTCAAGCAAAGTAAGGTCATGCTGTATAAAGCCCTCAGATGACCCAAACTGGCCAGTCCTGAGGCCTGAGCCATTCAGAACAGGAATGGAGGAGGGTCAAACTTCCCACAAAAACACATCTGGGTTCTGTGGATGCCCTTTCAAGCAGGTACCTGATACTGCTCAGACTCCTGCAATTCTATACCCAGAGTTCCTACACCTGAACAGCTAAATGGAGCCTGGAAAATCTATTATTCCCAGCAAGAGTGAATAATTTCTTATGCCATTAGCAGGGTGTAACCTTCTGGCAAGTCAGGACTTGGAATATTTCCCAACCATAATCATAAAAGCTTCAATATATGCAGGATGCTTTAACACGAAAGAGCAAACCTCAGGAAAAAAAAAAGAGAGATACAAGAGATACACCAAGGAAGGTGACAGAGAACAGCACTTTCTTGTAGCCATAGAACCATGCCAGAATTAACAGCCTTCCCTCTGGCTAATGGTTCATCCAAGAACCCACCAATGCACTGAAATCGGACTGCAAGGATCCATTACAGGAGGGTTTAGGAAAGCCCAACATTCCAAACTGTCACTGCAACGCTGCAAGTGCTGGTTGCAGGACTCGCAGGATCAGCAGTGTTTTGGTCCAGAAAAGGCTGCAAAAGCTGTTTGCCAAACTTCCCATATATCACACACTAACAGTTTCCTTCTGCTCTCCCTGTACTTATGATCTGCATTCAGCTGAAGTACATCTCAGAGATGCTTTGCCCTGGTCTGCTGTTCCTGCAGGAGGGGAAACTCCAGTTCAGCCTGGCTGGGGTGGAGGCTGCTGCCCTAAGAGGGCTCTGCACCTCATCCCACCTGAGATGGCAGCTTCGAGTCATCCTGAGCACTTCCATTGTCCCTTTGTCGTCTCAGATGAACCAAAACACCTCCCTAATTGTCTGCCCCACCTACCAAAGCTGGGTCTCTGTTCCCCCTGGCTGACTCCTCCTCTCATGCCACTCTTGTGACAACTCTGCAAGCAAAGTTTGTGTTTCAAACCCATTTTGTGGGAGACGGGAATGCAGGAAGACACTGGAACTCTCTCTGAGCTACAGAAACTGCCTACGAGAAAGACCCATAAATAAGAAATGTTTTGTTAATGCTGTAATGAAAACCACATTGAGATCAGCTGTAATTTCTCTGCTTTGCGCAGGGACTCACGAGCCCTGAGTGCCAAAGCCTTCCAGAGCAGAGTGAGGGGATAGGGAACAGATAAGCATGGAGCACTGATATCACATTCCCAGCAGCCTCTGGATGGAGGGCAGGGATTTGCTCTGAGGGGTTCATGTGCTGAGCAAACAACTGTTGAAGGGGGCTACAAGAGAAGCTGCCAGAGCACCCCAGTGTTGATTTGCTCGGGGAGCAGCACATGCTGCACCATCTCAAGGTCCCCAGCCCCAGGGCTGTCCCCATCAGCTCTTCACTGGTGCCACACAGAGACCACCCCAAGCACTGGGGGAGCCTGGCAGAGCTCCCACCCTGCACATGGGGGCTACTCCTCCCTCAGCACAAATCCCCACTGCAGGGAATGCTGCTGGGGGCAAAGGCACTGGAGCCTGGGTTAAAAGTTCTGACACTGCAGTTTGTTGGAGGCCGGGGCAGCGTTTGAGGGAAGCACAACCATTTCTTCCTTCTTCATGTTCTTTGACAAGCAGTGACTTCAGCCACCCTTCAAAACCCGAGGCCCAGCTCACCTTGGTGCACGTTCGCACCTCGGAAAGATTGGAGGCACGGATTGTGTCCCTCACAAAGGTCACAGCCCCCAGGACACCTGAGGGATTTGGTACCTGAGGGAGAGGGACATTCTCTAGTTCCAGAGTGGAAGGAGAAAAGCTGCTGTTAGAAAATGAAAAGATTTGGAGGTGGGTTACAGTGACGTGATTGGGCAGGGAAATCAGGGCTTGGAGAGTAGAACTGCAAAGCAAAACATTCCTGTGCTAAGAGTGACAAAGCTGCAAGAAAGTGAAGAGGATATCACAAGAAAAGTGCTGTGCTGCCAGGAGAAATGAGAGATGGGGGAAGTGGAGCAATCTGTCAGGCTTTAAAAACAGAAGACAATTTTTAGGAGACATTTGTTGGGCAGTCTGGGGATGCAGGCCCCATCATCCCACTCTCTGCTGGCACCTGGCACTGTCCTGCTCCCAGTGTCTGTCTGAATAAAAAATCCAGGCCAGGTTGTGCAAAGGACGGGGTTTGGCCAAGCATCCAGAGCATTCACTGAGTGCAGCAGATCCAGCCCCAGCTCTGCTGTGGTGCCTGCTCCTTCACCAACCTTTCATCTCTCTATTCAGCTGCGAATTGCTTAGGACAGAGCTCAGCCTCTCTGCCCAGAGCTATCTTTGCTGGCTCCTGCACAACCTGGGCAGGCACAGACACTTTAGCACCACAGAGCAGCCATAAGTCACTGCACTGGATAATTACTTTTAACTCTGTGCAGGCTGAACCCAATTCTCCCAGGTCCTGCTGCTGGCAGGAACACCCTGCTGCTGAACATGCATCTGATTACAGCTCTGCTCAGCCAAATATTCCTCATGGTTTCTACAGATGTTCCTTTTTTTTTTTTTAATCCCGTAACTATGAACATTACGAGTCAATGCTCTCTTCACCTGCCACTTTTCCCTGCCAATAATCCCAATAAAACCCCATTAGCTCATGCCTTTAACCTCAGCACCTCCCAGCCATGCTCACTACATTTCATCTGGGATAATTTAAAGTTTCAGGAACTGTTGGCTTAGTGTTATCTTTAAAAATACCTCCCTCCCTGATACAATCGGAGGCAGAGAGGTTTCAAGCAAACAAAAGCAGCTGAGCTATCCAGCCTCTGTGAGGTTTCCATAAAATCCTAGTTCAGTTCTCTCAGGGCTGTTTGAGTTGGGAGCAGCAGGCGGGGGCTGCAGGCTCTGGGATCTCCCACAGAGCAACTCAAACCCAACAGAGCTGTGCCAGATCCCACCTGGAGAGACCTGGCTTTAGGAACTGCTGAGCTCCCTCAGTCAGGGAGGGGCTGAGCCCAGAATTTGGGTTTGTGTCCTTTTCCTGCCACGTCACAGATTTAAACAACCCCAGACTGTGAGAATAGCCAGAGAGGCCTTGGTGCAGTGCCAGGGACAGGGAGCTCACTCTTCACCTCTGCATCCATTCAGGACACCATGAATACATCAGGTCAGGGGGCAGGAAATGTATTTGCCCTTTATCCTCATTTTCCACAGCCCTTCTGTGGACACAGGAAGACAGCTCCAAATTCAGAAAGCCCAGGGGCTGCATTAAGATAAGCTGATCTTTCCTGAAAGCTACGATGAGGCTGTGATGACAAACACCAGAAAAGATGACTCAGCTGGACCAGCACACAGGGAGGAAGGATTCCTGCTCTGCCCTCAGCAGCAGGTCGCAGCATTTGGGATGAGGGCACCCTTGCACAGGTTCCTGTGTTGGTGTCTCCACAGATGGGACCCTGAGCAGTGGGAAGCTGGTGGGTGGCATTCCCAGCTCCATGAAAGCCTTCCAGGAATGAAGGCTTTCCACAGCCCTCCAGCTCCTGCTCCTCACATCCTCAGCACTGACTGCATCTGAATTAAGCAAATGTGAACCAGGGCCAGCCAAACTTTCTGCTCGGTGACTCAGGAGTTGGCAAGTCCAGAACCTGCCTGTTGGAGGAGGCACTGCAAGAGCACAACTGTCCCACACCTGCCCCAGGGCTCAGTGACATCCCACACACATGGGGCAAGCAGCCCCAGCAAACCCCCCTGCTCCAAAGAACAAGTTACACAGATGCTCAGAACACACTGAGCCTTTACAGTTCCACTTTTTAGAGCTAACTAATGCATTTATTTTATACTGAACTGGGTCAGGACTGCCTCCAAAACAACCAGGCATTTTCTGAACAAATGTCGTATTTTGAAGGATGAATTCTGCTGTCACTGCTGGGAGTTATCTGATTTCCCATGAGGGTCAGAGGAGAGCAGTGGGGTCCTCAGTCCTGCCAGCTCGGTGGCTCCCAGTGCATGTCACAAACAGACCAGGCTCTCAGGGGACCATTTGCTTCTCTTACCTCAGTTCTTCTGCTGGGGGAACTGCAGAGGGAACTTTCCAAGCTTCCCCAGCAGCACAGCAGTGCCTGAGCCACTGCTCCAGCACAGCCTCCACCAGCAGGGAGTGCAGAACTGCACGAGCAGCCCCACTGAGCACCCCAAAACACAGCTGAGGGGAGAAGCACCCCTGACCCCCCTGCTCACAGCCCAGCAGGACACTGAGGGATGCTCTTTGCAGCAAGGTTCTTGCCTTCTGCATTTTCATCCCCCTCAAGCTCCTCTGCTCACACCCTGGCCATCAGTCACAGCACACAGTGCCACCAGCCATTTGCCTCTTAAAAAGTGATCCCTTCTGCATGCTGCAAATGAAAGCTCCTCATCCCATAATTATTGCTTTCACAATCAAGGTATGTGAAGATCCAAATGCCTGCCAGTGCAGAATCAGAAACTAAAACAAAACAAATCCAAGGAGCTTACTGAGGGTGACCGTGTCGTTGATCCTGAAGCTGCAGAGCACCCGGTCCACGTTGCGGGCGTGGCGAAAGCCATTTCCCCTCACCACAACCTGGAAGGACTCTGCAAAAACAGGCACTGGGTTATTACTGATGCAGAGCCAGGCAGGGAATGGTCACTTAGACAAGGCACATCTCGCAGGCTTTCCACTGCTAAAATTGGCAGTTTAACAATTTAGTTTAAAAACTGGTAAAAATGCAACTTCCACACTCTCCCTACCCAATTTCAACTTGAATTTTTAGAAGCAGGAAACAATTCACCACAGACATACTTTAACGGGCCTGCAGTGGAAACATGAAGCTTCAAGGACACTGAGCTCTACCCTCTCCAAGTGTCCATTTCAAATGGCAGAAAGTTTTGGGTGAAGAAAGGCGGAAGTATCTTTGCATGGAAAGGCAAAAAAATCTTCCAGTGACAGATAATTGGGAGAAGTTCAGGTGTTCCTTTCCCAGGTAACTGCAAAGGAAGCAGCCCCCACAACTCCTGTGACTCTCTGGGAGAGGCACTCAGCTCATCCCCACTGGAGTTTGGCTGGGAAATGTGATTTGAACACGAAATTGTCCAAGACAACCCAGGAGCAACCTCAGTGACACCACCCCGGATTTAAAATACCCAGGAGCAGCAGGGATCCTCGTTTTTGCAGGTTCAGATCTTCCCCCTTTGCATTTTACAATCCCCATCTTCCCTCATCTCCCTTGAGGACCCGCACACTGTACTTGTCAAGAAAAGCAGATTTGCTCTGGAATCTGGGCTCCCTTCCAGGTCCCGCTCGTTTACAGCCAAGTTGCAAATCATCCCAGCACATCCAGGGAAGCTGCTCCAGGCCCACTGAGTGCGGTGGGAGAGCATTTGGGAAGCCCACAAGAGCTCTGTTCTGGTGAATATTCAAGAGAAATCACAGAAGTCTCAAACTCTGGGGGATGCGAGTTCAAGTACAAAGAACAGAATATCAGTGAGACCGTGGGGACTCTGGCTCTGCTTGGGGCTGGACTGAACAGCCTAGTGCTCCCTGCACAGCCAAATCATCCAAAAGCTGCCATTTCAGAACAATGTCACTGCTGAAATTCATCCCTGCAGTGTCCCGGACACGTCAGCAGTGAAAGAGTGGCCTCAGGTAACACGGAGCCCTCAGGTTTGCTCTGTGCAAACAAAAAAAGAAGGAAAAAACTGCCACCATTGCTCAAGGATGTGCAGAGAAACACAAAAACACGAGGTGTCACAGTTGTACGTACAAACATTGATCTTAAGGACACCAATGCACACAATTTGTGCAGTCAGTGGCACTTTCATTGGTCTCAAAGCCCTAAGTGATTAAATTACTGCAGTCCAAGAGCAAGGGGCTATTTGCCCAAACTTGGAGATGAGGCCCTGAGCTGAGGATCCAAATAACTGCTGGTATTTTCCAAGGATTGCTCCTCCTGTGAAGTCCTGGCCAAATTCTGATGCAAAGAGTTTTTATAAATCCCTCTGCATTTCCTC
This sequence comes from Monarcha castaneiventris obscurior, assembly GCA_026261815.1. Taxonomy (NCBI): domain Eukaryota; kingdom Metazoa; phylum Chordata; class Aves; order Passeriformes; family Monarchidae; genus Monarcha; species Monarcha castaneiventris. Next base: position 628,256 of record JAMPIT010000891.1, read on the forward strand.
TCAGCTGCTCTGCTGGGCACAGCTGTTCCTACCCCTGTCTTCCCATTAAGGCACAATGAGTGGCAGTGATAAGATCAAAGCATTTAGGAAGTGTTAAAGATGGTGATAAATGATGATTATAAGTCATATTCTGGCCCATGACATTCTATAAGCATCATTGTTTATCACTTGAATAAGTATGTAAATCTATTTTTAAGTGCAGTGCATCTACTTCATGTCTGGCCCAGCCCGAGTAAGACAGACAGGTTTGACAGAAGAATATTTATGCAAAACTTCAAAATTCAGGCCTTTTCTGTAAGAAAATCCCATTTGATCAGTTGGCAGAAGTGGGACGTGCAAACTACCCTAAGGTGAAAAAGAAATTCACCCCCTCAAAAAACGTGAAGTATTTAGCCCTGGGTAATCAGTGAATTTTGCACTCTCCAGCAATTAGAGATGAACTGAAAATTGTATTTTAGGCAACACAAAGAACCATGGCCTCGTCCATACTTACCCCCTGCACAGATACTAGAAGGCTCTGCTGCCAGGATTTCTATACAGGACTTCTTCAAAATCTAAAAGAGACAAAGCGTCATGAGGTAGCTGAGCCTTGTTGCAACAGAAGCAGAGACGTGAGAGGTGAGGGAGTGCACTGCTGCAAACATTTAACCCATCAGAGCATTTCTCCTTCGCGGCACCATTACGGCTCTCAGCTTTCCACTCCGAACCACCCAAGCAGGGGTCCGTCCGTGCCCTCCCCGAGCTGTGGCCGGGTGGGAGGTGAGGGATGCCGGGCTCTGCTCCGGCCCAGGGCACTGCTGGCTTCCAGCACAGGGGGATTCTGTGCCCCCTGAGCCGCAGGCTGCGAGGTGCTCGGAGGGGCAGCGGAGGCACCTCCCTCTCCAGAGTTGTTCTGGACCCAAAACTCCTAATCCAACATCACAAGTTTAAGCTATACTGTTTAGGCTTTGCACTAAACCACCCCAGAAACACCCACCTAGCCACTTCTCAGCTCTCACCCGAGGGGCGACGACTTCTGCCTTTCACCCGCTTTACGCGGCTCCCCCGAGGGCATCCCCAGAGCTGCTCGGTGCCTTCAGACCAAAGGCACGGACAATTGTCCCTTTAGCCCAGGCTCAAAGGGAGCAGCGCGGCGCTGGCAGGGCTGTGCCCGGCTTTGAGCCCTCGGTGCGCAGGGAGCCCCGGGCTCGCCATTCCCGCACGGGGCTGAAGCTCCCCGGGCCGCTGTGTGCCAGCAGCAGCCCCTGCCCTGCTCCGCAGACACCTCCAGCTCCCCCTGCCCGGCCAGAGCCCTGCCCGTGCCTGTGACCCGGGACAGCAGCACCGAGAGCTGGGGGGGCTCAGCCCCGGCCCCTGCCCGAGGCAACACTGAGCAAAATCCAGGTCAGCTCCAAGAGGCAAGTAAACGTCAGCCAAGCATCATCTGGTGACTCAAATCCAACATGAAAACTATTTTCCCAACTTTACATTGAAACATCTGTAAGGAGAGAACAGCAACCAATACAATACATTCTGTAAGAAAAAGATAACCACTTTTTTTTTTTTTTTTTTTTTCTCCACAGTCACAGCTCCCTGCCTCAAACACCTAATTGCCAAAGCTGGTCAGAGAGCCAGGCTTTGCTTTTCAAAACATTTAAATAGAAGTTTGAGTTACTCATGAGGCAGGGCTGAAAGTACCAAGGGGCTGAAGGAAGCAGGACGGTCTGAGCTGTTGGCAGCCTGACAGGTGAGGAGAGAGAAGATTTGCAGGAACAAGGTTTACAGGAACTGTCAAGTGGAAAAAAAGAGAAAGTCAACAATTGACAAGAGAACTGAGAAGAATGAGAAGAATTTAAAAGGCAGAATAAGGAAAAACACAAATAATGTAAAATACAACCAATACTTTTTTTAACGGAAGTAAAACCTCACATGGTTAAATTTGAAATTCATGATCTCTACTCAGGTATTTGCAAACATTCTGCTTAAGGCAGCTCGGATGGGGAAATAGCAGGTGTCTCAGTTAGATGATGCAGATCTCCCAGTCCAGTCTAATCCCTTTACATGACTATAAAAAACTGGCCTTAAACACTTCTCCAGTACCAATTGCAATATTTATTTTGATTTAGGTTAAGTTTCCAATGCTCCAAGCACACACCCTAACTTAAAGTGAACATCAGGCAGAATTATTGCAAAAGGCAGAAGAACTATTACAAAAAAATTCCTTTATGTCTCTTCCTCATTAAAAAATACATTCAAAAAGCATTCAGTGTCTTCATTGTGGATTTCATCAGATCTGTCCTTTTCTGAGTGCACAGTCCTGGTGGGCTGGTGGCGCAGCTCATCCCCGAGGTCTGGCTTCCCAGGGAAGCAAATCCCATGGAGGGGTGGTGATGCAACCTCCTGACTCTTTCACCTCTCTGCCAGGTGAGGCACTCAGGGCCACGAGCCAGGAGAGGCCCAGCAGGTCACTGGGCCCTTCTGGGGACAAAGGGAAGAAGGGGAGTGAAATTCTGCAGCTGCTGGAAGCTTTCATTTGATATTCTGCTCACAATGAGCACACAGCCAGATCCCTTCACCACAGCAGCTGCATATTCCTTATACATTCTTTTCACCAAATTTGGGAATTCTAATTAGCAAACAGGATGCTGAAGTGTGATAGAAGGTTACTGCCTAATTAGCGTTAGTGGGAATGACCTGCAGCCTGATGCCAGGTGCTCATTAGCAAGCTCTGTTCAATTACTGAACACCAAAGTCTGTTGCCAATTACAAAACAGCCATTTATTTATGCAGTGTTTCCTGTCCAATAATATCTACATGAGCTAAGTAAAATAAATACGTTTAAGTCCTTCTTAAAGATGCATTTGGGGGAAGAAAGAAGGAGAAAGTTGATCATATACCATTAAAATTAACAAGAAACACTGTGCAGCTGAGGCTGGGGGTTATCAGCTGACACACATGTTCTGTGTCCACTATGGAATCTGCATTTACAGGACGTGTTTGGAATTAATTTTCTCTCATCCCTGTCCCCACTCAGGAGGTCTCACCCCTCTCCCTGCACCAAGGAATATGCAGTTTCCCATCTGCCAGTGAAGCTTGAACAGACAGCTCAGGATGGGCATACAAAGCCATCACCACATTCCTCACAGTGCCTCACTGATGCTCACACCGAGTTCTCTGCAAAGTCCCCACACTGCACATTTCCAGCACTGCAGTTTGCCCCAGGAAACACTGGTGTAACAGAAGTATTCCATGTATTGCCAAGCTAAAACTTCCCGGGGTGAAGGAGCACCTTGAAATGCCACATCAGTTCTGAGCTGCTGCATCAGTCCTAAGAGCTGAGGCAGGACCTGAAAAACACTGAGAGTAGCTGAACACCACTGCAAGAGAGCCAAAAGGAGCACACAGACATTAAACTTGAAATGATGAACCATTTGTGCAATTCATACAGATGGGAGGCACAAGTGCCACAGGCTACACTTCATTTCTTATCCAACACAAATGCTTCCTGCAGCTCTCAGACCCCTTGCTAAGGGATCCACGATTACAGCTCTGAGATAAGTTCCAGGCTGGTGCCATGGTTTAACACATGGCAAGGATCAGGGAGTTTTCCTGTTCCAAGAACTGCTCCTCAGTCAGCTCCTATTACAGGCTCAAAGCAAGGTGATGACAGGATCCCATCCTGACTTTCACGTTGCTTCATGTTCCTTGCCTCCAGCACTCCTACCAAAGACATACTGGGCAGGAGACAAAGTTGAATTTCAGGTTTACTTCTAAGACTTGCTTCATTTGCTTTAAATTGACAGGTTGATCAGCAGAAATTTTTCATAGCAAAGGAAAATTTAATAAAATAATTCAGTTCCTTCCATTAGTTTCCCACCCTGCAGCAATCAATCAAATCTGCTTCTGCTCCACATCATTCCCCCTCCCGACAAACTCAAATCACTCAGTCATTACTAGGGGAGTTTTAGCAGCGGCTTTTGCACGATGAGGCAGAAAAAGGAATTGGGTTGCTTAATAAAAAAGTCACATTGGAACTCACAGGAGAGAAAGGACCATACCCCACAGCACACTGAACACCCTCAGCTCCTGGTTTAAGAATCAGGTTTTTGAGCATGACCTCAGTGTGGGATTGGATTCTCCTCTCAGTTCAGCACTGTCTCCAGGGCTTGGAGGAGACAATCCCTCCTGGAACGCCGGGAGCAGATCTCCCTGCAGCTGCTCGCTCCCAGCTCCCTGAACAGGAAGGGCAGGTGCTCAGAAACATTCCCAGCCCCACCACCCTGAACGTCTTTGCTCAGCAGATCCAGGGGCCCAGCTGAGGCCAGCCCCGAGCTCCACCACTCCCAGCTCCCACCCTCTTCCCTGTTCCAGAGGGACTTCCAAGTCCACCACCTCTGCACACTCAGAGGGTTGAGAAAGACCCACTCAGGACAGGGCAGGAGGGGAAAGTCAGGGCAGCTCCCACCAAACCCCTGCAGACCCACACTAACCCAGGTCTTTGCATCTCCAGATTTTATTCAAGCACTCATCTCCCCAGGCTCATCACTGGATCTCTCCTTCCCTTGTGACACCAGCCAGCAGTTGTAGCCTGATCCATCCCCTCTCCACATGGCTGAGCATCCCTGCTGTGCCAACCCTTACACAGCAACTGAAAGGAGTCTCCAGGTCCCAGGGCCCTTTCACCATTAACGTTCCCTGTGACCGCAGAGGCTTCATCTGCTCCAGCACAGGGGTGCTTTTAGCAAGCATGGGAAAAGTAGGAAAGAGGGACCTGATTTTCCAGCTAGAACAGGAATCAGCAGATTGTTATTCTCTGGAGTGATTAATGTCCTCCTTGTCATTCCTTTCACTCACAAAACCACTTCCCTTCTCCCCAGGCTACTGCAGTGACTCCACTCCAGTGCAAGTGCTCAGGTCACAGATCATCACTGCACAACTGCACTTCCCTGTGATCCTCCTTCCCAAGCTGGGAAATCTTGCACCAGTCAGCTGGAGCAGTTCTTGACTGGCTGCCTGGAGGCTGAAGTCTTCCCACTCTGTTCAGTACAACTGGAAGGGGAGTCAGAGCTGCTGCTGGAATTCATTAAAAACAGCTGCAAAGGGAATGCAGGGCTGGGAAGCAAACTATTGCTTTTTTTGTTGTTTTGTTGCTTTCTTAAATGACATGCAACACCTGATGGTCCAAGAGAGCTGAGGCAGTAGATCCACGCTCAGACAGTGCCAGGAAGACCAATAAGCCAGGGATTGTATTCCACGTCCATGCAAGAGCACCAGGGAAAACTGAGCCTGTGCTGAGGGAACGGTTTTGCTTGGAATTGCATTGTCCAAATAGTGTGTAACCACTGTAAACAGAGAAATCTGAGCCCCCCAGTGAATCCCCCCCTCCCCAGCTCCACATTGTAGCTTTCATCTGGGTTTTATCACCCAAGCAGCCCCAAAATGAGAACATGCAGGGCCCCAGACAGATTTCCCATCCTGTGTAGCCACAGCAAGCAATCGAATCAGCCCAGCCACTGAAGTGGGACAGCTCTTCTATGCTGCACCCAATCCCTGCAGGAAATGCCCGGAGCTGGGAATAGGGAAACCTAGGGACCTACTGATAAACTCAGCCTTGAAGTGGCATTTTAGTACAAACCAAGGTTGGTTCCTTTGGGCTAAAGGACTCAGTGATTTTTCAGCAGGTTCTTGTGAACACAGGAAAACCGAATCTTGAGCTGTGCAGGATAACACCAACTGCACAAGTGCAAACACCGAGTGAGAATACTCACAGAGTCTATGATCCCCTGCAGGGCTTCAAACCCATCGTTCACTGGGAAGACGTGATCTTTGCTGTCAGCAATCCGGGCCAGCTGACACAGCAGGGAGAGGAAATAAAACAGAAATGCAAAGGACGAGATCAATTAGCCAGCAGGCAGCAAATTAAGACTTCTCCAGATTAATTCACTTGCAAATAAAACCCTCAAATACTCAACTATTCTCTCTGGATTGCCACTCCATTTATTAAGCAGTAAAAAGTTTATCTTGTCAGCCTGATTGACTTTATAAAGCTCTGTACCAGGGATCAGAAAAGACTTGGAGACAAGACAGAACATGACTTTCTCTGGTTTAATGATCTTTAGGGCAAAGGTTGCACCCAAAAATGGTTGGACCCTATAATCGTGGAGGTCTTTTCCAACCTTAATTCTTCCACAATTCTTTGAAATTGTATCCCACGTGGAGATACAGGCCTGATTCACCTTTCCTGTCAGGACAGAGCTTTGTCTACTGGTCCCATGTTCAACTGTCAGAGAGCCAAAAAGAAGGAAGCAGGGAGATAACAGGAGATTTTTCTGAGTGGAGGCTGGAAGGTCTCAGAGGAGCATCCAGAAAGCTCCACGGTGAGGATGAGGGGCCATCCTGAGGTGGTGGTGAGTTAAGGGGAGCCAGGACAGCACCTGCAAAGAGCTGCCTGCAGCTTCAGTTGCCAAGAGCACGCCAAGGGTTAAGGCAGAATTACAAGCCCAGCTCAGCAGTAATGAGCTCTCCACGCATCTGCTGGAGCAGGCTCAATTTGAGGGCTGCAAGGCCAAGGTTTGTTCCAGTAAATCTCCCCTGGCAGAGGTACCCCCAGCCCTGCAGGCCTCTCTGGAGCTTCCTGTAGCTCTGCAGGCTGGAGGCAGCAGAGCAGCCTCACATTCCTCCCCAAACCCCACGGGCTGCCCCTGTCCAGCTCTGGTCACTCAGAACTCCCAGCTCTCCAACCCCTGCTCTGCGTCCAGAGCCATCCTGGGGCAGCTTTCCCCTGCTGCTCCAGGAAGGGCAGGAAAAGCAGCTCATTGCTGGTTTTACAGCTCCCTCAGTTTGTTCCTCCTCCTTGTCCATTCTGGGGCTTCAGGCACAGCCATCTAATTCCAATTAGTTTTTTCACCATCTAAAAGCCTTCAAAGAGCAGCTGCCTGAGGTCTGCTGCTTTAGGTCTGGTCTCTGTGCCATTTTTATTCCCTCTTTGCTTTTTCTATGACTTACTCTGGGTTTGTCTCTGGATTTGATTCAAGGGAGACTGTTCTAAACCAAGTGTGGTTTGATTCCTTTTCTGAAAGCTGAAAACCTGGAAGAAGTCTTTCAGCCTCCTCTTCAGTGCAATGGGGCTGTGCAAGTGCTTCACTCACATCAGAAAAATGTCACTGTGTGAAATATAATTCATGGACATACCAACATTCATATGATAAATTTAGAAGTCAGACAAAACACTGTGAAATATTCATCACTAATGAAGCTGTTTGCTTTTTACAGCACAGTTTTCCCCCAAAAGAAAAGCTGCACTGAAACTGAAGTGTTATATGGCCATACTTCAGTTTTATGGGGAAAAACATCCCCACAACTTCTTCCTGCCTCCAGCTCAGGCCAGGCTATTTGCTGTCCTTCCTGTCTTTTCCCCTGCTGTTCTCCAGCATTAGCAAGGGTGGCTGGGGCAGGCAGAGGGGCAGCTCTGCACATCTGGAGGTTCAGACTGAAAGGGACCTAAAGCCAACACCCCAGACCCAGCCACGTCAGGAGGTCACTTCAGACAGGCAATGGAAGGAGAGGAAAACCCCTCGAGGAGCCTTGAGCAGGGGATTCAGGGGTGTGTGCCCCTGTCCCAGCTTTGCCAAGCACTCAGGGACCACGAGGCCTCCCTCACCTGGGTCTCGTTGAAGTCTTTTACACCCACACAGTACACGGTGGCTCCCAGGTCCCGTGAGCGATTCGCCTGGAATGGGGAGAGGAGGCAGGACAAGGTTACCAACGGGATGGGATGCAGCTTCCTGAAAGCTCTCAATCATAAATCTACTCTTTCTCTGTAAAATGAGAAAAGGGGGAGCATATCAAAAGAGGATTTGAAAAGTTTTCCTCCCTGATTCTGCAAGATCAGGTTTTATCTGCTGCTAGAGTTGCTGTTGTTTAGTAAAGCAACTCCCAAGGTATTCGGTGGATTTTTAAAACCCAATTACTTCACCTTTCTAGCTCCTCCAGATTCCCAAAAGATGTCAGACAGGCTAAATCAATTTTCTTTTCATCATTTAGGGCACATCCCAGTATAACAGTAACCTAAAACACTTTTGTGTTTTCTGTTTCAGACAGGTGTGCCTGGCCTCATGGTATCCAGAGGTGAGAGGCAGACCCCATTCCCCCTGCCCTAAAACTGCATCACTCCCAGTGCTTACACAGCATCCTGAACAAGAGCATCCCCAGGTTTGATTTTCCCGGGCTGTTTCATTGAAGTTGCATTTTCCATTCCAAAGGCAACTGCTCCAAATACCTAAGTGTGAATTTAGGCATTTAATTGTATTTCAGTAGAACAAGAACACCCTACCTGACTGAAAACTCCTTCCCAGAAGAGATGGTAGCAAGTCAGATTGTATGGGAAGACTGTAGCAATGCAAGCTGTTCACCAACAAAGTGCTTTTTTAGCAGAAAAGCATCATTCCAGTTTTACCCTGGGAAGCTTCAACCTAAACAACTGCAAGTGCAAGTGTCGAGTTCAGGATCCCCTTCTACCAGCCCATAACTGCTCCTCCCCAAACCAAAACAAATACAACACTTCTGACCTTTCAACTTGTTCATTCATCTCTAAAAGCAAACTTGTTTTTCTTGTGGATTTTTTATTTCAGAGGGGAAATAAAAAGAGACGAACTGTAAGGAGGGGAACTGGAGATTCAGGACGTTTGCTGGAGCAATATTGGTTTTACTCTACAAACCCATTCTTATTGTTGTTATTGGATTTAATGCTGCACTTTGGACAGACTGAGAGGAAAAATTCTGTCCATAGCAAATTCATGCAGAAATACCAGCTTCCAAGTTTAGGTCATCCTGCTTTGTTTGACTGACAAGTGCCAATTGCTCGTCTCTCCAGGGAGGACTGTCCAAAGGACAGCAGCAGGAACATTCTGCAGCAAAGCTGGCAGTGCTCACCCCACTGCTTAGCTGGCATTCTGCACAGCTCGCTCATTTAATGGGGATGTTGAGAATATGGTCTCAAATCTTAGAAATATTTGTGGAAACGTCAGATTGGATGATCTGAAAGATTTTCTGGTGTGAGAGAAGCCATCCTCTTTCTGCAGTCATTACTTTTTGTGGGAGAAAAAAAGTGAAAGCGAGAATATTCAGCATTTCCCAGAGCAATTCAGTAAATACTGAAACTTTTCATCTGTGAACAATTCCTTCTTCTGGTGTTTATTTTTAACTGGAAGTTTTAACCCCTCTCCTTTCCCATGAACAGGCTCGGCTGTGATGAGTCAGAGGCTGCTGCTGTCAATGGTCATCCTTCAGATCCATGTCTGCAGAGCACCAAAGTGGAGCTTCCTCACTGGAGGAAAAGGTTTCTCTTATCTTTTGCATTCACAGCAGCAAGCCCAGACTGTCTCCCTGACTACAAATGTGTAAGTCACTTACCTCCCTCTCCGAGTAGAAAAATAGATCTTCGTGGAGCTCTCCATCTGTCAATGCAATGATGACACTGGCAGTTCTGTAACCTGAACACACAAACCTCTTCAGTCCCTTGGCTTGGGCTGTGCTTGCTAAACCACCTCAGAACCCATCCTGCCAGTGAGCACACCTAAAGGGCATAACTGTGGTGGTGTTTCAGACCAGTAAATGAGACTGCAGCCATCAAAAACCCAATGCAATTTGTTCCTGGTTAGCTCCTGATTTTATGAACGCTGTCAATTCAAGAAATGCAGAGGGGTTTTTTCAGCTTGTGATAAAAAGCTCAACTGGGATTTAAACAGAGATGGTGGGAAAAGGGCCTAAAATATTCAAGATTCCTAAGTAACTTTTCAGGAACATCATTAAACCTTGCAGCCTTCCCTGCCTAACCAGAAAGTTTTCACATCAATTACAGGGAAGGAAAGGACAAACATTTTTCCAGTTGTTTGCACTTACTGCTGGTTTTAATAATTGCTGGTTAAAAAAATCTTTTACCTAACAGCTTCCCCATGTACTTGTGTTTCAGAAGGAAGAAGAAAAAGTGAGGCACCAGAGAGTTCTGGTAAGGGTGGGCACCTGCAGCCAGCCTGGCTTCTCACTTTTGGCCTGAAACACTTCAATTCCAGCCCCTTAAAGCTCCACTTGTTCTTTTTCCCTCTCAGGAGCACTACCCTGACTAGCACCACATTCCTGCAAGAATGGAAGCCACCCCCACCCTTCCCACAGCAAAGCTGCATTTCAAATCTGTTAAAGTTATCAGTCAGAAAGAAAAGAGAAAAAAAACATTCAGTGGATTGAGAAAGTCTCTCACCGTGAACATTTTCGTAGTAAATCTGTTCACTTGCCTGAAATCAAATCAGAAGATTATTAGCAATAAATCAATAATGAGATGTTGTGCACCAGAAGGGAGGGGACAGTGGCAGTGAGGATGCCACACTGGCAGTTTACACACGAGCTCTGCTTTCAGACATCTGATTCACAGAGCAGGGCTCTTGCCCAGGGTTCCGATTGCATTCCTGCAAGGTCTTATCAGTCAAACCAGCCCCAGTGTTGTCTCCTGCTATTCTCCTCTCTGGAAATCCTATCCACTTCCATCCTTGAGAAACATCCTGGGCTCAACGCTAAATATTTCCCAGCACCTCCAGACCAACTACTCCAACTGCAAATAAACCAACAGCTCTGTCAGCTGAGTCTCTGCTGTGTGTTCACGTCTCAGTGATGGGGCAGCACTTTCAATAGGCAGACAGTTCAAAATCCTCCCAAACCCCCATGTAGGACAGAGGTGGAAGGGAGTGCAGAAGTTCACGTTTAGAGAAACTCCTGAACTTGTAAAAGATGTAAAAAAATACACTCAAAAGGAGAAGGTCAGAGCAGGCAATAACATCTGCACTTACTTGGCCACCCCAGGTGTGAGCTGTGGCCTCACCCCACTGTCACAGGGCTGCAGGCCCAGGTAGGACTGACAGCTTCCCACCCAGCAGAGAGTTGTTAACCAGCCCCCTGTGTTCTACAGCTCCTGAGGAGCAGCAGACACCGCTCAGACACTGAGCCTGCACCAGTTACCCTCTCAAATCCTTCGTGCATGTACGTGTCCCCTCCTGGCAGCACCTTCTGCAGCTCCTCCAGGCCCTGGCGGATCTGCTCCCTGGAATGAAGGTAGGCACTCTGTTAGATCCAGGAGCAAAGCCACCGGGATATGCTGACAGCCAGGTGAAGGCAGAGCCAGACACAGAGGGGTGGGAGAAAGAGTTAACCCAGTGTTTGCACGGGGTAGATACCTCTCTAAGGATGTGGAACACAGAGTCATTGTGCTCCCAGTGTTCCCACAGCACCACCTCCGAGGTCAATATCCATACATTTCTTCCTAAATAAATATTCCCTGGTCACACCTCAGCAGCTGACTTGCACCTGGCTCACTTTCCTCACACGTTTGCTGACTTGAATATACAAACATCATCAAACAGCCACAAAAAATGTCACTCTCAGACCATCCTGGCAACTCCAATTTATGTGGGCACTGCATCTTCAGTTCCTGGTCAAACTGACTTGAAGATTGAAGCCTTTCCCAATGGCTTTTTATGAGTCAGGGTATGTGTTTTAATTGTTTTTAGGAGTGCCAGGCACAGCGACAGCTCAGCTGCAGGCTCATTTGTTGTTCCACTGAGGGGCAGACACCAAACTCTGGAAGCCAAGCACAGGCCAGGAGTGTTTAATGCAAGATAAAACCCTGCAGTGTGTGGGGTGTATCTGAGCAAACTACACAATCTCCATGGGAAAGGGATGAAGTCACTGCAGGCAGGGCCACAAAGGCATGCCAGAAGTCAGCTTTGTCTCTACATTTTTTAACCACTCCAGAAAGCCCAGTTTGTGTGGTCACGTCCTCAGAGCTCACATTGTGAGGCCGATTGCAGCAGGGCATTGACACTGCTCAGTCCACACAGCAGTGACTCCTTGGGGAGCAAATTCTGGCTGCTTTTGCCAAGGGATGAATTATCAAACTTTCAAGAGCCCATTCTGTACCTGTGATATCCCAGACTAGTTAGATGCTGTTACAAGGTTCTTCCTCTCAGGCACCCGTGCACATACCAAACCAAACCAAAGCTGGGTATAAAATGGAGCATTTCCTGCGATCAAAACTGTTTTTCAGAGGTAAACACTGAAATTTTGAAATACGCAGCAGAAGTCTTTAAAATATGTCAGTCCAGTCCCGTTAGACGCACAGAGTTTTCCCAAAAGGAATGCTCAGCACCTTCCACCCTCACATTCAGATGCTGAAACACCACCCAAGGGACAAGGCAGGGGAGGTTCTCCCACTGCTCCAGTTTCCCAGGTGAGGGAGGCCAGTGCGAACTAAATCAGAGCACACCCCTTGTTTGTCAGTGCCCAGTAAAAGCCAGCAGCTCTGCACTCAGCTGGCTCTGAGACTAATGCCATATCAATATCCTGCTCCCAGCCAACATTTCTGGGACAGCTGGGTAAATATGGAATACATTTCCACATGGGAAGCATTTCAGTCCCGTAGTTCAGAGCCTGAGCAGAAAGGAGATCTCTGCGACGGGGTTTGCTCATAGGGTGGGACACAGCAAGAGGCAAGGAACAGGTTTTCCTTTGGCACCCAGGTAAATAAATGCAGCTCATTCTCCTCACCCCTGTTGCTGCAGTAAGTGGCAGGAGATGCTGAGGCTGGCTGGGTTTAAGGACATTTTCAAGGCTGGCGTGTGTGTGCAGTGCTCTGTAGGACGGCAGCCAGCTTCCTCCCCATGGCAGCTGCTCTGGTATGTGATTTCAGACATCCAATATGTAAAACACATGCTGACTTATACACCCTACACATGTGGTACATATATTTTTGCTCCACGTGGCAATGAAGTTAACAGAGGAAGCGAGAGCGATTTAAGGACCTCATCCAGCTCTCCTTGGAAGTCAGAATAAAAAAAAAAAAAAATCCATCCCATAGATTTTACTGGGATTAACTTGGGGGTCTGGAAGGGGGTGGCAGGAACATGCTTCACAAACAAGGCAACCAAACTGTTATTGCCAAAAAACCCACACCCTTGCACTCCATCCCAAACGCTGTTTGTCTGTGACATACCTTCAGCCCTTCAAGGAAATCACGTTTCCCTCTGCCCCAGGAGTGTGGGTGTCACCTCTGACTTCCAAGCCTGGTTTTATGGGCAGGGAGCTTCACCTATTTGTTTGCAGAAGAAGTTCCCAGAGGATGTTTCACAGGCACTGAGTCTCTGATTCAAGCCTGAATCTCCGGGGAGTGCAGACTCCCTCAACGAAACCAGTATGAGCTAAAACCCTGACAGCTGACAGAAGGACATTTAGAAGTTGAAATTAAGAAGGCAACTTCTGCCCTGAGAGGCCTTAGTGCATTCCAGTGTGTGAACATGGGCATGTGACTCTACCAGTTCAACTGAGAGGTGCCACAACACCATTCCCAGTGGGCTGGAAATCACTGGGCAAGGAAGGTGAAGGAAGCTACAAGGACACAAGAGCTGCTGTTGACCTTTAAACCTCTTCTTACCTGTCTTCTGTTAACCTCATTAGAATTGTCCCTCTGGTTGAAAAAACAATGAAGGACATCCTCAGCTGAGGGCTGGAGGAGAGAAAAAGAAGTGAATTAATTTGGTGGTCCAGAGCAGAGCTTGCTGTGTGTGTGACACAACCACACAGGACACTCTGCCATGCAAGTTACAACTGACAGGATGAAGACACGAGCAGGCAGGAAAATGCATTTTGCACTGGGCCCTCTTAGTTGAGGGAAACCTTGAGGAATCCTTGTAAAAGATGTGAAGAACAGTCGCATCACAACCTTGCTAAAGCAAGAAAGGCTTACATGCACCCTGGTGTCACCACAGAGATGAGGGAAGGCTCGTTATGTTTGTCACAACACGTTCCATCCCCTGTCCCGAGGGATTCCTCATCCAGAGCCTGAAAGCTACAGCCACAGGCTCTCCCTGCAGCCCCAAACTTCTGTACCTCAGGCAGGAGCTCAGAGAGAGGAGGATCCCCCTCCTCCACAGAAATGTGTTTTGATCCATGGACGGCAGGCAGGAATAAACGGAATTGGCTTCTCTCCCCCATTTCCCACAGAACACAAACGTGGGGAAGAGCAGTCAAGGGGAGATCTGAGTAAAGCATCAAGAGCCCTTTCTCCACCACAGCCCCCAGTGGGAAGCAGCACACGCTGAGACTGGGAGCCCCTGGCACCCCTCAGATCCCACCCAGGGACCTGCAGCCCTCCTTACCTTATGAATTTGCGGGCCAAGTGTTCCACAAAATGATAGATCTCATTCCAGTGGTGCAGGACACTTCCTGATCTAGGGACACAATGATTGCAGGACACGTTAGTTTAAGTTTCCCCAGCCATATCTTCTGTCACACATTGCTCAGCAAGGCATTCGCTTCATTTTGTCCAACACTCACTGCCCATACTCTTCCTTTAAAGAGAGATTAAACTGTAACTGACATTTCCCACTTAAGTTTAAAAAGCAAGAACAATTCCCACTCCATGCAAGTGTTTGAGGCTACCCTTGGCAGCAGCTTATGGCAGTTAGGCTGGACCTTAACACAGCCTTAACCAAATAAACCTGATGTGAGAGAAGAGCTGTCTCTCTGCACAGTGTTTCAGATTAATTCCACCCACTCACTTCCAAACCATTACACAGAGCTTTTAGCTCAAGTGCATTCTGAGAATTGCATGCAGTTGGAGGAACAGATTATTGAACTTCTTCAGTGTTTCCACTGTGCCAGAGACTATGAAAGGTAAAACACCTTAGTCCACATCTCAGTTGCTCTGGTTAATTCTTTCACACCTCAGTTAAAGACAAAACAAACTAATTTCACTCCTCAGGAGAATAAACCATAGGCTATAATGGGAATGGATTATTCTTTTTACATTGTAAGAATGAGGAAAAAATTAGGTTAATCAGAATCTTTCAGCACAAAATGCCCCTTCTGGCATAAACACTTCTATGAACACTGGAATATTAATATTGGGAAAAAAACCCCTTCCTAGAGTTGGAAAATAAATGTGTCATCACTTATTTAATTCATTGAGTACAATTAGAAATACTTATAGGGAAAATAACCATTCCAGCTTTAACAGAAACTTCATTGATCTGCAGCCTGAGGAAGAAAAGATGAACATTTGAGATGGTTTTTCACTTCACAGGCAGAAAAGGCATCTGAGCTGTTCTGTTCTACCTCAGCTCTGGCAATGCCAGCGCAGAGCCAGAGCAGGTTCTCCCAGCCTGGTGCAGCCACCCCAGTCTGGCTGCTCAGGGCGTTGCTGCCCTTGCAGAAGCATGAGGAGCACGCAGAGCTCATTGTGTGGGTCACAGACACTTCCTGCCCCCTTTCCCCACACCTGCTTTGCATTCACAGCCATTCAGGAAGAGCCTTGGCCTTTCCCTCCTGCTCTGGGATTCCTGGAGCTCTTCTTTCTCTGTGTGACCCCAACCTGTCCACGTACTGAGGACCTTTGCTCAGGTACAAAAGCATCCAGGCCCTGTGCAAATCTGTGACCCTGCCAGCTCCTGCTGCACAAAGATCCCGAAAGCATCAGTTTGAGGATGGCCTTGCAGACACCCTGCTTGGGGTGGGACAGATGGTAGAGCAGGCACGATCGTAAGCAAACGCTCCTAGTGCTGAATTATTTCTGGGCTCCCTTTCGTCAGAGGAGGACGTGACACGATGGCTCATTCCCCACACAAATGTGTGTCCGAGAGGGCTAAAGGAGCACCAGTAGCAAAGGCCTTGGCAAACCAATGAAACCACAGACAGCGGGAAAATTGGCGTCGTAAGAGATGAGGGGTGAGGTGCATGAGGACTTGCTCTCAGACAGGAAACCGAACTCCTGCCCCATCTAAACTGTAAATTGACAGAACAAAGACACACAAAGCTCAGCCCCAGGTGCAAATTCCCCTTGGATGTATGGGATAACTCTGAGATCTTGAACACCACAGGCACTCCAGTCCCAGTGCTGCCAAACAGCCCAAATAATTTCCTAGAACTGGCCTGGAAAAGAAGCATTGATTGTCTCTGTGTGAGGCATAAAAGAAACACTTGACTTTATAGCAAGGGTCGCATCAGTCTCCAGAAGACATGCAAAGCCAAGGCTTTGTTAATCATAAACCAATTAGTCCTTGCTTCAATGAGAAATATGTCACTTTAGACCATATGTCCACCTCCCAAAAAACACACCTCAGTGAAGTTTCCCACATCTCCTGACCCTTCTGGTAGCAGACACGTGGAGCTGGGACCAGCAACCCCTGCCCAACCCCCTCCCAGCCATCAGGCAAAGTGACTACACCACTCTCCACATTAAGGGACAACTCTGGCAGCAGGACACTGCCCTGGAGCTCCATTGGCCTTGGCTTGTTTCTTCCCCCCTGAGCAAAAGCTGATCATCCCCTCAAATGACTCTTGCAGCTGGGAAGGACACCCAGCCACATCAGGTGTGCAGGTTGTCACACCAAACCCTGACACTTCCTGTGGCTCTGGAGTCCTGCATTTCTGAAAAGAGTGTTTGCCAGAATAAAGCTCAAAACCCAGTGCCTCAATTCCCACCAGAGATGTGCCAGTCAGCAAGTCCACAGCACATCCTGGGAAGTGTTTGCTTTTCCAGCTCTTGTTCTGTTGGTCTGAGGTGGCTCAGGCAGTTTCTACAGGTGAGCAGTGCTTTTTTGTTCTTCACACAAGTACAAATTCAGCTGCTGCTGCACCTCCTCCCCTTCACCATCCTCACTGTGCTGTCCCATCTTCCTGCCCTCTGGAACACCACCAGTTACAGCTCTTTCTCCATGAGACCTTCCCAGGTATCCACTAACACACCTCAAGTTCAGGAGCAGCAGTAGTTAAATGTCTGTTTTAAGGAAACTTCTTACCACTGCTACAATCATAAAACCAAACCCACTCTATCCATAAAGGGAGGATGGTTTCTGCTCAGTTCCCGAGGCACTGGAGTGGGATCATTGGAATAGTCTGCAGTCCAGTTTTTTCCCATCTCTACCAAAGCGAGATGTAACAGCTCTAACAAAATGAGTGTTCACACCTTTGCTGACCACACATCCTTCCTTCCTGCACAGCAATTCCCACCTGAGCCAGACAACTCCGTCTGCCTGGAGTTCATTTCTCCCTCTGGTGTCAGGGGCCAGAAATGCCCAGGTCTGCACTTAAAAAAAGCACTCCTTGTACATAAAATGCATTTTCTGAAACACACTTCAGACTTCTTACATTCTTCACTTGGCATAAAATGGACAAACCCAATACCACCAACCTTTCTGCAGCCAGTACAACATTTACTAAACCAGCATTAGCTCACGGCATCCACCTCCTCGAGCTGTGTCATTCAGCAGCCACACTGTAAAAGACTTCCCTTGTACAGTGAGGCAGGCCAAGAACTCTGAGTAGGACAAGCATTTCTAAAGTCCAACTGTAAGATAAGAAAAGCCAATTTTCAAATAGTTCTCTCTTCATATTCCCAAAAGAAACAAGAAGATCAGCGAGCCAACACTTTGCAGCTGAATGGCTGATGCTATAAACTTGCAAATTAAGAAAAGGCTCATCGTGAGGATGCCAAAATCTCTTCTGGAGAAGGGCCCAATAAATGGAAATTAAACCTAAGTAAACCATTCTCTTTAACAAGAGAGGGATCCATTCTGTGGTCTGCTCCACTGGCATTCTGCACATCCAAAGGGAATGCAAGTGTGGAGAGAGACACTCCAGTGGCTCCAGCCACGCTCTGGCCAAGCTCTGCCTTCAGCAGGTGCCTTCCTCCTTCTCATCGGGACAAGATGCTCCAGAAACCAAAGCTGCAGCAACTCAAACCTCCCTAGATTTATTCTTTTTTGCATTTTTTAGACTCCACTTTTCCATTTCTGCTGTTGCACCTTCTCAGAATACCCGTGGGTTTATTCAGTTCACAAATTAGGACAGCCACAGAACCAAGGCCACACTCTTACACCAAGGCCTCCCATGTGTTATGTGCTCTGCAGCTGACCAAAGGACATACAGACACGTGGTTCAGATATTGATTGAAAAATCTCCTTAAGCTCTCATGGCTTTGGACTAACTCCAGGAAATCTCGTGGCTCTCAGAGATGACATTTACCTAAGAAGTTGTGCAGCATCTCTTTACTGAGCTCTTCAAAAATAACACGAATGAGCCAAAAACTGTCCTTTGTCTTTCCAAATACTTCAGGAGCAATTCTGAAAGCCCTCCATAGCACAAAGACATCTGAGAGGTGATGCAATTCTTTGAGAAAACACTGTTATCTAGTGCCACATTTCACACGAGACAGCTCACCGCAGACACTGCCAAACACTGGAGGTCACAGGGTCCACAGAGGCTCGGTTCAGAGTAGGACAAACCTCTAAACCCAGTCTCAGTCCAAGAACATTCTTCTCCTCCTGGCTGGCAGGGGGTATGCAAAAAACCAACTAATAAACAAGTAGCCATGGACGTAATTTACATCAGTCAGCAGATAAAGTGCAGAGTGCTGCACACTCATCCTGGCTGCAAGGAAGCTCCTGCCCATTCTTTTTACCACGGAATGGTTATCTAAGATGCATCACTGGGTAAAAAACACATCCACAGGTCCTGACTGGCAAGGATTTCACGCATGAGCTCAGCTCACTGCAATTGCCTGCCCTTGGCAGACTTGGGAGTTAATTACGTTCCTTCAGGCAACAAGCAAAAGGACACAAAAATGCACAAATTTTTCCACCCTGCCTTGCTGGCATCCCTCAGCCCTCATGCTAGTGCAGAGGAAAACCATCCCTCCACATCCTTGCAAGCCTCTGCCATCCCAACCAAATGCACACCTCGCTCTGATGCGGGCCTGTGATCCTGGAAAGAAACCTAGGGAATCACTCCCTAGGGCAAAGAGGAGCAGAGATGGTTTTGAATCTCTTTCTGCAGACACTCAGCTTCACCATTCCCTACTTCAGGCCTGGGTTTGTTCCTCTGAGAGCAGCTGGAACTTTCTGCAGCTCTGTGAGTGCTGTGGGGAACTCTGCTCCAGGGCTCACTTTCCCAGGGGAAGGAGCAGATCCTGAGGCTCAGGCTCCCTGCCTGGGTTCTGCCTGTCTCCATCCCATCGGGGCCCTGTGTCTTCCACACTCTGAGTGCAAATCTGGATTTAGAATCCTGCTTAAGTGGCAGTAACTACAGGTACTCAAGCTCCTCTCAAAGAAACATCAGCCTCTCCACTCCAGAGCAGGAGCTTCACTTCAGCGCAACTGGTTAAAAACAGATCCACTGCCTGGCTAGATGAGGAAGGGATCACAGGAAACAGCTTGGATTCCTTGCTTCATTTTGCCAAGGACCTCTCAGAGCCAAGATTTCTTTCGCACATGTACAGCTCCCTGCGTGTTTTCTGCATGTGGGCAGAAACCCCACCACAGGAGCGACCCCTGTGATGCACACAGGCTGCAGCAGAAGGCTGCTGAGGAGACTCAGGTGTTGCTCCTTCAGAACCCAAACAGCAAAGAGCACACAACGGTACCTGAAACAGCAAATAGCTACTCTAAATAACACACAGCTTGAGACTAAATTGAGAAAATAGACACAGTTTGAGATTTTGCAATCAAAGGACAAGAGCTGTGGTCTGTGGAAGGTTCCCTGTCCATGGCATGGGGTGGAACCAGATGATCTGTAATGACCCCTCCAACTCAACCCATTCTATAATTCCATGAAAGTGTTAAAGGATATGGGATAACCAACTCCACCACAGTAAATCCCTCCTCAGAGGTTAAACAACCAGGCCCAATGGTGTATTGTACTCGGGAACTGGAGACCAAGGAAATTTTTACATCAGATCCTGTTCATTTCTGCACCAGAAAAATCCCAGAAACAGGAATTCTGCAACTGTCAAAGGAGGATTTTTGTTGGATACCTTGATACACACACTGGGGCCAGCCTGCCTGCTTTAAAGTTTGTGCCAAGGCTTGTGTTTCCACCCAAATCCACAATCCCTTGAGTGAGGCTGAGAAGTCATGGATTTTAGTGAGGGAACATCACAGAATTTGAATTAAGGGTCTGCTAAATTTACATTAACACAGCACATCCATGGAATTTGAGAAAACCTTCAATCCTGCTTCAGCTTCCAGGGAAATGCAGTTGACAAAATCTCTCTGCAGTACAAATCATGCTCTGGGCTTGTTTGGGTTTGGGATTTTTCCATTTGTAGCAATAGAGTTATTCCAACTAATAACTGAAGAGCAGAAAAATGAATAAGCCAGGTAGATCTTTCCACTGAATAAAATAAATAAATCTTTCCCCTGGAGCATCAGGACAACTGGCACACTGAGGCAGCCAGTGTCTCAGTCTTAGATTTTACCCAGTATTTTGTAATAAAGGGTTATGTAATTCCAAGTCATTTATACTAATGGAATGTGGGAGCTACTGCAAAACACTCAAGAGGATCAGTCAGAAACTTCATCTGTGAGCGCTTTTGGCAACTTGCAAATACTTTCCTGTCTGTGAAATTTATGGTTATTAATGTCAGTGCCATGGCTCTGGCAGGCATAATCTCCAGTATTTCCAAGCCTTTGGTTCCAAAAACTATTATTGATCAAGAAAATCAGGACAATCATTTCAGCTAGTATTTTTTAAGTTTTGTTGCTTTTTTTTTTTAATTGTTGTATTGCTTTAATATGAAGCTTTCCAAAGCTCAGCACAAAATTATTCCACATTGCTCCATCCACATCTGAAAAAAGCAGCACTCTTACAGTGCCAAGGAGATGGCAGTGTCACAATTAGCGATGAAAAAGCGAGGTGGGAAGTTACCTTCAGCACAAACAGCTAAACACTAAATACGCATGTGATGAACAGAAGAAACAAAGAAAGTGTGACTCAGCTAGAGAAAATAAAGCTCTCTTTAAACGAGGCACTCTAGCTGTTCTCCATCCCAGCAGATGAATTCAGCCCCTTCCGAGGGGAGCAGCCCCGCTCCGGGCTGGGATTAACCTGCAATTGCAGCTCTGGGCAGAGGGGCCCGGGGGGCAGAGCTCGGGGGGCAGAGCTCGGGGGGCAGAGGGGCTCGGGCAGAGCTCGGGGGGCTCGGTGGGCAGAGCTCGGGGGCCAGAGGGGCCCGGGGGGCAGAGCTCAGGGGGCAGAGGGGCTCGGGGGGCAGAGCTCGGGGGGCTCTGGGGGGCAGAGGGGCTCGGTGGGCCCGGGGGGCAGAGCCCGGGGGGCTCTGGGGGGCAGAGGGGCTCGGGGGGCAGAGCGGCTCGGGGGGCAGCGGGGCTCGGACAGAGCCCGGGGGGCAGAGGGGCAGAGCTCGGGGGGCAGAGGGGCTCGGGCAGAGCTCGGGGGGCTCTGGGGGGCAGAGCCCGGGGGGGGCAGAGGGGCTCGGTGGGCCCGGGGGGCAGAGCCCAGGGGGCAGAGGGGCAGAGCTCGGGGGGCTCGGTGGGCAGAGCCCCGGGGGCCCGGGCAGAGCTCGGGGGGCTCGGTGTGCAGAGCCCCGGTGGCGCAGAGCCCGGGGGGCTCGGTGGGCAGAGCCCGGGGGGCAGAGGGGCGGGGGCCCGGTGGGCAGAGCTCGGTGGGCTCGGTGGGCAGAGCCCGGGGGGCCCGGGGGGCAGAGGGGCAGAACTCGGGGGGCAGAGGGGCTCGGGCAGAGCTCGGGGGGCTCTGGGGGGCAGAGCCCGGGGGGCCCGGGCAGAGCTGCAGGCCGGCGGGCGAGCGCTTCCCGCACGTTGTCAGCTCTGGAGCCGGCGCTGCAGGAGAATCACCCCGCACGCCCGGCTGTGCCGAGAGCCTGGAGCTCCCCGGCTCTCGGGGAAACCAGAGCGGACCAAGGCGCTGCCCTGCTCCCTCCCAGCCGCTGCTTGAAGAAACTCGAGCGCACGCTCGAGTTCGATTACACACAAAGCTCCCGCACCGGGAAGATTTGTAGCGATGTGATTTACAGAGCACAACGGGGTTTAGGCGCTGGACCTACCGAAGAAGTTACCACAATAACAAAGCAAGCAGTCAGGAGTTTCAGAGGTCCCTCGGGGACACAGTGAATTCTACAAAACCAAAATCCAAAGAAAACCTCCTCGGTATCAGCATGTGCCGTTCCGGTTCCTGCCTAATGAAAGAACTCTGTGAAAAAGAACAAAGTAGGACTGACTTACTTGTCCAGAATGAAATACAAATCAAATCCTCCGTAGCAGGCAGGACCACCATTCTCTCTCTTTCCGCCGTGTCCATCACAGGTGAGTGTAAAAATTGCTAGGAAGACACATTTGAAGCCAAATCTCAAGATGCTTTGCTTTGCAATGGCCATTATATCCAGAGAGGAGGAGAAAAAGAAATCTCTTCTTCCAAGGCTCCTTTATTTCACACGTTTCTCCACAAAAGCCATTCAATGACCTTTAAAGGTATACATGTATATTGTATTCCTCAAAACTCCACTTGCAAGAGTTGTCTACAGGAATTGCAAGACTTTCCCCCTTGTTTCCCTTGCACTTCTGTTTCTTGGTTTCAGATTTCAAGATGCACAATACTGTATTTCACTTTTTTTTTTTTAAAGGGACTTGACCCTCAGTCTCCCTTGCAGCTCTCGGAAAGCAGCACCATTGTTTGGCAAGAGCAGGAGCAGCCTCCTCACAAATCTTGCTTTGTCACAGACTTCAGAAAATACAGGGAGGGTTTGTGGCTTCCCCCCCCCCCTTAATTATTATTGTTATTATTAAATATGGCAAGCTCTACTTTTCCTTAGCGAAAGAAGCTCAGAGAATGCCCTCTCGTGGCCAAAGCTCGGGCCGAGCAGGTCTGGTTTTCAGCATATTTGTGCACTGAGCACGTTAACTCCCCACAGCAGCTGCAGGTACCAGGACAGAGGCCGAGCGCTCACAGCAGGCACCCAGCTCCGTGCGGGAAATCTCAGCCTGGGCTGGGCTGGGAGGGACCTAAAGCTCATCCCAGCCCACCCCTGCCATGGGCAGGGACACCTTCCACTGTCCCAGGGTGCTCCAAGCCCCATCCGTCCTGGCCTTGGGCACTTCCAGGGATCCAGGGGCAGCCGCAGCTTCTCTGGGAATTCCACCCCAGCCAGGAATTCCTTCCCAGTATCCCATCTATCCCTACCCTCGCCCAGCTTAAGGCCATTCCCTCTTGTCCTGTCACTACATCTTAGTTTCCCACACAGGCACCATCTTAATTTAAAGACCTTTAAAAACCCAGGGCAGCTTCACAAAAGTGAAAAGCCACACCAGGCTTTATGCCTTGCATTTTCTCAGTCCTAAGGAATACGCAGCAGTGCCCATGCTCGTGAAGCAGTCTGCCCCAACTCGCCGTCCTCACCAAACTCATTTCAATCTCTAAAGCCTAAACTCTCCCTCTTCCAAGAAAACTCAGTGGAAAATGTAAATTCATCTACACTCACCTCTCCTGTCTCCTCCCACAAGCAGCACCACAGGCTCTAAAACCAGAGCAGGACAGCTCAAAAGGAACCCCATTGCCCAGCAAGGGAGCTCCTGTGCCAGTAAAAGCTAAACTGGAAGTACTGGGAGCAGGAGCTCCGAAACTTCCCTTACAGCCCCTCAGGCTACACCAACAAACCCATCCTCCTAAGTGCCAACACCTGGTGAGTGGAGCAGCTTCAGTGGGGGTTTCAGGGGATGCAATGCACCTGGGCCAGGGTTTCCAGCTGCTCGGCACTGCTTAAAGCATTGAATTTGTCTTCAAAACATCCTTATCAAAAGCAAACAATCTGAAGGGAGACCAGAGAAAGCAGCAGGGTGGGGTGCAAGGGAAAGCGACAAACTGTGATAACAGACTGTGACAGAAGAGAAAATGTGCAAGTGACACACGAGTCAGCCCCCTTGGTGCACTGATCATTCAGACTTTGGGAGTGTTCTCCCTCCCACGCCTGGCCATACTCAGCAATGTCCTGGCTCCATCACCCCTGCTGTGGGTAACAGACACGAGCAGATGGCACCTCCTCAGTCCTGCTGTCAAACCCTGGTCAAAGCTGCAGCTCTGGTCCGTCGGAAATCCCTTGGAAGCAGAGCTTGTACAGGGCCAGACAGGAGCAGAAACAGGTGTTTTATGGGTAGCTGTGAAAAAGATGGAGCAATCACCTGCTGGCCTGCAGATCCAGGGGATCTGGATGCTCAAACCCTCCCAGGGGAGGCTGCTGGAGATGCCAAAGTGCAGAGCTGTAGCTCCTGTGGCCAGCAAAGATGTGCGAGGTGAGCGAGTAAGATTTGGGGATTTTAAAGTTTTATGTAGCTTATTCTGGGCTAAAACAGTTTGTAGTTACAAAGTGGAGTTACCCAAATCCCGGGGTTGGGCATGGAGAGTTTTGTGTGTGTATCTGAACATTGTGCTGCCCTAAGGAAGGGGATAAGACCAGTCTGTGGATTTTTTTTTTTTGTGTGTGTGTATTTTTAAAAGAAAATGAGCTCAATGAAGGATGTAAAACGTGGAAGGGTAGAAGAAAAGCTTCCCTTTTAGGGACTGATGTGCTGGTTTGAAGAAATTTTGGAGAAGTACTTAAGCCAGCTTCAGATCTGAGCTACAGCTAAGACTCCTGGACACAGCCAGATATGTCTTGTCATCAGTTTGTGATATCTGTCTGCCTAGAGATTAAAAGCAGAGTGATAATCTCTTCCATTTGTGTCTCACTGGCCCTGAGATGAACAAATACTTTGAGTTAAAAAGAAACAAAACAAAGAAAAAGCTGTACCTCAGGAAAATAACTTTGGCACAGAGCTAGCAGAAGGAAAGAAGAGGGAATGGAGAAGGAGATCAGATTCTTTGTGTAGCTGTGGGTTCAGACTGACAGAAGGCCCAGGAAAGCTCAGGGAAAAGCCAAGGAATGAAGCATCAGATGAAGCTGTGAGTGCTCTGAGATGGAGGGAGCTGCTGATAGAGTGGAACACTGAGCTTTATCCTGCAGTTCTGAATTTCTTGAGGACTAATTCTCTTCATATGACTGCCTTATGAGTGTGTATTTTTGTTTATGATATGGTAAGAGCAGCATCAACACTCAAGCTCATGTGGGACAGAGGACGGACATTGGAATTTGTCTGCCCTCCCCCCCCTCCCAAAAAACGCCAGAAACGAAAATATTATGAAGATTGCAGGTTGTGTGTGTGAGACCTACCAGTGCTTGGGAAGACTGAGTGCGTTCTAGTCTTTGTGTGAGAGACAATAACGAGGTGTTTTAATTGCATACAGCTGTGCAAAGGGTAATTAAGCCCCAGCTGGTGCCCTTGGGTTTGGAAGTATCCTTAGATGGCTCCGGGGCTGGTTCCCTTTGGCTCCCAAAGATCTGACCTGTATGGTGGGTAGTGGCTTTTGTCAAGATCTAAAAATCACATTCCCTGTTTTTCAGGGGGCTTCAGGAAGCTGTTTCAGCACTGTGTGGAAGCTCCCTGCACCACCCAATGCTATTCTCACAATTAAATTATCGCTGCACAGCAATTCCTGCCCCGTGTAGACACGTCCTTAGTCACTGGCTGTATCTCCGACTGCTGTAATTCAGCACAACTGTGCTGGTCCTGGCATCATGACACTGTCCCGGTGCTGTGGGATAGCAGACTCCTCTGGATGGGAGTTGGGTGCCTTTTCCACCTCAGTTGTACAGCTCGAGGCTGACACTCAGTGGCCAAGAGGATTCTTTACTTCCCTGGACTGCTCTAATTTTTCAAGGGATCAAGAGCTCCCTTGTCTCTTGCTTTTATCTGACTTTTCCCTGCTGTGATTTTATTTGCCACTGCTGTAACTTGTAAGTCTGCAATGCATAATTTTGTTGGTGATTCAAGTTTGTTCCACCAGCTTTTTTAACAGGGGCTGTTAACTCTGTGTGTGGATGTAACTCTTCCCTGCAGTGTTACACTAAGCACACAGACAAAAATATATTACTTATAATACAGTAAATAAAATAGAAGAGAATGTCACAGGGAATGGTGCCACCATAATCTAAGGTGTCCTGGTTTCAGAAATCAGCCTGACTGGGAATGAGTGGCAAAAGCAACCCACTGTGCCTGGCCAGGAGGCTCCATTCATCCTTAGCACGGGCTACCTCAGATTATTTCAAGCACCCAAAACGGTACCAGTGGGTTTTTGGTATGGCTGCCTTGGAGATGGAGGAAAGGGCTTGCCCAGATCTCTGGGTGTGCATTGTGAATTGAGAGCTGGCAATTAAAAGAGCATTTGAAGGGCTCAAATGGGGCAAAATATTTTTGTGGAGGTGTTTGTAGATGAAAAAGGGTAGAGTAACGACAAACAAGGAGTTAATCCATGATAAAGGAATTTAATTGATAGATCTGCTCACCAACTGATCTGTTTCAGTACTCAATCCTCATGAAGGAACCTCTTGAAAGAGGAGATGCCTGGGAATAACTCCATCAGGGCTGGCTTTGGACAGCAGCTGCAAAGCTGCAGCTGGAGCATCCACACAAGGTTCAAGAAAGGTATGATTTTCACACATAGTTATTGTTCTGGCAGTATGTGAGGGCCAGGTATTGAAGGACATCAAGTTTGATGCATGACCCGAGATTGAATTGTGGCCCTTTAAAAACAAGAGAAGAAAAACGATTACCATGAGACACAGACTAAGATCCTGTTAACTGCTCTGTGCATTCACTGACAGCCCTTAACACCCGGCACATCGTGGTCCCTTTTCAATCCCATTGAGCCCTCCCAGGTGACAGAGTCAATGCTTAAAGCAAAGCAAGCAGTGAGGAGGTGCATTCCTGCTATGCCACAATGCAGCATCCTGGGCCTGAGCTGTAAAGCAGCTTTCCATGAAAGGGCTGGAGACAATGAGCTGGTAGGAAGGCTCAGAATACTTCCATGGTGCTCCAGGATTAACTCTGAGTAAAACTTAGTTTCCTTGGATATATTTAAAACAAATGTGTTTTTTTCCCATCAGTACAAGAAATTGTATTGCAAGTGATCAAATTACAATTAAGGCACCCACAGCAACTCAGCTGATTTATGCACATCTCCATAGCAATGGCTGCCTTTCTGCAGGAGGGTGCTGGTGTTGCTCAGAGCCAGACAGGTTCTGAAGAATTGGTGCACTAGGAATGTTTGAGCTGTACGAGGGACAGATTCCCTTGGAGACCCTTTGGGAGCAGCAGCTCTGTGGCTCAGCAAGGAATGCCCACAAAGACGTGCTCTTGAAAACCCTTTGGCATTTCCCGTGCAGAAATCGGGGCGCTATTGCACTGGCTGCTGTGAGTCCCCATGGCTGGGCATTACACGGTGAGGCTGCTGCCAGTTCACGGGCCCAGGCATATGGGCTGTGACATTCTGGAAGGATCCTGAAGGACAGCGGTTCGTAGAATGACCCATTTTCTTGACTGGGCATTTCAGGGGAGCTCAGTGTGGGTTGAAAGCCTCCGGGCCCAAATTTAAGCCCCCTTACGCTTCGTAGAAAGCAGCTGTAAGGGTTTGGTTCGGGTCATTTATGGGGGCTGTGACACCACCCTGCTCCAGTCCTGATCTGCACAGATTCCGAACCCTTTGTGCAACTGCTGCAGCCCTTGATTTCTTTCCCACTCAAGGTGCAAGAGCAGCAATTGTGCATTGGTCATTCCCTCAGGGAAACAAATGTCAGGTCACTTAGAGACAGAATTCCTTTGCTTGTGCTCACCGTGAACTTCATGAGCCACATAAGTTGTGAGTCCAATGCACATGGAGAAGGTGTCTGGTCCATATGATTCCAGGTCACGAATAATTCTCTTGACAAGGGTGAATGTGATCTCCTTTGTAGGGGATCTTGGATGATTCTGGTTTTAAAAATCACATAACAGCATTCAGCAAGATCAGTGCCCCAATCCCTTTAATTCCAGGCATACTTCTAGTTTTAGTTGTTATAAAGATTTTAAGAATAACCAAAGTGAGCTACAACATTGGCAAAACATGTAAACCCTCCACTGGAAACATATGAATGAGAGTACTCCAATTTTTCAAGTGTTTCAAGTTACAGTGTTGTAAAATGTCATTGAAATGGATAAAAATATCTAATTAAAGGTCTTATGAACCTGGTCTTTAAAGTACCTGTTGGTTTTGAAAACAGCAAGGTCTTGCATATCTGTTTACTTTGCCTTAAGTATAACTTTCCAAGTAACTGCTCCTTTGCAATCTTACCCTGATGTCTGCAGCCAGCTGGGGAAGTGCATCAAAGCTGGGCATCTCTGTTCTGTTCATTATGGAAATGTAACAAGCTTTCTCTGGCAACACTTTGGTTGCCATAAAGCCCTGTAAAAGAAAGTTACTGACCACTTGGAATTTATTTATTCTTTCAATCATTAATATTGGAATTACGTACATATCAAAAAAAGTAATAAGCCAGTATATACTGTATGTGTGAATCAGTCTCCTCATCCCAGGCTCTGAACAAGCCCGCTCCCTGCACTCACCGTGTCGTAGTTCCAGATGGTTTTCCAGGACCCACGGTTGGTCTTTTGTTCAATACTTGCCACAAGCCATTTCCTGTTGATGGTCATAATTTGGTAGCCTCCACCAACAGAGATTTTCTTGCTTATGTCTGTCTGTTGATGCTAGAAAAACAAATGAAAGAACACTTAGGCTTTCAAGTGATGATCTCCCCAAGGCTTTAGGAAAATGAAAGGGTCAAGTTGATCTCATGAAGCAGGGAACATAGAAAGAGCAGCCATTCATGTGGAAATTGGTCACTGTACTCACGTGATCAGCAAGGCCTGGAGTCAGGACAAGTCCAAGAAGGACTGCAGTCAAAATCTGAAATGAAAATCAAATACAAAAGTGTAACTGCAGCTCTGGCTGACAAATCTGGTCATGAGAGTCCTCCTTCCCTTTTCCTAATCTGATGTTTAAGAGTCCTCCTTGGATCCTTTTTGCTTTCATCCTGGGATTGCACCAGTGCCCTAAAAGGGAGTCACCCTTGCTTTAGCCCAGGGTGCTGCAAAGTAGATACATTTCCCACTTGCTCTTTCAAGAGCTGAATTTGCAGTTGTTTCTCAGACCTGTGCAGGCACACACAGGTATTTTACAAGAGTGAGGAGAAAGCTTTTCCATTTCTTCTGCTCTGGCATTACAGGGAAGGGGTTGATCCACTAGTGCAGTGCTCCAGTTGTGCAAAAGCGTTGATAATAATGGACATGGACTAGGCTTCCTGCTTTCTGAATCATGTACAGGCAAGCTGTGAAAAAATCCTTACCTCCTCAGTTCCTTTGGGGAACAGGGGCTGAGCTGCTCATTCTGGAGGAGCAAAATGTCCCCAGAGAAAGCCTTTATGCTCTAGAGAAGGCAGAAGCACTTCTGAGGGATAAAGGAATGGGTCTGAATCAAAGTTTCAGTTTATAAGGAAGAAAAGCATGCATACTTACAGGGAGATTCATCCTGACTGCAGAGCTGATGCTGCTGAAGGTTGAATGAATGATGTGAACCTCCCACCTTTTATATGTTTTCAGAATTAGGTGTGGAAGGGCTGAATGTTGCAATAAAATTATTTTGCCATTTGTATCCTTGATGCATGTCACTGAAAATTATTTCCTGCTGTAACTACTTGATAAATATAGGGATTGTGCTTCTGCAAATTTTGATCTGCTGGAGTCTGATGATTATGAGATAGGAATCCAATCGTAGGAAAAAAAAAATAGGTTTTATAGCGTTTTTCTGATATGTACAGATTACTTTTGAAAATTCTCATGAAATTTAAGACCAGATATAGCCTAGAGAAATAAAAATAGAAAAACCCTAAAAATCTTGCAGTAGACAAAATAAGGAAAAGCCTTTGTACCTTCCAAAATGCACTATATGTTCCCTGTAACAATAGGGCCCACCAAAATATGCGGCCCAAATACAACATGGCTGCTGAAAACTGTTTTACAAGAAATAGGCATTTCAAGCTGAAATATCCGACATATGTGCAGGTCTGTAGTGGTCTCATTCTGATTTTTAGGTGACAACAATATTTTTCTGCAGCTTTTCTCAGCTTATTTTCTGTGGTGATGTAAATACTTATTGACAGTGGCAGTCATTCAGTTGGGGAGGTTTTTGGATATATGATATTAGTTTCAAGTTTCATTCTGTGAGCAGCTCCAGTCTGTGGCAGGATATCACTGTAAAGATTCCAAAATTTCTTTTCAACTGCAATCCAGCCCATTATTGTAAAAAGGTGTTTTTTAAATATATATAGGCAAAAAACTTGTAACCGGTACTGCTTTTGCAGTATTAAATCAAATTCTGGTCCTGGTTTCACTGAGGCAGGTCTGAAGTCCTAAGGGACATTTCTATATGTACTGCTACATCAAAGGGGGGGGTCACATTCCTGGTTCTTTATGAGCAGCAGAGCTTGTGTGGATTTCTGTGAGGAAACACAGGTTTTCTGCATGGGCTCTGGGGTGAATCACTCTCTCCCCCAGCCCTGTCTGGCCCTGCTGGAGAGAGGAACCATGCAGGATCCCTGGGAGCCAGGTGTTGTGTCTGCCTGAGTTTACCTATAACATTCAGAATTGTGCCAAGAGCCAGAGCCCAGACATTCCTGCAAATGCCTTCACCCCCATATTAAAAATCATGGAAAACAACAGGATTTCAATAATGGATTTACTCAGCTTCACTTGGAGGTGAGGAAGTAATTTGCAACTTTGTTAACCTGTCCTAATTTTGGATCACAGAGGCTGTCAGTAGCAGACTCACCAGGAGCTGGATAAGCGAGGTAGGAGGGAATTCCTCTGCACAGGGCTTGGATGCGTTTTCCATATGGGCTCAAGCTTTGGAGTCTGTTCCTTGAGATAATGAAGCGATTCTCTCTGGGTGGCAATTGGTAAGGCCCAGGTCCCTGAGCATCAAAGAAACAAATGCAGAAAACAGCATTTAGGAAAACCAGAACTGAAGTTCAGATCTTGTACACGCTTCTTTGGAAATGGGGAAGGGCTTATTCCTGGGCAATGCAACTTTTGAAGGAACTTTTACAGGGACTCAGCCCTGCTGAGAAGGTTCTCTTCAGTTCTTGGAGCCTTTGCTCAGTCAATTGGCTTTCACACTCCTTACATTTACCCTCCTACCTTGTTTCCTTGAGGTGGTGCAGGAAACTATGTCAAGCCAAAACCTCTTGCTGGTTGTAGCAATGTGTTTTTTTTTTTTAGAAAACCACCCTGGGTGCAATGCAGCCCTATTGAAAAAGGGAAACAAGTTCTTGTCGCAAACAATATACATTGAATGAAAGAAGTGGATTACCAAAGATAAACACTTTTAAAAAAAGGCTTTATACAAAGCAAATAATCATTGGCAAAGAAAATATTGGTCCTTTCAATTATATTGTTCAGGTAAATGTGTCATGGAGTTTGAAAAGGGACTTCGGTAAAAGGTAAATTGCCTCTTCCAGCAATGTCCCTTGTATGATGTGTTCTCCTGCTTAGGCATAACCCCGGTACCAGAGTGGTGTGAACTTTCATTGTGGTGCTCCTTGGAGTTTTTCTCGATGTTCCAATTTTTGGAAAAGATTACAGGAGGTAAAGATTCAGCTTTGTGGATTCCCAGTAGTGCTTCACTCAATAAAGCATTTCCTCTAGTAGCTGTGTTTTGGGGAATTATTGCTCTTGGAGACCAGATTAAAGGGGAGATAATTTCTGGCCTCAGGGAGGAGGCTGGGAAGCCGTTAGTGCTATTGTGTCAGACTTACATTCAGGCTTTATCCCGAGCTGGTTTTCATGACCCTACCAGGAGCTCTTAGTGGGACGTGGGAGTGACACTGATTGTATCAGGAACATCGATTGCCTGGCCAAGGCAGGGAACAAGGGATAATCACTTATCCCCTGACAGCCTTGGAATATTATCTACCTGTATCATAGCCTGAGTGGAACGGTGCCATTGTTACCAACCTGGGATATAGCCAGGGCGGAAATCTCCTGGAGACTAAGGACAATCATCTCTTGACTACAACCAGCAGGGCTAAGTGAGGCCTTTGAGCTCCCCTGGACTGCAGTGGGCTCCACAAGTATTTCCCTTGGAGTGGGATGTCTCCTGGAGCTTGCAAACCCTCAGGTTTGCAATACTCAAAAAACTGTCTCTGAAGACTGGGCTTATATCCCCCACTCCTCGAGGCTCAACCCTCACCCGTTGAGAATGCAAAGGCATTTGACCTGTTTCAGTGAACTCAAGAGGAATTTTTAACAGGTACTTTTGCACACATAGATATAGTTATAGACAGCTCTGGGCCTCTGTGTGTGCATGAGGAGTGATTACGGTATGAATGTTGCTATCTTGAATCTATATTTTAGTCTTTGTTGTAATTGTAGTGAACCCTATTGAATCACCTTGTAAATGAGTCAATGATTAAATACTCTTAAACCATTTGCACCCTCACCCTTTGTACCCCTGGACTCTGTGTATGCCATTCTAAAGTGATTTTGATTTTCCTCTGCAGGTTTCATCCCTGCAGTAAGCAAAAGACTAAACCTTGCCATTGAACTCCGTTAACCTGTACTTTCACAAATTAATGTTAAAACCTTATTTTACCAATACCTTTTATGGTGATCCTTTGAGTGACTGAAACCACTCATTCACAACACCCTGTTAGCAAGAGCTGGAGCCAGGAAACCACCAGGAAGAGAAGCAATCACAATCTGAAAGGAGCATTCGAAATTTACATTTTAACATCGTGACTGCTTATCTTGCATCAGGTTATTTTCTGCTTAAAATAATTCTGACTTCCAGTTTACTTTGTGTACATGCTCAGCACTTTCTGCAGTGAGAGGCAGCTGAAGAGGATTTAAATATGCAAGAGAATCATTTGTTATGATGATAAATTCATTTGTGATAACTATTGCGAACAATGATCATCTTGGACACATTTCCTTGAAGATAGAATTGGTCCAAACTTTAATTTTAAAGGATTTTGATGAAAAAGATCTGAGTGCACCTGAGTCTCTCATGTCTCACGGTTCTCCTACACTCTCAGCAAACAGCTGAGCCCTAACTTGATGTGACTTGCTGAGACTGCTGATTTGCCCCGGCGTCGTGAAGGAGAGAATATTGTCCTGTGGACGCCTCACGTGTGTGTGCCGCCCCTGGAACAGAGCACTTCTCTCTTTCACGTTTGAGCAGGCATGTGGAGTTCCATCCCTACCAAAAGGGAGATTTCACCCCTGCAGTCCCCACCCCTTTGGCATTTTCACTCTGTGAGCCCTACAGAAATCATTAAGAGTTCACTCAGTGCCAGGAAAAGCTCAAAACCATTTAAGAACTGCCCAGCGTTAGGAGTTTTATGGGAAAGTGATAGGTGTACTTACAGGGAACTTCATTTGGATGGTAGGCCAGGCCAGCTCTGCTGGTAATTGATGTGTACTCTTACTTTTTATACATAATATCCCAAAGTTAAATCTGAAAATGGGTTTACCTTATTGGCAGGTGCCCTGTGTTCACAGAAGCATGACGAGTTTCCTGGGGAAGTGCTCTGATAAGAGCGGGCTTTGATACCAGCCTGATTGAATCCATTGCATACAGGGAACTAAAAGAAAACTGGTCCTGGTAAGTTCAGTGTATTTAACAGTAACTTCTACGTGGGAAA
This sequence comes from Monarcha castaneiventris obscurior, assembly GCA_026261815.1. Classification (NCBI taxonomy): domain Eukaryota; kingdom Metazoa; phylum Chordata; class Aves; order Passeriformes; family Monarchidae; genus Monarcha; species Monarcha castaneiventris. The sequence goes on from JAMPIT010000891.1 coordinate 661,686, forward strand.
AAATGATCCTCAGAAGCAGAGCACAGATTCCCAGTAAACTTGGAGTGACGCTTTGTCCTGATGTGGCAAAGGACTCAGCCTGAAGTTGTAGCTATAACCAAAACCACTGTTCAGACCAAGGGAGGTGCTCACCTTGCCACGTTAAAAATGTTCCGTGAGTCCCGGGAGATCACGAGGTTGGTTCTAAATCATTGGAATTGCTGAGTTCTTTTGCTGACTTTCCTTTCTGAGCTCATTCAGCATCTGCCTTCTGGTTGTCAGACATGGCCCTGAATCTTGCCAGAGCTCCTTCAGGAGAGTAGCAGCCGATTATGGACTAAGGGCTGATTTGAGAAAGGGACCATAAACGAGAGGTAGCAAAACATGTGTGAGGGAGGAGCAGTGACATGGGGCACTTTATGTCACCTGTTACTTAGGAAGTCGATTTTAATCTTGCTCTGAATTTGATAGTGATACACGCAGCCATGGCCCAGGAGCCTGTGGTAATTTGGATTTGCTTTTTCCCTGGGCCTGTTCCAGGTTCCAGAAGCAGCACTCCCAGAGGAGCTCACTTGCCAGCTCCCAAAGTGCTTTGTATTTGACAGCAGTTGTGCCAGTCCCCGTGTGCTGATCGTGCCCTTGGCTGCAGCTCAGGGTGGGTTTGCACACTAAAGCTTCCTCTGCCTTGCCAGAACGGTGCGACGGGGACTCGGTGTCACTCTGAACGGATGTCTTTGAACACTCTTGTCCTGTGCCATCCATTGCTGAGGGTCATTGTTGCAGCTGTTCCTGGAAAAGCCAGGGGATCTCACTTTCTTTGGGAAGGGGAGGCCCAGTTCTCACTTGTGCTGCTCAGGGCCACGCTGTGTCCTTCTGCTCCTGCCTGGGGCCTTGCTGGGGCTCGTGAGTGCCGAGGAGGTGCAGCAGTCTGCCAGCACTGTGAGCGGAGCGCTCAGCTTTTCATCTGTTTCACATCCACTTCGTACTTTGCTCCAGGTCTCAAATAGGGTGAATGAAAGTGATAAATTGCTGATGGACTGTGGGGGAATTAAAGGAACTTGTGTAACATGAAGAAGGAAGGAGATTGGCAGCAACAAACTCCTGCCTGTGTCTCTCCACTTCTGGGACTGATGTGGGCTCAGCCAGGTAGTTCAGACACCTTTGCCTGAGAGGTGCCTTAGTGAACTCTGCATCCTTGCAAACTGCTATAGAATAAAGACTGTGGGGCCAGTGAGACGGTATCAGAAACTGAGGGATGTTGTATGGCTGGTATTGGTACTAAAGACAGATTTGTATTCACCTGGATAACCTGAGGCACCCTGCCATTTTTGTTAGAGAAGAGGAAATACTCAACCTTGATTGTAAAGATTTGAGCAACAGGAATCCCAACCTTGCCTTATTTTAGGAATAGAACAACTCCGTAAATCCCACAAAGGAGGATCCTCTTCCTCTAAAAAAGGCAAATTCACTGCTTTACACTTCTTTAATTTTCTGCCTTTCGTGCCCCCTGAATCAAGATTTTTAATGTGAGGCATCTTCCCCTGAACGGGGAAGGAAGGTCCCAACTGTGAATGCCTTGTTTGTACCGTACGCACCCTGGGGCTTCCCCAGCTCTCTGGTGTGCCCTGTGCTGAGAGCTGGTGATGAAAAGAGCCTTTGAAAAGGGCTCAAATGGGGCAGAAGGGAGACAATCAAAATATTTTTGTGAAGGTGTTCATAGATGAAAAAGGGTAGAGTAATGACCAACAAGCTGGAGTTAACCCATAATGAAGGACTTTATTTGAAAGATGTGGTCACCAGTTGATCTGTGTCAGCATCTAAATCCCCAAGAACATCTCTAAATGGAGATGTGACGGAACAATGGCATCGGGGTTTGCCTTGGGAGCAGCTCTGGAGCCTCTGTACTTGATTGAAGAAAGGTCAGGTTTTCAGGCCTTGATATTGCCACCACAATAATTCAGGTCCACGAGTTTGAGGACATCAAGTGAAACACACGATCCCTGATTCAGGTGGGGTCCTACACAAGCAACATAAAAAAAAAAAAAAGAGAGAGAGAGAAAAAAAGAGAGGCACTGGCTTAGATGCTGTTCAGTGCTCTGTGCATTCGTTGACAGCCCTTAATACCTGGCACATTGCACTCGCCTTTCCAATCACATTGAGCCCTTTCAGCTTAAAAGCATGCTTAAAAGCAAAGCAAGCAGTGAGTAGGTGGAAATGCTGCTATGCCAGAATGCAACACTGGAGCCTCAGCTGTAGAGAGTTTTCTCCAAGAGGGTTGGAGACAGCTTGGAGAAAGGCTCAGAACGCTTTGATGGTGCTTCAGGATTAACTCCTCAGAGTAAAAGAATTATTTGAATATTTTTCAAACAAATATAGTTTTTGACCTCAATAAAAGAACTTCTATGATTAAGAAACTGGCAGCATCTCAGCAGATTTACGCATATCTCCACAACAATGGCTGCTCTTCACAAGGATGCATGTCTGTTGCTTAGTTTCTGTCAGTCTCAAGGTGCAAGAGCAGCAATTGTGCCATAGTCATGCCCCAAGAGAAACAAATGCCGGGTCACTTAGAGACAGAATTCCTTTGCTTGTGCTCACCGTGAACTTCATGAGCCATGTAGGTGGGGAGTCCGCTGCACATGGAAAAGACGTCTGCTCCATAAGACCTGAGGTTGTTGACCAATCCACTGGCAACAAAGGTGATCTTCTTGGTAGGTCTTCCAAAACCGATCTGGTTCTAAACATCAAATACCAGCATTCAGCAAGCTCAGTGCCGGGATCTGGTTCCTGCTAGGCCTATTCCTAGGTCTGGAATGAGGACTCGGGGCTGGGTGTCTGAGTGCCAAGTGCCTTTAGGGACGCCTTTCAATCCCCTGGGGGCCTGTGGGACCACTAGCAAGCCTTGAAGGCAGCTGCAGGTACAGAGCTCGTTCTAAGGCAATCAAGGCGCAGGGAGCCCGAGGGGATGTGGCAGCGCAAGGAAAGCGCTGAAGAGGAGTGCGGCCGCTGCGTGTAGCCAGTGCTCCTGGCAAAGCATTTGTTCAGTCCCTGCCCCTGGCCCTCAGAGGCACTCGGGCTGTGGGCTGGAAGGCTGGCAGCAGAAGTGTCTTCCTGATTTCTTTCTGCCCTACAGGTCTTCCTGCTATTTACAGTTTGGATTTTTTTAAGGACTCAGTTTTCAGATTTCAAGGGAAGCCGTTGATTAACAAAGGTGAATATGCTGAATGCTGAGATAATTTTTATGATGTCTGTGCTAATTTGGTGGGCTGAACTCAAGAAACATGGTGTATAGTTTTCTTCAAAAAGACTGAAAGCTTATTAAATATTTTTCAATAAAACTAAAATATATTTTCTTCCCTTATTAGATTTTCTGAAATAAATTATTTTTCTAGACTTTGAGAATGAGACTTTATGAAAAGTACTGAGCAGAGACTCTAAACTCTTGGTTACTAGGTTAGTATAAAAAGTCAATCGAAATAATGAAATAAATGATTGTGAAAATAATCTAGCTAATCTGGAACTTGGATTCAACATGATGAACCTGCAATAAAGGCATACCAATGAGGATATTGTAATTTATGAAAGCTTTCAAATGAGGTACCTGAAAAATATCACTGAAAATTTCAATGAAAATAACCATTAAAATGGCTTTCAATTTAGCAGTTGGTTAAGAGGGTTTTAAAAATAGCAGTGTTTCCAAGAAAAAAACAGAACATCAAATACAGTACAACATTCCAAGTGACTGCTGACTGTGACTCTTACCCTATTCTCTGAAGCCAATCTGACGAGAGCATCAAAGCTGGGCATCTCATTTCTGTTCATGATAGAAATGTAGCATATTCCCTCTTGCACCACTTTGGTTGCAATGATGCCCTGTAAAATAAAGTTATTGAGTGCTTGCAGTTCAGTTTTTCACCTAAAAAGACGGGATAAAATCTGGATAAAAAGAGTAACAAATGCAGAGAGTTTTGAAGCCAAATCATGGTCTCAGAACGGTCAGAATAAAGAAATAAGCCCTGTTCCTGGGCCTGCTGTACCAGGAGCTAGTGTACGAATACACTTTTTAAACAAGCCAAACCCCTGCCGCTCACCGTGTTGTAATTCCAGATGGTTTTCCATGAGAAATGTTCACTCCTTTGCTCGATAAACACTACATGTGTTTGACTGCTGAGGGTCAGATTTTGGAAAACACAGCCACCAGAGACATGACAGTTGTTATCCATCTGGTGAGACTGAAAAGCAAAGGGAAAGAAGACGTTTGGCCTTTGAAGGGAAACAGTGATGTCCCCAGAGCTTTAGAAAAATCCCTGCTACGATAGAAGAAGTGCTGGCCCCAGGAGAGCGCCGGCACTGCCCTCAGTCTTTTCAAAAGGACCCAGAATCGAGGCTGTGGCATTGGGCAAAGGCCCTAAGAATTCTTTTCAAGCATTCAGTGAATCATCGCTGCATCTGACAGCTGTCGTCTGGTGCCTTCAGAGGTTGATGCGTGCAAGACCCCTGGCCACAGTAAATGCAGGCTCAGGGTCTTGGATGGAAACCTCTGCTGAGCCATTGCTCTGTTTCAGCATCTGCACCCTCAAGCAGGAACCTCTCAAAAGAGGAGATGCCAGGCCAGAAGGGCGTCAGGCTTGGCTTTGGGCAGCAGCTCTGGGGCCCCACATATGGTTAAAGACAGGTAAGGGCTAAGGTTTTCTCACCTGCCCATTGCCATTGCAGTACTTGAGATCCACAACTCTCAGGACATGGAGGGTAATGCATGATCCCAGGTTCACCTGGGGTCCTTGGAAAGCTAGAAAAGACAAGACAAAACCCCATGAGCTAATGCCTAAGACCTTGGCTGCCTTTCTGCAGGAGAGTGCTGGTGTTGCTCAGAGCCAGCCAGGTTCTGAAGAATTGGTGCACTAGGAATATTTGAGCTGTACGAGGGACAGATTCCCTTGGAGACCCTTTGGGAGCAGCAGCTCTGTGGCTCAGCAAGGAATGCCCACAAAGACGTGCTCTTGAAAACCCGTTGGCATTTCCCGTGCAGAAATCGGGGCGCTATTGCACTGGCTGCTGTGAGTCCCCATGGCTGGGCATTACACGGTGAGGCTGCTGCCAGTTCACGGGCCCAGGCATATGGGCTGTGACGTTCTGGAAGGATCCTACCAAGTGTAGGTCATTACAGGCCTGGGGAATGCGATCGTTGCCCCGGGAAAAACCTCGAGGGATCGAAGCCGCTCGGCTTAGTGTTGTGATGCACCAGGGTTTGGGGGCTGCCTGGATGGCACTCGTCAGCAAGCTCTGACCTGAAGGACAGCGGTTCTTAGAATGACCCATTTTCTTGACTGGGCATTTCAGGGGAGCTCAGTGTGGGTTGAAAGCCTCCGGGCCCAAATTTAAGCCCCCTTACGCTTTGTAGAAAGCAGCTGTAAGGGTTTGGTTCGGGTCATTTTTGGGGGCTGTGACACCACCCTGCTCCAGTCCTGATCTGCACAGATTCCGAACCCTTTGTGCAACTGCTGCAGCCCTTGATTTCTTTCCCACTCAAGGTGCAAGAGCAGCAATTGTGCATTGGTCATTCCCTCAGGGAAACAAATGTCAGGTCACTTAGAGACAGAATTCCTTTGCTTGTGCTCACCGTGAACTTCATGAGCCATGTAGGTGGTGAGTCCGCTGCACATGGAAAAGACGTCTGCTCCATAAGACCTGAGGTTGTTGACCAATCCACTGGCAACAAAGGTGATCTTCTTGGTAGGTCTTCCAAAACCGATCTGGTTCTAAACATCAAATACCAGCATTCAGCAAGCTCAGTGCCGGGATCTGGTTCCTGCTAGGCCTATTCCCTAGGGGAACGGCTGGGGAAGACGTAAATGCTCTCTCATGCCCCAAAGGAACAGGGAGTCTGGCCAAGCGCAGCCGCAATGCAAAGTTCTGAGCTGACCAATGCAGTTTGGTACTGAATAGTCTGTGAAGGACTTTGAGGTCATGGCATGCCAAGAGATTTCAGGCCCTTGAAGGGCTTCTCAGAGAAAGGGTTTGTCAGCAACCTGCAGAGCTCAAGGTTCTCCAACAAAGCGGAGCTGGGGGAGGGAATGATTCAGCCCCTTCCTTCTTTTGGCAAAGCATTCCTACGAAGAATTCTCTAGCCCCATTACTGTTGAGAGAAAGAATATCCTGCCACTGGTGCAAACCTCATTCTCTCCAGAAGATAAAACCACATGAAGAAACAGCCCAATGAACTCCAGGGCCAAGACACTGCTGCTCTTTGGGAATCTTACCCTGCTCTCTTGTGCCAGGCGGGCCAGATTATTGAAGCTGGGCATCTCACTTCTGTTCATGATGGAAATGTAGCAGGTGTTCTGTTGCGTGACTTTGGTTGCAATGACGCCCTGTAAAATAAAGTTATTGAGAACTCGCACTTCACTCTTTCAACCCTTGCGATTGGCTAAAACTCTTGGTTCAAACAGGAACGGATGCCAAGAGTTGCTACCAAAAGTCGTGGACTCAAGACGGTCAGAATATAGAAACAAGCCCTGTTCCTGGGCCTGCTGTACCAGGAGCCAGTGTCCTCATACGTTTTGTGAACGAGCAGCCTCCCTGCCACTCACCGTGTTGTAGTTCCAGACGGTTTTCCAGGACCCGCTGATGCTGTTTTGCTCAATGATTGCCACACGCCATTGCCTGTTGATGGTCACAATTTGGGACTGGCCACCAATGATGACTTGCGAGTTGTTGCCTGGGAAATAGCCGGGGATGTTTCCTGGGATGTCGGGAATCTGCTGAGACTAAAAAGCCAAGGGAAAGAAGACGTTTGGCCTTTGAAGGGAAACAGTGATGTCCCCAAAGCTTTAGAAAAATCCCTGCTACGATAGAAGAAGTGCTGGCTCCAGGAGAGCGCCGGCACTGCCCTCAGTCTTTTCAAAAGGACCCGGAATCGAGGCTGTGGCATTGGGCAAAGGCTCTAAGAATTCTTTTCAAGCATTCAGTGAATCATCGCTGCATCTGACAGCTGTCGTCTGGTGCCTTCAGAGGTTGATGCGTGCAAGACCCCTGGCCACAGGAAATGCAGGCTCAGGGTCTTGGATGGAAACCTCTGCTGAGCCATTGCTCTGTTTCAGCATCTGCACCCTCAAGCAGGAACCTCTCAAAAGAGGAGATGCCAGGCCAGAAGGGCGTCAGGCTTGGCTTTGGGCAGCAGCTCTGGGGCCCCACATATGGTTAAAGACAGGTAAGGGCTAAGGTTTTCTCACCTGCCCATTGCCATTGCAGTACTTGAGATCCACAACTCTCAGGACATGGAGGGTAATGCACGATCCCAGGTTCACCTGGGGTCCTTGGAAAGCTAGAAAAGACAAGACAAAACCCCATGAGCTAATGCCTAAGACCTTGGCTGCCTTTCTGCAGGAGAGTGCTGGTGTTGCTCAGAGCCAGCCAGGTTCTGAAGAATTGGTGCACTAGGAATGTTTGAGCTGTACGAGGGACAGATTCCCTTGGAGACCCTTTGGGAGCAGCAGCTCTGTGGCTCAGCAAGGAATGCCCACAAAGACGTGCTCTTGAAAACCCGTTGGCATTTCCCGTGCAGAAATCGGGGCGCTATTGCACTGGCTGCTGTGAGTCCCCATGGCTGGGCATTACACGGTGAGGCTGCTGCCAGTTCACGGGCCCAGGCATATGGGCTGTGACGTTCTGGAAGGATCCTACCTAAGTGTAGGTCATTACAGGCCTGGGGAATGCGATCGTTGCCCCTGGAAAAAACCTCGAGGGATCGAAGCCGCTCGGCTTAGTGTTGTGATGCACCAGGGTTTGGGGGCTGCCTGGATGGCACTCGTCAGCAAGCTCTGACCTGAAGGACAGCGGTTCTTAGAATGACCCATTTTCTTGACTGGGCATTTCAGGGGAGCTCAGTGTGGGTTGAAAGCCTCCGGGCCCAAATTTAAGCCCCCTTACGCTTCGTAGAAAGCAGCTGTAAGGGTTTGGTTCGGGTCATTTATGGGGGCTGTGACACCACCCTGCTCCAGTCCTGATCTGCACAGATTCCGAACCCTTTGTGCAACTGCTGCAGCCCTTGATTTCTTTCCCACTCAAGGTGCAAGAGCAGCAATTGTGCATTGGTCATTCCCTCAGGGAAACAAATGTCAGGTCACTTAGAGACAGAATTCCTTTGCTTGTGCTCACCGTGAACTTCATGAGCCATGTAGGTGGTGAGTCCGCTGCACATGGAAAAGACGTCTGCTCCATAAGACCTGAGGTTGTTGACCAATCCACTGGCAACAAAGGTGATCTTCTTGGTAGGTCTTCCAAAACCGATCTGGTTCTAAACATCAAATACCAGCATTCAGCAAGCTCAGTGCCGGGATCTGGTTCCTGCTAGGCCTATTCCCTAGGGGAACGGCTGGGGAAGACGTAAATGCTCTCTCATGCCCCAAAGGAACAGGGAGTCTGGCCAAGCGCAGCCGCAATGCAAAGTTCTGAGCTGACCAATGCAGTTTGGTACTGAATAGTCTGTGAAGGACTTTGAGGTCATGGCATGCCAAGAGATTTCAGGCCCTTGAAGGGCTTCTCAGAGAAAGGGTTTGTCAGCAACCTGCAGAGCTCAAGGTTCTCCAACAAAGCGGAGCTGGGGGAGGGAATGATTCAGCCCCTTCCTTCTTTTGGCAAAGCATTCCTACGAAGAATTCTCTAGCCCCATTACTGTTGAGAGAAAGAAAATCCTGCCACTGGTGCAAACCTCATTCTCTCCAGAAGATAAAACCACATGAAGAAACAGCCCAATGAACTCCAGGGCCAAGACACTGCTGCTCTTTGGGAATCTTACCCTGCTCTCTTGTGCCAGGCGGGCCAGATTATTGAAGCTGGGCATCTCACTTCTGTTCATGATGGAAATGTAGCAGGTGTTCTGTTGCGTGACTTTGGTTGCAATGACGCCCTGTAAAATAAAGTTATTGAGAACTCGCACTTCACTCTTTCAACCCTTGCGATTGGCTAAAACTCTTGGTTCAAACAGGAACGGATGCCAAGAGTTGCTACCAAAAGTCGTGGACTCAAGACGGTCAGAATATAGAAACAAGCCCTGTTCCTGGGCCTGCTGTACCAGGAGCCAGTGTCCTCATACGTTTTGTGAACGAGCAGCCTCCCTGCCACTCACCGTGTTGTAGTTCCAGACGGTTTTCCAGGACCCGCTGATGCTGTTTTGCTCAATGATTGCCACACGCCATTGCCTGTTGATGGTCACAATTTGGGACTGGCCACCAATGATGACTTGCGAGTTGTTGCCTGGGAAATAGCCGGGGATGTTTCCTGGGATGTCGGGAATCTGCTGAGACTAAAAAGCCAAGGGAAAGAAGACGTTTGGCCTTTGAAGGGAAACAGTGATGTCCCCAAAGCTTTAGAAAAATCCCTGCTACGATAGAAGAAGTGCTGGCCCCAGGAGAGCGCCGGCACTGCCCTCAGTCTTTTCAAAAGGACCCGGAATCGAGGCTGTGGCATTGGGCAAAGGCCCTAAGAATTCTTTTCAAGCATTCAGTGAATCATCGCTGCATCTGACAGCTGTCGTCTGGTGCCTTCAGAGGTTGATGCGTGCAAGACCCCTGGCCACAGGAAATGCAGGCTCAGGGTCTTGGATGGAAACCTCTGCTGAGCCATTGCTCTGTTTCAGCATCTGCACCCTCAAGCAGGAACCTCTCAAAAGAGGAGATGCCAGGCCAGAAGGGCGTCAGGCTTGGCTTTGGGCAGCAGCTCTGGGGCCCCACATATGGTTAAAGACAGGTAAGGGCTAAGGTTTTCTCACCTGCCCATTGCCATTGCAGTACTTGAGATCCACAACTCTCAGGACATGGAGGGTAATGCACGATCCCAGGTTCACCTGGGGTCCTTGGAAAGCTAGAAAAGACAAGACAAAACCCCATGAGCTAATGCCTAAGACCTTGGCTGCCTTTCTGCAGGAGAGTGCTGGTGTTGCTCAGAGCCAGCCAGGTTCTGAAGAATTGGTGCACTAGGAATGTTTGAGCTGTACGAGGGACAGATTCCCTTGGAGACCCTTTGGGAGCAGCAGCTCTGTGGCTCAGCAAGGAATGCCCACAAAGACGTGCTCTTGAAAACCCTTTGGCATTTCCCGTGCAGAAATCGGGGCGCTATTGCACTGGCTGCTGTGAGTCCCCATGGCTGGGCATTACACGGTGAGGCTGCTGCCAGTTCACGGGCCCAGGCATATGGGCTGTGACGTTCTGGAAGGATCCTACCAAGTGTAGGTCATTACAGGCCTGGGGAATGCGATCGTTGCCCCGGGAAAAACCTCGAGGGATCGAAGCCGCTCGGCTTAGTGTTGTGATGCACCAGGGTTTGGGGGCTGCCTGGATGGCACTCGTCAGCAAGCTCTGACCTGAAGGACAGCGGTTCTTAGAATGACCCATTTTCTTGACTGGGCATTTCAGGGGAGCTCAGTGTGGGTTGAAAGCCTCCGGGCCCAAATTTAAGCCCCCTTACGCTTCGTAGAAAGCAGCTGTAAGGGTTTGGTTCGGGTCATTTATGGGGGCTGTGACACCACCCTGCTCCAGTCCTGATCTGCACAGATTCCGAACCCTTTGTGCAACTGCTGCAGCCCTTGATTTCTTTCCCACTCAAGGTGCAAGAGCAGCAATTGTGCATTGGTCATTCCCTCAGGGAAACAAATGTCAGGTCACTTAGAGACAGAATTCCTTTGCTTGTGCTCACCGTGAACTTCATGAGCCATGTAGGTGGTGAGTCCGCTGCACATGGAAAAGACGTCTGCTCCATAAGACCTGAGGTTGTTGACCAATCCACTGGCAACAAAGGTGATCTTCTTGGTAGGTCTTCCAAAACCGATCTGGTTCTAAACATCAAATACCAGCATTCAGCAAGCTCAGTGCCGGGATCTGGTTCCTGCTAGGCCTATTCCCTAGGGGAACGGCTGGGGAAGACGTAAATGCTCTCTCATGCCCCAAAGGAACAGGGAGTCTGGCCAAGCGCAGCCGCAATGCAAAGTTCTGAGCTGACCAATGCAGTTTGGTACTGAATAGTCTGTGAAGGACTTTGAGGTCATGGCATGCCAAGAGATTTCAGGCCCTTGAAGGGCTTCTCAGAGAAAGGGTTTGTCAGCAACCTGCAGAGCTCAAGGTTCTCCAACAAAGCGGAGCTGGGGGAGGGAATGATTCAGCCCCTTCCTTCTTTTGGCAAAGCATTCCTACGAAGAATTCTCTAGCCCCATTACTGTTGAGAGAAAGAAAATCCTGCCACTGGTGCAAACCTCATTCTCTCCAGAAGATAAAACCACATGAAGAAACAGCCCAATGAACTCCAGGGCCAAGACACTGCTGCTCTTTGGGAATCTTACCCTGCTCTCTTGTGCCAGGCGGGCCAGATTATTGAAGCTGGGCATCTCACTTCTGTTCATGATGGAAATGTAGCAGGTGTTCTGTTGCGTGACTTTGGTTGCAATGACGCCCTGTAAAATAAAGTTATTGAGAACTCGCACTTCACTCTTTCAACCCTTGCGATTGGCTAAAACTCTTGGTTCAAACAGGAACGGATGCCAAGAGTTGCTACCAAAAGTCGTGGACTCAAGACGGTCAGAATATAGAAACAAGCCCTGTTCCTGGGCCTGCTGTACCAGGAGCCAGTGTCCTCATACGTTTTGTGAACGAGCAGCCTCCCTGCCACTCACCGTGTTGTAGTTCCAGACGGTTTTCCAGGACCCGCTGATGCTGTTTTGCTCAATGATTGCCACACGCCATTGCCTGTTGATGGTCACAATTTGGGACTGGCCACCAATGATGACTTGCGAGTTGTTGCCTGGGAAATAGCCGGGGATGTTTCCTGGGATGTCGGGAATCTGCTGAGACTAAAAAGCCAAGGGAAAGAAGACGTTTGGCCTTTGAAGGGAAACAGTGATGTCCCCAAAGCTTTAGAAAAATCCCTGCTACGATAGAAGAAGTGCTGGCTCCAGGAGAGTGCCGGCACTGCCCTCAGTCTTTTCAAAAGGACCCGGAATCGAGGCTGTGGCATTGGGCAAAGGCTCTAAGAATTCTTTTCAAGCATTCAGTGAATCATCGCTGCATCTGACAGCTGTCGTCTGGTGCCTTCAGAGGTTGATGCGTGCAAGACCCCTGGCCACAGGAAATGCAGGCTCAGGGTCTTGGATGGAAACCTCTGCTGAGCCATTGCTCTGTTTCAGCATCTGCACCCTCAAGCAGGAACCTCTCAAAAGAGGAGATGCCAGGCCAGAAGGGCGTCAGGCTTGGCTTTGGGCAGCAGCTCTGGGGCCCCACATATGGTTAAAGACAGGTAAGGGCTAAGGTTTTCTCACCTGCCCATTGCCATTGCAGTACTTGAGATCCACAACTCTCAGGACATGGAGGGTAATGCACGATCCCAGGTTCACCTGGGGTCCTTGGAAAGCTAGAAAAGACAAGACAAAACCCCATGAGCTAATGCCTAAGACCTTGGCTGCCTTTCTGCAGGAGAGTGCTGGTGTTGCTCAGAGCCAGCCAGGTTCTGAAGAATTGGTGCACTAGGAATGTTTGAGCTGTACGAGGGACAGATTCCCTTGGAGACCCTTTGGGAGCAGCAGCTCTGTGGCTCAGCAAGGAATGCCCACAAAGACGTGCTCTTGAAAACCCGTTGGCATTTCCCGTGCAGAAATCGGGGCGCTATTGCACTGGCTGCTGTGAGTCCCCATGGCTGGGCATTACACGGTGAGGCTGCTGCCAGTTCACGGGCCCAGGCATATGGGCTGTGACGTTCTGGAAGGATCCTACCAAGTGTAGGTCATTACAGGCCTGGGGAATGCGATCGTTGCCCCGGGAAAAACCTCGAGGGATCGAAGCCGCTCGGCTTAGTGTTGTGATGCACCAGGGTTTGGGGGCTGCCTGGATGGCACTCGTCAGCAAGCTCTGACCTGAAGGACAGCGGTTCTTAGAATGACCCATTTTCTTGACTGGGCATTTCAGGGGAGCTCAGTGTGGGTTGAAAGCCTCCGGGCCCAAATTTAAGCCCCCTTACGCTTCGTAGAAAGCAGCTGTAAGGGTTTGGTTCGGGTCATTTATGGGGGCTGTGACACCACCCTGCTCCAGTCCTGATCTGCACAGATTCCGAACCCTTTGTGCAACTGCTGCAGCCCTTGATTTCTTTCCCACTCAAGGTGCAAGAGCAGCAATTGTGCATTGGTCATTCCCTCAGGGAAACAAATGTCAGGTCACTTAGAGACAGAATTCCTTTGCTTGTGCTCACCGTGAACTTCATGAGCCATGTAGGTGGTGAGTCCGCTGCACATGGAAAAGACGTCTGCTCCATAAGACCTGAGGTTGTTGACCAATCCACTGGCAACAAAGGTGATCTTCTTGGTAGGTCTTCCAAAACCGATCTGGTTCTAAACATCAAATACCAGCATTCAGCAAGCTCAGTGCCGGGATCTGGTTCCTGCTAGGCCTATTCCCTAGGGGAACGGCTGGGGAAGACGTAAATGCTCTCTCATGCCCCAAAGGAACAGGGAGTCTGGCCAAGCGCAGCCGCAATGCAAAGTTCTGAGCTGACCAATGCAGTTTGGTACTGAATAGTCTGTGAAGGACTTTGAGGTCATGGCATGCCAAGAGATTTCAGGCCCTTGAAGGGCTTCTCAGAGAAAGGGTTTGTCAGCAACCTGCAGAGCTCAAGGTTCTCCAACAAAGCGGAGCTGGGGGAGGGAATGATTCAGCCCCTTCCTTCTTTTGGCAAAGCATTCCTACGAAGAATTCTCTAGCCCCATTACTGTTGAGAGAAAGAAAATCCTGCCACTGGTGCAAACCTCATTCTCTCCAGAAGATAAAACCACATGAAGAAACAGCCCAATGAACTCCAGGGCCAAGACACTGCTGCTCTTTGGGAATCTTACCCTGCTCTCTTGTGCCAGGCGGGCCAGATTATTGAAGCTGGGCATCTCACTTCTGTTCATGATGGAAATGTAGCAGGTGTTCTGTTGCGTGACTTTGGTTGCAATGACGCCCTGTAAAATAAAGTTATTGAGAACTCGCACTTCACTCTTTCAACCCTTGCGATTGGCTAAAACTCTTGGTTCAAACAGGAACGGATGCCAAGAGTTGCTACCAAAAGTCGTGGACTCAAGACGGTCAGAATATAGAAACAAGCCCTGTTCCTGGGCCTGCTGTACCAGGAGCCAGTGTCCTCATACGTTTTGTGAACGAGCAGCCTCCCTGCCACTCACCGTGTTGTAGTTCCAGACGGTTTTCCAGGACCCGCTGATGCTGTTTTGCTCAATGATTGCCACACGCCATTGCCTGTTGATGGTCACAATTTGGGACTGGCCACCAATGATGACTTGCGAGTTGTTGCCTGGGAAATAGCCGGGGATGTTTCCTGGGATGTCGGGAATCTGCTGAGACTAAAAAGCCAAGGGAAAGAAGACGTTTGGCCTTTGAAGGGAAACAGTGATGTCCCCAAAGCTTTAGAAAAATCCCTGCTACGATAGAAGAAGTGCTGGCCCCAGGAGAGCGCCGGCACTGCCCTCAGTCTTTTCAAAAGGACCCGGAATCGAGGCTGTGGCATTGGGCAAAGGCCCTAAGAATTCTTTTCAAGCATTCAGTGAATCATCGCTGCATCTGACAGCTGTCGTCTGGTGCCTTCAGAGGTTGATGCGTGCAAGACCCCTGGCCACAGGAAATGCAGGCTCAGGGTCTTGGATGGAAACCTCTGCTGAGCCATTGCTCTGTTTCAGCATCTGCACCCTCAAGCAGGAACCTCTCAAAAGAGGAGATGCCAGGCCAGAAGGGCGTCAGGCTTGGCTTTGGGCAGCAGCTCTGGAGCCCCCCCATTTGGTTGAAGAAAGGAAAGGGCTAAGGTTTTCTCACCGGAATATCTTGAGGCCAAGTGACGTTCCAGTTGCCATTGCTATTGCAGTACTTCAGCTCCACAACTCTCAGGACATCGAGGGTAATGCATGATCCCAAGTTCACCTGGGGTCCTTGGAAAGCTAGAAAAGACATGACAAAACCCCATAAGCTAATGCCTAAGATCTGCAGAGATTCCGAACCCTTTGTGCAACTGCTGAAGCCCTTGATTTCTTTCCCCGTCAAGGTGCAAGAGCAGCAATTGTGCATTGGTCATTCCCTCAGGGAAACAAATGTCAGGTCACTTAGAGACAGAATTCCTTTGCTTGTGCTCACCGTGAACTTCATGAGCCATGTAGGTGGGGAGTCCGCTGCACATGGAAAAGACGTCTGCTCCATAAGACCTGAGGTTGTTGACCAATCCACTGGCAACAAAGGTGATCTTCTTGGTAGGTCTTCCAAGACTGATCTGGTTCTAAACATCAAATACCAGCATTCAGCAAGCTCAGTGCTGGGATCTGATTCCTGCTAGGCGTATTCCCTGGTCTGGAATGAGGACCTGGGGCTTTGTGTTTGAATCCCAAATGCCTTTAGGGACACCTTTTAATCCCTGGGGACCCTTTGACTCAACATGCTGAACCTGCACAAAAGGCATCTGAATATGGATTTTGTAATTTATCATGTTTTCCTATGATGTAAGTGAAAAATATCACCAAAAATATCACCAAAAATATTACCTCTAAAATGTTTTTTTGTTTACCTATCGTTTATTGGAAAATAGCACTGTCTCACACAGTAAATGAACATCAACCAGAGTAAAATGTTCACAGCTACTGCTGATTTTGAATCTTACCCCGTTCTGTGAAGCCAGCTGGGCCATATTTTGAAAGCTGGGCATCTCACTTCTGTTCATGATGGAAATGTAGCAAGCTCTCTCTTGCATGACTTTGGTTGCAATCATGCCCTGTAAAATAAAGTTATTGAGAATTCGCACTTCAATTTTCCAACCCTTGGCATTGGTGAAAACTCTTTGTTCAAACAGGAACGAATGCCAAGAGTTGCTACCAAAAGTCGTGGACTCAAGACGGTCAGAATATAGAAACAAGCCCTGTTCCTGGGTCTGCTGTACCAGGAGCCAGTGTCCTCATACGTTTTGTGAACGAGCAGCCTCCCTGCCACTCACCGTATTGTAATTCCAGATGGTTTTCCATGATAAATGTTCGCTCCTTTGCTCGATAACCACCACACCACTACTGAGGGTCAGATTTTGGAAAACACCACCAACAGAGACCTGGCAGTTGTTATCCGTCTGCTGGGACTGAAAAGCCAAGGGAAAGAACATGTTTAGTCTTTGAAGGGAGTCAGTGATGTCTCCAAAGTTTTAGAAAATCCCTGCCACAGTGGAAGTGCTGCTCTCTGGCAAGTGCTGTTACAATCTGGGATTGGCCACCAGTGATGGGGACCTTGGTTGCTACTCCAAGTATGTCTTGCTGGTTTTCAATTTTTTGCTTAGAATCAATTAAAAAATAAGACATTTTTAGATTTTCAAACTAGTCATTGATCTCCTAAAATTTTTATTAAAATCTTTGCTAGACTAGAATAAGTTCTATCCCACAGAGAGTGCCAGTCTCATCTGTTAGAGAAGATTTTAATATGTTTCCTCCTAAGGGTTGGAGAAAGAAAAAGGAGGTCTCATGAAGCAGGGAACATAGAAAGAGCAGCCATTCATGTGGAAATTGGTCACTGTACTCACGTAATCAGCAAGGCCTGGAGTCAGGACAAGTCCAAGAAGGACTGCAGTCAAAATCTGAAATGAAAATCAAATACAAAAGTGTAACTGCAGCTTTGGCTGACAAATCTGGTCATGAGAATCCTCCTTCCCTTTTCCTAATCTGATGTTTAAGGGTCCTCCTTGGATCCTTTTTGGCTTTCATCCTGGGATTGCACCAGTGCCCTAAAAGGGAGTCACCCTTGCTTTAGCCCAGGGTGCTGCAAAGTAGATACATTTCCCACTTGCTCTTTCAAGAGCTGAATTTGCAGTTGTTTCTCAGACCTGTGCAGGCACACACAGGTATTTTACAAGAGTGAGGAGAAAGCTTTTCCATTTCTTCTGCTCTGGCATTACAGGGAAGGGGTTGATCCACTAGTGCAGTGCTCCAGTTGTGCAAAAGCATTGATAATAATGGACATGGACTAGGCTTCCTGCTTTCTGAATCATGTACAGGCAAGCTGTGAAAAAATCCTTACCTCCTCAGCTCCTTTGGGGAACAGGGGCTGAGCTGCTCATTCTGGAGGAGCAAAATGTCCCCAGAGAAAGCCTTTATGCTCTAGAGAAGGCAGAAGCACTTCTGAGGGATAAAGGAATGGGTTTGAATCAAAGTTTCAGTTTATAAGGAAGAAAAGCATGCATACTTACAGGGAGATTCATCCTGACTGCAGAGCTGATGCTCCTGCAGGTAGAAAGAGCAATGTGAACCCTCCACCTTTTATATGTTCTCAGAATTAGGTGTGGAAGGGCTGAATGTTGCAATAAAATTATTTTGCCATTTGTATCCCTGCTGCATTTCACTGAAAATTATTTCCTGCTGTAACTACTTGATAAACATGGGGATTGTGCTTCTGCAAATTTTGACCTAATAATTATCAGATAAGGCTCCATTTCTAGTAAAAAATTAATTGTGCTTTATAGTAACTTTCTGACACGTACTAATTACTTCTGGAACTTCACGTCAAACTTAAGACCAGAGGTAGCCTTGATTTTTAACAAACATAAAAACCCACTTTCAATTAGTCTGAATAAATAAAAACCTTTGCACTTTCCAAAATGCACTCTATGTTCTTTGTAACCATAGCACCCACCAAAATACATGCTCCAAGTACAACATGTCCCCTGAAAACTGTTTTACAACAATCACAGAATCACAGAGGACCCAAAAGAATTGAGCCCAACTCCTGGGCCTGCATGGGAACAATCCCCAGGAGTCCCACCCTGTACCTGAGAACATTGTCCAAACACTCCCTGAGTTCCATCAGGATTGGTGCTGTGACCACTTTTCTGGGGAACCTGTTCCAGCTCCCAACCACCCTTTGGGTGAATAACCTTTTTTTAATATCCATCCTAAACCTCCCCTGACACAATTTCATGTTATTTTGTCAGGTCCTGTCACTAGTCACCAAGGCAAGAGATCAGTGTCTGCCCCTCCTCTTTCCCTCACAAAAAAGTTTTAACTGCAATGAGGTCTCCCCTCAGCCTCTTCCAGCTGAAGACACCAAATGCCCTCAGCCGCTCCTCACATGGCTTCCTCTCAAGGCCTTTCACCATATTCGCTGCCCTCCTTTGGAGGTTCTCTAATAGCTTAATATCTTCCTTATATTGCAGTGGTCAAAACTGCACAAAATGTTCATGGTGAGGCCCCCCTAGTGCAAAGCAGAGTGGGACAATCCCCTCCTTTGACTGGCTGGTGATGCTGTGCCTGATGCCCACCAGGACACAGATGTCTCTCCTGGCTGCCAGGGCAGTGCTGACTCATATTTAACTTTCTGTCGACCAGGACACCCAGGCCCTCTGCTGCAGCACTGCTTTCCAGCATCTCATTTCTTCATTCTGCATGTATATCCAGGGTTACCCTATCCCAGGTGCAGAATCTGGCAATTTCTCTTGCTGAACTTCAGTTGGTTGGTGATGGCCCACCCCTCTAATTTGTTGAGGTCCCTCTGCAGGGCCTCCCTGACTTCAAGGGAGTCAACTGCTCCTCCCCGTTTTGTATCAACTGCAAACCTGCTCAGCATCCCTTCCAGTCCTGCGCCCAAGTAATTTATTAAGGTCTTGAAAAGCACGGGGCCAAGGATGGAGCCCTGTGGAACCCCACTAGTGACCAGTGCCAGCATGATATCACCCCATTCACTACAGACCTTTGTGCCTAATCACTGAGCCAGTTGTTCACCTATTGTGTGATGTGTTTATCCAACTGTGGGCTGGACATTTTGCCACTGACACATTTGAAAAAAAAAAAAGTTATCATCCCCCACAGTTCTGGCCAGCTTCAACTCCAGTTCAAGCTGAAATGTTGCAAATATATGGGTAAGTCTGTGGAGGTCTCCTTGTTATTTTAGGTAGCAACAGTTTGTTTTCTGTGGTGATGTAAATACTTATTGACACAGACATTACTTAAGTTTTTGAATACTTTTTTTTATGTCATTGAATATTGGAATCTTCTGAGTGGGAAGGGACCCACAAGGATCATCTGGGCCCTGCACAGACACCCCAACAATCCCACCCTATGCCTGGAAGCATTGTCCAAGTGCTCTTGGAGCTCTGGCAGCATAAGGGCCATGCCTGTTCCCTGGGGAGCCCGGTCCCGGGGAGCTGACCACCCTCAGGGACCATCCTGATATCTAACCTAACCCTCCCCTGACACAGCTCTAGCCATTCCCTCGGATCCTGTCACTGGTTACAGAGAGCAGAGAACGGAGCTGCTTCTCTGCTGCCCCTTGGGAGGATGTTGAAGAGCTCAGTGAGGTCTCCCCTCAGTCTCCTCCAGCTGAACGCACCACATGCCCTCAACTGTTCCTCCTGGCTTCTCCTTGAGACTATCTTCATAGCCCAGTGCCAAGTTTTCAGTTTCATTCTGTGAGCGCCCCGGGTCTATGGCATGAAAACTACTTTACAATCCAGCAGCTTGTTTTCAAAGGCAGTATGGGTAGGGGTGGGGGTTTATACATAAAATTAAGGTCTAAACGTTGTTGCATATGCAATGTGACATTGAATTGTAGTATCAGTTTCACTTTTTGAAACTGCAAGCCCGAAGCGACATTTTTGATACGTCCCGCTACACCAAACGGGCATTACACTCCTGGTTGCTTTACGAGCAGCAGGGCCGGTGTGTGGATTTGTGAGGGACGGACGGCGCTCTCCCTCCCTCACTGCTGCCCGACAAGAAACACCGAGAAAGCTCCTGCGCTGCCAGGGAGGAATTCGCCCTTTGCTGAAGGAATAAACGACCGTGCTTTTGCTGAGGTGCGTGACGGCTTGCGAGGGCCGGAGGTAGCGGGATCGGGGCGTCGCCGGGCCGTGAGGGGAACGGAAAAAGGCGGGAAAGTCCCGCTGAGGCGGCGGGGGGGGGGGGGGGGGGAACACGGACGGGCGGAAAAAGGGCGGGAAAGCCCCACTGAGGCGGCGGTGCCTCAGCGGACTCGGCAGAGCAGCTCTGGCACATTTATGCCGTTGCAGCTTGGTCAATTTACACTTCTTCAGGTAATTTTTACCCTCAAGACCGATATTAGGGCTGCTAGTGATGACTTCAATCAGAATATCTATTTTTGTGTTAAAAAAAAAAATCCTTCACAAATCAGTTTCTTCAACATCTCGAATTTGTCTGAAAATACTTGAGGGTATTCAAGCACATTAGATTGTGTGATGGCATTTTAATTATACTCAAGTCCCTCTTGAACTTTTGTTTGTTCATAGTTTTTCAAGTGTTTTTTCTCTTCATATTCTGTCTGCTGTAGGACGAGCAGAAAGAGAAAACAGACTTAGGACTTGGATAAAATCCTGCCACTTTCTTACACTGATGTAGAATGCTTATGGGTTGCACTCACAATTTAAAGTTAAATGAAGCTTGGGCCTCACCCTCGTTGTTGAGAAAGATCTTTTCTGGCAAGGTAAGCAATTCCAGTCTTCTGCACTGTTAAGAATACTTCTATACCTCTGTCCTTAATTGGATATTTTGAGAGTTACAGTGTTGATGTCTCCTGAGGTTCACTGGAGTCTTTGCTGTCATGTCCCTATTTAGAAATCTCTTTTTCAATCTCGTTTTCTTCTTGATAATCAAAACCTGAAGCAATTTCAATTTGACTAGTGAAAATTGTTAAATGTAATGACATCCCAGTTGGAGCAAGCAGCCTTCCACAGTGTCATATTGCAAGTACATTCCCTGGGTCTGAAAAGAGCAACTACTTTGCTTCATTGGTTCAGTGCTATTTCAACGTTTTGTGTAAAGTTCGAAATGTTACTGTAGGACACATGGTGAATTAAGGCTTTTCATTAAATAAAGGTTGGAGATGTATTAAGCATTACAATGTGTAATATTTTAATAAAAACAGGAATCTGTGTCTGTGATGTTATAGCAGTTTTGCGAGCAGCCGGACCTTGCTGACGGTGTTTTGCTCTCCTGTTGGAATTCTGGCTTTCAGCAGGACCGTATTGCAGCAGGCATTGTCCCATGCCAGGAGCAGCTGTGCCCTGCTGTTCCCTGCTGTTCCCTGCATGGAGACCAGGGAGGCTGTGGTTGGAGCAGACAGCAGCTATCCCTGTTTGCCTGCGAGGCTGCCGGGCCCTTTGTGCTGTGTGGTGACCGCGGGGCTGCGAGATCTGCACCACAGGCTCTGCTCGGGTCACATCCCGGCTGCCTGGGGGTGCGTGGGATCATCATCTGTCACAGGGCTCCACGGCCCCCAGGGAGACATTCCCAGTGCCTCCCAATAGGATCAGGGAAGAGGGCTGTGCCTGTGTGGTCTCGGAAAATGCAGTGTCAAGTTGGAAAAGGAGAGGAGGGTCTCTCCAGAAACCCCAGGCAAGTCAGACAGGAACTTTTGTTTAAATACTGCAACCCTACGGTTGCTTTTCTTTGGAGGTGCTAAAAACTTCTTGGGTGCAGTTTTGCTTTGGTTTTCATGTCAGCTGACCCTTAGAGTCCCTAAAAGGCTTTTCCTGAAGAGAGCAGGCTGCTGTGTCCTTTCCTTAGAGTAACACTGGGGCACTCTTGAGTGGAAGTTTCTCTTAGAGTAACTCCTTTCTAACAGCAAGGAAAGGGCCCCTGCGCGAGGAGGGAAGGTGAAGATGTGGTGTGTTCCAGACAGAGTGAGTTACTGAAGCTTTAGATGAAGAAAGCAGGCTCAGGCTTTTTTTGCTTTACTTTTAGCCTAACTATAATTTTACTCTTTCGAATTTCCAATTTGCAGTTGGTTAGGGTATGCTCCTTTGCTTCCTGTGTTAAACCTTTATGAAACATTCTTAAATAGCATCTGTTTTCAACTCAAGACTGCATTTAATACCCTTTTCAATTCTGTTATTTTCACCTTGATTTCTGGGTTGATCAGAGTAATAGTGCATTTGTCCATCTGCAATATGTCATATTGCATGGCAATGCTTATTTTTAAAATAAAACATTGCAATTCTTAGTATGTTGGTAAGACATTAAAATAAAAATAGCTCAGTTATGCTGATTTCTATAAATCCGAACTTTAGTTCACCTTATTTTAAATGGTTAATGTAGGGGCTACAGCACAATACTAGGCAGTTAATTTATCTTAACTTTAAAACATGAAATATCTTGCTCTAAGAAGTTTGAGCCTGATAAGAAGTTTGATCCTGAAAGAAGAACTGATTAGATTTAGACTTAGAAAATAGGAGAACATTGTAGCGGAAATTTTTCCAGCTTAGTGTTGGAAATGTACCAGAAAAAGTCACTTAAAAACTCAGCTGCGTCATTCTAAACATGTACTGCGAGCACTTGTTTATTTTGGAATACAGAGGCTGTCAGTAGCAGACTCACCAGGAGCTGGATAAGCGAGGTAGGAGGGAATTCCTCTGCACAGGGCTTGGATGCGTTTTCCATATGGGCTCAAGCTTTGGAGTCTGTTCCTTGAGATAATGAAGCGATTCTCTCTGGGTGGCAATTGGTAAGGCCCAGGTCCCTGAGCATCAAAGAAACAAATGCAGAAAACAGCATTTAGGAAAACCAGAACTGAAGTTCAGAACTTGTACACGCTTCTTTGGAAATGGGGAAGGGCTTATTCCTGGGCAATGCAACTTTTGAAGGAACTTTTACAGGGACTCAGCCCTGCTGAGAAGGTTCTCTTCAGTTCTTGGAGCCTTTTCTCCTGTGTATGTAGGAACAAGTGCTTTTCACTGACAGTCAGCTTTTGCCCCACTTTCAACCACCATCCTACCTTGTCTCCTTGAGGTAGTGTAGAAAAGCGTTTGCCAAACCAAAATCTCTTGCTGGTTGTAGCAATGATGCAGGTGTTCTTTGAAAACACCTTGGTTGCAACGTAGCCCTATTAAAATTAAACAAAGAACCCTTTTTGTTGCAAACAGTATACAGGGAAAGAGAAGTGGGTTGCTGGAGAGAGGCACTGGTTAAAAGAAAGGCTTTCTGCAGTGCAAATAGTCATAGGGAAAGAAAAATATTGGTCCTTTCAATTCTATTGTTTTGGTAAATGTGTCATGGAGGCTGACGAGAGACTTTGGTAAAAGGTAAATTGCCTCCTCCAGTAATGCCACGTGTACGATGTGTTCTCCTGCTGAGGGCAGGTGAAGGAATTTGCTGCTGAAAGGCTCAGCGCAGCACACAGGACACCAGAAACAGTCCCAAGGCTGAAGGAGCACGTTTTTAAGCATCTCCTCTAAAATATGATAAAGTTTTGTTGCAGCTTTGGTGTTTTTTAGAAAACTTTTGTCCCTTTTGCCATTTTTCTTGTGCCATTACAGTCAGTTACTTACAGTCTTGAAGTCCCAGATGGTTTTCCAGGCCTCAGACCCCTCCTTTGGGATGGTGCTGACCCTCGTGTCAGAGTGGTTTGAGTTTTCACTGGGCTGCTCGTTAAAGTTTTTCTCCATGTTCTGATTTTTGGAAAAGATTAAAAGAGGTAAGGATTTCGCTTCCTGGATTCCCAATAGTGTTTCACTCAATAAAGCATTAGCTCTAGTAGCCATATTTTGGGAAATTATTGCTCTTGGAGATCAGATTAAAGGGGAGAAAATTTCTTGGCTCAGAATGAAGACTGGGAAGCCTTTACTTTTTAAGTAAATCAAAATAATCCCTTAATGTTCTTTCCCCAGCCGGATCTTGCTGGCACCAGATTACTTACAGTATTCTACTGTATTTTGTGGTCAGATCAATCATGTTGATATTTGTTTTTCTCCGCATCATTATTTTCAGTGTTTATGCTCATCTCAGGACAGACTTTCCTGATTCCATGTATGGTAACAGTATTTTTCCTTGGATACATCAAGCATGGAAATAATTTCTTCATTATCACAGAAAAATTAAAAATAAATTTTCTTCTAAATATCAGACTTAAAAATGCAGCTTCACTCCCAGAAACACATTTCTCAGAAGTGAGAGCTAAAGCCAGTAGTTCTTGTGGCAGCAGTGAGTAGCTATGTGTAGCTCTATACTTACGTTGTTGGCAAGAACAGGAGCCAGGAAAGGTCCAAGAAGAGAAGCAATCACAATCTGAAATGAACATTTGAAATTCAAAACACTTGAGCATCATGCTGTTTATCTTGCATCAAATTATTTGCTGTCTTAAAATAATTTTGACTTCCCATTTACTTTGTGTACAGGCTCAGCACTTTCTGCAGTGGAGTCCAGCTGAAGAGGATTTAAATATGCAGGAGAATGATTTGTTGATGAGTTTAGAAAACACATGCATAGAAATGGCTCCCAGCTCCAGCAGTGCACCTTGCCCAGGCAAGAAGGTCGTTGAAACACAGTGGGTTCTAAAACTTGCCCAGCCCCAATTCAGTAACTCCTTGAAAAAAGGTACTCGGAAATGTTTGCTTTGCAAGAGTGAGCTTTTCACCCCGAGCTTTTGATTTCAGACATGGAGCAGATCTGAGAAATGTCCATGTGCACCTGTTGTGAGGAGTTAGAACATGGGTGCACAGTCCAGCTTTGTACTTGGAACAGAGCAGCAAAGGAACCTCGGCATCCTCGTAGTGATCTCATCCTCTGAATACAGGACTAAGAGTCTAAGGGGAGGCACAAGCATTTCTGTTCAGAAAATGGGAACACCAAACATCTGTTACCCCTTTACAGAGTTTCAGCAACTCATGAGCTTGCTGTTGCTCAGGTTTGTCTGAAGTACCACTGATACCTTTTGGAGAGATTTCCTATTGTTAGAATGAAAAATTCTCTTGGGATAACTATTGTGAACAATTATTATCTTGAATCCCTTGTATATTGAATTGGTCCCAAATTTCACCTGCTGCAAAGGAGGATTTTTATTAAAAAGGTCCAAATCAATCTCAGAGTACTTGAAAGTAATGCTTGGGAACTTTTCCTGTACCAGTTTCAGGCTGCTGTAAATATCCCGGTGGCACTGTCCTGCACCTGAGTCTCTCATGTCTCACGGTTCTCCTACACTCTGAGCAAACAGCTGAGCCCTAACTTGATGTGACTTGCTGAGACTGCTGATTTGCCCCGGCGTCGTGAAGGAGAGAATATTGTCCTGTGGACGCCTCACGTGTGTGTGCCGCCCCTGGAACAGAGCACTTCTCTCTTTCACGTTTGAGCAGGCATGTGGAGTTCCATCCCTACCAAAAGGGAGATTTCACCCCTGCAGTCCCCACCCCTTTGGCATTTTCACTCTGTGAGCCCTACAGAAATCATTAAGAGTTCACTCAGTGCCAGGAAAAGCTCAAAACCATTTAAGAACTGCCCAGTGTTAAGAGTTTTATGGGAAAGTGATAGGTGTACTACAGGGAACTTCATTTGGATGGTAGGCCAGGCCAGCTCTGCTGGTAATTGATGTGTACTCTTACTTTTTATACATAATATCCCAAAGTTAAATCTGAAAATGGGTTTACCTTATTGGCAGGTGCCCTGTGTTCACAGAAGCATGACGAGTTTCCTGGGGAAGTGCTCTGATAAGAGCGGGCTTTGATACCAGCCTGATTGAATCCATTGCATACAGGGAACTAAAAGAAAACTGGTCCTGGTAAGTTCAGTGTATTTAACAGTAACTTCTACGTGGGAAAAAATGATCCTCAGAAGCAGAGCACAGATTCCCAGTAAACTTGGAGTGACGCTTTGTCCTGATGTGGCAAAGGACTCAGCCTGAAGTTGTAGCTATAACCAAAACCACT
Source organism: Monarcha castaneiventris obscurior (assembly GCA_026261815.1). Taxonomy (NCBI): domain Eukaryota; kingdom Metazoa; phylum Chordata; class Aves; order Passeriformes; family Monarchidae; genus Monarcha; species Monarcha castaneiventris. Next base: position 687,357 of record JAMPIT010000891.1, read on the forward strand.
GTTCAGACCAAGGGAGGTGCTCACCTTGCCACGTTAAAAATGTTCCGTGAGTCCCGGGAGATCACGAGGTTGGTTCTAAATCATTGGAATTGCTGAGTTCTTTTGCTGACTTTCCTTTCTGAGCTCATTCAGCATCTGCCTTCTGGTTGTCAGACATGGCCCTGAATCTTGCCAGAGCTCCTTCAGGAGAGTAGCAGCCGATTATGGACTAAGGGCTGATTTGAGAAAGGGACCATAAACGAGAGGTAGCAAAACATGTGTGAGGGAGGAGCAGTGACATGGGGCACTTTATGTCACCTGTTACTTAGGAAGTCGATTTTAATCTTGCTCTGAATTTGATAGTGATACACGCAGCCATGGCCCAGGAGCCTGTGGTAATTTGGATTTGCTTTTTCCCTGAGCCTGTTCCAGGTTCCAGAAGCAGCACTCCCAGAGGAGCTCACTTGCCAGCTCCCAAAGTGCTTTGTATTTGACAGCAGTTGTGCCAGTCCCCGTGTGCTGATCGTGCCCTTGGCTGCAGCTCAGGGTGGGTTTGCACACTAAAGCTTCCTCTGCCTTGCCAGAACGGTGCGACGGGGACTCGGTGTCACTCTGAACGGATGTCTTTGAACACTCTTGTCCTGTGCCATCCATTGCTGAGGGTCATTGTTGCAGCTGTTCCTGGAAAAGCCAGGGGATCTCACTTTCTTTGGGAAGGGGAGGCCCAGTTCTCACTTGTGCTGCTCAGGGCCACGCTGTGTCCTTCTGCTCCTGCCTGGGGCCTTGCGGGGGCTCGTGAGTGCCGAGGAGGTGCAGCAGTCTGCCAGCACTGTGAGCGGAGCGCTCAGCTTTTCATCTGTTTCACATCCACTTCGTACTTTGCTCCAGGTCTCAAATAGGGTGAATGAAAGTGATAAATTACCAAGGGGAAAGATGGATAGTTCTTCTAATGGGACTGATTGGTGAATGCCAAATGGAGACAGGTTATGTCCTTAGCCTCCAAGATGCAAATACACATCAAAGTCTTATGTTAGAAAATCCTCTTACAGCCTCTGGAAATTCCATTGATCGAGCCCTCCTCAAGAAAGGCAAGAGAAACCCAGCTGTACGATCCTCCTCCCTGCAGTGTCGTTTGCAATGAGTTGGAAAGCAGTTTTGTCCCTGTCTTGCACCAGTCAGAGCCAACTTGGCCATTACAGAAATGCATCACCCTGGGAACCCTGAACCTCCACATCTTCCATCAGCTTCTGGGCGCTTGAGCAGTTCGTGTGGCGAATGCCCAGCTCTGGCACTTGACATTAAGCACAGCTTATGGAACTAGTGACAGCAGTAGAATAGCCAGGAAAAAGGGCAGGGAATGGGGCTTTGTCTGCATAAGACCCTGTTTTCTTTCCAGTACAAGTTTGTCTCTGTGTCCTCTTTAAAGCTCTGCTCAAGGCCTTCTGTTTCCGTAGTAAATTCTTGTAGCACTGTGCAGCAACCTCCCAAGGGTAAGAAACATTGCAGATTTCACCTTTTCCTCAAATTACTCTTTCATTCTGTGCACACACATGTTCATGTGTTTTTTCTATTCCTTGCTGTCTAGCTGTCAGGTCTGTAAACCTGATGAAATTATTTCTGCTTTCACCCTTGAAGCTGGAGCTTGAGGGGTTTTTTTTAACCGTGGAATGTGATTAATTCTCTCCTTGAGCCACAGTTTTCTAGGCTACATCACCCTGCCTTTATCTAGAGCATGGCATGCCCACCCGAGTGCAAATGGGAGCATGGAGAGTTATGTTGGTTTTTAAAGGTGTTGCTTCACTCTTTACCTTTTCTCCCCACTACTTGCTGACTCCCTGATAAAGTAAATATTTATGAAAAGTACCTGGAGAAAAACCCCATGAGTCACCATGAGACTTTATTGGGATCATATAATCTCAGCATAACTTGATCGAATCCTTCTGCTTTACATGTTTAAATTTCTGTTTGTTAATCAGAGTTGAACTGAAATGCTGCAGTTTTACTTTTCACTTGATGCTCAGGGTTCTCCTGTTTACCTGGTTTTTAGTGGATGACAGTGTCAAATAATGGGTCAAATTCTTCTGGCAATTTTATAAGTTAAGAGTAGTTCTGTAGCTTAATAATGTTTCATCAGGATAACATAGAATGTATTTAAAAATATTTGGCCTTATGAAAAAAACAGAGAATTTTCATTTTGTGTGGAAATAAATATTGCTTTGCTCTAACACTATATTAATTGTTCTGCACATTTCTCACATTCCATTTTGTGCTGGCTTCCCTGATACAAGCAACCTGCCTGCAAGTGTAACAGCTGAGGAAAAAGTGATTTTATTTGAGGAAAGGTTGGAGAGGCTTCAAGAAGTTTGAGAGATCTAAAGTAAGGAAAGCACAAGGCTGACTTTGAGAATGTGAATTTGAGAATTCAGATACCTTTGCCTGAGAGGTGCCTTAGTGAACTCTGCATCCTTGCAAACTGCTATAGAATAAAGACTGTGGGGCCAGTGAGAGGGTATCACAAACTGAGGGATGTTGTATGGCTGGTATTGGTACTAAAGACAGATTTGTATTCACCTGGATAACCTGAGGCACCCTGCCATTTTTGTTAGAGAAGAAGAAATAATCTTGATTCTAAAATTCTGAGAAACAGGGACCATGTCTTGTTAAAAAAAAAAAAAAAAGTATTCTAATTTTCCTGTAAAATTCTCAGCTGTCAATTATTTGGGGTTAACTTCTCACTCTCCTTGATTTTTCTTTATGACAGTGGCTTGACCATTTAAAAAATTTGAGTTCAGGAATCTACTGAATGATTGAGAAGGAGAAAATTCTTCTTGGGTGACAGGAGTCCAAGATAATTGCATCCTTCAAGTCCCACTTGCTCAAAAAACCAACAGAAACAACAACAACAACCAAAAAACCAAAACCAAAAACACCAAACAAACCCAAAAAACCCCAAAAAAGTGAATTTTGGAACTACAAGTTAGCTATTGGGTCACATGGGGGATGGGGATTGACATTTTGCCAAGTGCTCTTGTTAGCTCAGCAGAAACATGAGCGTATTCCTAGCTTGATTCGTGTCCAGTTCATATACCTGAACACTGGGAGATTCTCATAGAGAGAATCTGGAATATGCTATCAGGAAAGAGACACATTCCTGGCAGCAAAAATGGAAGAAATCTTTTTATTTTTCATGTTCATGGCTGAACTAGAGGCATTTGGGAGGAGATGACTGGGAATCTTGCACTGTCTCAAGGGATCAACAGTTGTGTTTATGCTGTGTATGCATTTTCATCCACTTCAGTGTTCACCGTGATGCCCTGTAGCCAGTCCTTGCTATGCACTGGAAAATGGAGGGCTCTCTAAGAATGACATGGTAAATTCCACAGAGACTCCCCTTCCCCTAAAAAAGGCAAATTCACTGCTTTGCACTCCTTCCTTCTGCCTTTTGTGCCCCTTGAATCAAGAATTTTAATGTGAGGCATCTTCCCCTGAATGGGGAAGGAAATTGCCAACTGTGAATGCCTTGTTTGTACCATACGCACCCTGGGGCTTCCCCAGCTCTCTGGATGTGCCCTGTGCTGAGAGCTGATGATAAAAAGAGCATTTGAAGGGCTCAAATGGGGCAGAAGGGAGACAATCAAAATATTTCCATGGAAGTTTCAAAGACGATTGAGAGGTATAGTAATGAGAAACGAGCCAGAGGTCATCTATGCAAAAAATTTTTAATTGAAAGCTCTAGTCAACAAATTATTTGTTTCAGCATCTGAACCATCAAGAACAAAACTCTTCAAAGAGGAGACGTCAGGGAGGAAGGGCATCAGGGTTGTATTTGGGCAGCAGCTCTGACGGCTGGATCTTGGTTCAAGAAAGGTAAAGTTTTCAGACCTGTCCATTGCCACTGCAGTACCTCAGCTCCACAAGTCTCAAGACATCAAGTGCAATGCATGATTGTTGATTGTATTGGGGTCCTTTAAAAAAACAAACAAAAATATTACAATTAGTTAATGGGTAAGATATTCTTAGATAATCGATAAGAGCTCATTTTTGTTACTTGAAGTGAACTAGATTGTCCATAATTGCTGTATAAGAAACCATTTAATAGACAAAGAATCTTACTGAAGTCATGAAACAACACTGGGTCTATAATACAGAAATGAGAGAACAATGGTGCTTAGAGCTACTCTTTCTATTTGTGGAGGCATTGCAGAGGATGTCAGTGTGTAAAATCCTAGGCATTAAGTTAAGCCACCTTAAACTTCACAGAAAGGGGTAGTAACGATATAGATCAGGTCATTTTTGGCGGCTGTGACTTAACATTGTCTCAGTCCTGAGCTGTGGAGATGCTGAACCCTTTGTACAATGGCTGAAGCCCTTGCTTTCTGTACGTGTCAAAGCTGAAGAGCAGCAATTGTGCATTGGTCATTCCCTAAAAGAAACAAATGCCAGGTCACTTAGAGACAGAATTCCTTTGCTTGCACTCACCATAAACTTCATGAGCCATGTAGGTGGTGAGTCCGCTGCACATGGAAAAGACGTCTGCTCCATAAGACCTGAGGTTGTTGACCAATCCACTGGTGACAAAGGTGATCTTCTTGCTAGGTCTTCCAAAACCGATCAGGTTCTAAACATCAAATACCAGCATTCAGCAAGCTCAGTGCTGGGATCTGGTTCCTATTAGGCCTATTCCTAGGTCTGGAATGAGGACTCGGGGCTGGGTGTCTGAGTGCCAAGTGCCTTTAGGGACGCCTTTCTATCCCCTGGGGGCCTGTGGGACCACTAGCAAGCCTTGAAGGCAGCTGCAGGTACAGAGCTCGTTCTAAGGCAATCAAGGCGCAGGGAGCCCGAGGGGATGTGGCAGCGCAAGGAAAGCGCTGAAGAGGAGTGCGGCCGCTGCGTGTAGCCAGTGCTCCTGGCAAAGCATTTGTTCAGTCCCTGCCCCCGGCCCTCAGAGGCACTCGGGCTGTGGGCTGGAAGGCTGGCAGCAGAAGTGTCTTCCTGCAGCCCGTTCTAAACCGGAGCCAAAGAGGGCAGCAGCAAGCCCGGGCAGATTCGTTTGCTCTCGGACTATTTGCAGGTGGTGCTTAAGACCTGTCTGAGACCCCTGGGTGCTCTATCGGGACAGCTCTTTCTGAACGGCTCCCGCGGGCCTTGTTTCAAAGGAATCGCCACTCTCTTTTCCTCCTGGAGTGCTTTGTGGCCTGGCCCAAGTCCCTGGCTGCCGGTGTTCCCTGCCACGCCCTCGGCTTCCCTCTGCTCTCTAGCTCCTTCCTCAGCTAGGGCCACAGGCCTCCTGTTGTGGCTCATCCCAGGAATGTGGGGGAAAGGCTGTGGGACAGGGAGACGCTCTCTCGCGCCCCAGAGAAAAGGGAGTCTGGCCAAGCGCAGCTGCGAGGCCAGTTTCTGAGCTGACCAATGCAGTTTGGTACTGAAAATTCTGCAAAGGACTTAGAGATCTTGGCATGCCAAGAGAATGAAGGCCCTTGAAGGGCTCCTCAGAGCAAGGGTTTGTCCAGCAAGCTGCAGAGCTCGAGGTTCTCAGAGAAAGCGGAGCTGGGGGAGGGAATGATGCAGCCCCTTTCTTCTTTAGGCAAAGCATTCCTACAACAAATTTCCGATCTACACTACTGTTGAGAGAAAGGAAACCCTGCCACTAGTGACAAGCTAATCGTTTCCATAAAGAAAAAGCACGTGAAGAAACGGCCTGCTGATCTCCCATGTATGGGCAGGCCTGGCAGCAATGGCTGTGATTGCTACATATATAGGCTTTCAAAATAATGGACTTTGATGAAAGGGTTTCTGAAAGCTGACTGCACAGTGCTTCATTCTCACTGAGGAGCAAGGAGTTGAGGTTAGTTTCAGGAGTCACTTTAGGACTAGCAAGCCACGAAATACAGCTAAAGCTGAATAATTTTGCTTCTGCCTTTACTGATAACACTACTGGTTTTCTTTTCCCCTCTCAATGTTCTTGCGCTTTAAAACCTTGATTTTTTTAAGGACTCAGTTCTGAGTCTTCAATGGAAGCCAGTGCCTACCAAAGGTGAGTATGCTAAATGCCAATATAATTTTTTAAATGTCTGCGCTAATTTGGTGGGCGGAGCTCATGCTAACCTGGTACTTAGTTATTTGAAAAGTTTTGAGAGATGATTTAAAATTTTCCAGCTCATTGGGATATTTGGTCTTAGTCAAATACACCTCACCCAAAGAAATTAATTTTTTTAGCATGCAAGGAATGGAAGATTATAAGGGGTACCTTACAACAAATCTGCACTCTTGGGTCATAAGAGAGTATTAAAAAGAGGTCAGAATAAATACTCATTGCAAACAATGTAAAAATTACCCAGGATATCTACAACATTAATTAAACATGAGAAACCTTCAGTAAAGCATCTTAAAGAGCTTATTCTTATTTTTTAAACTTTTAAAATAGAATATAATTCAAAATAAATTGAACTGCTTATAAATAGTGTGATCTAAATCACTTCTAAACACCTGATAGTTTAAAAGGCTTTGAAAATAAGAGTCTTCCACATCTCTTTCCTTTCAAATACTGTGCAACATCCCAAGTAATTCCTTCATTAAATTCTTACCCTCTTATCTGCAGCCACTTTGACAACAGCAGCAAAGGTGGGCATCTCACTCCTATTCATGGTGGAAATGTAGCACGTTCTGTCTTGCATCACTTTTGTTGCAATGACACCCTGTAAAATAAAATTATTGAGCACTCACAATTCAGTTTCTTCCAACTGTTAACATTGGAAAAAAGTTGAGTCGAAACAACAACAAATGCCAACAGTTTCTACCCTATGTCATGGACTCCACACTTTAGGATAAAGAAAAGAACCTGTACCTGGGCCAGCTGTACCAGGAGCCAGTCCTCGTATACTTTTTGAACAAGCACCCTCCATGCCACTCACCAAGTTGTAGTTCCAGATGGTTTTCCAGGACAAACGGTTGCTCTTTTGCTCAAAAATTGCCTCCTGTGTTTGACTGTTGACGCTCATACTTTGTGAGATACCAGAAATGGAGACTTGAGAATCCCCACCAGAGATGGAGATTTGGGAATCTCCGCCACTGATGATTTGCTGGTTGTTACCCGTCTGCTGAGATTAGAAAATGACATAAAATATTTTAAGATTATGAAAGTAGCTAGGTATCAGACCAAATATGTTTTAAAAGTCCCTGCAAGAAAAGAAAATGTGCTCTAATCAAGGCAGAGATGGCAGTGGAGGTGTATCATCAGCTGAGGGAGAGACAGTTAAAAAAACCCACCAAAAACAAAG